>JAUNZM010000440.1:0-1200000 GCA_033459285.1 Clamator glandarius | reverse complement strand
ATGGATTAAAACTGGCTCTATAAAACTAGCAGTGTTTTTTTAAAGGGATGTTTATACAAGTAAAAATGAGAACAGCAGAAAGAGTAAAACAGGAAATCATATATTCCAAATTTGGACCACATTTACACTGGCTGTATCTCTATGAAAAATCATTAGACTTACATTGTGCCTTTACCATGACTCAGTATGTTTCTCTTTTGTCCTTTCTTGATTATTCCCTTGTTCAACATGATTGCTGGTTTTCAATATGCAGCACCCCAGTTGAGATATTTGCATTCATTAACCTTTCAACTTGTGTTTTGGATTTCAGACTGACTTTTCAGCTTTAGTTTTACTCCTGCCTTTCTCTGCTATATTCCTTCCATCAGGCCCTAGTCTTCTTCCTGAACCAAAGAAGGACAGAGCCATACTTTGGTTAAAACAATTATAAATTAAAAAAAGTAATTTTCTGTGCTAATGAATTCTCCGGATATATCTACTAGTGGTTTTTTTGTTCATTTGTTTCTTGCATGTTGTCTAGGAATTCTTTGCACTGTTGCACCTTCCCTGAGGGCTTATCCTTGCAATGCTCCCATGTTTTACTTTTTCCACTGATCCCGTATTTGACTACCAACTGCAGAAGAATAACCTGATTTCTATACCATGACAGGGTTCTTTAGACCAATACAATATGATGCCTCTAATGGTAGCTTAGACCTAATACTTCAGTCTTGTTTCTTCCTCCAATAGTTGCTGTCAACTCTATCTGTTTGCTTCAAGAAAGTTCTTGATGTTTAGTTGAATGGCTGACATCAATCATAGCTGCAGGGACATAATTATCCTTGACATCCTGTTTAACTTTGAACGCTTCATTGGTAATGAGGAAAATCCACTGTGACTGCATGTGAACTTCATGCAGATACTTAATGATACCCATGGTTCTGATCCTCCCAGTTGTACCTCTCTTCCCATTCATAGCAATCATTCAGATTTCCGTCATTCTGGAGTGTTTGTCTCTTCCTCCTGAGCTACTTTTTTTTTTTTAACACACTTTTTTTCAACTAAATGAAAATTTGCCTTTCTGCCTGAGGGTGTCAGCATATATTTGGAATTATCCTGGGAAAAAAAGAGGTGATGAGTTTGTCTTGAAAACAATCTGTGCTTTCTGTAGTCTTCTGAAAGAAAGAAAATATATGCACCAGCAAGTGTTTATCAGCTTCTTTAAAATATTTGTCTGGGAAAACTGAAGGAGCATAAGTGTCCCTGAAGGCCACCTTGAACCGTGTTTTCTGACTACCAGTGGTCCTCACTTGACCTAAAATCCTTGCACACTAACTTTACTGATAGCTTGCACATTTTTTTTCCATCAGTGCTAATCTCCAGTAGCTCTAATTGTATCTGAAATTTGAACTGTATGGATTATTTGTCTTAAGATGCCTTTGGCCTCTGGAAGGTTCTGTTCTGAAAAATGATGCAATGGCAGTGGCCAGACAGATCAAGGCTGAGGTTCTAGGGATCACTGAGCTCCTGCCAGGAATTTGTAATACGTCTACATGTATTTGTTTGCAACATATTGGAACATATGCTTGGAACATATTTGGAATATGTTCTTACCATCTTTTCCTGATAAGAAACTCTCCTAGTCACAGAGAGCATATGGCTGTCACTTTTTTTTTTTTTTTTCATCAGTATGTAGTATTTATGAACTCTGTGACTACTCTGGGACTTCTGGTTCAGTTGTTAAAGTAAAAAAGAGAGAACACACCCTTGTTTCCCATATGATGTGAACAGTGATTGTTATTTCAAGACTGAGACTCCCTCATTGAGTACCATTCAGAACAAAGATTTTAGTTTCCAAAGGAAGTATTAGTCCCAACAGGTTTGAGTAGTCAGGTAGCTCCTCTTGCAATTGTACAGGGCACTAACTATGCAACCAGCTTTATTATATGTTTTAGGGTACAGATTACTCACCCTGAGGCTCCATTAAGGGTTTCCATGAATCTTGCACAAAGGCAGACATATCTCAGTGAGAAGCTGCTGCACTCCCTTAATCACAAAGAAATACCTTAACATTGGAGATGGTGCTGCTTAATATCCCAGCAGTAGGTAGTGCATTGACAAAATGGAGCAGAAGGATGTGAGCTACTGTCACTTATGAGTCCGTTGCTAGTTTAGATTATTTTTGAGGAAGTTTGCTGTATGGCTTACAGTATTTAGTAATGAACAGTTAAATATACATGGCAATTTCTCCCTTGCACTTATTTTTCTCCTACTGTTCCTTTGTAAGAGTTCAAATCTGTGATGGTTCTTTCAGGACATCACCCAAGCAACTAAAAAACTTATCTCCACCCTGAAGCCATTTAAGTTAGATATGCCTTGAAAACTTAAAGAAGCATTGGCAAAATGTCTGATTTCATTGCAATTACTGTAGAAAATCTGAAATACCTTGTGTGCATATACTCTGATTCACAGCACTTAACTCTGTGAGAAGTTGAGCTTACTGAATCTCATAACAGATATTTTGCCACTGTTGTGCTTTCATTATTTTTGTAGTGGTAGTAGCTGACCCATTTTTATATGAGTGTAATTTATCTCAAATTTTTTGTATTCTCAACTCTAAACTAATAGACTTATTTCTGCTCACAAAAGCATTCCATTCTTCCCTAGCAATTTGGTATTTGACTAAATACTGAAATGATTTCCCCTTATCATAGAATCATAGAATCATAGAATAGTTTGGCTTGGAAGGGACCTTAAAGATCATCTAGTTCTAACCCCTCTGCCATGGGCAAGGACTTCTCCCACTAGACCAGGCTACCCAAGTCCCCATCCAGCCTGACCTTGAACATCTCCAGGGATGGGGCACCCACAACTTGCGTGGGCAACCTGTTCCAGTTCCTCACCACCCTCATTGTGAAGAATTTCCTCCCTATGTCTAGTCTAAATCTGCCCCTCTCCAATTTTTAGCCATTCCCCCTCATCCTATCGCTACATTCACATATAAAAAGTACCTCTCCAGCTTTCGTGAATGTCCCCTTCAGGTACTGGAAGGTTGCTATAAGATCTCCTCGGAGCCTTCTCTTTTCCAGGCTGAACAAGCCCGACTCTCTCAGCCTGTCCTTGTATGGAAGGTGCTCTAGTCCTCGGATCATTCTTGTAGTTCTCCTCTGAACCCGTTCCAACAGTTCCATATCCTTCTTATGTTGAGGATTCCAGAACTGGACATAATACTCCAGATGAGGTCTCACAAGAGAGGAATAGAGGGGCAGAATCACCTCCCTCACCTTGCTGGCCACACTTCTCTTGATGCAGCTCAGGATGCAGTTGGCTTTCTGGGCTGCAAGCACACATTGCCGCCTCATGCTGGCTTATGTCAAGGTTCAAATCAATTCACAGTATATATTTATTCTACAGATTGGTATCTTAAATACAGGTACAATATTCCATAAGATACTCTTTCTTATCTTCTTTCCAGTCAAATGCATAAGGGAAATGCAAATAGTGCATCAGGTATACAGTCATAGTTTATTCTTCATGTTCAATTATTGAGATTGGTTCCCAGAATGTAGTTCAGCTGCTTACAGAAATAATTCTTTAAAATCAGACTGAAGCCCAAAATCCCAAAGTGAAATCTGAGACATGATAAATGAATTGAGAGCAAAAAAAGAGGCTTTCACACACTTGTGTGAATCTAGCCCATTTCATTTCAGACACCTATCACTGATATTTTCTCCTATGTTTACACATCTTATTTATATTCAACGTATATAGTTTTTTTTACTCTTTGCTAGAATCTAGAATTCACTGTAGAGAAATTGAGCTGGATACTAAAGAGAATTTCTTCTCCCCTTCCTCCTTAAAAAACATTCACTTGAGGGTAGCAGTGTGAATTTCTATTCTGAACCTATATTGAGCTATTTAGTTCCTCTCCAAACAATTATAAACAGAGCCATACACTTAAGCTGTGAGGCCCCTCGGTGAAAAGTGCTAAACCTTATTATTTGTATGCGTACCACAGCTGCTGCACTGTAGCATAGCACGTTATGGTGCCAGTCTGCACTTTCTGTTGTGTACACTCTAGGCATAGAAAAATGGGAAGAACAAAAATATAGAAAAGTGCTAGCCAGCACTTGCTGGGTGATATTGAAGTTCTTGGTCACTATTAGCCACTTGTGCCTTCTGCTGCTCTATCATTCCCAGTCTTTCCCAGTCAGCTGAGCTCCTTGAAGGAAGTGTATGTGGGGAATATCAGTCTGGAAATTCAGCTGTACCAGTAACAGAGAGACACCAAAGGACAAGGAGATGTTCTGGAATGAGTCAACAGGTCATTGAAGGAAATATCTTGTTAAAAATGGAATGTCTTACTGTGTTAAAAAACACTCTAGGTGAATCATATTAAGCATTAAAGGTTGGGAGCATCCTTATTGTCATTCCTGTATCTGGGAACATATAGCATTACTTTAACAAACATATACTCTATGTTAATCAGGTGCTGCTACTTTCCATAACAACAAGTAGGAAAAGCTGACAGGCTTGTCACGGGAGGTGAAATCACTTACCCACTTAGTTCATAGGGGCAGAATGCAGGCTTATGTTTGTCCTTTACTATTGGGCATGTAGCATACAGCAATTCCATCAGAGCAACTTGGAGGCAGGAGAGAATGTCAACATGTGAAGAAACATAAATAGCTGGATGTGTAATAAATGTTCCTTTGCGTTGCTAAGCAATGTGCCAGGCGTGGGCAAGAGCAATGCCATCCTGGGAGTGCTCTAAATTGCCAGCCCTTAATGGAATATTCTTCTGCCCAACATGCCCAAAAGACAAAGTGCATTTGAGAACCAGAAGTGCAGTGGAGAATACATTAAGAAATTACTGAAGAGAAACAACAGCTTTAGAAATGCACATCCATTAATCAATAACGTGGCATAAGTCTGAAAGGCCCTGGTGGAGTCATTCCCAAAGGTCCTGGTAAAGTTTATCACCATGTTACTTAGTTTTAACTAGGAAATGTCTCCAAGAGAAACATTTCTTCTGTCCTTCTAACAATTTCCTATTTACTTCTCAACACAGAAACCATGAAACCTGAGGGCCTGTGCCTTAAAACATGGAACAAGATTTCCCAATGTCTTGAAATCCCACAAGGCTGGAGAAACTTCATGGTGTTCCAGACACAGCTTCTTCCACATTTATTTCTTCTGGATGAATGAAACACCTTGCTAGCAATAGCCATTCTGTTCTTTACCCCTTCAATCTGAGAACAGAAATTAGAATGAAAAAGCTTATGGGTCCAGATGAAGTCAGGAAGATCATTTGCCAATTACCATTGCAGGCAAAACAGACTCAGCTTCAGGAAATCTGATTTATTGCCAATTAAAGTTAACAAAAAAATAAATTACTGATTTGAATAAAGAGGAACAAAAAGACAAACATTAAAATACCTTTCTTCCCCCCCCACCCCAGGCCCGGCTTCACCCCTCCACTCTTGACTTCTTTCTCCATGACCACCGCAGGAGTGGGATAGGGGTTGGGCTGGGTCCATCACAACCCCTCTCAGCTGCTCCTCCCTCCTCACACCTCTCCCTCCTCCAGCATGAGCCCTTCCTCGTGGCCCCATCATGCACGGATGCCCTGGATAACCTGATAAGCCCTGGGCTAGCTTTGTTTCTGTGAGTAGAAGGAGGCGTTTCTCAGAAGAGCTATTATAAAACTCATGAAAGGAAACCAAACTCAGGCAATGCTCCTCTTGACCAGCTCAGGAGCCTGGATCCAGAGTGAGGTGTCATGGTCCTGAGCACATCAACTACCTCAGCAACCTCTTCTGCCCTGCCCAGGGTTTGGCTACTGGTCCTCAAAGTCAGCTCTGACGTGATCGGGCTGCAGTAGACATAGCCTCCTCACACTACTTCAGAAGATCCAGCTCTGGATTTTGGGTCTTCTTCTGAGGGATAAGTGCCTAAAATGAAAGGATTACAGTATCTAACCCAAAGGATTCTTAGCCAAGTTTTCTATATGGCAACTGGCATGAAGTATTTGTTGCTGAGAATTTAATGTCTTCTTGTTGATTTTAAAAGTGATCAAATGAGATTCTTCAGTATGACTGTAACTCTATTACACTGATATTTTTTTTCACATGTAGAATTTTTTTTCATAACTTAAAGTACTCAAGGAATTATTGGGGAAACCTTAAGAGGGATTTTCATACATTGAAAACTTTGACCTAAAAGTTGTTTAAGCTGGATGGAGTTGTACACTATACTTGGAAGTGAATTTTTGTCCATGGACTTCTATATATTCATTTTCTTAAATACATATATATTGCCTACTTAAAAATATCTATAAAAAATATAGGTATATCCTATCAGCTAATATAGGTATATCCTATCAGCTAATCTCACTTGGCCCTGTAGCTGAGATTTACTTCTTCTTCAAATACAAAATGGGACCACATGGGTTTGTTTTTTTCTCCAAGAGAACTGGAACTAGATCTGTGTATGCACCGGGCTGTGGAAATACCTAAGGCTTGTGATATCTTTTGACAGTTGTTCCTCAATAAGGGATTAAACAGAGTTCATTTTTTTTGTTTCTTTCCTTTGTGAGGGAGAAACCAGAGAACTATGGGGCTGGAAGGTGTAATATCACATAGTTTATTTTCTTTTTGGAGTGTCCTTACCTTTTACTCCCTCTTAGGTTCAGAAGTCAGGACTCTGCAGTACAAAAGTCACACACTAGGTCAATAATCTGGATATTAACATGATAAAGGACATAAATATACGGTAAAAGACAGTTTTATTCTCAGATCAGATACAGCAGTTTGTAGTTATTTTTATGACAGACTAGCACAAAGCATAGACTTTGCTGGCTTTAATGTGCCAAGGTCATTTGGGTGAGATCTTTTAAGTGTGGAATTGTTCGTTGATCTCATATTTATTCTGGGTCTGTGATTACCTCTGCTTATATTTCTATTTATGCTCTTCCTACATAATCTAAGAATATGGCAAAGCAGAGTAGCTCTCCTGTGCTGGCACAAGCTGTCTTTTTCCAGTTCAGGCTGTCAAATGCTATTCTATTCATTTGACTTGTTTCAACTGTTGCCTTGATTTATCTTTTAGTCTCTTCTTCACATCAACTTGTGTTCTTTGATCCACTGATGCTCATGTGATCTCTTTAGCAGGAGGTTAATTGGTTGCATTTTGTTCTTCTCAATAGAGAAAATAAAGGGCAGAGGGAAGTTAAGTTTCACAATGGTAACCAAATTTACCTTATTTTTCAGATGGCTAAATTCCTACTATGTTGAACAAAATTTGGCTATTAAGATATGATATCTCAAAGCTCCTGGTGTCAATATGAATGCAGAAGTTCTGCTCTGAATTGTAAGCAGGCACAGACAATCCTTCTTCTCTGCATGAGCTCAATAGCATTTTTTTCCTATTCCCTCCCTCCTACAGATCATTTATCACAGATATTAAACCATCCTCAGCCCGAGCAAAATACTCCACTTTTCTGCTAAGAAGCGTATGCTTGCCAGCTCATATTTGTTATGTAGTAATGACATACTGGAGCAAACTGAAAATGGCATTTGGCAAAAATGACTTTTTTTTTGCTTTCCATTCCCGTTTTCTTTTTCAGTAAGAATGATCATGAAGAAACTCCACTGTGTTTTGCCATCATGCTGTTCCATGAGTGACAGCTGTGTCGGATTTATTTATTGAGATATGGAGAATATAGTAATAAAAGTGCCAGTCAGCCTGTTTTCTCATTAGACAGAATATATCATAAATGGTGCTTTCTTAGGTCTTGAACTAAAAATCAGGACTCATATTGACATGGGACTGTTGGAATCTAGATCAGAATTTAGGCCTTTGGCAAAAGGGAATGGTACTTCCAAAGTTGAATGTCGTGACAGTTCATGAATGTGAGCTCTTGGCTTTCACATGGTCATTCTGACCTGGGCAAGAACAGAAGTCAGTTCCTGCTCCAAACCCCAAAGGGCCACTGTCCTTTCTTAAGGTTCTGGGCTCTTGACTTGAAAAAAATCTCAGCACAGATGTGCTAGGGGGTACAGCTGTGTTTAGAAGTGATATGGCACAATCAAAGTGGATCAGTAATTTGAAGTGATTTGTGTTCAATCTTTACCATCTCTGTTACAAGTAGTTCAAAGAAATGTGTATGAATTAGTTTAAGTTTAGTTACTTGGGGTAAACTTCCTCACTGCACATGTGTGGTGAAACCTTCTGAAGGGAAACCAACTCACAAACCTTTCCTTCCCTGGTTATAGGCTCCTCTACAATGACCCCACTGCTTCCTGCAGATGGCAGGGGCTTGTTTGAATACGTCAGCATCTCTGTCATCATCATTCACAGGAATAAGATGTGTTGTAATTTCTCCTGTTGTTTACAAGTGACACTCCAGTAACAGTTGCTTCATTTCTCCATTTGAAGTCTGGATAATGTGCACTACAAGATCCTGTATGGGAATAGCAGAAAATTGAATCCTATGTCTGCAGCAACAGGACACTTTCATTAATAAATGTTTAATAAAAAGATCTCCCCTTGGCCCAGGCCTCATGGTCATTGAGAAGGAGGATGGGCAGAATGGCTCCCTAGGAATCCTTGCCATCATAACTGCTTTGCCCATGATCAGTTTGATGCCATGGGTCTGGGAGCTGAGCATGAGGAGACTACGCTGTCCTGAGGATGTAGGGTGATAAACAGTGAATGGATGCAAAAGTTTTGGTACAGGAGGGACAGTATTTAAGGCTGTCTGCTGTGCGCTGCTTCAAGCTTCCTATCCTCATGAAAAATGTTCTGAGCCTACTACTGTGCTTGAAATCTGGCTACATCACCTTGCAATACCTCACACCCACCATTAGCTAGTTAGTGAGTTAACTAACTAACAAGTTGTTAGCTAGTTTGTGGGATAATCACATGCAAACCATCCCAAGTGGTCATGGAGATGCCTAGGATCACCCTTCCATCCTTTATCTTCATGCTGTGCGTAGCATTGATTAATCATCCAACATTTTAGTCTCTCTGGGTTCCTGAGCTGTGAGGACACTGCCGACAAAGTTCATATTCCCATCTGGTGTCCTGCTTATAGTGGCTATAGAGATATAAACAGCAAGAATCACACTCTACTGGGGGATTATGTAATCTTCATATCCTTCATCTTCAAGTAAAATTTAAAAATCAGCAGTAAGGTTCTGGAATGCACTTAGAGGCACAATTAAATCTACCCTCACCATCGCTATTTCCGAGAACTCGGAAAGCCATTCAGAAATAAAAAAGAGTACAATTGTTATTTTTATTGTGTATAAGGCTTTCAGAAGAGCACAGTCACAGAGATTAGCTTTCTCAAACTCAGATTAATTTCAGTTATGGTGTTTATTTGCAGGCCCCCTTGGCAGACAATGCAGTGCTTTCCCCATGAAGCCATTTGGTTTAAATCCAAATGACAGCATTTCTCTGAACAAAGCACGAGGCCATTTACTTTCTTAAGGCCACAAAGGCCTTGCTCATTTCTACGGTATCTTCTTGACAATCAAGCAATGTCTAAACAAACCCTGTAGTTTGCTGGGTCCAGTCCTGGTCAATGTCTTTATCAAGGACCTGGATGAAGGCATCGAGTGCACCCTTAGCAAGTTTGTGGATGACACTAAGCTGGGTGGAAGTGTGGATCTGCTGGAGGGTAGAGAGGCTCTGCAAAAGGATCTGAACAGGCTAGACTGCTGGGCTGAGACCAATGGCATGAGGTTTAACAAGGCCAGATGCTGGGTCCTGCACTTGAGGAACAACAACCCTTGTTTCAGTTCCTCTGGACAGCCTCAAAACTGTTAGAGGCCTCACTGGATTAGGTGTCGTGCAGCACATAGGAAAGTACATAGCCTCCCCTTGGTTGTATTTAAATTCAAAGGCTCAGGATTTCAAGGTCTAGAAAGCAAATTCTCCTGTTACTGATGCTGAACAAAGTGAACAGGAAAACTGAGGAGAGTGCAGGTCTCCCATGTGTCTGTCATGTTCCCTATCCCTCAATTACAGTAGTGCTGAATTTCAGTTCCCTTCTTGTTAGACAAAATTGCCTCTGCTTTCTGGAGTTAACTGCACCACACCATTCCATGCTAAAAACCAAACTATTGTATCAACTTAATTCATAAGAAATATTTGTTCCTGGAAAGATAGAATGAATGATGGTTGCTGCAGGGGAAAACTGTTCAATTCATGCAGTTCATTTCAAATTAGGATCAAGGCTGTTAATACATATATGGTTGACACGTAATTAAAAGGCAATCAGCCAACTGTATGTTCATGATTAGTATTAACAATACACCAAATAATACCCCATACAAGACAACTGCAAAATGTTTAATGATCAAAGCTAAACACTCTATTACAATAGAGTCAAAGAGGTACTTTTGGCAGCACTGGACAAGGATCTGCCTGCCAGTGCATTGACTTCATTTCTGTCTCTACTGCTACACATTCTTATATTACTTTGTTATATCACACAGGCGTTGTGTGAGGATTCACTCATGTGAGGTTTATACCTGTGATAATGGGGCAAAGTAGTACATAATACAGCAAAACCAAAGTCAGTTTACTCAAAGCTTAAAACCTCTCCTCTCCTCAATATTAGATTTTTGCACTTGTAGTCAAGGGATATATACTTTCAACTTACCTCATGATTAGTTAGTAAATGATGGATATTGTGTGCCTTCCATTTCTGAATTCTGCAGATGAATTGATAGTAGGTGCAGACAAGAATACAGGAAATAAAGTATATGTTGTCAGCCGTTATAGGCTGTGAAGCCTTCTGAGTACTCAGAGGAAAGAAGGGATTTCAATGTGGAAAAAGAAACATAGTGTTTTTCAGTCCTGACTTTCCCTTTTTTGTTGAACTTAGCATGAATGCGATGTCAGAAATGCATGTAGTCTTATGGATTTGAGAAATCAGAATCTAAGAATAGCACAAGATTTATTGATAAATTATCTAGTCCTTCTTGTTTCTCCTAATGTTCCATATCCACATATTTCCCTCTGAAAGCAGAAGAAAAGAAAACCACAAATCCTGGCATAAGAGCAGATTCCTTTCCCCAGCAGAGAGTGGGGACTCAGAAGAGGCAGAAAATTCCACATGTTCTCAAAAAGAAATAAAAAAATCCAGTGCACAGGAGATATGTAAAAATATGTTTGCTTAACACTGTAGTAATCTGTACTATGGAGCATACAGTAATGGAAACAAAGCATCTCTGATATTTGTCATATTTCCAAGGAATACCTGCTCTTTAGTAAGAGTAAAGATGACAAACATCAGTGTCTTCATGAGCAGGCTTAATTGTACCAGGATACAAAAATACTGGCAAAGCTAGTGACCAAAATGCAAAGAATAAGAGAGAAATACTCTAAGATACTTATTCTGCTATGTAAAGGTATGAAAATACAGATGAAAGTACAGTTATGGTTTTAGCCACTGGTTGTTAGGAATTAAACTAGTTTCTGCAGAAACGTTAGGAAACAGTCTATCTACAGCTCAGTCTAAAAATTTACACATTTGCATGCGTGAAAGAGCAGCTTTGCAGAGAACACTTCATTTCTTATACACAGGCATACTTTCATCTTTGATGACTGCAATGTTAAGTTACTACAGATGTTTGCTGGATGTATCTCTGAAAGATCTGCTGAAAAGAGTGTCCCTGCACTCTTCAATTTTTCCCACAATGGTTTTTATTGTTGTTAGATTTGTACTATTCTCCCTGGAGAAATGTTCTGGAAAGGAAAACTTAATGAGTATGAAACAGCTGCTATAAACTGTGAGTAGTGTTATAAGCTCCCTAACACTTGGGCAATTTATAATCTTTCCTGGTGGTCAAAAGATAGGAACAACCACAGGTAGAAAATGGAACTACAGAATTTTACCTTTAATCTTTCTGACTTTGTAAAGCAAAAAAATGAGAGTTTAAAAAAAATGTCTTTTTTTTGCTCATCTTCTTCTGTCATTGGTAAAAAGTAGGGATTTTTTAGCAAAAGCATGACATCATTTAGGAAGGCAACAAAGAACCCAAAGAAATACAAAGGGCAACAAGAAAGATGAAAGTATTAGAGAAAAAAAATAGAAGTGGAGACATGGAGGGAGCTGAATTTTTATAGTCTATTACAGTGAAGATTCAGAAAGGATGTGATCATGGTTTATATATAGTTTCAGAGTAACAAATATAAAGAAGCTAATACTCAAAGGATGGTATGATAAGAAGCAATGGCCTTAAGGTACAAATGGAAAACTTTAGGATGACCATGAAGAGGTATTTCTTAATGAGAAGAATAATCAAAAAGAGTGGCTGGAACAGCATCCTTATGGATAATCTCACCTGGGTAAGATGAGATCTTGTCCTTAATGATTTTCTCATAGATTTGAAATACCAGACTGATATTAAAAAAACTGATATTTAATTAAGTCCAACATTTCCACTTTTCTTGAGAGCAGTCATGAATGTCTTCCTTTCTAGAAGGGTCTTCAGATCACTGAGGCTTATCATATTTTCCCTGATTTTCTAATGAGAAATAACAAAAATCTAAATGTGGATCAAGTTCCTGATTCTGGGAAATACATCAAGCATTTAATTATTTGCTCTGATTTTTCACTTGAGTGGAAATATTTTCAAGGCTCATGAACAATATGACAGTTTCCAGGTCCCAAAACCCATTGATGTCTCAGAAACCATCATAAAGCATATGGAAGTAGTGAAGAAATTCCCTTGTATGTAAAAATTCATGAAAATAGTTTATATCATACAATGCACTGTTTCTTCAAAGGCTTAATCCTACATTAAGAAAACAAAATGATCATCATCTTGTTATTGCTACCAAAATCTGAAAACACCTGAGTCAGAAAATTGGGGGATACAAAGATGCCAAGATGAAAATGTGAGTGATTACCATCAGGTGGGAGAAAGCATTCTGCAATTGATACTGTGACATTACAGCGTTCAAAGGACTCTGTCACTGAATTATGCGCAAGGCAGTAATTATAGTCTATTAGGTGAGATAAATCTTTGACAGAACATTTTAGATCTTGAAAACCACATTCACTCTCTTAAGTGCCTTGTACCAGACTCTGGGTGAATGGGCTGGGCAGAACTTAGAAGAAAGCATGAAAAATCCTTTAAAGAAGAAAAATTGGGGCAGTAGTCTGCCATTTCCAGGCGTACCCTGTGCCTCATATATCACATAGCAATGCCATCCAGTCAGCATGGGTTTATGTAAGACAGGTCCTGCCAAACTGATCTGATCTCCTTCAACTACAAGGTTACTCACTTAATGAAAGACATTGAGGTCCTGGAGCGTGTCCAGAGAAGGGCAACAAAGCTGATGAAGGTGCTGAAGAACAAGTCTTACGAGATGGAGCTTAGAGAATTGTGGTTGTTTAGCCTAGAGAAAAGGAGGCTGAAGAGAGACCTTATCATTGTCCACAACTACCAGAAAGGAGGTTGTGGCAAGGTGGCTATTGGTCTCTTCTCCCAAATAACAAGTGACAGGACAAGAGGAATGGCCTCAAGTTGCACCAGGGGAGATTCATATTAGATATTAGAAAAAATTTCTTCGCTGAAAGGTCTATCAGGCACAGGAACAGGCTGCCCAGGGAAATGGTTGATTCACCATCCCTGGAGTAGATGGGTAGATGAAGTACTTAGGGATATGATTGAGTAGTGGACAGGTATGGTTAGACTTGATGATCTCAAAGGTCTTTTCCAACCAAGGATTCTATGATTTTATAATTCTATGATTTAGTACTGTTTTAAACCCCACAATTGTGTGCTTCCTTTAAGTTTTCCCTGTGAATGTGCATTTCCTCACTGAAGAAGTAGAAAGAAGCAAGAATTAACTCAGTCACCAATTTACTTATCATGGTTTTACTAAGGAAGAAAGAAATTAGAGGGTTGTTTCATATGCAGGCTTTATTCCAGTCTTGACAATTTATGTGATCGTTGAGAGATCTTTCTGGGATCCTTGTTATTTGGTAGAACTAAAAGATGGGAGAGAGGCCTACATTTTTCTGTCTTTCATTGAACTAAGATTATTCTTTGTTATCCTGATAAACTTCAGCCTCTGCAAGTGTTAAAATACATCTTCAGTGATATCAGAAGACGAAAACTACCATGAGCCCATTTTGGAAAGAATATTTAGACTACGGAATGATGAATACCTTGACTTTTAACAACTCTTCCCCTCCCCACAGATCTCAATCACAGAGCATATCAGAATGTGGGGTTAAGGCTCTCTCTAGGAGGGAAGCTGAGTTTAAAAAAAAATTAAAACCCTCACAAGAGCTGAATTTTTGCCCGTTGTTGAATCTTAATCATAGGCTTCTTCCCTTTTCTCTTTTGTATGTCACAGGGCTACAGTGAGCTCCAATGGTCTCTGTGCGCAGTGCTGGCACAGCACTGCATGCAGCCTTGAGTAACAGCCCACAAAGGCAATGCAGAGATGGGCTTTCCAAAGCAGGCCATAATTTTGCACAGGCACATGGAGAAAGGTTGAAAACATCAATCTGTTATTATTAACCATGCGTACAAAAAATAAAATACATGTGATCAAAAACATAACCTGCAGGCACAGGAATGTGTCCAGAGAGGTTATTCTCCCTCCATACTCGGCACCTTGAATCCTGAGTTCAGTTCTGGGCCCCTCACTACAAGAGGGATGTTGTGGCTCTGGAGCGAGTCCAGAGAAGAGCAACAAAGCTGGTGAAGGAGCTGGAGAACAGACCTTATGAGGAACAGCTGAGAGAGCTGGGGGTGTTTAGCCTGGAGAAGAGGAGGCTGAGGAGAGACCTTATTGCTCTCTACAACTACCTGAAAGGAGGTTGTAGAGAGGAGGGTGCTGACCTCTTCTCCCAAGTGACAGGGGACAGGACGAGAGGGAATGGCCTCAAGCTCCGCCAGGGGAGGTTCGGGCTCAACATCAGGAAAAAAATTTTCGCAGAAAGGGTCATTGGGCACTGGGACAGGCTGCTCAAGGAGGTGGTTGAGTCACCTTCCCTGGAGGTGTTTAAAAGATGGGTGCTGAGGTGCTGAGGGGCATGGTTTAGTGTTTGATAGGAATGGTTGGACTCGACGATCCTGTGGGTCTTTTCCAACCTAGTGATTCTGTGATTCTGTGAATTGGGGCTGATTGTTGGTAACTTTTCTCACTTTGAGAATTCAGCAGAATTTTACTTCTGGCTTTTAAAAACCAAAGATCTTACACTTGAGATAAATAACAAGGTTTTTCCACTGGAGTTTGTATTGAGCTGAGCCATCTTTCATATGTACCAGCCTCTAGAGGGAAAATAAAAAATATATACTCTTTATCTGATAAAAGTGACAACACTCATCATCAATTTTGTTGATGATTTCTCTTCCATGTTAGATTGTAGGCTATTTTTTTAAGATATGATATATACCAGTTTGAAGAAAGTTGTTCTTTCTTATGAAAAATGAAATACTGTGAACTGAAAAGCAAAGAATAACCACAATCCCATACTGTGGAAGATGGATCTTTGGAACTGCATCAACAAAAACCTCTGTTCACAAGGCTGAGCCAGGATCTCCTAATAATTATCAGATCAGGAATTGTCCAGGGCAGTGGTATGAAAAGCACTTCCTAATAACCTGGAAGTTGAACCTTTCCAAAAATGTGCAAATAAATACTTCATGACAAAGCAGTGTTAGTGTCGTGCCTAGTGTTACCATAGGTATCTATGGTTATACATCTTGCCTTTAAACGAAAGCATATGGTGGCATTGTATTAGTAATGCTTTAGTTAGGACACTTGTTTATGTGCTGCAAATGTAAATTTATAGAATTTATAGAAAGTTACATAATTTTCTGAAGACCAACAATTTCCACTGAGGATTGCCAAAATCTTAAACGTGACAAGACAGATAAGCTAAGCAGCAAGGTAGGGATTAGTGTGCCTTCTAGCATATGGTGTCTGCCTGTGTGGAATTTCCTGAATGATCCATCAATTACCCATACCTGTCAAGCAGTCATTGAAGAAGCTCATGCCATGCAGGTGAATATCTAAAGGGGTTTTAACCACTGTTAAAATCACATCTGTTATTATTTCATGTAGTGCTTTTTACTGGAAGAGGAAATAACTTGCTAAATCACAACAAAATATTGGCTGTCATCTGATCTGTAACATCTTTGTTATAAGTAAGTGATGGAAGTTTCCTTTATTTATTTTCTATTCTTCAGATATTGTCATGATTTTGCAGCAAATCTGGAAACTTCAGTATATTTTTTTTTCAAAATGTTTCTAAAGTTTACTGAAACTGTTCCAAATATGATATGAAGTATGTAAAATCTCCTGTAATTTACTCTGATAGTTGCACAGATAGATTTCAGCCACTACGATGTTTTCTCTCACAAAGAGCTATTCTGGGTTTCCTATTGCTTTTAGTTTACGTACTTCTGCTGGGATGACTCATTTCACTATCTTACTTGTGTTTCCATTTTTACTCTGGTGGTACTCATCTTACTTTTTTTTTTTCTTCCCTGCACTGCTAATCAAAGAACAACTTCATATAATCATGGAGAATAGCCTGCAAGAAAATGTCTTGCAACTAAATTGAACCAAGTGGCAAACTTCTGCTGGGGGATGAGGAGAGTGAGTGGGCTTGGAAAATTGATTAAGTTGGAGTATGGTGCTAGTTGTTTAAGTCATATAACAATCAATTTTGACCTGCTTCAGACATGTTTTCATAGATGTTTCACCTTTTATCTTCTTTTCCTTCCTTCACATTATAGAAGGATATATTTTATCTCAAGTGCTTTAAAATATTTCACTGATCTAAAAGTACTGTACATCAGTAAAATATAATGCAACACTCCTTGTTAGCCTGGGCTGGACCAGAAGGTCTTACCAGCTACATCTAAGCAAATATGTTAATCAGAGACTGGGATTAGCTGAAGTAATGGCCAGATGTTTCTTGTGCTCTTTAATCATTACCGCAGACCAGAGCACAGTGTGGTTTGTGCTGGCTAGTTCTCTCATGAGCACTGCCTGTGCATGGTTCTGTCATGTCCTCAGAAGGGACCCATGTCACTTGGTGCTTTGCATGAAGCAACCCTCTTTCTCTTCTGGTGGTGGTGGGAAATTTATCCATATGAATGACAGCAGCACTGTGTCACTTGGCCTTAGGGTCAAAGAACGAGCATTAGCCTCTTCTATTTATTACTATGTATATATAAAATGGGATTTACTTTGTTCATGGCTAGGTTAGAAAGGGAGAAAATCTGCAAGTAAATTACACCACTTCTGAATAAAATACCATAAAAGCAGGATTTCACTGTGCCTTCCCTTCTGCTGGACGAATCTATGAAGCATATCTTTAGATGCACAAATAAAGTTACCTGTAGTACTGTATTCAGTTCTGGAGTCCCCAACACAAGAAGGACATAAATATGTCAAAGTGAGTCCAGAGGAGGGCCACGAAGATGACCAGAGGGCTGGAGGACAGGCTGAGAGGGTTGAGGTTGTTTTGCCTGGAAAAGAGAAAGCTCTGAGGACATCTTGTAACAGCCCTCTTGTACTTAAAGGGGACTTACAGGAAAGCTGGAGAGGGGCTTTTTATGAGGCAGTGCAGTGAAAGAACAAGAGGTAGCAGTTTTAAGCTGCAAGAGAGGAGAATTTGATTAGATATTAGGAAAAAAGAGTACTATGAAGGTCATGAGGCTTTAGAACAAGTTACCCAGAAAATTGTGGATTCCCCATCCCTGGAGGTGTTCAAGGCCAGACTGGATGAGGCATTGAGCCACCTGATCTAGCAGAACATGTCCCTCTCTGCCTGTGGCAGAAGAGTTGGAATTAGATGATCTTTAAGGATCCTTCCATCCCAACCCATTCTATGATTCTGTGATTCTGTAAGATTTTTAGTTACTTGTAGATGAATACAGAACTGTGCAAGAAACTTTAAAAAATTACTTGACATTTCTTGTAATTTACCTAAAACCTACTTCCAGCTCTGAGGTGAAGATACCTACACCATCATTTGCACTTTTACAGCACAGAAATTGTCTGATAGCAGCATCATATCCTTGGTTCTTTGCTTCAGGCTGCAAAAGAGATCCACAAGTCTCCAAAACACAGCTATACAATTACTGCACTTCATAGAAATCTGTTGATACTATCTATCCTACTGACCAAATAGGTCTGTCTATAGACCACAGTGAAATAGCCAAGAATACGAAGCTGTACAATCAACTGCACAAATTATCTGCTCAAATGCACAAGGAAGAACAAATATCCTGGTAAGATTTCCTTAAAAGAAACAAAAGACACAAAAAGAGCAGAGACACTATGTACACTTAACCAGTTTCAGAGAAGACAGATTTTAGTGAGGAGGAAATTACAGAATTGTCTGAAACCCATAAAAACATCTAGGTGTTCCAGCTTTAGTGAGAAAGTTAATGTGTTGCCTCGTAATGGGCAAGAAGTGTCATCCTAAATTAGAGTAAGGTACATTCAGATTAGCCTTTGGAAGAAATATTAAGAGTAGGATAGTTAAAGTCAAAAAAAGTTTTAGGGTGAGGCAACAATTCTCTTCCATCTGTTAAAAATGTTAAAATCACCAAAAGGTTCTAGGGTGAGGGAACAATTATCTTCCATCTGGTGCAAATGATATCAGTATTATGGGACTGCCAGCTACATGGCAGGGGACTAGATGACTTCTTCAAGTTGCTTTTAGACCATTTGTTCAGTGATTTTTCTGTGGATGAAGGTTCAGCAAATGTGGTTCAGCACTCATCCTGGAGTTATTGCACTTCTGGCCATGATGCTTTACAAAACTAAAATCAGGAACAGTTAGGCTTATACAAAAAGCAGTGGCACTATTGTGAAGTTAAAACAGGAATTCGAGCAACTGGAGCTGCATGAAAATCAGAATGGTTTGGAATAACAGAAGGGTGTTAAAAAAACTTCTTAAACTTTTACTTAACTGCCACCCCCAGTACTAAGATATAACATTGGCTTCATTTGGTCATTTTTCTAAGGCTTCCTGCTTACAGAAATCAAAGAAACATGGTTTTTACTGACATATTAATCAATAATAAGAAGTAGAGAAAAGTCAGAGAGCAGCTGTTAATGTGGTTAAAACAATCTTTGGATCAAGCTGTTCAAGGAATCTAAAGGCCAACAAGTAAAATAGATGCTAGCTGCAAAAAGCAGCTTAGAGATGTTGCTCTTTCAATGGACTTAAACCAGAAATATCTTAGCAAAATGGCTCTTCATTCACATCTGATTCTGTTCTGTGGTCACTGGAGAATGACAGGGATGATTATCAGAAGCCTACAAGACACAAGGATGAGCTGCAGCAACAAAAAGGGGGAAAATTATTGCGGATCAATCTCAAGCAGACTCAGAAAGAGGAACATACTGAAAGAGGTTGTGGCTTACAACGCAAGAGGTAAAGAGCCAGGAAGGGAGAGAGAAAATATGCTTATTTCAGCAATGGTTTACGGGAAGGCTTAGACATGAAATCTTAGTGCTTCTGGACACATGAATATGAGCTATACAAAGTGAGAGTGGTCAGTATATTTTAAGATCCTCTCTGAATGCTTCTCCTTGGGGAGTCCATGCAGAAGTGCAAAATGTTAAGTATTGCTTGTGGAGAGGCTGGTTCTTTTGATTGGCATGGTTTCCTAGGCAAAGAGCTGTTTCTGTCAAAAAACACTACTCCCGTAAGAGAAGACATTGAGATAAAAATGTTAAATAAAGTATAACAAAAAATGATTTATTACCAAGCTTGCAAACTGAGATAGATCACCATCCAATTGGTTCATTGCCATGTAATGAATCTGTGAGAATATCCAACAGACACATCTAGGGAGCTGTTTTCTTCTCCTTTGAGTCTTTAATTAGCCACTTCCTGTCACTTAGGTGAAAAGTACCTCTAATCACCCTGTCGGAACAAGTCAGGGGGAACACAGCAAGCACAGAACTGCAGCCTGGGAGGGCAAGGCAGGCTCTTCCATAAGAAAAATGACGTGTCTGAAAAACATTGGTCAGTATGCAAGATAGATTGAACATCAGACGTTCATCAGTTGGATTACCCTAACTGTTCCAACCTCATGCAACAGCAAAGAAAAATCTGAAATAATGCCTCAAAAATCACTGTCAGATTAGATGAGTGTTTCAATGAGATTTCTAAGACTCCCTTATGAAGCTCTTTTAACAAACCCTAGAGTTGTTGTCAGGCCAAGTGTGTTTAGAGTCTATAACTTCACTCCAGAGGGCTGGTAGGAACTATTGCCATACCTTGTCAAAGCCCATAGGGCTTGCTGGGTCCTGTGATCCATAATGGGGCTTTTTTAGGTTGGAAATCATAGAATCATAGAATAACCAGGTTGGAAGAGACCCACAGGATCATCGAGTCCAACCATTCCTATCAAACACTAAACCATGCCCCTCAGCACCTCGTCCACCTGTGCCTTAAACACCTCCAAGGAAGGTGAATCAACCACCTCCCTGGGTATCCTGTCCCAGTGCCTAATGACCCTTTCTGTGAAAATTTTTGTCCTAATTTCCAGCTTAAATCTCCCCTGGTGGAGCTTGTGGCCATTCCCTCTCATCCTGTCCCCTGTCACTTGGGAGAAGAGGCCAGCACCCTCCTCTCTACAACCTCCCCTCAGGTAGTTATAGAGAGCAATGAGGTCTCCTCTCAGCCTCTTCTTCTCCGGGCTAAAAAATCGCAGGCCTGTTCTCCAGCCCCTTCACCAGCTTCATTGCTCTTCTCTGGACTCACTCCAGAGCCTCAACATCCTTCTTGTGGTGAGGGGCCCAGAACTGAACACAGTATTCAAGGAGCGGTCTCACCAGTGAAGGCACAAAGGAGATGAAAAGTCAATGGGCCTTTTTTAGGTCTGTGATGTGTGCTTCCCATGTCCAGGCAGACAGGGTGGATAATTGCAGCTAGATGGGATCCATTTCACCTGCAGTAGTTATACAATGGCTTGCTTGTGGTAAAGAAGGATGGAAAAATAGTTACTCCCTTGCTGACTTTATCAGAAATCTTATATTCTACTTTTTATTGCCTGCATCATTTAAAGTTGCCAGAGAGAAGAACACAGGACATAGGGCATGCCTTGTTGGGAACAAGTAGCAACGTCCAGCACTCCAGCAATGTTACTAGTAGTTGGGGCTACTGCAAGAATCACAGAATCACAGAATAACCAGGTTGGAAGAGACCCACTGGATCGTTGAGTCCAACCATTCCCACCAATCCCTAAATCATGCTCCTAAGCACCTCATCTACCCTAACCTTAAACACCTCCAGGGACGGTGACTCAACCACCTCCCTGGGCAGACCATTCCAATGCCTAACCACCCTTTCCGTGAAGAACTTTTTCCTAATCTCAAGCCTAAATCTCCCCTGGTGGAGCTTGAGGCCATTCCCTCTCGTCCTGTCCCCTGTCACTTGGGAGAAGAGGCCAGCTCCCTCCTCTCTACAACCTCCCTTCAGGTAGTTGTAGAGACTAATAAGGTCTCCCCTCAGCCTCCTCTTCTCCAGGCTAAACAACTCCAGCTCTCCCAGTCGCTCCTCATAAGATTTGTTCTCCAGTCCCTTCACCAGCTTTGTTGCTCTTCTCTGGACTCGCTCCAGAGCCACAACATCCCTTTTGTGGTGAGGGGCCCATTAGAAGTTAAGCTGATAGAGTTTTCAGAAAATTGTAGCTCTCAGGGTGCCTTCTTGGATGCTACACAAGGAGCTGCATCCAATAAATATTGTGCATAGTATCTTCCAGCGAGTTGCTATTGTCAAAATTGGGAATGCCCCATTGTGCTGCTTCTCCTGTGCGGGTCTGGCGGGACTAGTTGTGGACCTAATGTCCAGAGCTCCCAGTCCCTTCTGAAGTTGTGCCAGCATTGATGACATGCTCTTCCTGAGAACTTTTTTGACAAAGAAACTGATGGTACTTAGTACAGCTGTTTCCGTCGTGGAATGACTCACTCTTAGTTATAAAATTATGATTCATAAAAGAGCTTTAGCTCTGTGATTCATTCAGGTACACTTTTCACTACTGTCTAAAAACTTGTAATAAGTAGGTACCTTGTCTCAGCCATGAGAAACTAAAAATGTGCTGAAGTTAACGATTCTTCCAAGAGAAAATTAAGGCCCATCTTTTTCAGAGGTACACAGCCAGCACCAGGGCAAGATTAGACATACTAAAACTTGGGATATTCACAAAGCAAATGCATTCCAACCTGAGCAATATAGCAGATACATGAATAGATATTTTTATTTTTTATGTACCTTAAACTATCATGAGTTGCTAATTCTCCTCGATTTCCTGCCAGTAATATTCCTTATGTCCAAGATGTTTTGCCGTGGAGCTTCCATAGCATTCCTTCTTAGAAATGTATAAGATAAAAGTTGTTTAGTATGTCTGTAATATTAAACATAACAGAAATAAGAATAGCCACAATAATAGTTCCTTAGTCTTTCAGTCTCTTGCTGAAGGTTTTCACGCACTCTTTTGTGATGGATCAATGATGGATCAATTCTATGCATGCTTCTACTGAGAGGGCAGAAAACTTCAGCATGGAAGGGAGAACAGGATGAGGTAGAAACATTTTGAAATTATGAAAATAAGGAAAACAATATCAATCTGCAGGACAATAGCTATAGGTTGTATTGTATGAATTTGATAGGGTCTAGAGACTCCAGTCAGAGATTTGAGCATTAACGTACATTAGTAAACCCATTTTTTGATACCTGGATATGTAGGTGATATCATTGCCTTTTGGTGTGAAGCATTAACTACTAGCAAACAATTAAGGCCAAAACCATTCTTGTATTGCTGGTGCTTGACCACAAGGATTACACCAAGTATAAATTTGCGCTTATGGTTTGGAAATGAAGAAATCATAACCATGCAGGTTTTGAGAAATCACCAAGATGATGAATTTTTGTCCAGTCAAAAGCCCTCAATGAGCTCATTTGTGTGTGTGACCAAATAACCTTAAAAATACTGCCCTAATGGTTTGCAGCCACAGACTTACCTTACAGGAATGCCTCGGCTCCAGCTCTGTGGGTTCTAGTGGAGGAAAGGGTCACTATGATGGTTGAGATTTGCAGAGGTTCGTTTGTGGTTCAGCACAACATGGATTAGTTCCTAGCTGTGGGTCTTGGCACTAAGGAAGCTGTGTCTATTTCAGCGCCTGATTCAGTTGCGCTCAGCTCAGCCTCAGTGGAGAACTGCTGCCTATGTGTGCCTGGAGTGAAACCTAAATGAGATCCAGATATGGATTTGCTTGCTTCAGTGGGTTAGAGATCCAGGATTTGGGGCAAAAGCAATCCTGGTCAATCAGCTAAAGAGAAATTAAAAGTCAATTTGATGTCTTTTGCAGAGAAGTAATGAGAATAAACTTCCCTCTATACTAAACTTGCACAAGTCAACTACAAAACAAGGGGACTCACTGACTCATTTTTCTGGAAGGAAATGTGCTCAACAACAGTAGCATCTACCCTTATATAAGTTGAGCTTGGCTGGCAGCCAGACAGAGGTGTAGAGAAATATTTAAATCTAATTCAGCTCTGGCCAGAGCAGAGACTGGGCTCAGCTGGGGTTGAGCAACTTAGGAAAGAAGAAGCTGAAAACTAGTGGCAAAGAACAGCTAAATGTTTCCAAGTATTTGACATGGTATTAGCTTGAATGTCCTGCCTGTTGTAAAAGCTGCTCACGTAAGTGTCTGCCATAAAATAGAATGAATTTCCTCCAGGGTATTTGAAAAAACAAGCCTAAAATGCACTACCATTTCATTTTCTTGTAGAGACAATTGTGATATCCCAAGAAAGCAATTAGACATACAGATCATGCAGTCAGGTCTCTGTCCATAAGTATCTCTTTGTCAGTCCAGACCACAGTGGTACAGACCATTGCCTTGAGTTTACTATTTTTGCATTGCTTGAAAATGTAATATGATGGCGGATGCAAGCACAATCTGATGGATTGCCCAGTTAAATTCTTCTGTGTCTGAGTACTCACCTTAATTATTTGCCTAAAGGGTAAATTTCTGAAAATTAATTTTATGAATTAAAAAAATATATGAGACAAAGTTCAGTTTCAGTATAACCCTTGATGTAATAGAGTTAAAACAGTCCTCAACTGCCACAGGTACTGGTATGTTCTAGCACCTACATCAGGAAAAGGATCACACTTCCCACACTATGATATCCCTAGTGTATTCGTGTCTGACAGTCAATGTACGAGGCCCTTGACATCCTCACAGACAGGTGTGTTCAGAGCTGTGCATATGCCTGGCACCCGCATCCCATTAAAAAAAAAAGATTTCTGACATACTTACAAGACAGCACAGGCTGGAAATGTCTCCTGTTATCCTCTTTCCTCTGCAACAAGAAGGTGGCTGGACCAGACCCAGGGATAAAGCACCGTGGTGCATTATATACACAAAACAATGCTTTATTTAAGTGTAGATCTTGGATCCAATACCACTGTAATAGCCACTTCCCATTCCAAGGATCCAATTGTTTTATATATCTGAGGAGGCTTTCCCTGTACCAGTTGTCCTCGTTTCATTAAAACCTAACAAAACCCGAAAGAAAACAGAATAAAGCTAGTAAATTATCCAAATTTATGTCAGTCACTAAGAAGGCCTTATGACAGGAATTCTGAAACCTGCTGAAAGGTTATTACAAATAACAGGCCTCAAAATATGGTGTGGAGATAAGAATCTGAAACTACATGAGAAGAATGAGAGATGCTCTTTTTGGATGTCCACATCCAATTCAGCCAGGTAGGATTTAACAATGAACTCTGCTCAAACTCCCATTGATGTTGGTGTAAATCCAACAGGATGCATTATGTCCTGTAACCAGAGGTGGAAATAGTGATTATTGCTGAGCTCAATTTACAACAGTTCTGTAGTAGCAAATTTTCTTACTTACCTATTATCTCACTTTCATGTCTCTCCACAGTTTCTAAACTGGGAAAGCACCTCAACATTGAAAGCTGAGCAAACTTCAGCACAGAGACTGAGAAGGATAAATAATAAATAGTGAGCCATGAACACAGGGCCCTTAAGAACTCTCTCATCGAAATCATCTGCTGGCTTGTTTTAGTTCTGGTTAATTGTACTGATCACCAAGAGAACTGCAGAGCACAGAGTTATCCACATGGACAGAAGAGCAAACCCAGCAGCAATAGGTGGTCTGCCAGAGGATGGACGAAAGGAGCTAAGCTCTCTGAGGAACAGTGTGGCAGATACATGGGTTTCATAATAGCCTGTACTGGTACTATCTACTGATTTTTAGCCCACCTTTTTAGAAAACCTAAAATGATTCTAAGCAGATCAGGGAATCAAACTGTTACCAGGTATTTTCAGTGCTTAATGTGTTTATTTTTGTGGTGGTTTTAATTAGATTTGCTTGGAGTCTTTCCTCTTTTAAACATGTCTGTTATTATCTTAGTTTTTTTCTTTCTCACTTCCCCTCAAATTGCATAAGAACATTAAAGAAAAGAGCCCACTGTCAGGTAGTTCCTCTCCTTGAACTGATTTCTGTTATCACTGTAGTGAGATGGTTTTCATAGGACCATGAGAAAGTAACCTTCCCACATCCAGGTGACAGCACACTTCTTGATGTGACCAATGTGATGACGGGTTCCCCAAAGGTTGTGTCAGAGCAGTAAGCTCTCCAGGGGTAAGGGTATGCAATGTCACCCACTGGAACACTGCATAGAGATGTGTAATAAGGAGTCTGTCAAAAAATGAGCATAGGAGCTCTTTTAGAAAAATAACCCTGCTTTAAGCATTGGAAAAGGCTGCCCAGGGAAGTGGTTGAGTCACCATCCCTGAAGGTATTTAAAAGATATGTAGTATTTAGGGACATGTGTTAGTGGTGGACTTGGTAGTGTTAGGTTTATGGTTGGACTCTATGATCTTAAAAGTGTTTTCCAGCTTTAATAATTCTATGATTCTATGATTTATTTACATGTTTGATGCCACAGTTATAGGCTGTTGAAGGATTTTTTTATTACTATTATTTCAACTGTAACCAACCTGATAGATACTGTGACAAAAGGAACAATAGAATAGATGAGCACAAAGAGAGGTTTTTGTGCACGGAAGTACATGTAAGTACTTCATTGCTTTGCCTCTGGTTCTGTTTTCATTAGGTATTCTGTGGTTTTGGGAATGCTTCTTAAGCACATTAGGGCAAAGATATGCAGCTGTGAGTTCAGTGAGATGGGGGTATTCAGAACTGATAAGTGAATATGCAAGTGACATTTGCAGGTTCTGACACCCAATTTAGCAAATATATGCACAAGTTAAATTTGCAATCCTATACTTACATGATGTTATAATTGTGCCTTTAAAAGGCAGCTGTTTGTTGAAGTTGTTTATAGGTTCATCCTACTTTTTTTTTTAAAAAAAAGCAAAATAGTATTTACCTACTTTTCTAATCCAGCTGGAAAGTGGCTCAAGCAAATCTTGTTTAGCTTAAAACCATAATGAAATAACCAGTTGATTATAATAAATAAGAAAACATTTTCCTGTAGGTGAGCTTTCCCATATTTTCAAATACTGTTATATTACAGAGGTGTGAGCAGATTCAGATTAATGGCTTTGTAATGAACTGTACACGTCTAATTCAGTGGAAGTATTTGTAGGGCAAAGACATGAGAATCCAAAGGTATTGAATTATATTTGTAACCTTAACTACACCTATAGCTACTGCTGTTCCCTCTAAAATCACCATGGCAACCCATGGATGCCACAAAGCTACAAATCCTACTATTTCAGTTACACTTGCAAGAGCTATGGTTTGTCTTTTGTTTTATTTGTATATGTCTCAGTCAATCTCTAGAGCTAAGTAGATCAAACCATGCTCCACATACTCAGAGTTGCCCAGTTGCTGAGCTTCGTTTGCATGAAAGCGAGACAGAGAGCAAGGCTCATCCCAGATGTTAATCTGCTTATTGCAAAAAAGCAATAAATTTTTACACATAATTGGGGATCAAAGATGTCAATAAATATATTGTTGCATATTCAAAAGTGCAATATTTCCTCTAGAATATCTTGATCTTTCTGAAATTTCACCAAGATCATCATCCTTAAATACCCAGTTCCCACAGAAATCTGCAAAGGAAGGCTCTTAAATGAATTACATAACTGTGCCCATTCCTAATCATTACTCTTATAACTATACAAAATTTTATGTTTGTCTTCTAAACTTATATTCATGCAGTTGCTGCTTTAAGGCGTATTGAGGTTAATACAGGTATGGGATAACTGCTTCTAAACTAGAAAGAGGATCCAACGGGATCCTTTCCATCATTGCTAGGAGAAGCCTAAATAAGGAGGTAACACTGGTTACTTTACTTGTAAAGCGAAGTGAGATTCACCTCACTTCAGCACCTAAGTATATAGCCTGGAGTAGGCTTAGATGATCCAGACCGAAACACAGCTCCATGGTTTACATCACCAGGACTCCCAAAATGAAAGGGGCTATGGCCAGAAAATGCAGCTTTCTAACATAATTTTCTGCTTGCTTCTGCTGCTAGAGAAGGAGTTGTGGATCATTGCTGTCTAATGGATGCAAAATATTTGTCTGTGAGAATGCCTTCATGCTATTCTAGCTTTGATGAACACTTACATGATTGAAAAATATATCAGGGATGGGGCTGAATGCTTTCAGGTTTTTAATAATCTTTATGTTTTGGCTTCCTACCAGCCAGTTATGTATTCTATTACAATGAGAATTATTTGTCCAAATTTTTATTTAAAGGACCACTTAAATTCTTTGATTTATATTCATGAGTAATTAAACAGATACACTGAGTGCTTCATATATTTTTACTTTGTACAGTGGTTAATCTGAGTTTCAGCACAGATCCAAAGGTAGCTATCTGGTTGTCCCTTCTTCCTTCCTCAACAAGCCCTGAGTCTCAGAGGAGTAACAATTATCCAGTGTGTGACACTGGATAGATAACTGGGGCAGCACATTTTATACTTCCGGCTGGCATTTTTGTTATCTTGCTGAAGCAGACTATGGAATGGATTCAATAACTAGAGGACCTGAATCTATCTTGGCAGTAGGGGATAAATATGTGGCAATGACAGCTTTTTGTGATGGTGATTAAGGATGTCTGGCTGTCATGGTCCATTTGCGTTTATTGATGTGACTGCACAAGTCCAGAAAAGAGTGTAGCATCCCTTTTTGTCCTTAGAGGCAGTTCAGTTGAAGTGCTACTAGGCTTGTTGGGTAAAACTTGCATTTCAATTTATTCCTGTGTTGTACAGATCACTAAGAAGCTTTTCTTTGTAATTGCTTTGTAGGGGAGGAAATGCAATTTAGAAAGTCCATAAATTCACTCCTGCCCTGTGTCAGCTTACTTCTTGCTAACATCGTGCCTCGTCCATCGGGAGTGTTTTCTTGCCTTCAAAAGAATTTGTAATGAGAAGTCCTGAGTAGTTAGTCTTTCTCTGCAATGTACTGGACTAGCTCAGCAATGTCATATGTGAGAAGGAAGTGCCTTCTATGCTCTAATCCTGACCAACATTTACCCCTAAGCCTTTTTTCTTCCCTGGAGGTAACACCAGGCTGGTTTTTTGGTGACACCGCTCTCACTGCTTCTATCACTGGAGACTGCAAATGGGGAGTATCTCATGTGTCCCTAAGACTGACTGAAGAGAACTGTGCACACTGCATCAGGACCAGTTTCTCCAGAGTCAATTTAGAAACTTGGGAATGGCTTCGGTTAATGAGTAATGAATTTACATGGCCAAATTCACACATCTATATGAGGCAAACATTTCAGCTTCTATTATTGTCAGTGGAGATTTAAGGCTTTTTTATGATATCTAAAGTACTGCATGTGAAGAAATCACATGGGTATGGAAGATCTATGGCACACCTATGACTTTCTGGTCTGACAGGTGGAGTCCAAGTCGGATTCTGGGGGTCTTTTCCAACCTAGTGATTGTGTGATTCTGTGATCTCCTGGGACATCTCAAATGACACTAGGCTCTGCTGAAGCCACTAAATCACATCTGTAGAGGTGGACACCTAAATTAATATATGTATGTGTTGGTACTGAATCCCTTTATCAGGAGCATTAATAACCACAGTTCACGCTGGATGCTGGAAGGAAGCAAGAACTTCTCAGTGTTGCACCAAAGTTTGCATTAGTCAATGTGGATTCATTAATGGCTTATGGAACATGTCCTTAAAGAAAGTCGTGTTTTAAGGTGTGATTCATTAAACCAGCTTTATTTATTTATTTATTTATTTTTCCCCTGCATTATCAAATATACTCAATTTACAGGGGAGAAAAATTAATGATTTTTCTTTTAATTAGTGGTGATAGCACCTGACTCTGAGAATCATGCTTTATTCTTCTCACATTACCACATTTTTTCCACTGAATATAGCACATCCAAACAACTACACAATGTTGGATTTTTTTCTTTGCTATAAGTGGATTGATGTAGTGGAAGTGATTATAAAAAAAAAAGTAAAAACACTCACAGATTTTTAGGTTGAAATGGAACAATACAGCCATCCAGTCTGACCTCAAACATAGGAAGGTCTGAGAATTTTACTAATGATGCCTTCAGGGTAGGAAACTGTTTTCTCTGTGAGAAGCATTCCCCAGCTGATCTGTAAAGGTGAGGAGGTAACTCAATCAACACCCTGTCTGCTTACAGCAGGTAGATGGATATAAGTTTATGGTAACTCAAAAATGAGGATATGATGTTGAATCTTAGTAGCAATCATAAATATTCATTAATGGGAAGAGCCTATTGGTTAATGTAATGAACACTTCAAATCAGATTAAAAAGAAAGAAATGGTTGCAATAATGGGTAGAAAAATACATATACATCCATTGCATGTGTTTATTGTCCACATATTTTTCTATAAAAAGAAATGACCAGGTCACTATAAATTTCCTTCTATATCTTTTCCTGTTGATCCCATGTACAAATGCTGGCATCTAGGTGATTCGGCAGATGAGGCTAATCTTTGCATGTCTGTAACAGGGGTGCTGGTTTAAAATTTATTTTCAGTTGGCATTTTCTAAGTGTTTTGGTGACAATTTTTGAAACATCATTGAATTGCTCACTGAAAATTCACCTTGACGTTTCAGAGCAGACTACCCAAAAACTGTCAGAATTATATGCTCTAAAAATAGAGAAAAGGCTTAAAGAGGAATTAAACTGACTTAGACAAGTTTAATTAGTCACCATGCTTTGGAAAAAATGTAGTGTGCTTCTCTGATGAAGAGGCAGTTCAGATGGATATTGGCTTGCACATTATGGGGAGACATCAGCATATTAAGCAAGAGTAAGCCCTGTTCTTTTCATGTCCTGCTTTTGGAAAGCATAACAGAAACCATTTCAAAACAGCCCATACAGTCCCAGTTTTGCACTGCTTGGACCTCATTAATACTCACTAGCAGTAAATGCCTCCTTGGCTCAGTGGACTTAATCCATGCTTTAGCATGTTCTCAACATATTCGTGCACACACTCACCCTCAACTCTGTGACCAAAGAGAGGAGCAGAAGAGTGGCCTGGAACAGGAGGAAAGGAGAAAAAGGTCCTTGGCCATGTTTTTATGTGTTAGTTAAGTGTCAGGAGGAAGAAGATGAGACTGCTGGCATTCAAATGGCAGAAGGGAACAAAAGACACAGTTTGTTACCAACTCCATTTTGAGATATTCCTGTCTGGGCTCTGATGGACCTTGGACCTGAATCATCACCTTATCTAGGGCTGTAGGTAGAGCTGGACATTGTCACTTGCCACATCTCACTGTGCTGGTGGGACGGAGCCCTGTTGTGGAGACATTTTATAGGGAAGAAGGACTTGATGCTGTGGGCCTTGTTGACATTGAACAACTCTGATGCTGTGGGCCTTGTGTACTTCGAGCAACTCTAACAAGACCTGAGAGAAAAACAACAGCTAGTTCAGTGGGAAGAGGAAGCAACTGAGAGAAAACAAAAGAAGAAAAATATCAACATGGTTAATTTTAGTGTAACTTGTTTATTAGCATGCACAGTTGTTTAGCCAATAATATATTAATAATAGCCTCATGAACAGCCACCTTTAGCCAATAATACACTGCAGATAGCCTTGTGGACAACCACCTTTAGGCAGTAATACACGGTAGATAGTCTCATGGACAGCCTGTTATGTAACTCAAAAGGGTATATAAAGAAACAGCTAACTCAATAAAGGGTCTTCGATCCATCAGATTGAAGTCAGTGTCTCAATCCCCTCGTCACCCTGTTACTGAGGGAACAGTCTCTGTCTGTGCATGGTCTCCTGGCTTCTATCCCTGCTGGAACAGCCCCAGTCCTACTGCTTTTTGACATTAGATAATGCTTAAGTCCACACATCTCTCATTTGGCACCATGAATGCTTGAGGATTTAAGAGCTCATCCACCAACTGTCCTCAATGTTGGCGAGAAGCTGGTGGGTTTTTTGAGTTTGTTCACAGCTGCCTTCTTGCAAGGAGAAAGCAATGAGTTTCACCAGTCCCCTCTCTGGTCAGCTTTCCAGCTATGACCCAGACATGGAGGGTCTTGCTTAGCTATGCACAATTTTAGGCTCATTTGGAGTGCTTAGATCCATTTTTTTGGCATTGTTTTGGTTAACCCCATAGCACTGATAATGATTTTTTTCCCCCTATACTAATTGCATCTCACTTGTCTGTCAAATTCAGCATGATGGTGCAATGCATGCAAGTGGCTCAGCTACACTGTGAATACCACAGCATTTTACTAATTCATCCTCTGCACAAGGACTGTTAATATCAGCATTTTTTCTCCATAGAAGAAATAAACAGTGTGGTCATCCATGACCTTCCTCATGTAAATTAAGACAGTCAGGAACAGTGAAACTACTTCTGCAACAGAGGTGCCTCAGCTGGACCCTTTCTCTATTTGATTAGGAGGGTTCTTATCCTGGATAATTCACTCAGCCCTGCCTGGCTGTTGCTAGCCAGTGTTGGAAGCAGGTTCAGGTCCCTCTGCTCTGTAGTTTACCAGACGATACAGCCATGCACTTAAGCACTTCAGCCACTCAAGTGACTTGGACAAGGTTGTTTGTATAACCTGTGTGCAGCAAGGATTTGCACAAGTTCTTTGCCAGGCCAAGGCTAGCAACCTAATCACAACCCTATCCTCCCCTTCCTAAGAACACACAGAGAAACTAAACTCAGAGTGTATTCTCCTAGCTGATCTGTAATCTTTTGAAAATGAGAATTTCTAATGGGATAACTGATAAGCCTTCAAATCTGGCGGTGCTGCTGAGTACTACTGTAATAAGGTAGTGTATTTTCAATGTAAGGATAATGGATAATGTGGGATTTATAACAAAGTCATAACTCAATAAAGAAGGTTCAGACAATATCATGAATCTCAACCATGAAGTCTGATTGATCAATGAGATCATTAGGAAGCTGAGATTGGATTACAGGACTAGTAATTTATCACTCTTCAGCCTCAGCATTTTTTATAACATTTGAGGAATGCTTATAAGTTTTCCTGCATTGTTTATTCCAGGTCTCTAATTACAAATAAGGTGCCTGCAGATGCTTTTAAATCAGTGGGCAGCCTAGAGTCACTGTCTTTCACTGTAATCAGAGTTCCAGGCATACAGTGAACTTCCCTTTTTGAATTATTTAAGACTTAGATCATTGCAGAATTACAACATAGCTTTTTCTTCCACAGTGTTCAACATTGCAGTGGAAAATTCCACTGTAATAAGGCTTGAAGGTAGATTTCTTTCATAGTTAAAATTTTATTGTGCAAATGAATAGGCAAAACAGAAAAAAATCTACATTCTATATAACTGTTAATTGTATTTCATATTAATAGACATACACCAATTAATCTGAGGAATGAGATATTTCAACACTTTTTTCCCCAGCTGGCTTAGTAGATTATGATTGCATCTCTGTGCATTATATCTGGCTTATTGCTTGGATAGTTTTTGTATATACATATAAGCTGTCAGGAGCCATAGCAGTTTGATAAAGTAACAGGACATTTGCTTTCTAGGCAATGAAAATTAACAACCATAGGCAGACCTGAAAGATTAATGGCTTCTAGTTCATTTTCAAGCTCTGACAACTGCAAACTCAGTGTGTAATACAGTAAAATGTCCAGGATAACTGGCAGCTTTGAAAGTAATCATAGAATTATAGAATCATAGAATAACCAGGTTGGAAGAGACCCACCGGATAATCGAGTCCAACCATTCCTATCAAACACTAAACCATGCCCCTCAGCATCTTGTCCACCCATGCCTTAAACATCTCCAGGGAAGGTGAATCAATCACCTCCCTGGGCAGCCTGTCCCAGTGCCCAATGAACCTTTCTGTAAAAAATTTTTTCCTAATATCCAGCCTAAATCTTCCCTGGTGGATCTTGTGGCCATTCCCTCTCATCCTGTCCCCTGTCACTTGGGAGAAGAGGCCAGCACCCTCCTCTCCACAACCTCCTTTCAGGTAGTTATAGAGAGCAATGAGGTCTCCCCTCAGCCTCCTCTTCTCCAGGCTGAACAACCCCAGCTCTCTCAGCTGTTCCTCATAAGGCCTGTTCTCCAGCCCCTTCACCAGCTTTGTTGCTCTTCTCTGGACTCGCTCCAGAGCCTCAACATCCTTCTCGTGGTGAGGGGCCCAGAACTGAACACAGGATTCGAGGTGCGGTCTCACCAGTGCCAAGTACAGAGGGAGAATAACCTCCCTGCACCTGCTGGTCAAGCTGTTTCTGATACAAGCCAAGATGCCATTGGCCATTTTGGCCACCTGGGCCACTGCTGGCTCATGTTCAGTCGGCTGTCAACCAACACCCCCAGATCCCTCTCCTCCAGGCAGCTTTCCAGCCAGGCTTCTCCTAGTCTGTAGGACTGCATAGGGTTGTTGTGCCCCAACTACAGTACCCGGCATTTGGCCTTGTTAACCCTCATGCCGTTGGTCTCAGCCCAGCAGTCCATCCTGTTCAGATCCCTTTGCAGAGCCTCTCGACCCTCCAGCAGATCCACACTTCCACCCAGCTTAGTGTCATCTGCAAACTTGCTAAAGGAGCACTCGATGCCTTCATCCAGGTCATTGATAAAGACATTAAACAGGGCTGGACCCAGGACTGAGCCCTGGGGAACCCCACTTGTCACTGGCCTCCAGCTGGATTTCACACCATTTCCTACCACTCTCTGGGCCCAGTCATCCAACCAGTTTTTCACCCAGGAGAGTGTGCGCCTTTCCAGGCTGAGGCTGACAGTTTCCATAGCAGAACGCTGTGAGAAACTGTGTCAAAGGCTTCAATGAAGTGCAGAAAGACCACATCCACAGCCTTTCCCTCATCCAGCAGCTGAGTCACTTTGTCACAGAACACGATCAGGTTAGTTCGGCAATACCTGCCTTTTGTGAACCCATGTTGACTGGGCCTGATCATCCGGTTCTCTTGCATGTGCTTCATGATAGCACTCAAGATCACCTATTCCATGACTTTCCCTGGCACTGAGGTCAGACTGACAGGCCTGTAGTTCCCTGGATCCTCCCTGCGATCCTTCTTGTAGATGGGCACAACATCAGCCAGCCTCCAGTCCAGTGGAACTTACCCAGTCATCCAGGACTGTTGGAAGATGATGGAAAGGGGTTTGGCCAGCACATCTGACAGCTCTTTCAATACCCTTGGGTGAATCCCATCTGGCCCCATAGACTTGTGTGTGTCTAGTCAGGCAAGCAAGGCTCTGACCACCTCCTCTTGGACCATGGGAGCCTCATTTTGCTCCTCTAGTTCCTAGGTTCGTACACAGAGGGAATAATTTCTTCACAATTAAAAGACTGAGGCAAAGAAGGCATTAAGTACCTCAGACTTTTCCTCATCTCCTGTCACTCTTGTTCCTTCGGCATCCAATAGGGACTGTATGGTCTCCCTAGTCCTCCTTTTATTATTTATATATTTATAGAAATATTTTTTTTATCTTTCACCGACTTTGCCAATCTGATTTCTAGTTGAGCCTTTGCCCTTCTGATTTTTTCTCTACACAATCTCACTTCCCTCCTGTAGTCCACCCAAGAGGCCTGTCCCCTCTTCCAGAGGCCATAAACATTCCTCTTCTTCTTGATATCATTCAAGATCTCACTGTTCAACCAAGCTTTTTTTTGCCCCTGCCAGCTTTTTTTCCGGAACATAGTCTCTCCAGTCTGTGGGAATGCTAAGCAAATTTTGAATCCACCTGGGTGATATTTCTGGACTTGACTTTAAGAAAATGAAAAACAGAGATCCCACTTACACTTCATATCTAATCAATTTGACACTCTTGTCCCTATAATGGCTGGAGGACAGGGACATTCTGTCTTGCTTCTTCTTAGCATCTTCCCACATGTGTTGCTACCCAAAGTCTTTATCCAGTGCTGACACATATATGCTTTTTTCACTCCCTGTCTTCCAGCATTACAATTTCTCTGAAGCACAACCTGTGTGCACACATCTCTTATGACCACAGCCCCCAAGCTTTCTCAGTTGTTTTAAGAGGATTAAGGGTGCTGGAGCTGTTGCAGGTCTCTGTCTTCTAATGTTTTGAGCCTCTGTGGTGATCTTTTTCATGTAGCAGAATGGAACTGATGTGATTCCCTTGGGCTTCCATGCTGTGCTGCAGCAAATGAAGAAGACTTAGAATTTCTATTTGTTTTTAATTTCCCAGGCGCTGTCTGGTAAAATCAGCGTACATTCAGTCTTCCTGGTTCTTGGAAATTTTACCCACCAACTATGTTCAGTCTGAATTAGGTTAAATTGGACAGGAATATTCAGAATTTCCTGTGAACTGGGAATTCCAAGGAAAATCTCACATCTGACACACCAGATTATTGTGTTTACAAAACAAAACATTCTCCTTGCAGCTATTATGGTTAGACGCGATGATCTGATGGGTCTTTTCCAACCTGGTGATTCTATGATTCTATGGTATTGTGAAAAATTTTCATTCTTGACAATTCTCCTTCCTGTGCAGCTGCAAAGATGCTGACAGGAATGGTAATGGCACCATGGGTTGGCATTTGCTCATCTGAGTACACCCAGACTTTAAATGCTCACCTCCACAGAAGGGGATCTACAGTCTTCAAATACTCAGAGACCTTTGAGAGTTAACAGGTTTCGCTTGCCCTGCTGAAGAACTGGGTGACAGTTCCTTACTCAGAACACTGAAACTGCGTTTGCTCAACCCCCTCTGCATAGCAAAGTGGCAGCAGCAGCAGAGGCAGCAGTGGCTTCTGCCTGCAAGCTGACAAATCCTTGCCGATTTATTTTCAGAGATGCTAGTTTGTACCTCATATAGTCTGCAGCTTTGTACATATTAATTTCTCCCCTGATGTAAAAATCATCTCTCACCCAGAATCCTGTAAAAAGTATTACTCTGCTCTGTCACTGACACAAATTGGCATCATCAATACACCTGTGTCAAATCAAGATGGTCTGTGTTACCCTCCACTATGGCTGCGTTACTATAGTACCTTATATAATTTCACTAACTTTGAATTTATTTAATATTCTGCATGGGTCATATCTTTAAATGCTTGGTGTCACCCTTGTGGAACAAATACCATCAAAACCTGCTGTACTTAGGTTTCTTAAGGGCATTTCTGTAACTCTTCATCTCGATTACACGAGCATTTCAAAAATATTAATGACTTAGTCTTCATAAACCTTTCTGACATAATTCTCTAACAGTGAGAAAGCACGTAGAATTACAGCCAAAGAAACAGGCCAGTTTGAGGATACACAGAATGACATGGCTGATGCTTGACTTTTCAGAGCGTGTGCCTTAACCTAAGTTTCTGTCTCTCAGCAGCACGGTTCCCACTGACACAAAATGCAGCTCTGGGTTTTCAGCTAAGCTGTATGTCATCCAGTGCCTCCCAAAGCGTCACCTAGAGGAATTACTTACCCCCTTCTATGCCACTGCAAAGAAATAGAGGTCAAATCTAGCTCTCTTGGCTGTTTCTGGCTTTCTCACCACCCTGTCTTTGTCTACAAAGCTGCAATCACATCTCCCCATCCTGACCTCCATCGAAAGAGGGGTTGCTAACAACAAATCCCTCTAACACGCTCTGTCCACAAGACCAGGGTCCTGCTGAAAGGGAATTCCTGCATTAGTGAGTCTATTACAAAGTATGTGCCAGCAGGATGAGGATTGATTTATGGATGTATGGGGCAGATTTCCTTCTGTTTTTTTCCCCCAGACTTTTGCACATAGGTCTCAGTAACCTTGATGTTCTGTTTGTACCTGAACAAGTTAGGGAGAGACCTGACACTGCTGAGCAGATGGTGATGCTGTCCCTTGGTGAGACAAGTGCCATACTTTCCCGAAGAGAGCTGACTGACCTTTCTTGTTTAAGCCATGTTTTTCTATTAAATTGTATTTATATGCTTCTGAATGAACCATATGATATCAAACTGCAGATGAAATAGAAAAACAAAGGAGAAGCCTTTCTAAAATGCTCTTCATTTATTCTGGGAAGGTGGTGGGAGGAGGAGTTATCCCAGTTTGGGATTGAATTATTTGTTATCCTCTACTCCCATCTCAAAAGTTGCTTAGATTGAGATACTGCTTATGTTGCAGGCAGAGTTTCAAAAGGCAGGAGAGTTTCAGTGTTGGTGAATGCAGCTCCTGCAACCCCTGTTGTTGACAGCTGGCTTAATGGAGGGTTATGTGCATGCCTGAGCTGCATTGGCACTGTGATGGCCTTCCAAGACCAAAGCCTTATTGTCCCCAGCTCTGCACAGACAGGGACAGAAAGCCTTTGTTTCCTGCCTTAACTACTTGTTTTAAAAAGACAAGTAAAGGTGGGAGGAAATATCCAAGCTGAGAAGAGAAAAGAAGTCTTTTCCCTTTCTCTTAGCAAACTTTGCCTGTTCACTGATGGTGAGGTATTTCTAGCCTAAGCTGGACTGGATTCTGATCACAAGTCCTCAAAGTAACTCCCACAAAGAGTGGGACCTCTCCTGTGTCCTCTTCATGGTAGATGAAAGGGCCAGAGAGGAGACTCCAATAACCTCATCATGGCACACACCCACCACTGCGCAGATGATCACCACAAATTTTATTTTGTTCAAATGTAATCATAATGTTCATGGGACATACAACCACAAATCTCACATGAACATTGCTTAACGATGGAGAAACCTCTGGTGCTTCCTAGGTTGTTCCAGTAGTTAATCACTCTAGCTGTTAAAACACCTGGAAGATCTAATTTCCTAAGCACATTAGCACTCCTGCCATCAGCCCCCATAATGTTTTTAAAGACTTTCCAGGTTATCATTATTCAAGACTTTCCTATGCAGGAAACACTTCTCTTCGTAATTTGTCTAAACCTCATTTCAGAAAGTTTGGAGAAAATGTCATTATCAGCATTATTTTCTTCATAACAGGAATTTCTCAATATTCAGATCTATGTAAACACCTCTATCTGTATAAATGATAACAGCTTTAATAAATTACTATGAAATTTTAACATTTTTAGATAAGGAGTGAGGTTTTCCCACATAAATAAGTTCATCCTTATTAAAAGTGTTAGGTGTAATTGCTTCTTGTCTGTGCTTCCTGTGACTACTTTGTTTCCAGACCTATTTGCAGCTTTGAGCATTTCTAATACGGTTTTAGTGCACTTTCTTTCTTATGTATTATATTTTTCTCCCAAAATGGAAAAACTGCAAACATAAATGCATTTGGAGGAGATAAATGAGCATTAATGAGAACACTGTAGGAAGACCGGTTCTGTTTTAGATGTATCATAACAGATCGTGACATGTGATTTTGAGGCACACATTTACAAACATTGGAGGAACCTAGAGAATTAGGGGACTGCTTTTCTTCACTAATTATTTAGATGACAGAAGTAGGATCCAACAATATCATATTGTTACAAAAAAACCTCAACCAAACAACAAAATCTCACCAAAACCACCACAACTCCCAACAAAAAAAAAATTACAAGAAAGTATTTTGCTGATACTGTGTTAAATACTTGAAATAAATTACCTGGGCCACATATTCTGAAGTTTAGGGTCCAGATTTCTGTATTACAGCTCAAAAAGAAGTAGACTAACTCAGACTAGATGTTAAAAATCTTTACACAATGATCAGACATCCAGAAACTGTGACTAACAAATAGTAAATGAATGAATAAGAGTGAGTAGGTCTTGAAAAGGGAAGACTGACTGAACATAGTATGACAGTTTTCAAGTGGACAAAAGACTGATAGGAAGAATAGATTGCAAGTTATTTGCTGGCATGATTGGAAGCAACAGAAGAACTATTGTGATTGAACTCCAGAGAAGGGAAATTTCCTCTATTTAAAATTAGACACTTTTTGAAACTTTATAATGCTGCAACAAGTGAATCACAAAATAGAAAACAAGTTATCTAAAGAGTTCTGGTGTCTCAATCACTGCAAGTTTTTAGGAAAAAAAATGACATATGTCTCTTGATTTATATCTAATTACATATAATTAACCATAGTTTGAAGTAAGACGACAGGTAAATTACCTCTTTACTCATTTCATTTTTAAGACTCAGATCAGAAGCAAAAGATTAATACCATTTGGGTTTTCATGGAGTTTCTGATGCTAGGCTTTGAAGCATGAAGTAGGAAGAAGACACTTTTTGAATCATTCTAACAAGCAGTATATTGCAAAAAGGATTGCAAGTACAAAGGAGATAAGAAAACTGAGGAGCTACAGACAGGAGCTACAGTCAGTTTGGATGTCATCAACAGAAGGAATTTACCATCAGAAAATGACTCTGTTGAAGTATTTTGGAGAAATATTTTTTTGTGGAGAAAGTCCTTGTCTCCCAGGTGAAATATGTTTTCAGTTTTGAATGTTCTGTCCTAATGCTTTCAGAATAGAATAGGTTTTGATTTACTTTACCTAAAAAGAACTGATTTTGAATGTTCATATCCAATCAATGACAATGGAAATAAAAAATCACACATGGAGTAAATTATTTAGGGTTTTTTTGAAGAAAACATTTTTATTGATTCTAAATAAAACATTTAGAAGAACTTCAAAAATGTATCAATTAGATTTGAGTTCTGCCTCAGAAGAAAAATAAATGTTAAAATCATTCAACATCCTGTGGAATGAGCCCTCTACTTTCCTTCAAACTTCAGTAAAAATGATCCTAGATATTTTAAAAAATGAGACATTGCTTGAATATACCCTTGGGGAGCCTCTCTTGCTTTTGGAAAGAATGTATCTATAAAAGGAATCGAACAGTGCCTGTATCTCCATGTTCAACCTATAGCTGCAACATTTTTGTTTTGTTTCATTTTTATTATGATTCTGGTTATTTTCAGTTTTTCTGATAGTAAAATAAAGGCTTTAAGGTAATATCTCTACTTATGATGAAAGTTACACTGAGACAGGAATATTGGGTGCTCTCTATCCCCTGAAAAGGATAAAATATTTGAATAAAGGCAGTTTTTTATTTGAAGTACTAAAGTACTCAGAATATTTAATTTCATTTTAGAGAGTAAGCTCATAAAATATTAACATTTTTTCTTCCCACTCAAACAAAGATGGATTTTTTTAATAATAATAATGAGACGTAACTTGAAATCCATTACTTCCTTCTTTTTCAGAAACACCTGCCTTAATTTTTTTGGTTAAGCATGCTTTTATTAGTCTTCCCTAAATCTTATGTTAATTTTACAAAGATAGCATCATTGTGATATTATTTCGCTGTTCAGTTTGACCTAGAAGAGGCAGGTAAAAGAGGGCATTTACCTTCACTTTATTTAAAAAACCTTTGGCATAACTTCCTTGCTCATGTTAGTAGTGAAATAAACTTTAAAAGAAAAAAGGCTCAGGATGAAATTTAGACAAAATAATCAGTCAAAGAAATCACCATGAACAGCAACTTAAAGAAATAATCTGCCAACACAAACTGAATTAATCATTTTTTTTGAAAACTGAAAAATATAAAGACTTGAAATTCAAGGATATCTTTGAAAAATAATGGGAATCTGTGTGAGGCCCTTTGTCTTGTTGGTTGGATTTGGCCAAGGATAGTGCACTACTATGAATTCACCTGCTTCATCTGCAGTTCATTGATATAAGCAAAGATGGAGGGCTCACACTCTCATGCTCTCGATGCCTATCCTTTCATTACTGTAATTCCCACTGTTAGTTTGGCTTGCTATACAACCACAATGGACAAGAATGAGTACCAGGATACTTAGAAATAACAAATACAAATCAGTGATTGAGCTATGTGCCAGTGCCATACCAAATAAAATGGAGTAGAAAATACAAACACTTTTTGGGACAAGACTGTGAAAATGAGGTAAGCTCCTTGCTATAAGCCATTCCCATGACAGCTAAATCTAAACCTCTGATTCAGAGATCCCTTACCAAAATGCAGTGTCTTTACTGTCTTCCAAATAGCCTAAATTGAGATAATCAATTATCCTTAAAACCTTGGTGGTTGGCTCCAAACTGATTACCCACAATTATTCAGTGTTAAAGAAAGACCTCTTCTAGGTCAACAAGTTGATCATAAACCAGAAATGTGCCCTTGAAGCAAAAAGGTTGTAAAACATTGGCACAGTCTGCCCATGGAAGTGGTTGGATAACCATCCCTAGAGTTTTTTTAAAAAATGTGTAGATGTGGTTCATGAGGACATGGTTTAGTGGTGATCTTGGCAGTGTTAAGTTAAAGGTTGGGCTCAAAGAACTCATGGGCCTTTTCCAGTGTAAATGGTTCAAGTATTCTATCCAGGACATTAATGAAGAGGTTGAACTGCCTTTTGGGTACTCCAGCTGGGCTTTGTGTTACTGATCACAAGCCTTTATGTAGTTCAGTCAGTTTTCGATCCACCTTGCACTCTGCTTATCTAGCCAATACTCCATCTATTTGTCTATGAGAACATTTTGAGAGACAGTGTCAAAAGCCTTTAATTTAAAGTCAAGATAAAAAACATACCTTATCCATTGAGCCAGGCATCTCTTTATGGGTTATAAGGTTGGTCAAGTATGTTTCCTTTCCAAAAAATCAAGTTGACTACTCTCAACAAACTTGTTCTTTTTAGATTTAGAAATAGTTTCTGAAATTATTTGCTTCATTATTTTCCCAAGGACTGAGGTGAAGCTGACTAGCCTGTAGCTGCCTAGATTTCCCTTCTTGTTGTTCCTGAACACTTGTTGTTCCTGTTGACATTTGCTTTCTTCCAGCCCTCAGGAAATTTCCTTAATCACCATGACCTTTACAAGATAATCAAGTTGCCATGCAATGACATCAGCTGGCTCTCATCAGGTCACATGAACTTCTGTATGTCCAGTTTCTTTAAATGTTTCCTAATCTGATCCTCCCCTGTTGAGAGTAAGTCTTCGTTGCTCTAGCCTTTCCCTCTGGTTTCAGGGCCCCGAGATTCCTGAAGGCAAGTCCAACCAATAAAGGCTGAGGTAAAGAAGACATGGAATACCTCAGCCTTTACACCTCCTTTGTCACCAGGGCCCTGACCTCATTCAGCATCAGGCCCACATCTTTCCTAGTCTTTCTTTCACTGCTAACACACTTGTAAAAGCCCTTCTTGTAAAAGCCCTTCTTGTAAAAACCCTTCACATCCCTTGTCACATTCAACTTCAGATGATAGATTGACTTTTGTAGTCTATCCCTGACCTCCCAAACAGTGTTTCTATGTACTCCCTGGGTCACCTGCCCCTGCTTCCACTTATTGTATGCTTATCTTCTAATTTAGGTAGAAGCTTCTTATTCATCCATCTAGGCCTCTTGCCTCCTTTGCCTGACATCCACATCCTTGAAGAGTTCTTATTACAAACATGCCACTTTACTGATCCATCAAAAAGAGATACAATCCTAAGAAGCAAATACAAACTCTGCTAAAGATGATGGATTTATGAACTTTTTAAGAATTGAAAAAAGGAAAAAAAGTATTTATATTTCTGAATCAGGTTACTCATAAAAACAAATTCAAGTTTAACCTTTCTTGTTTTAATTGGTGAAATGACATTGGAGTTGGGATGATCACGATTTTCCAGATAAGAATGCAAAAAAAGTATTGATTAGCTAAGTAGCTCAGATCAATACTCTCAGCCTTGCTTACTGAATGCCTCTGTCTGAAATATAAGCAGACGCTACTCTCAACTCTATTTATTACAAGACAAAATGGAGACACTTTAAGGGTAGGTGCTGTGTGTGTGTGCTTCTGTGTCCTTAGGGGAGTGACTGAAATCCTTGCTTTTCTAAAGATGTCAACAAAGCAAGATTTTATTTCCTCAAACCATAAACCTGGGTGCCCATTTTAAGCTCCTGGAAGGTTATAATTACTACTTTAAATAATTTTCAATGTTTATTTGTAATGCATTTTTAGGCAGTTCAGAACTCTGTCTTATGGAGACAGAGCACTCCACTTTTAATACAAACCAGCTGCTATCTTCTAAATTAGCTCTGATCACTAGATAAAAGCATTTACAAAAGTGAATTAACTACACTGCTTTTAACCAATGATAGTTATACACTACTCGGACTATCCACATGGCAGATATTCAAAGCAATGTCATCGTACCCAAAGAAAACACCAGAAGCTGGATGACAAAAACCTAAGAAGTATGAATGTGATTAAGAGAGATTGACTCCAACAAAGACACTTCATCTAACATTTGTTTCTACTTAGAGATATTTGCATTTTTCTTGCCCAGCCACCATTACAATAATGGCCTTGTAGGATTCTGACAAAAGTTTTTATTTCAGATGCATATGCCAGTAATTAAAATAAAAAGATTATTTTCAAATCCTAATCTATAAATTAATCTTGGTGGTACTGAGTTCAGTTCACAAAAAAATTAACCATGTAAAGTTCTTTATCAGTCTTTGTCTAAAAAGATAGATGCATGTGTGTGCTTAAAGATATTTATGAATTCATGTGTTTGTCTTCCTAATATTGTGAAATAAGCAAAGAAAGCAATTTCTTCATTTGGTCATGTTGCGACTTGCAAGTTGAACTGGGCTGTTCAGGAAAGGGAGAAAGGGATATAGTAGGAAGGTGGAAAAAACTTACTCTTTTAAGCCAGCAAAGCAGCTGGTAGGAGAACATTTTCTGAGGCTCCTCCCATGTGATGATCCAGAGCTTTGTTAGTAGGACTAGGCTGAACTGGGGCATATCTCTCAATTTGGATTTAATTATTCTGCTGATTATGTTTTTCAAGAGGGAGAGAAGAGGTATTTATGGAGCCTTCAAAATGTTCAGAGATGTACCTCAATAATTGATGAGAACGTCTTGTCTTTCATCCCAAAGCACTTTATAAATCGTACACAGGAATAACTTAATGCATCAGTGAATCAGAATACCTGTCTTGCTGGCATGACCACAGTGGCTGTTAACCAAGAACAGGCCACTAAACAGTAGAGTTTGTGCAGAAGGTAAGGAAGAGTATAAACTCCAGGTGACGTTTGTCAGCAGCAGTGATTTGTTAGGCTGGAAGGGAAAGGGAATCCAGTACTAATATAATTAGCACAGTAGAGCTGTATAAGTGGTTTGCAGCACAGGGTTTGTACTCTGTGAGTTCATCTTTGGCTGTTTCTGAAATAATGAGGTTGGCCTGGTGCCCACAGCCAAAAATTTCAACTATAAATCTGCCAGCCTCATCTCCTGAGGCCCACTTAACTTGACTCTGCAAGTTCTGCTGAACTACCAAGTCTGAGTCTGGCTCCATACTTCCAATTTCCAGGCCTAATTTTTTCTGTTACTGGGCATGAGCTGTTTGCCAATAACAATTTTACAATTCCTTCTTGTAGAGCTGACTTTTCTACCCACAAAGAGAGATAATCCAGAAGCAGGGAGAAATCTATAGACTATTGTCTAGAAGGTTCCCATTGACATCTGTGATAGGAATATTAAGGTATGATGAAGACAGAGAAGGGTGTCTCCAAGCTGAATGTAGGCAACGCTATGCATATATTTATAATAAGTGGCATATTAACACAGAGATCCTTGGGACAGCCTTGCCTGTTGGATGGAGAACAGTCCTATAGGCACAGAGACAGACATCCTTGCTGTATCGGGTGAAAAGCAGGATGACCATCATGGTTCTTGTGCCCATAGCAATGTGTTATTGCCCTCTTCCAAGTAACCACCTCTCACCCTATCAACCCAATGGTAGAAAAAATCTCAAAAGCAGTGCTGTAAGATACCAAAGGATACTTGACTTCTAGGAAAACACAGAGGAAAGGTGTTCTGTATACTCTGTGTTCAGTACAGAGGTGATCCGAGTAATTATTGCAATTCTAACTCCTAAGAAAGGTTTGACTGATATTATTGGGAGGTTTCTAGCATGCAACCCTCAGGTATTCAGACCTTCGGCAAATATTCTGACCAGCCAGCTGTAGAATAGTCAGGGGAGGAAACAGCCAAATGCTGTCCAGTGTGAAGTGCATAAGCGGTCCATGAAAGAGGGATATGACCCTAATATCCACTCAGCTGAGTAATCCAGATCCTGTGGTCTGACAACAGTGACCCAGCTTCAACTGAGGCATGAAAGTATTGTAATCCACATCATACATTCTGGTGGCTAAATATGTGGTAAATATATCCATGAATCCTCTTGTTAAGGAGGGGCTTCTGTTTAGGAATTCGAGTGAATGTTTTAAGCACCAAGCTGTATTCAGGAAATAGGTGATGGCAACAGCACTGTGAGTCTTGCTCAGTAATCTGTGCTTAGGATAAAAGTAAATATACAAGCTCTGGGAAGGGTGCAGGTGCAGTTTGTCTTGGTTATTCTTGCCCTGTGATAAGCTGTGTTTCCTTTCAGCCATTTCTACATGGCTCATTGATCTCTCTTTGGGGCCTGTATCAGCTGAAAAAAGTATCTAACTCCGTAATGCTGCTTTATTTGCTTGAGATAAAGTAGCTGTTCTTTAGGTATCATAGCAAATCAATTGGTTCCCCAACACAGGAAGGTCAAGATTTGGTACTCATTGAATATTGTTGAATCTACTGTTGACAATCCTGAGCAAATCGCTTAACTTCTTTATGTTTGTGTTTCCTACCTGTTTCACAACTTTTTTCTCAGTGATATTTTAAGGATGAGAGGTCCTCTTCTCTCTGGTCTGACTAGAACACAAATAATTTTATACTGGAGAATAGAAAAGTAAGTAAGAAAAAAAAAAAAACAAACCAGATCCAGAAAAGACTGTGAAAGGAAAAGGTGTCTGCTTAAGGGGAAGAAGTCTTTTTTTCTTCCCATTCCCAAATATTAGAGAATGGGAGAAAATATCCTTAAAGAGAGAATAAATAGTATTCCAGTGTCCCAGTCAACTTTTAATTCACCCCCTCCCACTCAATATTCATCTCAAACAGTACTGGCAATTCTTAGCAGAAGAACGTTGGTAACAGCTTGAGGTATTAATGGGGCATTTTTGTCCAATCTGGCAAAGTTTAGAATCCTATGGAAAAAGAGCTCCTAAGTTAAAAAGCTGAATAATTACAAGAGTTTCAGCAGAAGACTGTAAAGAGGAAACAGTGAATAAGTAAAAGCTGGCAAGGTCTTCACTTGGCACAGTAATTCCTCCTTCATTGTGATTTTTCTTGTGTGTGTGTGAGTATGCAGCTTAGAAGATCTCCCCAACTGTTTGCATTATGACATATCCTTGTTCCAAAGAGGTGTCGCTTTGAGTACTCATTCCATTTTTCTTCCTTCACTTTATAATTAAAAAAAAAAAAGCAAATGCAAAATGTGGTTGAATGATCTACAATACAAGAGACTTCATTTGAAAAAGGATTGGGAATCAGAGTTTGGAAGGTATATTCAGTAGTTAAATTTCAATGCAATTTTTTCCATCTATCCTGACTGATGCTATTTACTGATGCAAAGACCACTATAGACTTATGAGTCATCTGCTATAATAATTTTTAGTCACTGCATTGTTTTGCATTCACAGGAAGTCTGCAGTTTCCTTCTTACCAAAGGAGGAAAAAATAATTTGTACTTAAATATTTATCATGCTACAAACTTAGAAGCAGAAAATGATGGAAAAACATTTCTAAAATCAGTCTTTCTGCTGGCATTAAATCTGCGATGGAGATCCTAGCTGTTCTGGAAAAAAAACATCAGATGTGGCTGCAAGCATCAGAAGAAGAGGCAGCTGCCTGCGTAAGGAGACTGCTGGAAGTCGGTAACCAGTCCCACTGGTAGATAACGGTGGCCTGAACTTTGGCTGAAGCAGTTATGTTCAGGGCATTGATCATCTGTCTCCTCTCCTAGTCAGTGTGGAGGTGCAGGAATGATGGAGCTTCTTGTTTCTGGTGGAGCAAGTAGGAAGCTTGTGAGGGTTGGCAGATAGACAAATAAGTTGGTGGATTTTTCCAGTCTGATTAAGGAAAGGGGTCCATTGTCCTTGGGGAAAAAAAAAAAAAAAGGTCAGTTATCTCGCAGCCAGAAGAGATGTGTGAGTGAACTGGTGATGAATATGGATTGCATGTAGACAAAGACAGGAAAAAATGCTGAGAACTCTGATTTTCAAAAGACAGGTTATTGGTCATTTGGAATTTGTTTTCCTTTCTTTAAAGTTGCAGCTTATTTGAACTCTGGGCTTCTAGATTACAAAGGGAAGGGAAAAAGAACCTGTTCAAACTGTGCAAGCAAGCTGTTTAGTGAGGGGGGCTGTGAGGCAAAGGGTCCATCAGTGCGTGGTAGGGCTGCAGAAGTTGTCTCATGATGCCATGGGTGCTAAAAATTTACATACAATGATTGGGCATCTTTATAGAGTCCAGATCTACTGGTGATTATTAAAAGCAAAGAGAACTCTCCAAGAAGTCTATGAGTCATATATGACTTGGAGGCTGGCAGAGCACTGCATGCCTGCCTTTCTCTTCTTTCTTCTTGTGCTCCTTCCATTGTATCTACTTCCTGGTCCTTATTGAAGACATGATACTCTGCTATAATAAATAATTTGACCCAAAATAGCCCTGTCTAATATGAGCAGCAGCCTATCTCTTGCTTTGAGTGATGACCCTAGTCATGCACTAACGTGATGTCCTTAGCACAAAGTAAGACACCAAAATCTGGAATTATTAGCCTCAGCACGTTATCACATGCAGGGGTGGCTTTTACTTCAGGCCTCCTCCCCACTAGAGCTTTATGAACCTCACAAAAATATTTCCTTATTTTCTGCCTCAACAGTGAAAAGCATCAGTGACAAAATACAACAAAGATTTAGGAGAACAGTTTTGTACAAATCAGCAACAGTAAATGTTATTTATTGTCAAGGTAAAACTAAATAGTTGAGAATATTTAAATGTTATGGGTTGAGGAAAAAAAGAATAAAAAGGTCCAATGCTTTGTAAAGGACTTTTCAAATTTATATTACAGACCCTTCCTTGAGCTCAGTCTGTTGCTAAATTCCCATCTTAAGTGAGATTGGAAAAAGTCAGTGAAATCTGCAGTCTGTAGCAAGTGAAGACATACAACGAGACATGTGCATTTATGTACATACTGGTATATGAGGTCCAATTTAAAAAAAAAACCAACTAACCAAACAAAAAGACTAGCCCTATAGCTCAGGAACTGAGAATGGGAGTGGGGAGACAGAGAAACGCATTCTAACCTGTCACAGTGAGACAAGGCTCAACTAGATCACTTCACTCAGTATGACTCGACATGTATTCAAACACAGACATATTCTTACCCTTGGTTGGAAAATGTTGGTGAGCAAGAGTGAACAAGAGGACAGTGAGTTAACATCAAGATTCTTGTGAAACTGAAAATATCTGCAACAGAAATTTTTCAGTTATTGACCAAGGTGTATAGTGAAGGGATCCCAAATATCAACTTGGTACTCAAAGGAACCCATTTTATTTTGTCAGTAGAATACATGAAAGCAAAATGATAGAAATCCTCAACAGCCTTTCTGATCTTGGAATTGGTTTGAACAATGACGGCATCATATGCAGCTGTGTGTCAACTCAGAAGGGAACTATTTTGGAGGTGATCATGGTTGATTTTCTTAATGATAAGAGTTAATCACACAGTCCTTTTTTTCTTTTGTATCAGAGCTCATATATTTAAGGCTTTCAAATGTCGCAGGGATCTTGTGTGTCTGTTCCAACACAGTAACCCATGGAGGGGATTTTGCCAGCTAACCCAAGGTGCCTAGAGATGAGCTATGCACAAAAGGGGTCTGGAGGAGAAAGTTACAAATTCTTTTGTAGGTAATGATCATATTCAATTTTCCCTTCTATAAGGAATAAGTATTGCTAGTTGTATCTTGCCAAAGGATAACCTCTACTGTTCTTACTTTCAACATCGTCATTCTTTTAAGTCTACATTGTGTTCTGCACAGGCACACAAGCTCAAGTTGACTACATTGCTTTGTTGAGATCCCGACCAGATAAAAAGCATCAGAGCTATCAGTAGGCACATTGATGCTGTAAATAGATTTCAGGCATGAGTTGATACTCTCGTGTATGGCGTGGTAATGTATGTTCATGTCAGCTGGAACAGCACAAAGTGAGGTATCATTTCATTATTTTATGGTGTGAATGTGGCTATGAAAAACTTGTTTGTTTTGACCTAATTCTGTCATCATCTAGTTATTAATTTAAGTGTGTGGTCATTTCTGCATTGCTCATAAGGAAAACAAAATGTTGTACATCTCTTGCTTGTATTTATTAATTCCTTAATATGTTTCTCCTGCTTTTTCACAGATGGATTACAATATGCCTTTTCAGAGGAGCACAGCAAAGACTGGTGAAATTTGAAATATGATGGAGAAATCATTGTCCTGTGTGAAATGCTTATCAGAATAGCCATTGTGTTGAATTGTAAAAAAATAATCTATTGAGGCCATTCTTAAGGCCAAGTAAAGAATTTTTACTGTTTTTATCTGAACATTTAAGAAAAAGCAAAGGAGAAGGAGAAGTAATTTTAGATTAAATATACATTTTTTCCTTGGGAAATTAAAAAAAAAAAGAAATATATTTGTGTTTAGAGTTGACAGTATTTTACTTAAGCAAACACTCTTTTATTCACTTTCTGTGTCCCAATGAGAATGATCAAAAAGAAAAGATATCATTTTCTTTTTGGTTTACAGAATCACAGAATAACCAGGTTGGAAGAGACCTATGGGAACGCTGAGTCCAACCATTCCTATCAAACACTAAACTATGCCCCTTAGCACCTCTTCCACCCGTGCCTTAAACACCTCCAGGGAAGGTGAATCAACCGCCTCCCTGGGCAGCCTGTTCCAGTGCCCAATGACCCTTTTGGTGAATAATTTTTTCCTAATGTCCAGCCTAAACCTCCCCTGGTGAAGCTTGTGGCCATTTCCTCTTGTCCTGTCCCCTGTCACTTGAGAGAAGATGCCAGCACCCTCCTCTCCACAACCTCCTTTCAGGAAGTTACAGAGAGCAATGAGATCTCCCCTCAGCCTCCTCTTCTCCAGGCTAAACAACCCCAGCTCTCTCAGCCACCTCTCATAAGGCCTGTTCTCCAGCCCCTTCACAGCTTCGTTGCTCTTCTCTGGACTCGCTCCAGAGCCTCAACATCCTTCTTGTGGTGAGGGGCCCAGAACTGAACACAGGATTCGAGATGCGGTCTCACCAGTGCCAAGTACAGAGGGAGAATAACCTCCCTGGACCTGGTGGTCACGCCATTTCTGATACAAGCCAAGATGCCATTGGCCATTTTGGCCACCTGGGCACACTGCTGGCTCACGTTCAGTTGGCTGTCGACCAATACCCCCAGGTCCTTCTCCTCCAGGCAGTTTTCTAGCCAGACTTCTCCTAGTCTGTAGCTCTGCTTAGGGTTGTTGTGCCCCAAGTGCAAGACCCGGCATTTGGTCTTGTTAAATCTCATGCCATTGGACTCTGCCCAGCAGTCCAGCCTGTTCAGATCCCTTTGCAGAGGGATAGTTTAGTTAGCCTTCCAAGTCCCTATTTCACTTTTGAAACAAAAATCCATTTTAAGGAATAAAAGCACCACCAGTGTGTGTTATTGTATCATTTCCACCGAAGGATCTCCTCTTTCTTTGGTTAAATTGTCCCCTAAGTTTGTGAATAGGGTCAGTTCTCACAGCTGTATTGCTCACTGATAAGAAATTTATTACCAGAACATTTTTTCAAGTTCTGTTTGCAGTATAATTATCATCAGCTTTAACAATGCCTGGATTTATTACTTTTAAATATCATTGTTTTTCTACAACCTTATATATAGAATTATTTGTGAAAGCAGGAATTGTGTCTTATTACCTCCTACTCATTTTATATCTAAAATGGATGTTTTTCAGCTAATACATCTAATTTTCTCTCTCTGAAAGGGTCCTGCCAAAATATGGGCACACTTAATATAACACAATTAATTATATTAATCATCTCTAGTAATTTCAGATGGCTGGCTGAACCTAACACATATTAATGCATCAGTTAAAAAGATGCCAAGCGTCTATACTGGGATCTAATAGGAGATAGGTCATCTATAATATCACTTCCACTTCTGAGCATAAATTATTTAGATCAGTAATTTCTTAATGACAAAATTGCAATGACATTCCCTGAACAATAATATCCTTTTACATTTACCGTCTTTTTTAATTTTTCTCTATTTTTTTTTTAGTACGCATGAATAAACTGCCATCCGGGGAATTCAGTATTCAGCAAGGGAAATGAGCTTCAAAGGAACTGGCAGGCTGTGTCACTTAGTGAAAACAGGTGAGATGAACAGAAGAGGTGACATATTGAAATGGCTCACGTATAACGTGCACACAATTCCTGCATAGCCCTTGTCAATCCATAATGTCTCTCTCCGCTGAGGCCAAGAAACTGTGATATTGAATGTGATCTGACTTGACCCTCTCAGAAATGCCACTGCACTTTGCAATTTCTCTCCCAAACTCTCTGAGCCCTTGATACTAGTGCATGGGAAAAATGTCATTGAAGTGTTGTCCCAAACAGAGTGGAGTAACAACAGTCCATAAACCTTAATCTGTCGCTTCTTTCTACACTCAAGGAAGTGGAATCTGAAACAATCATCACCCCAAGAATGTATTATTTATTCAGTCATTAGACCCTCCTGCATATAAAAGGCATGTAAAGCATGCAGCAATTAGACCTGAAGAGAAGTACACATGAATAATATGTTAATATAGCCACTTTTTCTGACTTTAGAATATTGAAAAACAGATTCTCCCTTTCTCAACTGAACTTGCTATGAGTACATAATTAATGCCTATTTTTACCAATGTTTAGCTTTACACACTGATTTGGTGTATTCAGATTCTGAGCTGTGCTGCTTATTAAGGTAACTCACAACTCTTTCTCCTGAATGAACACAATAATTTCCACCACAAATACTGGCATGCAAAAACTGCATTTCTAGATTTGCTTTCCATGGACAGTAAATAGAAGTTGGCCTGTTGGCAGAAAGGAGAATGAAACTTGCATACACACAGATGAAATGAGTTAATTTCAAACTTATGGGGATATTTACTGATAATTTACTCTGATATTCACCAAGGTCTTAATGCAAAAGAGAGAGAAACAACAGGAATCATCTAGCAATGTTTTGGTATTGCTTTTGATATATGCATGTTAAAAGAAAACAACCCTGATTATAAATAAACATCCTCAGAGTACTGACAGCTATCCACAGGCAGTCTAACTACTTAACAGCTCAAACAGTGATTTGAGAGAATGCCTTTTATACGGCAGGTGGGGATAGTGTATGAAAATAAATATCAAAAATTACTGTGATTTGGCAGATGACTGGAAGCTCATTAAATTATTGTTACCACAATCACATGTGGTCCTCTGGCCTTTCCCTAATTCTCAGATTCCTCAGTAGAGTGGTACCCCAGGAGCAATGGAAGAGCTTTGTACAGCTATGCCGAGCAGTCGTTAGTGTGCGCAGCTGCTCCATGCTAGAACACCCGGTTATGACTGATAGCCTATCTTCATGTTCAACCCTTCTATTTGTTATTTACTTATGAAGGCTTGCTTTCTCAATTTAACCATAGTCTACTGAAATCCATTGAAAGTTTCCTATTTGCTTTAACAGGCTGCAGGTCATGGTGTGTTATTTATCCTTGATTTTATTTAAGCCAGAATTTTACTTCTATGGTGAACTAGTTTTGAGTCACTGTGATGATTTCCCCATGAGGGGTTTTGGTCCTCAGATGAGTAACTTGCTTAGGCGGGTGTATTGATTTCTTCATGTTTGTCTGTCTCTAACCGGGAGAGGAGATTTTGTTACTGTGTACTGTTGCAGAATGCATAAGTAGGCAATGTGGAGGTGAACATTAAAGATGTTCTGCTCCTTGTAAGGGCTTCACATAGCAGCACCTTGCAAGAGGAAACACTTTTCCAGGAAAGTGCATCCTGATCTTGCAGCTGCTGATTATTTTAGAAGACATGGCCACAGTCTGTCTTGATTAGGGCAATCATTCTTTTAATCTTAATTAAAGGACCTTTTAAAAGTTTCTGTCTGATATCTTCTCCTGCCTTACTACTGAGTTCATGTAATATCGTCTTGCATGGTGATTAAACTTTACCCAGCTGCTGAAAGTTGTAACTTCAAGTCAAAAAACTACTGTGTAATTTTGAGTAGATCTCTTGGCTAGTCCATTTAATGATATTTGTTGCTTTAGGCAAAGAAGAAACTTAATTAGTGTAAAGAACTGAATTCCTTAGCTAGGAATGAAAACTAAAATTACTTCACTGCTGCACAGTCTTCAATATAAAGATAATAAATATAAAGTGGGTCACTGGGTCTGACAGAGGTTTGGAACCACATATGTGTGTTAGGTAAGTACATTTGAATAACTTTGTCAAGTTGACCATTTGAGATCTGTTAGTATGATAGTTCTTTAACTACTTGAGAGCCACAGAATTACTGATCTTTAGAAGGCACCTACTGAAACAGACTTCTTATCTCTTTTTATTCATAAAACCTGTCTTCCACAGACTTTTACATTGTGTATTTCCATACAACCTTCCAAAACATATATCCAACTTTCTCAAGGAGCTGCCATTGAACACAATAGTACTATTTTCTATCCTCTCCTAAGTTAATGAGGTGGGATTTTATTGCATCCATTCTGGTTTTTACTTCTTCAAATTCACATATAGGCCTCTTGTATAGCTACATTTTTTACAGTTTGAAGTGCTTTTCCTCAAAAGTGTGCTCTGTTTCAGGTGAAAACACGCTAGGAAGTTGTCTGAGCTGGCTTTTTTTACAAACTGTAATAGGTTTACTAGAATTTATTTAAATCTCCAGATATAGACTACCAGGAAATACGTGGGAATAGATTCTCCTAGCAGTTTTAGATAGAAGTTTGTATGGGTGGAAAATCAGGAGCAGACTTCTGTGGGGATGAAGGAGGCAGAGATACTGGTTTTGATCCCCTGTGTTCTCTTGTTCAAATAGCCAGTTGCTTTTTCTCAATCCATCTACGTCATGGAAAATTTTCCACAGCCCCAAAAGAAGCAACAGCATTAGTACAGGATTAACAAATTCTTTCATCAGGAAAGGAAATGGACTGACCCTATTCTGATGAGAGGTTTGAAAGAAATATAACTTCTGGGTAACGCTGCAGTTAATGAACATGTAACTAAATGAATAACATTAAAGGCCTCACAGTTTTTATAAAGAAGTGTCATTTCACACTCCTGTACTGTCCAAGTGGGGTTTTCATAACTGCTGACATGCCCAAATAGCCCTTAGCTGAATCACACTTGCTTTTTCTTGATGTCATTCAAGCCCAGCAGGATGCCATATGCAATTAGCCACTTCTGCAACCCTGATTTCTGGAGGCTGGAAGACAGCAAGTAGCTGTGATTTATGTTTGTTTGGGTTTTAAGGCAGTGAAGTGGCCTGAAAGAGAGGTGAACAAAGGAAGGAGTGAGCAGCAATGATCTCTGCTAAGGAGGATGCTGCAGTAGGTGGAGGAATCTATTATAACAGGTGGCAACTTGCAGAAGAGACACAAAGTAGAATGCTTGGAGGGAAACCTGAGGCTGAGTTGGTAGATAAGGATATACCTTCTCCAGTGGCTTTTGATTAAGACAAGATAAATATAATCTCATGACAAATCACCAAATTCCACTGGAAATTAATATCAACTGGTATCAAATTTACACTTATAACTATGAAAACCTGCCTTTGCATAAATGTCAGAATAAGCAAAGTTCTTCAGCTGATTACTCCTGCTTACCAATAGAATGCACTCATGATCCTTTCTTGTTCTCTGTGTAATACAAAAAAAATACCTCTGGATAACAGCTGAAGGAATGCACCAAACCTGGGCTAATCCATCCTCTACTACTTCCTTTCACATAATAATACTATCTGTGATAACTTCCATATTAGCTTCCCTATGAATAGGCTATAAGAGTGCTTTGAAAATGGTCCATTTGTGTAACCCAGAAAACTTGTATAGGATTCAGCTACAGCTTCTTAGGAGTAGTGCCTATCCTTAGCCCATGCCCTCTCTCCTTTCCTCACAAAAACCAGTGAGAATATATTTGGGGAACAGAACTGTAACTGTCTGAGTCCTTGAGAGATTATTTAGACAATCTCCATGTTTAGATATGCTGACCTTGTCTGATTCATTTTTAGAGACATCCAGTGAATGACAGTCTGCAGCGTACTTTGTCACTTAGTGCCTCTATCCTCATACATGACATTCTGCATCTGAAGTCATCTTTGCTACAAGTTAGTACTGATTTCCTCTTGTTCCATTCACAGAGAACAGGAAATATATGATTTTTTGCATATTTGAAGACTGTTGTCATACTTTACCCTAATTTCACTTCTTTCTGACTCTTCCATAGGTCTTACTTGCCACATTGCTTGCTATCTTGTATTTTTCTTTACCTTCTGCAATCTCTCAATTTTTTTCAGAAACATTTGTAATGTGTGATGTCCAGAGCTCATCTCTGAATTCTAGCTCAAGTTCCCCTACTACTAATTACAGTGCAATAATGTTGACTGATGTTTTACATATGTTATACACGGAAGTTCATTTCAAAATTAAATTTGCTTTTTTAAGCTGATAACAAAGTTAGAAACATTGAATGGTTTGGGTTGGAAGGGACCAGTAAAGGCCATCTAGTTTCAGTTAACCTTGACAGGGATATCTTTCACTAGATCAGGTTTCTCAAAGCCCTCCTCCAATGGTGGGGTATCCACAGCTTCTCTGGGCAGTCCTTCCCAGTGCCTCACCATCCCCACCATAAAAAATTCCTATCTTATATCCAAGCTAAACTTATCCTCTTTCAGTTTAAAGCCATTGCTTCTTGTCCTGTCACTACAGGCCTTGGTAAAAAGTGTCTCTCAGTTTTTCTGGATCTTTTTCTTTTCTTCCTATATTGAAAAGCCACAATATGGTCATCAGGGAGTCTTCTCACCCTCTAGGCTGAGTAACTCCAGATCTCTGAACCTTTCACTATAGGAGAGGTATTCCATCCCTCTGATCATTTCTGTGGTCCTCCTTTGGACCTACTCCAACAAATGCATGTCTTTCCTGTGCCGAGAGTTCCAAAGCTGGATGCAGTACTCCAAGTGGGGTCTCACCAAAGCAGAGGGGAAGGATAGAATCACCTCTCTCAGCCTGCTAACCACACTTCTTTTGATGTAGCTCAAGATACAGTTGGCTCTCTGGATTGTGAGCTTACACTTTCAGCTCATGTCCAGCTTTTCATCCACTAGTGCCCCTGAGTACTCCTCAGCAGGGCTGCTCTCAGTTCCTTCATGCCCCAACCTGTTTTGATACTGGGGTTGCCCTGACCCAGATGCAAGACATTGTACTTGGCCTTGCTGAACCTCATGAGGTTCATATGGACCCATTCCCCAAGCCTGTCAAGGTGCCTCTGGATGGCATCCCTCCTCCAAGTGAACCAACTGCACCACTTGGCTTGGTGCTCTGTAAACTTGCCGAAGGTGCACTCAGCTCCACTGCCTATAGCATTGATAAAGATATTAAATAGTATTGATCTCAATACAGACTCTTAAGGGACATCACTCATTAATTGGTGTTGAATATACTGTTCATGTTGAATACAATCATTTACTGAAATTTTCCCTAGCCTGTTCTTTCTTATTCTAACTTGGACTCTTATCCTATTCTGAAAAGGAATAGATGTGATACTCCAATTTTACTTAACTAATATTTGAAGAGTGAAGATTAATTTAATCCTTGTTCTTTTATTATCAGTTCTTCTTTCCATCTAAGAAATAGACTTACATTTTCCATTGCCTTCTTTTTTTCATTGTTTTTTTTAAACTTGATGCTTTTGTACAGCCTATCCTGATTGTCTGTCTTTATTCCATGACAGCTATATGTTGCTGTGCAGTTTAGCCTTTCTGGTTGTATTTTTCATATTACATTTGGGAGAAGAAGAGCAAATCTGGCTCTTACTGAACAGATTAAATATACGTGGGTAGCGTTACTCTCCTGAAAGGATTACCCTGGCCCATCATCTTTTACATGCATGAGTATAATAAAAAGATTTATCATTTGACTTTATCACCTCAGAGATTATCTCATGTCTACAGTATGTTACTCCACATTTAAGGGCACAGAAATTTATCTGTTGTTGAAAATTTTGTCATGGAGAATAAGTGAACAATTTTGGTGGTTTTATACCGCAAATTTCATCTATTACTGCAGACATTAATTTATCATACTTGGTTGTCTTGATGGAGTACTATGGCCAAGATTTGTTTTAAGGTGTTTGTATAATATATAGATGATAGCAGTAATTCTTTACAGAGCCATGGTTTTAACAACCATAATCCATTATTCCTTCTGACACAGGAAAGCTATAAAACATCAGCTAGAGGCTGGTGAGTTATGAAACACCCTGACTCATTAGATACATGAACACTGCAGAAATTTTGGAACAAATTACCTGGCTTGCAATGATAATTAATAATATTTATCTATCTCTTTTAATCCTGAAAGATTCAAAGGCATTTCTTAAACATTCAGTATTTAATACAGAAAATGAGACAAAAAAAAAATCAGCTGCATTTCCTCATGAGTTAATGAGAGAATTGCAAGTTGCTCAAGGCAGAGTTACGTTGTATCAGATAATTAACAATAGTCACCGGAGCTACATGCAAAAATTCACTGTCCCAGCTTAGCTGCTAACCTTCTGCTTCACTCTAGAGAAGTTTTCCAACATATCTGCCCTAACACACCTATTTCCTATTTACAAAATATCTAATTTTGAAAGCCATGTAGAGACCCTGAAGGGCTGCTAGCATATTCAGAGCTTATGGCTCTCTTCCAGTCTATAGATAAACATTATGTCTTCACCAATATGGGTTAAGACTATATCGTTAAGGCACAGCTTGTTGCATTTAGTATTTCCTTTGAACTCTACAAACATGAACTCATTATCTTCATCTCTTGCTGAATGGGTGGCTGATTGTATGATCTCTCTTTCACTAGTCAAGAAACTAAGGGAGAGGCAATGCACACTAATCAAGCTACCATATGAGACAAGGTGATGTGGGATTAACATCTTTACAATTTGCCCTTGAGTTCTTAAATAACCATGGAAGCATAGGGTGTGATTCATGTCATCCTAAAGTAGATACATCTTTTTGGTTAAATGACTTGTTTTCTATTAAACCTATTAGGAACATAAGAAATTTCTGGGTAACAAATTGAGTTAGGGAAGTTTGGGGGAGCTAGGAAATATGAACCTTGCCCTAAAAATAACAAGGGAATGCCAGTAACACATACATTCAGGGTTCAGCTCATTCAGGATTACCCAGTGGCAAGACCACAGGGCAAATCCAGTAACCTGTTACCTAAGGCTGCCATATGGAAGCTAACAGCATGAATGGTGGAGAGGTATAACTAGTATAGCATAGTTGCTTACTACAGGTGCCAAATTTCAGCAATGCAACGTTTTCTTCTCATTGACTGCACAGAGAGATGGTATGTGACAGTCGGCATCCTGCATTGCTTTCATAAGTATCTACAAGCTTAAGTGTCCTAGAAGACCAGACAATGAAAATGGCTCCAGTTATTGTTTTGTCATATAGATAATTATTCTGCAGTTTGGATACAATAAATGCATACCATAATCACAGCTTTAGAGACTGTATAGATGAAAAATGAATACATACTTGGACTGACTGTTCTTTGATAGAAATCAGTTGTGGAAGAAGCAGGAATAAAACTCAGGAGAGAAACTTGTTCAGTTTCTTTTAATGGGAAATATTTCCTCTTCACAAAGAAAAATGGTTTATGTTTTAAAAATCTTTCAGCTTCTGAAGTGCATTTCAGATGTATTTTGGGGACCACGTGAAGTGTCCTCATGCTTTCAAGGTTTCCTTGGGAGCATATGGCTAAATAAAAAACAAAGTCAACAAATACTGACACAAACAGAATACCAGTGGCTAGCACTTACCCTGTCTATCAGATGCATGCTGGAGCATAAACGTGGTGGTATATTAGCAGCTATTGATGCCATCTGGTCTTTTTTCCTATTCTGACTGTATAACAGTTTCTGCATTTTAACACAGTCGCATTGGAAGGAATTGATAGTGAGAAATAACAGCTGTCCAAGCACAGGAAATTTAACAAGCACTTAGAAGGGGGTTGTAAGAAAGATGAGGACAAAGTTTTTAGCAAGGCCTATTGTAATAGGACAAGGAGTAATGATTTGAAACTAAAATAAGGTAGATTCAGGCTAGATATAACGAAGAACTTTTACAATGAGGGTGATGTAAAAATGCAACAGGTTGCCCAGAGAGGTGGTGTATTCTCCATCCCTGGAAAAAAATCAAAACCAGGTTGGATGGGGCTTTGAGGAACCTGATCTGGTTGAAGATGGCCCTGCTCAGTGCAAGGGGGTTGGACCTGTGGAGGACTCTTCCAACCCAAAAAATTCTATGATTCTATGATGCTTGAGGGAAATGAGGTTGGCATCCAAGCTCAAAACCAAAAGTTAACAGAAACAAACAACACATCTGTCAATTTAAGCATTAAAGCTTTTCCATCCAAGAAAAGATATTACCATCTAGAGACTGGAAACAGTATAAAACACCATAACCAAGAAGAATATGTAAGAGGAAGGTAGATTTATCCAAGCCTTCAGCTCTTCCAAGCTTTCTGCAGGAAGAGTGAAAATGCACAGGCACTTTTTGCTAAGGGCTGAGTAGTCAGAAGCTGTATACAATAAGAACATCTGCAAAATGGGCTGCTCAAGGCATGCAAGACATAAGACGTATTTAAGCTTTTTGCTCCCAGTATACTTTTTGTCATGTGACTTTAATGTATTTTAACAGAAAACCTGGGGAAGAAATGCAAGATACAGCTGTCTCTGACTGGGGGATATTTTTAAAATTTGAAAGTAAGAAAGTGCTATGATATTTCAGGATGGCATTTCCCTGCCCCCCGTTTAGAATCATAGAATAGTTTGGGTTGGAAGGGACCTCAAAGATCACCTAGTTCCAAACCCCCTGCCATGGGCAGGGACATCCCACTAGATCAGGCTGCCCAAGGCCCCATCCAGCCTGGCCTTGAACACCTCCAAGCATGGGGCACTCACAACCTCCCTCAGTGACCCGTTCCAGTGTCTCACTACTCTTACGGTGAAGAAATTCTTCCCCATATCTAATCTAAATCTGCCCCTCTCCAGTTTATACTCGTTCCCGCTTGTCCTATCACCACAAGCCTTGCTGAATAGTCCCTCTACATCTTTCTTGTAGGCATCTTTCAGGTACTGGAAGGTTGCTATGTGATCACCTTGTAGCCTTCTCTTTTCCAGGCTGAATAATCCCAACTTTTTCCGCCTGTCCTCATAAGGAAGGTGCTCCAGTCCTCTGATCATCTTTGTAGCCCTCCTCTGGACCTTCCTCAACAGGAAGGAATAGAGGGAGAGAATAACCTCCCTCACCCTGCTGGCAACGCTTCTTTTGGTGCAGCCCAAGCTACAGTTGGCCTTATGGGCTGTGAGTGCACATTTCCAGCTCACATCAAGCTTCTCATCAACCAGCACCCCCTTCTCTGCAGGGCAGCTCTCAGTCACATCATCCCCCATCATGTAATGAATAGGGGATTGCCCCAGCCCAGGTGTAGGACCTCGCACTTGGCCTTGTTGAACCTCATGTGGTTCTTAGAGGCCCACTTCTCCAGCCTGACCAGGTCCCTTAGGATGACATCCCATCCTTCTGGTGTGATATCATCCTTCTGATGTGGAACAGTATTAAAGAACAGTATTTAATTGTTGATAGGAATGTTTGGACTCAATGATCCTGGAGGTCTTTTCCAACCTATTGATTCTATAATTCTGTAAACCAAAACTGTAAAAATATCCAACTAACTGATCAGCTACAGCAACCAAGAGTGAGAGCCTTTTAGGACAGTCTTTAGCTGGTGGTTAAGTGGAAGAACCTGTGATATGAAAATCTTTGCTTATACATAGTATCTTACCCTCCTGGCTGTCTTAGACCCTCCTTTTACAGCTGTCTGATCTTTCATAAATAGTAGAATATTAATTGAATTAGGAATTTAGTCTGATTTTCCTGTATCTTAAGGTGCTGTCAGACTCTGATACACTAGTTAACAGCTGTTTCGTCTCTGGTTTTGACTAGAATTTCCAGCATGGACCTGAACAATCTTTTCTGGCCAAAGTTTCTGCAAAACTTGTAGTCATACAAAAAGCTGCAAGAAATGGTAATTTCAAATAAACCCCAACTATTTTTCCAGAATGTTTACAAACATGTGTAATACCCTGCTGGCATGTATAATACTTCTGCACTGACGTGAACAGGACAGAACTTGGGAGCCCTGCAGCATCTCTGCAGGCAGATTTCCTGAGTGATCTTGCATGAGTCACTTAATCTTTTGTGCTTTTCTTTAATCCCCCCTCTCATTTTGAATTTCTGTGGTTCTTTCTCAGTTGTAAGGGGAACAGCAGAATAATTCTGAGAGGGTCATGGATGATGATATTTACTGTAATTAAAGACTGTGAAAGAGAAGCTTCCCCTCTTAACTGCTCTGTAAATTTTATTTGCTCCAAAAGTTTATATGCTTCCATTGCTCTTCATCAGTTTTTTACAACTTTGCTGTTTCATGTCCAAAGAATTTATCTTTTCATTATTTTCTCATTCTTTCAACACATTTTTCTTCCTAAATGATACAGTAGCAGAAAGAAAAAAAAAATAAACACCTGCTGTTCCTGTCTGTGTTCCATAGCTAGAGAAAATGAGTCATTAGTTCAGTGGCAGTTTCCAGCCCACTTACAAACATTCGTGAGCACTAACCTTACATTCACCATTCTATTGTGTCCAGCCACACAGAGACCTCTATGAAGATAAGTATCACCGATTTCATTAAAGGGAGCAACTCAGGCTCATTTCTTGTCTGAGTAAAGGTGGAAGTGTTTACAGATCATGTTATCACTTATTTTTATTCACTTAACCCTGAAAGTATTTCAATGTAGATGCTTACATAGGCAATTTGATTCAAATGACAATAAACTTGCTTTTTTCAGTTATTTTGTACTGAGATTGTGAAAGATTGTAATGGGTTACAGTCCCTCCAGTTCCTTATCTTAAGGGCTCAGAGACCACACAATATACTGACTGGTGCCAAAGAACATTAATAAGGAAGAGAGCCTTTTCCTTGTCAATAGAAAAGTTTGTGGACGTAGGGGGTTCCTGCATACTTACTACCTCCTTGTTGGTCAAGCTGGAATGGTCCTGAGTTCACCTGTGTAACCTTGGGATCCCCCAGTGCCCACTGATGTCACCTTGCATAAGGTTTGTGTAACTAAGTGTTTAATGCCCATCTCTTTATGAGCAAAAGCAAAAAGCACTCCGTGATGAATAACATAGAATCTTAGAATGGTTTGGATTGGAATGGACCTTAAAGACCATCTAGTTCTAACCCCTCTGTCATGGGCAGGGACATCTTCCACTACATCAGGTTGCTCAAATCCCCATCCAACCTGGCTTTGAACAACTCCAAGGATGGGGCATCCACAACTTTTCTGGGAAACATGTTCCAGTGCCTCACCACTCTCACAGGAAAAAAAATCTTAATAGCTCATCTAAATCTCTTCTTTCAGTTTAAAACTGCTACCCCTTGTCCTATCACTGCACTCCCAGAAAAGAGAAGGCTATGAGGTGATCACATAGCAACCTTCCAGTACCTGAAAGGAGCCTACAAGAAAGATGTAGAGGGACTATTCAGAAAGGCTTGTGGTGATAGGACAAGCGGGAACGAGTATAAACTGGAGAGGGGCAGATTTAGATTAGATATGGGGAAGAATTTCTTCACCATAAGAGTAGTGAGACACTGGAACAGGTCACTGAGGGAGGTTGTGAGTGCCCCATGCTTGGAGGTGTTCAAGGCCAGGCTGGATGGGGCCTTGGGCAGCCTGATCTAGTGGGATGTCCCTGCCCATGGCAGGGGGCTTGGAACTAGGTGATCGTTGAGGTCCCTTCCAACCCAAACTATTCTATGATTCTAAAATTCTATGACTTTCCTGTAGACCCCCTGAAAGGCTGCTCTAAGATGTCCTTGGGTCAGTCTCTTCTTTAGGCTAAACAAGTCAAACTCTCTCAGCCTGTCCTCATATGTGAAGTGCTCCAGCCCTCTCTGTGGTCCTCCTCTGGACTCATTCTAAGAGATTATGCCCTTCCTGTGCTGATGACTTCTGCCTCTCTACTGGCTAAATTGTCATTGTATACTGGTTAGGTATTAGTGCCTTCTTTCTTGCTAACAGAAAACCAATCTCTGTGTTAGATTTTTATCTTTTAGCATTTTTTCATGGGTTTTATTTTTGTTTGTTTGATTGGTTTTGTTTTTTTTATGAAAATGGCCAAGCATTACCTAGACATAAATTATGGACTAACTCAGGAAGGAGATACTGGGCACTACAGCCTATCCTATCCTTGACCAGGTGCTGAAGAGGTGTACTAAATCTCTCTAAAACCAGTGAAACCTTGAAGTAGTTTGCTTCAAGCCTTGAGTATAAAGTGGCCCAGGGAGACAGGTAAAACTGGGAAGCTACATTTATTCAGAGCACAAAATGGAGGGGGAGAAGCAAACACAATAATTTCCACTTAATCATTTCACAATATGTCATTACATTGTGAAACCCAACACAACAACGTGTCAGCACCAAGGCAACAAACTGCTACTGTCTTTCCTGAATTTTAAGACGGGCACAGAACACCTGTTTGCTGAGGAGAAAATATGTAATTAGTGCTGAGTGACTGCTTCTGTAGCTGGGTGGGTGAGGCAGACCTCAGCAGTTGTTCACCACAGTCAGTAAATGTCTGCATCATTCATAAACTGCAGTTTTATTCACACTTAACATTTTTTCATATCACTCCTCTGAGAGTTTGGCTGTGGCAGCAAAAATACTTTGCAGTTTTAAGACATGTCTCTCTACAGTGCTTGGAGTCCTCCACACACACAAATTAATTCAACTTTACAGAGCTCCTGGTTAAGACTTTATTCCACTGGTTAAATGGAGAGGAAAATATTGTCTGTTAAACAAAACCAACCAAACAAAAAATAACAGGTTTGTAACCCTGAAGACTCAGGGACACAGGACAGTATGATATTTCAAATAGTGAAAATTACAAGAGCTACCTGTAACAAAAAAAAGATTGAGTTCCTTCCCTGCCCATGCTTGTGTCTGCCGAGAATCACTCAGCTACTCCTCTTACATGTGGGATTATTGCTTATATTGAAACCAGGTGCAAAAATGATATAAGGATCCTTTTTCAACCAATTCAGTTGTTTTTCAGTTATCTCTGCTTGTTTTCTATTAATAGTGGCAGTATAGAGCCCATACAACTGTGGGATGATTAGAGGAATTTGATCCTCCTCCTTTTATTTGGCCAAATGTTTTAATCCATCTTCAGAAATTTCATTGGAGTTCTTATTCTCACTGAATGAAAATACTTAGGTAAACCGAAAACATATTTTTTTAGAAGAATGGTCTGACAAATATTCATTAAGAATTTCTGGATCCATCCTATAGCAGCAGAATTTTCAGCTACGGTCCTGCTGTGGTATATTGATACTGATCATCAGTTGAGATGTGGCTTTCTAACTGGGTATGCACATATTCTACAGCAGAAGTCAGAAGTTTTAGGTTAATTGACCACTGCAAGCAGTTAAGGGAAAGATGTATCATCGAATCATACAACAGCCCTGGCTGGAAGGGACCTTGAAAGATAGTCTGGTCCAATCTTTGGTAGGAAAGGAAGCCTAGATGAGATAATCACAGAATCACAGAATAACCAGGTTGGAAGAGACCCACTGGATCGTCGAGTCCAACCATTCCCACCAATCCCTAAATCATGCCCCTAAGTACCTCATCCACCCTCACCTTAAACACCTCCAGGGACGGTGACTCAACCACCTCCTTGGGCAGACCGTTCCAATGCCTAACCACCCTCTCCGTGAAGAAATTTTTCCTAATCTCAAGCCTAAATCTCCCCTGGCAGAGCTTGAGGCCATTCCCTCTCATCCTGTCCCCTGTCACTTGGGAGAAGAGGCCAACAACCTCCTCTCCAGAATCTCCCTTCAGGTAGTTGTAGAGAGTAATAAGGTCTCACCTCAGCCTCCTCTTCTCCAGGCTAAACAATCTCAGCTCTCTCAGTCACTCCTCATAAGGCCTGTTCTCCAGCCCCTTCACCAGCTTTGTTGCTCTTCTCTGGACTCGCTCCAGAGCCACAACATCCTTCTTGTGGTGAGGGGCCCAGAACTGAACACAGTACTTGAGGTGCAGTCTCACCAGTGCCCAGTACAGAGGGAGAATAACCTCCCTGGACCTGCTGGTCACGCCGTTCCTGATGCAGACCAAGATGCCATTGGCCTTCTTGGCCACCTGGGCACACTGCTGGCTCATGTTCAGTAGGCTGTCAACCAACACCCCCAGGTCCTTCTCCTCCTGGCAGCTTTCCAGCCAGGTCTCTCCTAGTCTGTACCTCTGCTTAGGGTTGTTGTGCCCCAAGTGCAGGACCCGGCATTTGGCCTTGTTAAACCTCATGCCGTTGGTCTCAGCCCAGCAGTCCAGCCTGTTCAGATCCCTTTGCAGAGCCTCCCGACCCTCCAGCAGATCCACACTTCCTCCCAGCTTGGTGTCATCTGCAATCTTGCTAAGGGACTTGCTTCCTCATATATCATGTTCAACAGCCCTTTTATCATCTTCATGGCCTACCTTTGGACCCTGTCCAGTATGTCCATATCTTTTTTGAATTGTCAGGATAAGAGCTGGGCACAGTACTCCAGGTGTGGCCTGAGAAGTACCAAGTGGGTTGATCTGATCTCTGTCTGCTAACGATGCCCCTGCAGATGCAGCCTGGGATCCAATTTGCCTTTGTGCTGCAGCAGCGTATTGCTGACTCCTTTTCAGCTGGTTGTCCACCAGAACTCCAGGTTCCTTTCAGCAAGGCTGCTTCCCAGCAACACAGACCCTATCCTGCACTGGGCTTTTTGGATATGCTATCCCATGTCCAGGACTTACTTTGTGCTTGTCTTTGTTCCAGCCTGTCCATATCTCTCTGTAAGATAGCTCTCCCTTCTGACACATCCACCTTGCCATCAGCAAACTTGGTGGGAGTGATTTCAATCCTGTCATGAAGATTATTTGTGAAGAGTCTGAACAGTGTGGGGCACAGTATTGATCCATGTGGGATCGCACTTGTGAGAGGCTGCCAGGCATTGATCACCATTCTCAGTGCTGCCTCTTAGGCGGTTTCCTACCCATCTCACAGACCAGTCTTCTAGTTTGTAGCTTGTCAGTTTGGCTGGGAAGAGGCTGTGGTAAACAATGTCTTCTGCTTTGCTGAAGTCCAGGGAAGCACTAGCCACTGGTCTTTCCTCATCAACAGAAGTTATAATTTTGTTGTAACAGGTGATTAGGTAAGTCTGGAATTACTTGCCTTTGATAAAAATGTGGTGATTAATCTTCTGTACAGCAATGGACTATAAAAATGAAAGCAGCCATTGTGGAATTAGTCTCATGTGACTTGAAGTGTTGATAAAGTCAGAACAAAATTGTTTATGTCACTGAGATATTTTTTCTCTGTATGATCCCATCTGGACAGTTATTTTCATCCTCTGTTAGGTAGATGACCATAAAAGGTATATTTTCACCTTTCCAAGGGTAACTGAACTAGTATGTGTGAAAACAGGAGGTGGTAGGGGAATAGTATCTTCCTATTAGATAAAGATTTTTAGAATATAGTTTCTTCAGTAATTTATTGGATAAAGTCTTTAAGCAAAAATTACAAGTGTCATTTAGAAAATAATAAAATACCATCCTCTAGTTCAGAGGCTTAGGTTATGAAATTCAGTGGACAGAATAATCTCTTATTATTCAGACAGTATAAGGCAAATACCTTGTATTCTTAAATCTACATATATCTGTTGTTTTTTAATAAGAATAAATAAAAGGTAATACGTTTTGTCGCAGCCCACATAAATGCAGACAGCTGGACAAATTCAGGCAGAGAATGACTTGTGATTACCTCAGTGTGACCAGTTAGAAAATAGGAACACACATTCTGTTTCTCTTGGATGATCACAAGAAATATGGAAATGCTAGTGTTTCCACCACTTTTTTATCTTCCTTTGTCCCCACCTAAGTATTTATGATTTTTCTGAACTCCCAAAGCAAGTCAACACAACAGCTGAACTAGAGCACAACTTCCAGAATCCTGGTTTAGTTGCTCAGCTATAAATGCAGAGTCTCTGAATAAGTTACTACTTCAATAAGAAAATCCTGTTAACAGAACTGGGATATTTCTTAATACTTTGGTAGTATAAACAAACTTTTCCTTTTACTTTCCTCAGAACATCACTAGCCATCGGGCTCTTCCTGTTAAAAATATGCCAGTTCTTAATTATGTTTTTAAAAATGTAACACGTACAGTTGAGATCAACACTTTTTCCTTTATATGATACTATGATTTCAGCAATATCACCAGTCAAGTGAGGCAGAAGGTTATTTAGTCAATAAAAAGTTGGCACGTATGCTTTCACTGTGCAACAAGTATAGAATAAATCAGTAAAAGCTGCAAGGGAACTATGTTAAGAAATGTAAGAATCATAGAATGGTTTTGATTGTAAGGAACCTTAAAGATCACCAAGTTTCATGTCCCCTGCCATGAGCAGGGACACCTCCCATTAGATTAGGCTGCCCAAGGCCCCATCCAGCCTGGCCTTGAACACCTCCAGGGATGGGGCAGCCACAACTTCTCTGGTTGACCTGTTCCAATGCCTCACCACCCTCACTGTGAAGAATTTCCTCCTTATGTCTAGTCTTTACCTTCTCCTCTCCAATTTATAACCATTTCCCCTCATCAAGTACTGTCACTCACCTCTAACTCAGCTATTTAAGGGCACCTGCAATAAACTTAAGATTATCAGCTGGACAATTATGAAATAGTTAAAGAAAGATTAGTCAATACTGTCATAAATGCATTGTAAAATACAATTTTGCCGTAGTTTAGCTAGTATCAACTTGTTTATTTTTCCCCACAACACATATCTCCTACTGTATACTTATAATACCTTTCCTTAACAGCTATAGGTTTTCTGACAGGTTTATTTGGGGCTGCATTTTGCTGCTAGAGAACATTTACCACAGAAAGATACAGCTACCTTATGCTGGCACAAATATACCCTCCTGGACTCTTCCATCTGCTGAGGTTTCAGGTAGCAGATGCCAGGATGAATTTCAGACCTGGGAAGTACAGCTGAGTGAAGGAATGGCTTGTGGCAGCAGCAGCTTCCAAATTAAGAGGAAGTGTCTCATAAAAAGGAGAGAAAAATAACTCTTACACTCAAATTCATAAAATTGCACAGGAAACAATTCTATAAGCAGATAATTAATCTGTAAAAAGCCTCTTGCAAAGGTGAAGGAAAAGGACATTATCAGACAGGGGGAGTTACATCTCTGCTGATAATGGCTTGTGGTTACTTTGGAGAAATTAATATATTGAGGGGAAACGCTTTTAAAAAGAAAAAAAATACTCAAATCAGAACTGTATTTTTAAAATAAAGCTTTCCTTTTTAGTTAGAAAATCATTGCAAGGTTAAAATGCTGGGAGCCAAATATGGGCTAGAAATATTTGGATAACAGTCCTCACAGGTTTGAAATAGTAGATTATTTCTTCCCCAATAAGCCAGATCTATATATTACAAGTGAAATCTTCAGGCAATGAAGCTTCCAGGCTGGAAATACTTTCAAGCTAACCACTTTTAAAAATAGCATCCTGCTCTTCGAACAAGTTTATAAGCAGATTCCTTTACGAGAATAATAAATCATCTGGTTTTAGACTGTACTCTGAGTCCCAGAAAATCTTGCCTCACAACCTGTAGTTGTAGGGTTTGTCTGAAAACTCACAGAAGTCAGTAGATTATTCCCTTGACATCAAGATTTTTTTTTCCAAATCTTGAAAAACTAATAAAATTATGCAGTAATAGTATAATGATAACTTATCTGGATTTGAATTTATAATCAGCAAATATAATTAGATATTTTTCTAAGTCAGTTGTTATTTACTTCACATAGCATAATTACTCGATTAAATTAAAATAAGAGCCTTTTGAATAACTTGATTCAAATACTTTTTTATTCTTTTTACTCTCATGAGTAATTATTTTTTCCTTAAGCATTTCTACCAGTCAGCGCTAATAGTGTTTTAAATGTGCTAAATGGGAAGTATGAGAAATGTATATTATAATATAGAAAATACAAATAATTGCATGGAAAACATTTAAGACTGAAGGACTGATTCTAGACTGTTAAGAAAACTTCTACATGTGACATCATGGACCATTCACAATCTAATATGAGTGTTACTGATTAAACACTGTGGACTCGATACATAGCTCATTGAAACTCAATGACAGATTTTCGTCCGCTGTTGTGAATTTTGAGCTGAACTTAGTATTTTCACAATTATCTTTTTCTGCTCTGTTTAATGAGTCTCCAGGATAACAGGAGCCAGTAAAATGTTCATCTGTCAGGAAGTACAGCTTTCCTAATGGACAAAAGTGATATTGCTGTCACTGCATCAAAGATCATAGAATCATATAATCATAGAATAACCAGGTTGGAAGAGACCCACTGGATCATTGAGTCCAACCATTCCTATCAAACACTAAACTATGCCCCTCAGCACCCCGTCCACCCGTGCCTTAAACACCTCCAGGGAAGGTGACTCAACCACCTCCCTGGGAAGCCTGTTGCACTGCCCAATGAAACATTCTGTGAAAAATTTTTTCCTAATGTCCAGCCTAAATCTCCCCTGGTGGAGCTTGAGGCCATTCCCTCTCATCCTGTCCCCTGTCACTTGGGAGAAGAGGCCAGCTCCCTCCTCTCCACAACCTCCCTTCAGGTAGTTGTAGAGAGCAATACGGTCTCCTCTCAGCCTCCTCTTCTCCAGGCTAAACAACCCCAGCTCTCTCAGCCGCTCCTCATAAGCCCTATTCTCCAGCCCCTTCACCAGCTTCGTGGCTCTTCTCTGGACTCGCTCCAGAGATTCAACACCCTTCTTGTGGTGAGGGACCCAGAACTGAACACAGTATTTGATGTGTGGTCTCACCAGTGCTGAGTACAGAGGGAGAATATCATCACTGGACCTGCTGGTCACGTTGTTTCAGCTACAAGCCAGGATGCCATTGGCCTTCTTGGCCACCTGGGCACACTGCTGGCTCATGTTCAGTTGGTTGCCAACCAACAACCCCAGGTTCTTCTCCTCCAGGCAGCTTTCTAGCCAGACTTCTCCTAGTCTGTAGCACTGCATAGGGTTGTTGTGCCCCAAGTGCAGGACTTGGCATTTGACCATGTTAAATCTCATGCCGTTAGACTCTGCCCAGCAGTCCAGCCTGTTCAGATCCCTTTGAAGAGCCCCCCGACCCTCCAACAGGTCCACGCTTCCACCCAGCTCAATGTTATCTGCAAACGTGCTAAGGGTGCACTCAATGCCTTCATCCAGGTCCTTGATAAAGACATTGAACAGGGCTGGACCCAGCACTGAGCCCTGGGGAAGCCCACTTGTCACTGGCCTCCAGCTGGATTTCACACCATTTCCCACCACTCTCTGGGCCCAGCCATCCAACCAGTTTTCCACCCAGGAGAGTGTGCGCCTTTCCAGGCCAGAGGCTGACACTTTCCGTAGCAGAATGCTGTGAGAAACTGTATCAAAAGCTTTACTGAGGTCCAGGAAGACCACATCCACAGCCTTTCCCTTGTCCAGCAGCTGAGTCACTTTGTCACAGAACACGATCAGGTTAGTTTGGCAAGACCTGCCTTTCATGAACCCGTGTTGACTGGGCCTGATCACCCAGTTCTCTTGCATGTGCTTCATGATAGCACTCAAGATCACCTGTTCCATGACTTTCCCTGGCACTGAGGTCAGACTGACAGGCCTGTAGTTCCCTGGATCCTCCCTGCGACCCTTCTTGTAGATGGGCACAACATCAGCCAGCCTCCAGTCCAGTGGAACTTCCCCAGTCATCCAGGACTGTTGGAAGATGATGGAAAGGGGTTTGGCCAGCACATCTGACAGCTCTTTCAATACCCTTGGGTGAATCCCATCTGGCCCCATAGACTTGTGGGTGTCTAGTCGGGCTAGCAAGGCTCTGACCACCTCCTCTTGGACCATGGGAGCCTCATTTTGCTCCTCTAGCTCCGGGGTTTGTACACAGAGGGAACAACTTTCTTTACAATTAAAAGACTGAGGCAAAGAAGGCATTAAGTACCTCAGACTTTTCCTCATCCCCTGTCACTCTTGTTCCTTCTGCGTCCAATAGGGACTGTATGGTCTCCCTAGTCCTCCTTTTATTATTTATGTATTTATAGAAAGATTTTTTGTTATCTTTCACCGACTTTGCCAATCTGATTTCTAGTTGAGCCTTAGCCCTTCTAATTTTTTCTCTACACAATCTCACTTCCCTCCTGTAGTCCACCCAAGAGGCCTGTCCCCTCTTCCAGAGCTCATAAATATTTCTCTTCTTCTTGATATCATTCAAGATCTCACTGTTCAACCAAGCTGTATTTTTCCCCTGCCGGCTTTTTTTCCGGAACATGGGAATTGCTTTCTCCTGAGCTGCTAGGATCTCCCTTCTGAAGGGCTCCCAGCCCTCATGGGCTCCCTTGCCCTTTAGCACTGTCTCCCATGAGACTTTGCCAACCAGCCTTCTGAAGAGTTCAAAGTCTGCCCTCTGGAAATTTAGTGCTACTGTCCTGCTAACCACCCTCCTCACTTCGCCTAGAACAGAAACCCCTATCATCTCATGATCACTTTGTCCTAGGCGTCCTCCTACTGCCACATCCCCCACAAGGCCTTCTCTGTTCACAATCAGCAGGTCCAGGAGGGCACCTTCCCTTGTTGGTTCATTCACTAGCTGTGCAAGGAAGTGTCTTCCACACACTCCAGGAACCTCCCAGACTGCTTCCTTTCTGCTCTATTGTACTTCCAGCAGATATCAGGAAGATTGAAGTCTCCCACAAGAACAAGAGACATCAATCTAGAGATTAACCCCAGCTGGTTATAGAAGAGCTCGTCAGCTGCTTCTCCTTGGCTGGGTGGTCTGTGACAGACTCCCATCACAAAATCTACCTTCTTATGGGCTCCTCTGATTTTAACCCACAGGCACTCAATCTCCTCATTGCCACAATCCATTTCAACAGTGTCCAAGTCCAAGATGGAAAAACAGCATGAAAGAGAATGGGGCATATCTAGGACCTCGTGAGGCTTCAAGAGACCTAAATCAGATATCTGTTCAGCCTCAGTCTTCTCTGCTACCTTAAGTATGTCATCTACTGTAAGATAAATGGATCATTTGTTATTTCTTTTGAAATTATAAAGTCATGAAAACTTGGCAGGAAAACCTTTTCAAACATGGTTAGGTGCCAGGGGGCCAAAATGTCCAAGGTTCCCCCATCTGAAATTAGTAGCTAAATTGTCTGATTATAAAAACAGAAAATAGAGAATTTTTTAAATCCCAGTGTCTAGGTGAAACGGTAACTCACTATCTTTTGAATTGGTACAGTGAAATGCATTACACTGTAATTCTGTGAAAGGAATATTTGGAGTCTCTCATTGCACTTGGTGGAAATACAATAAGTACTGTTGGTGAAGTCGAAGATGCGATTTCTTTGACCAGCTGTATTCACCTTTAAGATGAAAGACCCACTTTGCAATTACTTTGAATGGGAGTTTAAAGTGATTTGGTCAGATGTAGATTTCTGCACTGGAAATGTCCATGTTTAATTGCCAGAACTCAGTTTCTAAGATGACCTAATGTTATGCTGAAACACATATTTCTTTGCTGTGATTATCTGGGCTCCTGTTTCACAACCAGAAAACAAGAGTCTCAATGCCTCAGATGCTCGAGACTGCCAGGTTTTAGTACTCATGACTGACAGACTGCATTGCATGCATTTAAGTACAGGTGGTAATTATGCTGCACCTGTTTTTCTTGCTTTCATAATGCTCAACAGAATCTTATAGAAAATGAGGACTGAAGATAATGAAGCACTACAGCTTAGATAGGATGAATAGAAAGTATTTCCACATAGATTGCCATATAGAACCCATGACTGTTATGTGTGAGAAGCAACAAGAAGATAACCTGGAGCTCAGTTCTCCACCCTGTAGTGGTACTCAGCTGTGAAACACAAATAAACTTAACCTTGTTAAAAAGATTACATGAAAAAAATTCATGTAACTTTATACACATGCATAAATCTATGCTGGACAAAGTGAGAGGGTCAAATAGTCTCAGTTTTCTGTTTTCATAAGTCCAAATTTCAGAAGCATATGTTGATGATGGCTGAGTTAGGAATATTCACTGCAGTACTTTTGCAGTGCACAGTACTAGCCACAAATCATTTATTAGTGTTTTCCTCTCAAGCAGTCCTTATGAAGAGGACTGGGTGGATCTCCATCAAAGTCTTAAGGTCAGTGTTATCTAGGACAGTGGAGTGTTTTCAGAAGCATCTTGATTTACTATTCAGTACATTAGAATGAATAAACTTCTCTTGAGTTCAAAGAGTACAAAATCAGACCTCTTGTGAGTGGCTGAACCTCAGGAACGGGGCACTGTTGGATTTTTTATTGACCACCAAGGGAAGTTTTGCTCATGACATTCAGCATGTCAGACAACACTGTACGAGCTCATGTAGGCTAGTGTCTAAGGTGCAAGGCTGAGGGTAGAAGATGTTAGCTCTGCAGTGGGGCCATGATGTTTGCCATGAAGCTTGAAGTCACTGATGCCCTGGTCTGTAAGTTATTTGGACAACAACTCCTCCGTCAGGGGCCTTGTCCCTTTTTACAGAGGAGTATGAACTTTAACAAATAAAATCCAGTGCTGTAAGACAATAACTGGCCAAAGTTTATTTTTTAAACTGATTGCTGTACCTAGGTTACATTTTGTAGGAGATTCATATTTGTAAAATAGTATAAGTACTGGCAAAATGATGTACATTTTAGAAGAAATAACACAACAAAAAAAATTAGGCTTGTAAGAGCTTTAAAGGGATGACACAATTAGATCTGCTATAGAAATTTGTTTCTAGATATGAAGAAATAAGGAAGAATGTTTTGTTATATAAGCGTTCAGGTAGGTCATCTTCTCTCTTTTGCTTGCCTGTTCCAGTAGTCAGGAGCCACAGAGCTACCCATTACAGTCTTACTTGTAAAATGTCATCCATCATTTCCTCTGGACTTGCAAGATTTCTCCTCCAGCAGCCTATCTGAACTGTGGCAGGGCAACAGCATTGACGACATAATCACACTAAGCCCTGTCAAGTTTTATTTATTGCTGATTATTATTCTGCCTTCCGCTTTACTTTCACCTCACATGCCATTCACTCCTGGTTACCATGGAGATGCTACACAGTAATAGTCTAACTTTAGATTAGCCTTGTAACCTTGCATACTTTAAAATTCTTTATGTTTCTTAGCAACTCAGCTGACTATCTCGAATTTTGTGCTGTTCTCCTAGACACTGGAAGAATGAGTTCGCCATCTCCAAGCATAGACAATGCTTGTTAGCTTGTGACATGGAAGAAGATGATACCTTGCCTACACGTCAGTAATTCATACCTTTTCTCATAGATCTTCTGATGTTCACTAAAGTCACCTGAGCATGAAGAGTGTTCTTACATAAATAAGTCTTTCAGGGCAGAAGTCCTGCAAGAATCTGCTTTGCAACCAAATTTCTGTGCAGCAGGAATGGAAGTAAAACCTAAGGAAAAGATGAATAAATAAAATATTAATAATATTGCAAAGAAAAACTTGAAAAAATAAAGGTTTGACAAACAGACGATATGGATATCCATTCCTATACTAAAGTAGCATTAGAGAACTGAACCTCAAAGATACTTTCAGCTGTCATCTAACCAAGAAACCTGCTAAATAGTTTCAGTGTCTTAGTTATTAGGTGCCATGGCCTGGGATAGCAAATGCAAATCAAAGGCACTGTAAGAAATGGGCTGAATTTTTTAATGGTTTAGGATGACACTAGGTTTCAATGCACAGTACCTATTGGGAAAAGAAGTAGTTCATGTCTAAAATTATCACTACTCTTTACACCCTCAGTGAAATACTTCTAATGAAACTAGTGGGAGTTGTAGTTGAAAGTTTAGATTAATGAAAAGGATAACATATGAAAAACTTAGAGAGTAGAAAATTGCTGATTTAGAATCCAGGCTTCCTGTAACTTATTCTTACTGAGATCTAAATTTATCTATTAGCCATAGAGAACACATCTTTGATTGTCAGTCATATTATAAGCCATGTAAGAAAGTTTAGCTTTGTTCAATTAATACAAGTCAAGCAAAATTCTTATTCTGAAAAGATGTTCTAGAAAAGTGTGCAACCAAAGTCATAAGAAATTCAACTAAAATCTTATTGAATATCATTTCCATAGATGAGCTTGCTAATGCAACCTCCTCTTGTAAACAGGATTCAGTTTATTGGTTTAGTTTAGTAATTACATTGTATTTGTATTTACTGAAAGCTGCTGAAATTCCCCTGAGCTTGATGGCATTGTAATTCTTAATACCAAGAATGAAAATTGAGCAATATATCCATACAGGAAGATAGAGAACCAAGATTATTTTTCATCTTATTTTATTGATTGCATAGAATCATAGGTTGATTTGGGTTGGAAGGGACATTAAATACCATCCAGTTCCAAACCCCCTGCCATAGGCAGGGGCACCTTCCACTAGATTGGGTTGCTTAAAGTCTCATTCAACCTGGTCTTGAACACCTCCAGGGATGGGGCATCCACAACTTCTCTGGGCAACCTGTTCCAGTGCCTCACCCTACTTACAGTAAAACATTTCTTCCTAGTATCTAACTTAAATCTCCCTTCTTTCAGCTTAAAACCCTTGACCCTCATCCTATCAGTAACTTCCTTGAAAAAAAAGAGACTTTCACAGCTTTCCTTCTTTTCAGTGCTGCTACGAATCTATTCTTCACTAAACAGGTAATTGTGCTTGGGACTAGCCCTCACGTTGCACTTGGCCTTTTTGAACATCATGAAGTTCACACAGGCCCACATCTCAAGCCTGTCACAGAATCACAGAATCACAGAATCACAGAATAACCAGGTTGGAAGAGACCCACTGGATCGTCGAGTCCAACCATTCCCACCAGTCCCTAAATCATGCCCCTAAGTACCTCATCCACCCTCTCCTTAAACACCTCCAGGGACGGTGACTCAACCACCTCCCTGGGCAGACTGTTCCAATGCCTAACCACCCTCTCCGTGAAGAATTTTTTCCTAATCTCAAGCCTAAATCTCCCCTGGCAGAGCTTGAGGCCATTCCCTCTCATCCTGTCCCCTGTCACTTGGGAGAAGAGGCCAGCTCCCTCCTCTCCACAACCTCCCTTCAGGTAGTTGTAGAGAGCAATACGGTCTCCTCTCAGCCTCCTCTTCTCCAGGCTAAACAACCCCAGCTCTCTCAGCCGCTCCTCATAAGCCCTATTCTCCAGCCCCTTCACCAGCTTTGTTGCCCTTCTCTGGACTCGCTTCAGAGCCTCAACATCCTTCTTGTGGTGAGGGGCCCAGAACTGAATACAGTACTCGAGGTGTGGTCTCACCAGTGCCGAGTACAGAGGGAGAATAACCTCCCTGCACCTGCTGGTCACGCCGTTTCTGATACAAGCCAGGATGCCATTGGCCTTCTTGGCCACCTGGGCACACTGCTGGCTCATGTTCAGTCGGCTGTCAACCAACACCCCCAGGTCCCTCTCCTCCTGGCAGCTTTCCAGCCAGGCTTCTCCTAGTCTGTACCTCTGCTTAGGGTTGTTGTGCCCTGAGTCCAGGACTCGGCATTTGGCCTTGTTAAACCTCATGCCGTTGGTCTCAGCCCAGCAGTCCATCCTGTTGAGATCCCTTTGCAGAGCCTCCCTACCCTCCAGCAGATCGACACTTCCACCCAGCTTGGTGTCATCTGCAAACTTGCTAAGAGTCAAGGTCCTTCAGGATGGCCTTTCTTCCCTCTGGCATGTTGACCACGCTACACAATTTGGTGTCATTGGTAAACTTGTTGAGGATGCACTAAATCCCACCATCCCAGTCTCTGACAAAGATGTTAAACATATGGTTAAACACCATAAAGTGAAACTCAGGGCAAATTTACCTTCTAATTTTGTTATTTGAATGCAGACAAAAAAAAAGACAAGAGGAAGGGTGTATTAACAAAGAAGGAACTGTTTATGGTTATGGTTATATAACTAATGGAGAATCTACCTGAGATATGTGAAGGAATTATAATTACACCCAAGAATCACAATATTTCATTTGTTTTTCCTACAAATAAATCAAAGGTGAGATAAATCACTATCAATAGGTTGACTCAAGTGCAATACAGTTCACTAAGGCTTAAAAGAAATTTGAATACTACCGAATGAGTCTTTGAGCTTATCTAAACCCTTTTGCAACTGCTGTTAGTGCTGTTAGTATAACCCTAGCTGTCTTAAAGTCAGCGTTCTTTGATGGCTGTCTCTGCTTTGAAGAGTCTGAGAACATCCATGTAGCCAAATAGTTTGTGTTGGTCTTGAAAATCTTAGGCAAAGCAGAGAAAGCAGAACCAAGCCAAGCTGTTTTAGTGTCTGGTTTAGTGTCTGGACCGTTTAAGGTTCACTCCTGAGTCTCTGTCAGCTCCACTGCTATTCAGGTGAAGAACATTAGAATTGCTGAAAACAAAGAGCAAGCCCAAGGAAATCAGTACAAATAGATGCACTACATTGCTAGAAACGAATTGAGTCCTTCTTGTTCAGAAACTGAGTGGCGTCTAGTTTACAAGGGAAAAGAACATCATCTGGGCCATTGTCCATTTTAGAACTTAATTTCCAAATGAGTTAAGCCAAAGTAGATATTACTTCAGGAAACAGATTTCCATGGTAATATTCCCCCACTGTTAAAGAAAATAAATGAAAGTACTGTTCTCTGAACTGTATTCCTGCTGTTAGGAACACAACCATCTATTTATCTTCCAAGGAGACCACTTCGGTTTTACTGACTGCCCTTTTATTTATATATAGATTCTGTTTGGTAAACGAAAGATTTATACATTTCTCAGGAAAGGTTCATCACTTCTCCTAGGCACATATTTCATCTACTGTCAGATCCATTATATCAGCCAATAGTTTAAGACAGATGGGGGAATGATCTTCAGAAAACCACGTCTGTCTCACCACAGAAACAAAAAATAGTTTATTGATGTCCGGGCGAATTAGCAGCTTGTTTCAGATCTTTTTTGAAGGGTGATACTTCCTAGAGGGGATATTTTTAGCTTGGAGTACATTTCAGGTTTTGAACAAAGTCCTGCAACTCATGATTTGGAAATATGTATATTCAGAAATTCTTGGTTACTTATGTCAATATCCTGGTTTCAGCTGGGATAGAGTTAATTTTCTTCACAGTAGCTGCTGCATTTTTGATTTAGTGTGAAAATAATGTTGATAATATAAATTGTTTTTGTTGTTGCCAGGTAATGTTTGTGCTTGGCTGGGATAGAATTAATTTTCTTCCCAGCAGCTGCTGAAGGAACTGGGGCTGTTTAGCCTGGAGAAAAGGAGGGTGTCAGTCTCTTTTCCCAAGTAGCAAGTGCTAGGATGAGAAGAAATGGCCTCAAGTTGCGCCAGGGGAGGTTTAGATTGGATTTTAGGAAAAGTTTTTTCACTGAATGGGTTATCAAGCATTTGAACAGGCTGCCCAGGGAAGTGGTTGTTTCACTGTCCCTGGAGGTATTTAAGACATGTAGCCATGTCACTTAGGGACATAGTTTAGCAGTGGGCTTTGCAGTGTTAGGTTTGACTTGATGATCTTAAATATCTTTCACAATTTAAATGATTCCATGATTCTATGTTTCTGTAGTTCCTAGAGCTGCTGCTGGTGAACTGAACCTCAAGTGATCATTCCTGGTGTGCTGGGACAACAATGGGATGCAGTACCATAAATAGAAACAGTCACTGGTTTCACCCATCCATCTTCTCTGGCTGTAAATCTAATCTCTTCATGAGAATTCCTTTTTTTTTTTACTGTGAATGCCCTTGCTTGCACTAGTTTACCTTGAGTGGAGTCACTAAAGGCAATGTTTTCTCCTTGCAGGGGAAAATGATGCAGAGATGCCAGCACTACCTTTAGGCCAGGAAGTTCTATAATCTAATCAGCCTCTGTGCCTGAAATAATTAGTTCTGATGAAGGGCAGGACCTGCTGTATTGTCTATATCACCACACTGCACTGACCTGTTCTTAGACCTGAGTGAGTGTTTTCTTTACTTCTTTTATTTACCTTATTATTCTAGGGTAATGTCTTTTATTAGCAGCCACAGTGATGACAAATGCAATATTTCTTTTCAACTTGAGCTGTAACAAATGGCTGTTGAACTGCATCTGCTTCTCTACAGTGGCAGTAATAGAAAGCAAGGATTCACATTTACCATTTTGTCAGGTACAGCCTTTGTTAGAGATGTATCTGCACACACACGGCACACTCCTAAGATTGCAGAGAAGACTCCTTTCTGATAGAGTGGCTGTGTACTCCAGTTCTGTCACCTTCTAAAGTTTCCATTAAAATTCTGCATTAATTTGTCTCAATACAATTTACAGCACATTTCTTATTATGATGCCGTTATGTCTATCTCATGTTGTTTTGGATGTCACATGCATTGCACTCCTCAATGAACTCTATAAACACTATTTGTTCTTGCAGACAGGTCTGGACCCCTTAATTGGACACATTTTTCATCCAGATTTCCTTGGAAACCTTCCATTTAGTTTCATACCAAATTCTATGTATGTCTTGGCTAAATAGTAATGCTGAAAAATTAATGACAAGTTTCTCAGCCCTTATAAACATCTTCATGTTTTATCCACTTTAGTACCTTAATTTGTTACTATTTATCTTCACATCACAATGCTTAACTACTTTAATCTTAATACTCATAGACCTAAGGCAAATTTTTCCTTTGTTTTGGGGATATTGATTTAAAATGTGCCACTTTACATGTAATTGTTGGTTCCACTTCCAAAAAGAGAATGAGTCACGTAAGATGTTAAGGAAGATCTCATCCCCATATTGATGTCTTTGCTATCTGAGGGTGTTTTAGGTGTTACTTTGTGTTTATTCTTTGGGAAAAAAAAAAAAAAAAAAGCTTATGTGCCTGTGATCTAGGTCCAGGCTCCACTTGACATCCACTTCATAAAGTTGATGGAATCAGGAAAGCTCTTCATGTTGCCATCGGGTAGACATTTTGTGCAGAACCTACCTACCTTGGCATGTGTCTACTGACATGTGGAATGCCTGAGGGTGCCAGTCGCATCCATAGGGAGATGACAGATATGACACTGTATCTGTAGGAGATCTATACTTTTCTGGAGCAACAGCTGGAGGCCAGCCAGGAAACCCTGTAGCATCTCCAAAGGCCCTAAAAATCTGGTGTTAAACCCTTCATCTCCAATGACCATACTTAAGTAACACACAGGTAAATTCTTGCAGACTGGTACCTAAAATCATATTATACTAATCCCAAGCCAAATCCCATCCTTTGTATCAGATACAGACAGTGGAAAATCATGAGTCTGGCTCAGAGTGTGGAATTGACAAAGGCCCTATATTAACCTTGTTAAAAAAAAAAAAAAAAAAAAAAACCACAAAAAAAAAGAATTTCCTCAACATGTGTATCAGTCTTGGATGAGAGTGCTCTTTGGTGCCATGTTTGGTTTGTAGAGTGGAGTTTTCTTCCTAGACTAGCTTGGGTAATGGCTTGTTACTGAGACAGGTCTGCAGAGCCTGAGTCTTTCCCAGCTTCTGTTTCTATGACCTAATACCTCAGGTTTAGTATGTATGCACTCAATTATCTGGCACAGCTCCAATTTTCATAGCCTGCAGCAGAAAACCAACTCAAACTGGAGTGCACTTGTGTACTTTCTACTCTTGAATATTTCTTGATGCATCAAGAATTGTGTACTCTGTAACTAAAATCTTGTTTAATAGAAAGGAGAATGTAATTTAGGCCTTATCTTGCCTTTTACTGGGCCTAGATAGACAATTTCCTATTTTTATTTACAGATATATTTCTTCCCATAGAAGATCAAAACTGTTTTTTTTTCAAAAGATCTCCTAAAACCAGGCAGATATTACCAAAGATAATGTTAATTAGATGGCACCACAGTTCAGTTCTGTTCATTGCACTGAATGTGGCCCAGAATGTCTGAGTAACTTTGTGCCACTCCTTGAAACCCAGCAGATTACTCCGACATTGGATACTGCAATGTTTGGTCCACCCTCTGTCCACTCCATAGTGTCCCTGAGACTTTGCTAAAGAAAGCAGCCCAGGTGCCCTTGGCTCAGGAAAGAAGGTAGGCACATATAGTATGGTCAGAATAGAGATTTATTTCCCATCTCTGCAGATCAAATGCCATGCTACTCAGCAAGGATTCCTCAAACATAATCACATTGCTCATTTACCTTATATTCTACTTTTCCTCTCATTTCCTCTTACAAATGAATTGCCTATTTCTGGGTTATTCTTTTCTTCTGGGCCCTGGCTTTGCTGATATAATGCTGCTGTATAATAATCTTGGTCATCCTGAGTGACTATTGGTGACCCAGTACACTCATTTTAGTAGCTTTTGCTATTTTTTCACTCATTGTAGTTCCTCATACTCATTTCATACATTTTATCTTCTAGGTTCTTCATTACTGATTTATTAGTTTATTTCTAGTTTGGTGCTGGCCACCTTCTTTTTTCCTTCCGTTGTTTGCAGTGGTAAACAATTCCTCACACTCTTACCCTGCAGGTTTAACCTCAAGTCAGGTTTGGCCATGTTTTAACTTTTGCATCCATGTTTTAACTTTATTTTTATATTTGTTGCAGTTTCTTTCTCTAGAAATAATTATGGAGAAAGTAAGTAAGGCAGAGGGAAACAATGCCATGTTTTACTGAAAAGAGTACTTTTGTAAAAAGAATTGATGATAGCACAAATTCTCAAATAAGATTAAATCGCCACAATGACTCAGAAGTTTCTGCTTCTGATTTCCTTAAGAAGGCTCTTTTCTCTTGTGTGAACCATTGCGACCTGTTGAACTTTGCAGCTCCTGCGACAACTTGTTTCCTCTTTCATCTGGTATCAGATATATAGACACCTGACACTGTGAAACCTGCATTGTGGCTGTTCATACTGGTCACCATGATGCTTCTTGCTTTGGCTTCAGTTGGTTTTGCTACTACTCTGTCCACTTTGATGCTGAGTTGCTGGGCCAGGAAGCTGCAAATCTAGGCTGAATCAGGGCTTTATTTATATGTGCCATGTTTTCTCCTGCTGATATTTATAATTTAGTGTTCTTACTGGTCCTATTCATCTCTCTGACCATGCCCTTCTGGGATGACTTTCATACCATAAGAAGGCTTTGCAAAGACTCATAGCTAACTTGGAGTTAGCCAGGTCATGTCCCACAAGAGGCAATGAAGACAGAATGCCTGGGCCTTCTAAGCTCTATTTGAGGTGCCTGGTTTGAAGAAATGCGCAAAAGGTCTAGAACTGCGTGCACATCCTTTGTAGTTTAACTACGTCTACTAAGGATACTCTATAGCAACATTTGCACTTAGAGCTGAATGTGCCTAGGAACATTCCTAGACACTGAAGCCAACTGCAATGTGTTTTAATAAACTCTCTTAGCCACTCAAAACAGTGTGACTCTGTACACATCACGTATTGAGAATAGTTCCTGGACTAGTCTGAACTGCAGATAGTACTCTGGGGCTTTTGGGAGCCTGCTGAAAGACACAGGCTAAAATTGCACAAGGGACTGTTCAAACAGTTTCATAGTATAGCCTGTCACATTTCCATGACCAAGAACATTCCCCAGCTCTATCTAATTTACTAGTATAATTACTGCCTATAAAGCTTGTGCAGTAAAGTTTGCCTCCTGCAGTACAAAGCACTCTGAGCATATGAATATGCCTGTGCTGAGGCACCACAAAAGGCAGAACTTGAGAGGTGTAACGCAGCCATTGGACATGCTAGGAGTCAGGTGAAGATGTGATTTTTTTCTTCAATGTGTAATGTAGTTATTGATTTCATAGACTGGAAGTAGGCAGTGAAAATTTTTACCTTCAATACTGAGCAGAGTAAGGACCCTGTAATTATTCATAAATCTGGGGCACATACTTGGTATCATGTAGAACTGCAAGATTTCTATCAGCATCACAGGCCACTTAAAAACTATTAGGCTGTCATGGTACTGCATATATTTTTAAAAATTTAGGTGCAAGCTAGGCAGGAGAACCCTAGCAGTTTAATTATGAAGACATAACCTTGCACAGTTGCAGGTACTATTAAATAATGAAATATCTGGGTATTATTTTGTCAGTGAATCTTAAGCTGTTTAAAACATTTTAACTTCTGTGACTTGTGAATCCCAAAAGGTTCAGTTCTGAGTTATGAAAATAATATATTTATCTAGGTCTGAGGGAGTTAAAATTACATAAATAAACTCCCGAGGGAAGAGGTAGATTCCTCTACACTGGGTACTTTTTAAGACTCAACATGACACCTCATTTAAATTATATATTACCTTAAAAGTTTAGACCAGATTATCCTAGAGGTCCCTTCCAACCTGACATTCTATAGTTCAATGATTCTGTGAAAAAAAACAGTAAAGACATGTAACTCAACTTTACTGTTGTAAGAAGAAATGTATTTGTGATGGAGAGGAAACCTCCTGCAGAAAGGCTTAAATGGCCTCCACAGATCCCACAAGCTTCACATTCAAAGAATTTAAATAGGATATGAGAAGAGGCAATAACAGGTGCTGTTGAGCTCAGTGACCTGTTAACAGCAAATATTTAGCATTAAATTCTCTGTGACCAACAGAGAACAGCTTGTGAAAATACAGTTTGCTCTTCAAGTTATTGTATTCGGGCTTTTTTTCATCCACACAGTCCCAAGGCTAAATCTTTTCTGACAGCAGCAACTCCCTGAAAAAGCATTCCTGACTACTCTCCTTGCCCTGCTGCCACCACACAGAAACCTGCTGTGTTCTGCTGAAAACACCAAAAATTTGATTACAGTCATTGCTCAGATTATGCAACAATGATATCAATACCAAGCAGGAACTGAAAGCAAGTCTACAACAGAGAAATCATCAAAGAACTGGGCTCTCAAAATCTGAATCATAGAATCATATAATAATCAGATTGGAAGAGACCCACCGGATCATTGAGTCCAACCATTCCTATCAAACACTAAACCATGCTCCTTAGCACCTCGTCCACCCGTGCCTTAAACACCTCCAGGGAAGGTGAATCAACCACCTCCCTGGGAGACTGTTCCACTGCCCAATGAACATTTCTGTGAAATTTTTTCATGATGTCCAGCCTAAATCTCCACTGGTGGAGCTTGTGGCCATTCCCTCTCATCCTGTCCCCTGTCACTTGGGAGAAGAGGCCAGCACCCTCCTCTCTACAACCTCCCTTCAGGTAGTTATAGAGAGCAATGCGGTCTCCCCTCAGCCTCCTCTTCTCCAGGCTAAACAACCCCAGCTCTCTCAGCTGCTCCTCATAAGATTTGTTCTCCAGCCCCTTCACCAGCTTTGTTGCTCTTCCCTGGACTCACTCCAGAGCTTCAACATCTTTCTTGTGGTGAGGGGCCCAGAACTGAACACAGTACTCGAGGTGCGGTCTCACCAGTGCCGAGTACAGAGGGAGAATAACCTCCCTGCACCTGCTGGTCACGCCGTTTCAGATACAAGCCAAGATGCCATTGGCCTTCTTGGCCACCTGGGCACACTGCTGGCTCATGTTCAGTCAGCTGTCAACCAACATCCCCAGGTTCCTCTCCTCCTGGCAGCTTTCTAGACAGACTTCTCCTAGTCTGTAGCACTGCACAGGGTTGTTGTGCCCCAAGTGCAGGACACGGCATTTGGCCGTGTTAAACCTCATGCCGTTGGTCTCAGTCCAGCAGTCCAGCCTGTTCAGATCCCTTTGCAGAGTCTCCCGACCCTCCAGCAGATCCACACTTCCACCCAGCTTGGTGTCGTGTGCAAACTTGCTAAGGGAGCACTCGATGCCTTCATCCAGGTCATTGATAAAGACATTGAACAGGGCTGGACCCAGCACTGAGCCCTGGGGAACTCCACTTTTCTCTGGCCTCCAGCTGGATTTAACACAATTTCCCACCACTCTCTGGGCCCGGCCATACGACCAGTTTTTCACCCAGGAGAGTGTGTGCCTGTCCAGGCCAGAGGCCGACAGTTTCTGTAGCAGAATGCTCTGAGAAACTGTGTCAAAGGCTTTGAAATTTTATAATCAGGTAAATATTTGATTCTGCAGTAATTTTAGGCATCACAGAGAGGACAACTGAAAATTAAATGTTCTGAAATGATCCATGAGAGGTCTGTTCACCATCTTGTGAAAGAACACCACGATAAAGATATCAAAATATCAAAATATCTGTCATCCTTGAGAAAGAATAATAGTTTAAACGTCACTGCTACAAGAAGGAAAGTAATGTTTTAAGAGTGTTGCCATAATTTGAATTATGAGACCATGAAAATAGCCTTATTGAATAAAACCAATATTTTTGTCATTGTTATTTGTTTGGGTTTGCCTCAGCTTAGATGATTGAGTTTAGGCACCTAACTCTGTTCTGAAATAGGAATACAAGAGCTGGAATTCCTCACTCATTTCTCAAATACTAAACTACCAATGATACCAGTAGGTGCTGAATGTCTGTAAAAGTCAGCCCACAACCTGTGCAAAAGTGTTTGTTTCTTAGGACATGTGATGGTGCCTAATCACAGACACAACTCATAACTGAAGTATAAAAGCACTCATAATACTTATTGAAACTGGCAATTAAATATATTTGGTTTGAGTCTTAACTTCAGGGTGACAACATTACCAGGGCAGAGATTCACTATTTCTCTCTTATCTTTGCTTAGTAATCATCCAATGACATCAAGAACTCCAAAAAAGGACAATAGCTCTGAAATTAGCAAGCTTCTCTTTCCAGAATTTTATACTCCCAGTTCATAGACCAGCTCCTGCACAACATGTAAGGTGGATGTTCCAGAGGATGGCATTTTAACTATTGCTGTTACTGTTATCATCCTGCATTGGCAGTCCTGGCTGTCAGGATAACCGATTATCCTGCCATGGTGCATTCAGTAGAGCAAAGGACAGTCACCCTAGAAAGACATCAGACCAGGATGAAGTGGTCTTGGATCCCATCCAGCTCTGGTCAAACTTTCCATCTGAGCATGAGCAAATCACTTAAATTCCCGTTACCTGTAAATACTCAAAAACTTATCTTCATTGACCTACTTCATTAATCAGTTGCTTGTCTGAGCCAGGACTCTCCCCAGCGGCTTGTAAAAGGCTTTGCCATAAACCTCATCACCATCAAACTCAGGAGGCAGGAGAAACTATTCCAGCTGAAGAGCCCAGGCACCTGGAAGAGAACATCTATACTTCTCCTATTTCTTGCTCAACAAGGGTAATGCTTTCATATGTGCACATTTCTCAGAGGCATCTAAATTCTAGATGCCAAGGAGTACACACAAAAACTTTGACTAGTAACTAACACAGTGACTAAACTCTTGGACTAGGGAAGGGCTGTGGATGTGGTCTTTCTGGACCTCAGTAAAGCCTTTGATACACTTTCTCATAGCATTCTACTTCGGAAACTGTCGGCCTCTGGCCTGGACGGGTGCACACTCTCCTGGGTGAAAAACTGGTTGAATGACCGGGCCCAGAGGGTGATGGTAAATGGAGTTAAATCCAGCTGGAGGCCAGTGACAAGTGGGGTTCCCCAGGGCTCAGTCCTGGGTCCAGGCCTGTTTAATGTCTTTATCAATGACCTGGATGAAGGCATCGAGTGTTCCCTTAGCAAGTTTGCAGATGACACCAAGCTGGGTGGAAGTGTGGATCTGCTGGAGGGTAGGGAGGCTCTGCAAAGGGATCTGAACAGGCTGGACTGCTGGGCTGAGACCAACGGCATGAGGTTTAACAAGGCCAAATGCCGGGTCCTGCACTTGGGGCACAACAACACTAAGCAGAGGTACAGACTAGGAGAAGCCTGGCTGGAAAGCTGCCAGGAGGAGAGGGACCTGGGGGTGTTGGTTGACAGCCGACTGAACATGAGCCAGCAGTGTGCCCAGGTGGCCAAGAAGGTCAATGGCATCTTGGCTTGGATCAGAAATGGCGTGACCAGCAGGTGCAGGGAGGTTATTCTCCCTCTGTACTCGGCACTGGTGAGACCGCACCTCGAGTACTGTATTCAGTTCTGGGCCCCTCACCACAAGAAGGATGTTGTGGCTCTGGAGCGAGTTCAGAGAAGAGCAACAAAGCTGGTGAAGGGGCTGGAGAACAAATCTTATGAGGAGCAGCTGAGAGAGCTGGGGTTGTTTAGCCTGGAGAAGAGGAGGCTGAGGGGAGACCTTATTACTCTCTATAACTACCTGAAGGGAGGTTGTGGAGAGGAGGGTGCTGGCCTCTTCTCCCAAGTGACAGGGGACAGGATGAGAGGGAATGGCCTCAAGCTCTGCCAGGGGAGATTTAGGCTTGAGATTAGGAAAAAATTCTTCACGGAGAGGGTGGTTAGGCATTGGAACAGTCTGCCCAGGGAGGTGGTTGAGTCACCGTCCCTGGAGGTGTTTAAGGAGAGGGTGGATGAGGTACTTAGGGGCATGATTTAGGGATTGGTGGGAATGGTTGGACTCGACGATCCAGTGGGTCTCTTCCAACCTGGTTATTCTGTGATTCTGTGTGATTCTGTAACACTAGAATGCTGTGCCCATGCTGTCCCCAGCTTCAACCAGTCACTGAATGGAACGGACACAATTTTCAGGGGCTGCCTAATCTCATTCTTCATGTCATATTGGAAAGTCATGTGGAAGGGACTATTAATATCTGGTCTCTTCTCTCAGAGAGCTTCTGTCAGAGGCTGCAATTATTTGCTGGCTAATCAGAGCTCATATTATGTCAGTCTTTCCTTCCAGCTGATCTTCCTATCTCTATAACTATCAGTCCTTCTTTTGTACTATTTTATGTGACAAAGTGCAATACTATAATAGCAGTATGCACAGCTTTTTCTGAGTTGTGAAATAGCAGCTCACAAGGTGAAAGAGCAGTCAGTCTTCACAATTGATGGCAGAAAGAGCAAGAGCTGCAAAGAAATATATTATTATTTCATCCTAGCTGGGAGCCTAGCTCTTCTGCTGTTGCCCTTGTACTTCCTGGACTATGCTGTGCTATAACTCAAATTGTATGCAAAGGAATAGAGGCGACACAAAAGAGACACACAGCCTAATAAACACAACCATGGACTGCACAGAATGGCCAGACACAGCTTCCTTTAGGCTTTGATTTATAACAAGGAGAAAAGCAATGCCCTGACCAATTATTTGTGTTGTGCTCTTTCTGCTACAGTGATTTTTTTTTGATAGAAGATGCATGGTTATTTTTTCACTGTCTTTTTATATAGTCAGAGTCTTGGAATCTCTTCTGTGATGTGTTAAACAGACAGTTGTGCCTTCCAGTGAAGCTGGCAACTATGACTTGCAAATATTTCTGACTATGCATTTAAGTTGCACTCTTTAAAGCTGAGCAATGCCGATTTATTGTGTTTCTTTCTGTAGTTCCTATGGGATTTGTGGAATTTAAGTTATCAGAGATATCCTGGGCAGAACTGAAGAGGACTGTGAGCTTTTAAGATACTCCTAGATATCTTAGGATATTCATTGACTGAAGAGCTGCTTGTTCTATCTGTAGTACAGAACTCCTAATAGATAAGTGTTCTTTCTGTCCTTGCAGGAATCTGAAAAAACCAGCATCAGTATCCAAGCTGGCTCTTATTTTAGTTAAGAATGTACAGCCATTTACTCCAGATATTGTAGGCACTAGACACACAAACCTAAGGTTAATGCTTGATAATATTCTAAGCACACTTGTGTGCCACTAAACAGTGCTTGCATACATGGGAAGTGCAAATCCAATCATCCAATTAAGCCATGCCCTATGTTATGTCTCATCTCATTGATGTCAGCAGTAATTATACTCATTCATGCCCAGGCTGAATTGGGCCGATAAAATCATAGGGAAAAACCCAGATGCCCTTACACAAGCAAAACTCCCACAGACAAAACCATGGCATTTACTCTAAAAATATATATCAATGCTTAGCCTGCAGAAAAGTAAAAAAGGTAAGTGATCCCTCACTGCTGAAGTAGAGTGATTTTCCACAGTTTCATGGTTTCATCCATTCCTCTTTCTACCAGCTTTTTTGATGAAACTTCCATTATTCCCTTATTATTTATCCACAGCCCCCTACTCACCCTTACTGATGGGGAAGAGATCGCTGGTAGTCATCTTTTGGTTTCTTTTACTCAGTTTACATACATAACTTCCAGTCAGCTTTGACATTTTACTGAATGCAATTTCATAAAGAATTTCTCCACCAGAGTAGATAAGACTTAGAAGCTTTTACTTCAGATAATTAATATTGATAAGCATTCACAAAAAAAACCCAAACCTCAGTTCTCAGAGAAAACTTTCCCTGAAGTATTCAGACCTCATCAGGAAGAAAGACCTGATTGCCATAGTCTATAACTCTTGTCTAAGTACTAATGAGCACGCTTCTGTCAGGACTTCTTTGTGCCGTTCTCTGTGCAAGCAGCATATGTAGAAATCTTGCTTCTAAATGTTGCCCTGAAGATGTAGAGCAATGTATCAACTTTCAATCTTTACCTAACAGATGTTTTGAAAGAATCCAGGCACCTCCAGAAACTTATGACTATCAGTTATAACTAGATTGTATAATTGTTGACACTTCCTGAAGAGCTTATACAAGATTAATGGATTGAGAGCAGCCCTGAAGAGAAGGAATTGGGGGAACTGGTAGATAAGAAGCTCAGCATCACCTGACAATATGCATTTGCAGCCTAGAAAGCCAACCGTATCCTGGGCTGCGTCAAAAGAAGCATGGCCAGCAGGTCGAGGGAGGTGATTCTAACTCTCTGCTCTGCTTTCACGAGACCTCTCCTGGAGTACTGCATTCAGTTCTGGAGTCCTCAACAAAGGAAAGATGTTGTTCTGTTGGATTGAGTCCAGAGGAGTCCACAAAGATGATCAGAGGGCTGGAACACCTCCTATATGAGGACAGACTGAGGGATTTGGACTTGTTCAGCCCAGGGAAGGGAAGGCTCTGGTGAGACCTTATTGCAGCCTTCCAGTACATAACAGGGACCTACAAGAAAGCTGGAGAGGGTCTCTTTATCAGGAAGTTCAGTGATACGATGAAGGGAAACAATTTTAAGCTGAAAGAGGGTAGATTTAGATTAGATATTAAGAAGTGATTAGATATTAAGAAGTTTTACTGTGAGAGAGTGAGGCACTGGAACAGGTTGCCTAGAGACGCTGTGGTTGACCCATCCCTACAGGTGTTCAAGACCAGTTTGGATGACACTTTGAGCAACTTGACCTGGTAGAAGGTATCCCTGGTCATGGCAGGATGTTTGGAACTGGATGATATTTAAGGTTGTTTCCAACCCAAACCATTCTATGGTACTATGATTGTTTCCATTCAGATAGCAGCTGATGTAATGCTGAAATCTGAAGATAAAGGTGATCTCAAATAAATTGATGTTCATTTCTCAACCATATAAAAACTGTGCCTAAACAAGTGAATAAAAATCTTTTTGTATGTTTGTATGGAGATGATACATATACCAAGCATATGACTTCCACTTTCTCAAAAAAATTATTCTGGCTCACTGATTTTCTTCATGGGACTCAGTATGACACATCATAAAACAGTTTCAAGATGATCTTCATCTTTACTTCGTATTCCTGCTTGACTCCTCTTCATAATCAAAAAAGCTCAAAGCAATTGCACAAGGATGCCCCAAAATAGAAACTATGCAAAATGTTTGGTTTGTTTCTCTTGAAAAAATAAATCTATGCCAAAAAGAGAGAAAGAGAAGTTAGTCACTCCCCTCATGTTAAGTAGATGACACCACAAAAAGAAAATGAACAGAGACATAAGTACAAATAATAGTTTCTCTAATTTCAACAAAAAGCAGAAAAAAATATCTACAAAATGATTATTAAAGGAGTTAATGAGTAACTCTGATACAGTTTTAAGAACAACTTTGACATGTCTGGGTGAAATGAGATTCTTTTACTAATACTGAGTGTTGAAGTTGCTAATACAAAATGTTAATGTAAACATTTTGCTTGGATCATCTGAAAATGATCTGAGTTTCATCTCAAATGAATAAAGACAGTATTTTCTGAAGAAGGAACTTAGAAACCTGACATTACATGTGCTACCCATGCCTGCAGTGTCTATGAAAATTAAACATTTGCTCAGGTTTTTTCCTTAAATTTTGAAGCAAGAATGAGTTTATTTTCTTAGAGGTATCTTGGGTAAGTTAATGCATTTTGACTCACTGAGACAAAACCTGAAAACTGCAAAAGCAATGCTTCCCAGAATCACAAAAAATGAAGTGACCACTGATGACTGATTCTGGTGGAAAGAAAGTGAATGCCATATAGCTAAATATTCTTGCAATCACTTAGCTATTTCAAAGATTTATTTAGACCTTTGATTACTGACGTATGCATAAAACTAATGGAGACTTTAACTTTCTTTCTTTGAAGGCACAAAAATTAGATCTCACTGTAAGTAATTGTCTAATGCTTTAGTGAAAAAGTCTAAATAGCTACTCTAGTTTTTTTTAAAAAATGGAATTATTAAATGTAATTTTAATTCTGAAGCATTATTTATCTTATTTATGTTATTTCTGTTATATATTCTATGAAAAACAGTTCTTTCTGAGAATATTTTAGTAACTTAGGCTTGAGGTTTTAAGTGTAGAAAATTGAAAAAATTGGAAACAATGAAAAAAATGAAATGAGCGTTATATTGATTAAATACTTAGATATAATGATAGCAACATTATTTGCTCATGCATATATTCAATTTATCATTCTATTTCAGTAAGAATTTTTTTTTAGTTCAACCAGTCTACAGATATGGAAAAAATAACTGTGAAAAGCTGTTAGATTATATAAATACGTTGTTCTATTTGTATTATTACCCACTCTCTCTCTGCTCCCAAATCCTTTCTCTTTGCAAAGGTACTCATCTGCTGAGTAAAAACTTGATCACTTCAGGGCTGTATGGGAACATTAAGGTTTGAGGATATTCTGGTCCAACATAGGGTTGGATGTCATTGCTTTTGTTGACAATAAGGGAGCAAAGCATATTTGGCTCATTATATGAAGACATTAATAATAGATTTGTTGTAAAGGAGTTAATTTAATGAACTACTCCATACATCAGTGAACTGAGATGTTCTCTATAATTTTATCTGTACATCTCTACATCTATGTACATGTCTAAGGTCAGGGTAAAGAGTACTTTTAATTAGCCTTTTCTCTCCCCTTTAGCCAACCTTTCAGAAATTCTAAATTTTTTATTTAATCACGGAGCAAGAATTCTTTAGCATAACAAAGGGCATGGTAATGTTTACATTAAAACTGTGAACTAAGTTAATTTTTAGTGTGGCCTTGAAAAAATGGCAGTAATATCTGAAGACACTGGAGTCACTGACTGAAAACTAACACTGTTGTAATTCTAGGACATCTACATTTAACAAATGGTAAAATGAGATATTGAAAGGCTGAAACAGTGAAGTTTACTGAAATGAAAACTATCAGTAAGAGATCAACTGGTTTAGGGAGAAATAGTGTGAAAAATGAATCTTTTTGATCTTAACATTAAAACTGGGAGAACTACACATGGCTTCAATTCATCATGGAAGACCACCTATTTTTAGGAGTTAGTGTCTGAGATATCTCCTTTACGTGGCAGAATATTTTCACAAAATATACCAGAACTGAAGCAACGTCTTGCATGGACCTATGACAGTAAGTAGGAATCATAGAATCATAGAATCACTAGGTTGGAAAGGACCCACTGGATGATTGAGACCAACCATTCCCATCAATCACTAAACCATGCCCCTCAGCACCTCATCCATCTGTGTTTTAAACACCTCCAGGGAAGGTGACTCAATCACCTCCCTGGGCAGCCTGTTCCAGTGCCCAATGAACCTTTCTGTGAAAATTTTTTTCTGATGTCCAGCCTGAACCTCCTCTGGTGGAGCTTGAGGCCATTCCCTCTTGTCCTGTCAAATATGCAATAAAATTGATTTTGTTGGTATAGTGTGCACAAGCTATGTCGTAATAAACGAGTACATAAAGCACATGTTTCTGCTGCCGCAATAGTGATCACATCTCCTTTCAACTTCTGTTTATTCATGGAATGGATATCTACTGGAGTTCATCTTCTCCCAAGTGACAGGGGACAGGACGAGAGGGAATGGCCTCAAGATCCACCAGGGGAGATTTAGGCTTGAGATTAGGAAAAAGTTCTTCACGGAGAGGGTGGTTAGGCATTGGAACGCTCTGCCCAGGGAGGTGGTTGAGTCACCGTCCCTGGAGGTGTTTAAGGTGAGGGTGGATGAGGTACTTAGGAGCATGATTTAGGGATTGGTGGGAATGGTTGGACTCGACGATCCGGTGGGTCTCTTCCAACCTGGTTATTCCGTGATTCTGTGATTTTACATGTTTTTACTAAAAAACAATACCAAGAGGAAACCTCCTTTCTTTTCTGCAGAGCCATACTTGTAGAGGTGCACAATGGTAAGCACAAGAGGCAATGCACAGAAACTGCATTTTTTTCATTAGGTATAAGGAAAAAAAATTTCCATCACGAGAGTGCTCAGGCTCTGGAACAGTGCTGGCCAGAGAGGTTAGGGAACTTCCATCTCTGGAGCTTCTGGGTCAGTATAAACTCCCTGAAAACATGGTTTTAGTTTTCATCTTCTGTGAACTTCCCACAAGCAGTCAGTGCATTTCTGAAGAAGGAAGGGTCTGTAGGTTGTAAACGAGTAGAACAGACTGAAAGAGACTGGCCTTTCTGTTCTGCACAAGACCATGTTCAACTATAGTCTCTTTTCTCTAGATAACAGTCATAAGAGGCTGACTTCTACTGAAATAGTATATTTAATTTACTGTGAAATATTTAGGAAACCAGTCCCTAAAGAGGATGTAGAAATTATCTTTTCTGCCATCAATAATGCATGTATTCAGCAGAGGCAAACCTACAGGGAAGTTATTTACAGCTTTATCTTTATTACTTAATAAAGTGTTAAAGCATTTCTGTCTGCAACAGCTTCCAGTGGTGGCACATGGCTTTTTGGAGTCTCATTTAAAAATGCAGCCATAGCTCTGCTCACTCTCTGCTGCTGGTGGGAGCTATGGATAGAGAAGGCTTCAGCCACTGTGACACCCCCCAATTCTTCTAGCTCTTGCTCAGACAAACTCCCTCCACAGTTGCTTTACCAGATACTAAAAATCATGTACATCACAGAACAAATGGTTATAGTAAAATTTCTGAATTTTACTATGTTTTATTTATATTAAAATATGTTTAAAATTTTCATGACTACAAATTCTGCATTGAATTTAATGATGAATATTTCAGAAGGAGGAAAAATGCTTTCCAGTGTTACGTGTCATAGGATCCTAAGGGCAGTCACGTGTTGAATGTTTGGAAATGCTCATGGGAACTTGTTCATCCTTTTCAAAGAGACTTCTGCCACTTATGCTAAACATGGTGATATTTTAAAACAGAGTTTGAATTGCCAAATTTTGCCACTTATTTTTCTCAAGTAGTATCAAGACCATATCAGTCTGGCACTTCTGTTTATTTCTTAGCCTACTACTGCTGCCTTCTCCCTCCCTCCCTGCTATTCCTCCTCAACATAAGAAAGGAGGTGTAAAGGCCTGTAGGCACTGGCCAAGAACAGTGTTACTTAGAGCAAGTCAATGTGATCACTGTTACTAGACCAGAAGCATGAAGATTTTCTGGTATGTGATTGAAAGCTGATACTACCAAAGAACTCACTGATTTTTGAACATGAAATTTCCTGTCATGCTTGAAGGTGAATTCTCTTGGTAGACATCCTGATTAAAAAGGAAGTGTCCTCTATTCTATTCTGAAGAAACTACTTTTGTTGTCAGTACAGTTCTTCATAAGTCAAGAGCTGATCGAGCATATTAAAGATTAAGATGGATGATGACACATCTTGATTAAAAATCTTTCTATGCAACAGTACGGTCTTCCCTGTTATGCTCAAGAGAGTAAAAATGATGAGCCAATCAACTACCAATTGGAAGCATCATCCGCTTGTGGAGGTCAGGTCCACCCCTGAATATATTTGAAATATGCCACAGAAAACAGCTTCAGGGAATCTTACTGAAAGCCTTAAGTCTTTCATAAAGCTCCAGCTAAAGCATGTCCTTTATCTGCCCTTTTGTTTGACTGATAGACCTAGTTCAGTGTGATCTGAATGGTTAGTGAGTCTACTCTCTAACACTCTTTAAGAAAAATCTTGAAGGCTTTCTTGTTTCATAGTATTCTATGCTTTAAAACATATGATCTAATGAAACATAGATATTTGAGATCTAGATACTAGATGAAATGCCACATATTGTCATGTTGACTCTTCTGCTTCAAAATACATTTGAATTTCTGGATGGATTTTTTTCTTTCTTGGTAGTTTTCAGCTAACATTATTTAGCTCATAGCAGCAGATGTAATAGTCCTCAGCTACCTGATCTTGCATTTGTTACTATCACGTGATCTAATTTCTATTGCAATCTTACTCTATCTAGTTCACTCCTTTTATGAAATTCTCAACTTAACTGTGTTGATAATGTCTCTCAGCTTGACCTCTCAGCGAATTTCATTATTTACTCTCTTTCCTAATTCACATGTGGCCAACCTCAGGACTATGGCTACTAGCAGATCAGGCTTCCTGTAGACACTAGTATCTTAGGTTTTATGCACAAATACAAATAACATTACAGCTGAGCTAAAAGCACTCTAGTTAAAAATACTAATTATGTCAATGCAAGCTCTGAACCTCATTTCCATGCAGCTATTACTAAACCAAATGTAAAGTTTAGGACTTCCACTTTACTTAAGCACTATAATAACCTGTAATTTAGAATTATTTAGAAATAATGCAGCATGCCTCATAGATAACACAAAATTGATAGGCTAGTCAAATACAGAGATGACTGAAAGAAACTAGAAAAATCCAAATACGCTGTTTTAGCAATCAAGAAAACACTGAATGCAACCAATTACTGCTAAATGCAAAGTTCTGTAAAATATAGGAATAAAATTGAACTAGTTATGTACAAAGATGACATGAAAATTTAGGAGGTATTCCTGTTTTTTTTTCAATTTCAGGACAATAAAAATCCCCTCAAAATAAAGGAAAGAAGTGAAAACAGAAAATGAGAATATCTTAAATTCTTTACATAATGTGTGACCTCATCTTGAGTGGAGAATGTTTTTCTTCATCTCGTCTTAAAAAGCATGATGTAGCACAGCCAGAGGACTTGAGAAGAGCCTGCCAGAGTCCAATAACCTGAAGTAACTGTCAGACTAAGTAAGGGAAAACAACAGAATAGTTTAGTATGGAAGAGAAATAAGAAAAATAAATCATAAGAAAAAATATGCATATATTGAATAATCTGGAAAAAGTCAGACAAAAAATACTATTCCCAATGTTTCATAGCAAATGAACATGAGGATGTTAAATGTAATTGAAATGTGATGAACTGAAAATTGCTAAGAGTAACTAAGTGCACTTCCCACTGTAATTATGTGAGAGCCCTTTGCTTTAGGAAGCAATTGTAGCTTACAAGAGAAGAGAATTTAGAAAAGTGCTAGTAACAATTCTTGCTATAAAAATCATCATTCATTATAATTACAACAATGACTGGGAGGGATATAAATCTCTTATTGCCACCCTTGAGCCAATCTTTGAATGGCATTCTGATCCCTAGGTTACTATGCCATACATGTACCAGCTGTGAGTTTCTTAAAACCTTCCCCAAGGTTGTGCTTGGGAACAAGATATCTGAACAATACAATCTAATTGCAATTCAGTATGGAGTTTCTGATATTTTTTGTATCAATAATGCCTAGTGAACTTGAAAACGGAAATAACTAGGAAATAACTAGGATTATTCATTACAGTTCTCAGCAAAGCATTTTATCTATAGCACTTACAACCATATAGATGGCGCAGTATGCTACTCCCAATCTAGTTTCTGGTTCAGCAGGTCCTCCTGGGTCACTTCTGCACACTTGAGTATTTGCAAATGCTAACACTTGCAAATCCCATTGACTGAAATGGAGATTAGACTTTAAAAAGTTTATGCATCTCTAAAAGTGGCCATATTACTCCTCATTAGGAGCTCTCAGTCAAGGTTGCTATTTTCAGTTAAATGCTAGTCTATAACATCTACATCTGCAGCTGTTCAACCATTCAAAACCAGAACTCTGCTTTATAGTTAAGGAGCTGTAGCGAATTCTGTTATATGTCATAAAAATATGTTACTTGTTCCTTAAGCATATTTAATTTAAACACAGAAAAAAACAGTATAAGAATGACATACATAACAAGAATGTTTTTCTAGGTGGGATGGATGGACTGTGCTGTTTGGACAAAGTCAAGTGTTTGGCAAAGCATTTTTCAGTTCCTTCCCATGAATAAACAAAGCCTACATTAAAAGTTTTCTTACAGTGTGAACAGAATTTACACATTTGCCTTCTCAATGTCTTATAAAATTAATGGATTAAATGCTTTGGTCACCATTGTCCTCACTGAAGACTATCTCCTCTGAAACAATTTTTGCTTGTCAAGTATTATTGTACTTCATAGGAATTTTATAAATATAATGAAATATAGAAAATGTATTTTGTCTGTTGTATTGATTTCATAGAAGATAAAGGGATCATGAAAGAGAAATCAGCATCACGGTACTGCAACACTATTTCTGCCCCTTTCCTATCTTTCAAAATTGTGTAATGCTATAAAAGAAAGCACATTAAAAAATTGCTACACATAGCTATGGAGAAAGTAATAATATTCCTGGCTGGAAGTACTAGAATTCAGGTAGTTAATCTATGGAGTTACTCTCATTATGAAAAACTTTGTTATAAATGCATTGTTATTTCTGATTGCCCATTTCATTTTGGAGGGAGGAAATTAGAACACTAGATAAGAATTTATTCTTTATACTCAAAATTTTAATCTGGAGCACGTAGGTTTGGCAATTACAAATGACCATGTTAAAAACATGATGAAAAAGGTTGGTATTCAGGTACATGGTGCTTTTGGAGAAAGTTGATTTCCTGCATAGTCAATAATGACCACCAGGGTCATATGTCTTCTTTTTAAGCCATGTTCAAGGCTAAAACTGATCTTTTCCAAGGACTGTTAAAAGACATCAAGATTGTGCACCTTTTCTTATTTTTCCATATTTTATTACTCTACTTTGTAGTATAGGTCAGTTTTTCTGCCTAGAATATCATGCAGGCATTCAGATGCAGTTGAGATGCTGCAATGTCTTTGCTTTCAGCTGTCCACTCTAAAACACCTTGCAAGTGAGTACTAGGCAGTTGATAATCCAACCTCTGGCTTCACACTCTTACCTTTTCACATGAGAAAAGTTGTAAATTGATGAAAAGGTGGCTGTTATAAAATAGTTTGGTTTAGTGTTATTGTGGAGATGGCCGCTAAACAAATGCCCATCTCTGCCACTCTTTGCCTCTAGGCAGTTTGGAGTGGTCAGTCTGCCACCTTACAGACAGCATCAAAAAATCATGTATGTACTTCTAGTTCTCTTGAAGCACATTTACTGTTTTCTAAGTATGCTCTCCATTGACTCTGCAAGATATTTTCTTGGCTTTTGTTGCTGCAAAGGAGGCTGGTGAATGGTTCATTCTGTATCAAAGCTTTTCCAGCACACAGGTCTATCCCAACAACTCTTATTTTAGGGAATCCTTCACCTTAGGGCCTTTTGCAGTGCATTTTCAATCTTTAGGACCTGAATAGCACATCACTGATATTTTACCTCCTAGTGTCTGCTGAACAGTCTATAAAATAAAAACATAAAATACTGTGTTTGAATTGCTGGCCAGTCGGCAGTGAAATGCTGTGTTCTGCTTGCAGGTCCAAGCCAGCAGATGGATTGAAGTCCATCCAAGCCTAAGCCCTGCAAAGGGCTGGACTGAATGCCTGCATTCAGAATCTTCAGGCAGCTCTTCATTTGCATATGAAATAATTAAAGAACAAACCTTTTTTTATCATTCTATTCAGTTACCAGGTTTTCAATTTGTTTGTTTGTTTGTTTTTAACTAAATGAAAATTATGTTTGCCTTATGTTTTGAAAAACACCAATCCATATTTACCCACTAGCATAGGGAATTAGAAGTCTTACTACAACTGAAGTTGAATTAGACACTCATTGATTCAGACAGTTAACTTACAATGGAAATTAATAGCAACATTTCCCTGAATCAGATTATTTCCTGATAAGACTGCCTAGTCAATAAGTGACTCTTGTAATATTCTGTAATGACATAAACATAGCATACTTTTTTCCGTAATCTCCTATGTGTCAGCCCACAATAGAGACACTTAAAGTATCTTACATTGTGATAAGTATAATTTGTTTCTCTTTAGGATTTAAAACACTACTTTTTTGAACTGGAGGTCTAATCTGACAAGTCAGCTTGCAAAAATGACAACATGTAATGATTCTCAGTTCCAGAATAAGTCTGTTCAGTGCACCAATAACTAAATGACTCTTCCTCGTGCAAGCAGTATGCATTACAACTGTGTTACGCACTGTTAAACATTTATGCAGTGCTTTTCCTGGAGATGGCCAGCTAGTCATAGGAGTTATCGTCACAGAATCACAGAATCACTAGGTTGGAAAAGACCCACTGGATCATCGAGTCCAACCATTGCTATCAACCATTAAACCCCTCAGCATGCCCCTTAGCACCTCATCCATCTGTGTTTTAAATACCTCCAGGGATGCTGTCTCAACCACTTCCCTGGGCAGCTTGTTCCAGTGTCCAGTGACGCTTTCAGTGAAATTTTTTTTCCTGATGTCCAGCTTGAACCTCCCCTGGCAGAGCTTGAGGTCATTCTCCCTTGTCCTGTCCCCTGTCACTTGGGAGAAGAGGCCAGCACCCTCCTCTCTACAACTACTGTCTTGACAGTAGCGTGGTGCTCTGTTTTAGGTTGTGCTGAAAACAGTGTCAATGACACAGGGATGTTTTAGTTATTGCTGACCAGCACTTACACAGAGTCAAAGCCTTTTCTGGTTCTCACATCATCCCTCCAGGGCATAGGCTGGAGGTGTACAGGAAGTTTGGAGGTGACAGCACTGGGACAGCTGACCCCAACTGACCAAAGAGATAGACAATAACATATAACATCATGCTAAATAATATAAATGGGAAGTTGCATGGGGGCCAGGATTCACTGCTTGGGGATTGCTGCTTGGGGACAGGCTGGATGTTGGTCATTGAGTGGTGAGTAATTCATTGTGCATTATTATTGTTGTTGTTATTATTGTCAAAAATGTCCTCATTTTCTCTTTGTTTCCCTACTAAACTGCATTTATCTCAACCCTTTGTTCTCACTTTTTCTCATTTCTCCTCATCCCACTGGGAGGCAGGAAGGGGGAGCGAGAGAGTGGCTACATTGTCCTCGTTGCCAGCTAGGGTTAAAACAATGACAGTCATGGTATCAAATTAAACCTAAACTTGATTAATGACAGCAAAATCTTCACCTGAAAAGACATTGAAAAAATAAAGGGCCGGGCTGACGTTCATTTTTTTATAATCCTGGGTTAAACATGATTGTCCTGTTAATGTAGCATAGTAGGATTTAGGCAATTTATCTTCCTCTTTTTTTTTTTTTTAATTACAGAAAGCACAGTAATTCACTCACTTTTTCAACTAGCTTCAGGTCCATAATGATAAAGATTATCCAGACAGAAGTAAATAATTGTTTCCATGACAACTGAGACAGGCAGGGCTTTTAACTCATTTTCTTAGAGCTGTAGCATTACCAAATTGAAGACTACTGAAAACCACTTGTTTTAATAAAGTTGATATGATTTTGAATATGTGCTAAAAACAGACTTGTGAGCTACATTTCTAGCCTACTTCATTACCTTTTGCCATGTTTAAGATTTGTTATCTTAAGTACTCTGTAATCACAGCATAGACTGTGTCTACTCTTTGCCTTAAGTAAATCTCCTTCATTTCTGTTGTATATTTTCTGTTGCTTCATTCTGACATTTGCATTCATATACTAGCAACTGTTCCTTATTCAAATTTTCTCGCACAAAATCCAAACCCTTTGTTATAGATTTGTGGACCAATTTTTTGCTTAGAGAAACTCTGGTCATCCTGAGTTCACTCTAATATGTCACTGTTTATTGATATTGTGTTTTAAAACGCTGAACTTCTGGTTGAGTTAGGAAAAAGGTGCCCAGGTTTTTAAAGTAAAAGAGCTCTGAGTAACCTGATTTAGTTGAAGATGTCTCTGCTGACTGCAGGGGCATTGGACTAAATGATCTTTTTGGTTTCTTCAAACACAAACCTCTCTATGAGTCTATGATTGTATGATTCCGTGATTTTGAGTGCTGAGAAGAGTAATGAATGGTTATGAAGGACACACAGAAGATATTGAAATGGATTTAACTATAAAGAAACTCTCAATTTACGTAAGAGAGTCAAACTTACTATTGTTTCTAAAAAAAATTAGATAACCTAAAAGTTAATTTATTCCAGATTCCTTTTGAAGGGAAGCCCATATTTTTCTGAGGTTTTTTTTGATTATATAAGAAAATACTGAGTCAAAGGAGGGTCCTAAGCTGATAGCCCTGGAGGGCAAAGAAAACAGGTTTATGTTATTTGATCATAAGACAAAACTCAACTGCTTTAAGCTATTGGAAAGATAAATTCTATTAAGAAAAACAACTGAAGATTATAATAAAAATATAATATATTAAAATAAATATTTCATGTAAAATACTCAAGGAAGATCTGTATTGTTTGAATTTTGAAATGCTATGAACTGACAAAAGCAACCTGCTGCAAAACTGAGAGGATGATGTAATGAAAGTTAGGAAGAAATGTGAATGGTTAAGAATGTTAATTCTTACAGTTCAGAATGTTAGGAATGGTCAATTCTTAATAGAATTTAAGGATGAGACACTGATATCTTGAAAGACTTAGTTTTCTTTAGCAGAAACTTCTTATAGTGGAAGTAAAGGCAAATTTATTTACCAAATACAAAAATAGCTGTCATAATGACTTGGAAATATATAGACTCTTCATGAATTTTCTGAAAAATCTTTTTTATATCCAAATATAACTACTCATGTGTTTTTCCAAAATCAGATTATTTTATTCATAGCCATCTTCTAGGAAAGTGCTAAATATTGAATCAGGAAAATGGAGGCTTTTACCTATTTCTTTTGCTTATTGCTTTTCTTGGCCACATCTGCACTTACATTGTGCCATAATGTGGAAAATTGCTTCCTGAATAGACTGCAGAATAGGCAGAGGTGGCAACAAAGATTTTGCATTTATAAATTTCAGGAAAGCATGACTTACGGAATGGATGTGTTTTCCAACTCTTGATTTACTAAAGATACACAGGCTTCTTACATTAAGAAAAAAATTTATTTTTTTTAATTGTTATGTTACTATTATGGCTTACAAGGGAAAATAATCTCTCTCTGATTCTTTAGTAGACTAAAAGAGAAAGAATTTCAAGAAAACCTGACTGATTATTGCAGTAACTTTTGTTAGTTTTATTCTGACAATTCTTTTTTTTACTTTGTAGGCTCACACAAGGGAGATTAGTCACCCTTTTCCTAGACACTTAGGGAACTTTGACAACATGGAAAATTGCTTAAATCCAGACATTTGATTTGCATAAAACACAATTTGGAGAACTGAAGCAACTGCTGCCTGTACAGCTACCTTGTAAAAACAGGAAACAAGTACCAAATACATGTAAAGCAGCTGTTCACCTGTCCAAAGACATTGCAAATGTTACACTTGAAACTCTGAACTGAGAAGATGACATTCAGTACCTTGATATATCTGAGAGTTGCATTCCAAACCTCCTTAGTCAATACAGAGAACTTGTCAAATTAAGCAAGGAATATTTGATCAGAATTTCATTATCATATAGTATATACTGCTTACTTACATTTTGTGCGATGTAACACAACTGAAATGCCAACAATTCCATTTATTCAGTCTGTGTTTACTAGAAGAGAAGCCAAGACAAAGATATTGACACCGGAGACAAGTTAAATAAGATGAGAATAATCTCTTGTATTAATGTAATATGGTAGATGATTGCTCTGTTTTGTACCTAAACTGCAAATGTAATAATAATCGCAGGGGAAAAAAACAAACAATATTAATTATGACTATTAGACAGGGTAAATAGTTATTGAATAAAGTTATCCAGCCAGTTCGTTAATACAGGCTATCTCTTTAAACTCCACTAGTTTTTCCTTTATTCATTATTTATTTAATTTACCAGTGGTGCTTTCATAACATCACTTAAGATATTTGCTCAGGATTTAATAATCTCCTTTCTATGGTTTCTGGTGGATATTAGAATGAGTGAGAATAATAAAAACTAGATCCTATCTGTAATAAACTAAATCTTACATATACCTGTGGCTTTTGTATACAATGAATTTAATCATCTGTGATTTAGTTCTTCCTTTCTTTCTGCATTTTTTTTGTTCTACCCTTTAGTAGTTACAGGAGAACAGGCAGTATATAGACAAGAATCATTTCATCAAAAGCTCACCCCAGAGTGAATGCTTATATTCTTGTTTTCTTGTTGGTTTTTTTTTTCCTGCTGTTAAATACATTAGTCAACAGCCTACTTCATGAAATTGTTGCACTTCAAAATTGGCTTCTAGATCTGCAAGGGAATAAAATCAAGAGAGGAATTTACAAAGAAATACCTGAACCCGTTTGTTTTTTTTTTCTTTCAGGGTAGTTTTAGCTCCATTTCTTCCCATATCAAATTTACATCTAAACTAACACAATTATTACCAAAAAGGAAAGGAATGGTGTGTGGCAACAGCATCCAAAATAATGAAATCACAAGTGGTATATGTTGAATCATAGAATGGCTTGGGTCTTAAAAAATCATCTAGTTCCAAACTCCCTGCCATGGGCAGTGATACCTCCCACAAGATCATGTTGTTTGTAGCCTCATTCAACCAGGTCTTCATCACCTTCACTTGGGCATCCATGACTTTGCTGGGCAACCTGTTCTGGTGCCTCTCTACCCTCACAATTAACACTAATGAATACTAAGTTTGCAGGTGCCAGCAGCATATCTGTGTGTTGTTAGAGACCTACTGTTTCTCACATATTTTAATTTTCTTTAACTATTGTGGTTGGCTAACCTTGGCCAGCTGGCAGATGCACACCTAGCTGTTCCCTCACTCCCTGCCCACAATAGGACAGGGAGGGACCAGCCTTGAAGCCCTTCAGGGACAATTTGCTCCCACCTGGACTCCATATCCATAGCTCCTGCAGGAAATATATTCCCTCCCTGGGCTATAAGGTGGTCTCTGTTTCAGTGGGATCTCTCCAGGGTCTGCAGCACTTCCTGCCCTACTCCATCTCCCTCTGCTTCTGCTCAAAAAACCAGCCCAAATCTGTGTCCTTTTTCACAGGACACAGAAGAGAAAGCAGGTGCTGGACAGGAGTGAATCAGGGTGTCTGTCTAAGTTTCCATGCACACTTAACTTTCATAATATATATTTAATGCCAACTTAATAATTTCCTGGATTCAAAATCCACCCCCTATCAATAATTTTTGAATTGGAAGGAGATATGATCAAGGGAATTAGCTGGTTTGAATGACTGATTTTAATTTTTTTATATTATTCCTTTGTATGAGAATGTAAACACAAGCTTCTTGTAAAGCTATCAGGATCAATTTGCACCACCTCCATCTTCATTATTTCATTCCCACATGGATTTCAAACCTCAGATGTGGATCAAAATAGTTTTTTTCACTTCAAATAAGCTCCTATCTATAGCATGTGACTGCAAGCATAGGTTTGCAGTAGCTTCTATTTCTGTGACTATGTAACACTGAATATTCTGATGGTTTTAAATAAGCTTGGCTAGTTAGCTCTGGAAACACTCTCTGCTCATTCTTCTTTTTTAGTCTTTTCTTGTGTCTTTTCTGTAGTAATGTATCTTTGATGGCCAGCCTATGCTCCACAGCAGGCTGAAATCAAACTGTAGCTTTAGTAGTTCTGAAAAGAAGTAAGAGTTTGCATTTTTATTTCTTAAGTAAACCTGAGCTGATTGGTCACTGAAGTCCAAAGACTGTATGAGACAAGGTTTCTTCTAGGACTGCCCTTGGACTCATGCCATCTGAACAGCAATCTGGTCTCTGAACATATCTCAAAAGAAACTGCAAAACTATCTTTTTTATCCAACAGTCAGCCTGCCTAACCGCCATGGCCCACTGCTGCACCTGGTAACTCCTATAGCCATGGTACATTGAAATTTCTTAGTTGTAATTCCTTTCTAATCTTCTCTTTCTTGCTTTGAGTCTGTCAGTTTAAGTGATTTCTGTTTATTTCATCAATCTTTCAGAGATTTCTTCTTTGTCCTTTATATCTTAGTTTGTCAAAACCTTCAAAATACCATTTTATGTTCTTTCACTTTTCCATCAAATCAAGTAAATTTGGTCTTATCCAAACTAATACTGCCCAATATGACTAATAATGTGTGCTCTGACATTTTTGCGGACTACATTAATTGCCACTACTCGCTGTAGGGATCATATTCTACGCATATCTGCACCCAATTTGTGAAGATATTCTTGATCTCCCTTGGAATATTCATCTTCTATTACTCTATATCAGTTCACTTAAAATTACCTATGACGGTGATGAGATGTGCTATATTAGCGAAGAGGTAATAAGTACTTTCAGTTAATATTAGTTTTTCATCATATAGGTTGATTTGTAATAGGTTGGAATCTTTGTTTCCAAATAGTTTACTGAGAACAGCTTGGCATAAAACTATTGAATTCAAGCAAGTGTAATATCAGAAAATGAAATTACATAAATAAAACATCAGCAGTGGAGAAATCCATAAAGACATTTCCATGCAATATCTACACAGCTGTCTTCTATTCAGAAAGAAAAGGGAGGAAAGGAAAGAACCGTTAGTCAGGTGCATTTGGAAATAAATCATTCCCCTCTGTTTACTGCAAATGGCACTAATACTAACTGAAATATGTAAAAATGCCTGTAGTTTTTATTTTATCTCATGTACCTGTGATTTCAACTAAGAGAGTTCTAAATTAACTATGTATTTCATTAGTGGAAATCGCAGCCTGAATTTATAAATGCAAATATTTATTGCTTCTGCATAAATACCTCATATTTCAAGCAACAGATGCATTCAAGATCACAGTCTACTCAGAGCTATTCAGGAAACAGGAAAGAAATACCATGTTTACTCTGATACTGTTCTTGGTCACATTATTGGTTGATTTTTACTCAAGATGGCACTTGAACTATTCCTACACCCACATTAAGAGGTATTAAGAGGTATTCCATTCCCAGGCTAAACAGAGAGGAGCAGGAAGTCAGGAAGAAGAATTCGATTAATGCCTGGCTCCGAGCCTGGTGTGAGGAAAGGGGCTTTGGCTTCTTTGATCATGGGGTGGCTCACACACCCCCAGGCTCTGTTGCTAAGGATAGGACACGTGGGTCTCCTAGGGGGGCTAAAGCCCTTGCTAAAACCTAGCTAAGCTTATAAATCGAGCTTTAAACTAGATGTGAAGGGGGAGGCGATTGAGACCAGGCTAGACAGGAGTGAGCATGGACGTGAAACACTGATGATTCAGAGAGTGTGTGCTGGAGAGGACCACCAGCACATCACCACAAGGAAAGTGGGGGTGAACTCAACTGGGAGTGGTAAAGGAGATACGGGCGCTCTGGTGATAGTTATTCCAGTTACCAGGCAATTGGGAATGATCTTTGTTCCCTCTAAGAGGGCTGAAGGCTCGGAAGCTCAGCTGAAGTGCATTTACACCAATGCACACAGCATGGATAATAAGAAGGAAGAGCTGGAAGCTGTCATAGGGCAAGGAGCCTATGATGTTGTTGCCATCATGGAAATGTGGTGGGATGACTCATCTAACTGGAGTACAGATATGGTGGAGTATAAACTCTTCAGGAGGGATAGGAAGGGAAGGAGAGGAGGCGAGGTAGCCCTCTTTGTAAGGGAGGACTTGGGCACTGTTGAAATGGATTGTGGCGATGAGGAGATTGAGTGCCTATGGGTTAAATTCAGAGGAGCCCATAAGAAGGTAGATTTTGTGATGGGAGTCTGTTACAGGCCACCCAGCCAAGGAGAAGCAGTTGATGAGCTCTTCTACAAACAATTGGGGTTAATCTCTAGATCAATGCCTCTCGTTCTCAGCTTGGATGAACAGGGAAATCATGAGTGATATCAAGAAGAAGAGGAATGTTTATGGGCTCTGGAAGAGGGGACAGGCCTCTTGGGTGGACTACAGGAGGGAAGTGAGATTGTGTAGAGAAAAAATCAGAAGGGCAAAGGCTCAACTAGAAATCAGATTGGCAAAGTCGGTGAAAGATAACAAAAAATCTTTCAATAAATATGTAAATAATAAAAGGAGGACTAGGGAGACCGTACAGTCCCTGTTGGATGCAGAAGGAGCAACAGTGACAGGGGATGAGAAAAAGGCTGACTTACTTAATGCCTTCTTTGCCTCAGTCTTTAATTTTAAAGAAAGTTGTTCCCTCTGTTCACAAACCTAGGAGCTAGAGGAGCAAAATGAGGCTCCCATGGTCCAAGAGGAGGTGGTCAGAGCCTTGCTAGCCCGACTAGACACCCACAAGTCTATGGGGCCAGATGGGATTCACCCAAGGGTATTGAAAGAGCTGTCAGATGTGCTGGCCAAACCCCTTTCCATCATCTTCCAACAGTCCTGGAAGACTGGGGAAGTTCCACTGGACTGGAGGCTGGCTGATGTTGTGCCCATCTACAAGAAGGGTCGCAGGGAGAATCCAGGGAACTACAGGCCTGTCAGTCTGACCTCAGTGCCAGGGAAAGTCATGGAACAGGTGATCTTGAGTGCTATCATGAAGCACATGCAAGAGAACTGGGTGATCAGGCCCAGTCAACACGGGTTCATGAAAGGCAGGTCTTGCCAAACTAACCTGATCGTGTTCTGTGACAAAGTGACTCAGCTGCTGGACAAGGGAAAGGCTGTGGATGTATCTTCCTGGACCTCAGTAAAGCTTTTGATACAGTTTCTCACAGCATTCTGCTACGGAAAGTGTCAGCCTCTGGCCTGGAAAGGCGCACACTCTCCTGGGTGGAAAACTGGTTGAATGACCGGGCCCAGAGGGTGGTGGTAAATGGAGTTAAATCCAGCTGGAGGCCAGTTACAAGTGGGGTTCCCTAGGGCTCAATCTTGGGTCCAGCCCTGTTCAATGTCTTTATCAACAACCTGGATGAATGCATCTAGTGCACCCTTAGCAAGTTGGCAGATAACACTAAGGTGGGTGGAAGTGTGGATCTGCTGGAGGGTAGGGAGGCTCTGCAAAGGGATCTGAACAGGCTGGACTGCTGGGCAGAGTCCAATGGCATGAGGTTTAACAAGACCAAATGCCGGGTCCTGCACTTGGGGCACAACAACACTAAGCAGAGGTACAGACTAGGAGAAGTCTGTCTAGAAAGCTGCCAGGAGGAGAGGGGCCTGGGGGTGTTGGTTGACAGCCGACTGAACATGAGCCAACAGTGTGCCCAGGTGGCCAAGAAGGCCAATGGCATCTTAGCTTGTATTCAAAATGGCGTGACCAGCAGATCCAGGGTGGTTATTCTCCCTCTGTACTCAGCACTGGTGAGACCGCACCTCGAGTACTGTGTTCAGTTCTGGGCTCCTCACCACAAGAGGGATGTTGAATCTCTGGATTGAGTCCAGAGAAGAGCAACAAAGCTGGTGAAGGGGCTGGAGAACAGGCCTTATGAGGAGCGGCTGAGAGAGCTGGGGTTATTTAGCCTGGAGAAGAGGAGGCTGAGGGGAGACCTCATTGCTCTCTATAACTACCTGAGGGGAGGTTGTAGAGAGGAGGGTAATGGCCTCTTCTCCCAAGTGACAGGGGACAGGACAAGAGGAAATGGCCTCAAGCTCCGCCAGGGGAGATTTAGGCTGGACATGAGGAAAAAATTTTTCACAGAAAGGGTCATTGGGCAGTGGAACAGGCTGCCTAGGGAGGTGGTTGATTCACTTTCCCTGGAGGTGTTTAAGGCACGGGTGGACAAGGTGCTGAGGTGCATGGTTTAGTGTTTGATAGGAATAGTTGGACTCGATGATCCAGTGGGTCTCTTCCAACCTGTTTATTCTATGATTCTACGATTATCCCCACAAGCCTTCTCAGAACTTCTTTGTATGCACAAAGCCACCAACTGTGCTTGAATATGGGACGTCACTCTTTCTTTGAAGAATGTCCACCATTGTCAGAGATCTTTGTGCTCTATCATTCCCATATTCTCACCAAAGAACCACAGTATGTGACTATAAAGACTGCCTGCTGAAGTTGTACTGCTACCATATACAGTAATGCAAGTTTGCACATATTCCTCCAGAGGGTCAATGTCTATGCTAAGGAATTAGGAGACAAATGCATCCTCAATGTGATATACATATATGTGAGTATTAACTGATGTGTTCATATTTGGAAGAAGCTTGTATATTTGATTTTGCAAGATTTCTGTCATGCATGGTAAAAGTCTAGCAATTTCCAGTGTCTGAGCTTCTCTGAGAATTAGCAGCTCTCAGTCATGATACAAGCTCAGAGTAGTCTCATTTTATCTTCCTTGGTTGATGTTCAACTTCCCAGAAGTGAAAACCATTTTAAATTACTTTTCTTCTTCCTTTAAAAAAACATCAACATCCTAACAAACACACACGGAGCTCCCTCAACAGACAGAAACAGACTTACCTGATTTGACGACAACAATTCATTTACTTTGTCAAGTCTAGAAATCACCTTTTAACCAAAGGCTCTCTAGCACAATTCCACAAATCATATAATTTCCAAGATATATCTGGAGAAAACGAGACAGCTGTTTGGAACCTCATAAGCACAGAAAACAACATTAACATTCAATTAAGTGCACACATTATCCCATGTAATCAAAAAGGTGATTTAAATGTTGGCTCTGAAAAGTGAAAGGCTAGATAGAAAAATAGATGCACATTGAGAACCCAATGTTTTGACCTGTGTTTCTGTGAACAGACTTTAAAATACTTTGCAAATCCAAGGAAATAGGATTGGATTTCTCCTAGTCAGTGTTCTCCAATGAATTCCTAGCTGCGTCATAATAAGATTAGTTATTTTCAAGCAAGTATAACCAGTGCATTTAACATTATCTGCCCCTAAGGTTCCTATTAATGAGTGGCTTCCTGATGATGAGATTCATTCTTATGGAAGTACAAATTCAATTGTGTCCTTCACAATACTGCAGTAAAAATTAGATTAATGCTGCAGAATTCAATGTTAATAATCAATAACCAATTTGTGTAGATAGATTATCATAGAATATTAGCACATCATACTTATATCTATAATAGTTCCATTATACTTGTATGCTTATATTATACGTGTCTATACCTTACTGCATTAGATCGTGGAGAAAGGCAAAGTACTCCAAAATGGAAGATAAAAAGATTAAAGATGCCAGTCATGAAAGACTGCATTTTAGAAGCAAATTGTGATAGCTTCAGTAGAGCTGGGAGCCACAAGCTAAAGGTATTCCTTCTGCCTAGTGACAATAATTCAGTTCCTGATTTCCACCCCAAGTCCCAGAGGGTTCTTAAAAATTAGAGCTTCATTTGGTAGATGAACAAATATAAAATTTAGCAGGTATTTTTAAATGTTACTAAAAAGAAAGCGTTGACAGCCTAATTTCCTGGTTGTCATTCAGATTTTATACTCAGTAAATGTGATTTTCAGTCTGAAAATCCATCCAATGGTAAGGATAGGCATCAAAGGGATTAAAGAGAAATGGCTAAGGAAAAAGGACCTATTTTCAGTCCAATTAAATCAGCTAACAGGGTCCTATTTCTCTAATGGATCATCCACTATAAATTCAGAAGCTGAAAAAACAGGCACTGTTCCTCACAGTTCATGCCACCTTTGCATGTAGTTCCAAGTATTTTGGTATCACCTTATTCTTGCTATAGAAATTGTGAGGGGAAAGGGCCACCATGTACCCTAGGAAGTCATTTGCTAATTCTGCCATAATACACTGACACAGATATTGCTACTTGTGCCAATGGGAGAGTACAAGAGCAGTGCAGCTAGGCTTTATTTCTAACCTTGCCATAAATCTGCAAGAGTCTTTCAAATTTTCTTTTTAAGAACTTAGAGCTTATTTTCATAGAATCATAGAATGATAGAATATTTTGGGTTGGAAGGAACCTTAAAGATCCTCCAGTTCCAACCTCCCTGACATGGGCAGGGACATCCCACGAGATCAGGTTGCCCAAGGCCCTATCCACCTGGCCTTAAACACCTCCAGGGATGGGGCATTCACAGCTTCCCTGGGCAACCTGTGCCAGTGCCTTACCACTCTCATAAAGTAATTCTTCCTGATGTCTAGACTAAATCTGACCCTCTCCACTTTATACCTATTGGCCTAGCCCTATCACTACAATCCTTTGTAAACAGTCCCTTCCCAGATTTCTTGTAGGCCCCCTTCAGATATTTGAAGGTTGCTATAAGGTCTCCTCAGAGCCTTTTCTTCTCCAGGCTGAACAACCCCAACTCTCGCAGCCTATCCTCATATGGGAGATGCTCTAGCCCTCTGATCATCTTTGTAACCCTCCTCTGGTCCTATTCCAACAGTTCCATATCCTTCTTATGCTGAGGATTCAAGAACTGGACACAGCACTCCAGATGAGGTCTCACAAGAGAGGAATAGAGGGGCAGAATTACCTCCCTTGACCTGCTGGCCACAATTCTTTTGACGCAGCCCAGGATACAGTTGGCCTTCTGGGCTGCAAGAGCACATTGCTGGCTAATGTCGAGCTTCTCATCAATCAGCACCCCCAAGTCCTTCTCTGCAGGCCTGCTCTCAATTACATCATCCCCCATCCTGTATTGAATCGGGGATTGCCTGGACCCAAGTGTAAGACCTTGCACTTGACCTTTCTGAACCTTGTGAGGTTCTCACAGACCCACTTCTCCAGCCTGTCCAGGTCCTTCATGGGTGACATCCCATCCTTCTGGTGAGGCAACTGCACCACTCAGCTTGGTGTCATCTGCAAACTTGCTGCGGGTGCACTCATTCTCACTGTCAATATAATTGAAGAAGATATTAAACAGCCCTGGTCCCAGTACGGACCCCTGAGGGACACCACTTGTCACAGATCTCCATCTGGACTTCAAGTTACCGACCACTAGTCTCTGAATATGACTGTCCACTATAGTCCATTCCCAATATATTGAAACTAAATTCTGAATAAGCCAAAGAAACACCTTTTCAGCCATTATTCTTTAAAAATGCACTTTGAGAGGGTTGAATTTTATGTTTGAGTACAATGACGATCTTAACCTCTAGAGTTATTAATAACAGCAGAATGTTGTTTTACTTAGATTTTCTGTGCAGGCTTCTGCCTTTTGCTGAAGGTACTGTTATATATATGTTATATATATATATATGTACATATATATATATATGTTATATAATGAGCTCAAACTCAATCAGGATCTTGTGAATAGTCTAAGGAACATTTTATGTGGTGTATTGACTTTTCACATTTTCTTTATCTTTTGTGAAATCTGTTTATCACAACAGTGAAATATCTTTTGAATGTTAAAACATTCTTTTATTCTTTCAATGTTTTCCATACTAAAGAGGCACAACTTCTGTTTTTAGGCAAGCTACACACTTTTTGAGATGGTATGACACAGAACCATTGATTAAGTCTATATTAACAGCTCTTTGGAATGGTCTCCAAGAAGTTTGTGTAGCTCTGTGTTCATGTAGCACAATAATATTAATGTTTCTAATAGATCTAAATGATTACAAACTGATGTTTATCTAAACCATTTTTGGTGCTTTGTTCCACAAAATCCATCCCTATGTTTCATCTGTCTTAGAATCAGAAACATTTTCTAACATGTATTCTGCCTCTTGGTAAAAAAGCGATCCAAATATTTCTTGTCCTCCCCTACAGAATATGTAGAATAATTTATCATAGTCCTCATTTTACTGGAAGATGATTGACACTTCTTCTTCTTCAAGCCCCAGGTGATTACTTGTGAAATTTTTAATTAAATTTAAACATGTGAAGTGGATGAAAGGCAGAAAGCAACTGCAGTTCTGGCTTGCTAGAACTTGGAGAAGATATTCCAAATAGTATGTTTTGATTTGAAAACGGTAGACATGTAGCATTGTAGATATATATAGATACGAAAAATTCAAAGGGTAAGTAAAATAAAATAGTGCTCTGATAAACTGGGATGTCATCCCAATATTTCATCACTATGTGCTTGATTCCAGCTCTTATATACAAAAATATCACAGAGAGAAACAAATGGAGTAAAGCACCCTTTAGGTTTGCTGTAACCTCAGTAAAAATTAACCTCAGTAAAAATACTCTACAAGCGGTTTTTCACTAGTAATTTGTGCAAATGTAATGATTTTGTCTAGAACATTTTTCCCTGGCTGGTTTATAGTATTATAAAGGGAGACATGTCAAATCCTTAAAAATTCAAATTTAAAAGTTATCTGCAATGCAAATTATCTAGACTGTCTGCACCTCCTTTGCCTTCCTCCCACTGCAAGAAATTAGAATAGTTTGATTTGATTTGTTTTGAAAACTCCATGCTGGCTTATTCTTAACACATTATTATTATTAATGTTTATGTAGTAGTGATGTGTTAGAGTTTTATCCCAACAGCTTGAGGGAGGCTAAGCCTCCTGAACTCCTCTAAGAGATCCTTCTTACTTTTTAAAGATGGATCATATGTTTGTCTCTCTTCAGTCCTCACTACTACCCATCCCTAATATGGTACTAAAGTTACCCAGAAAGATGTGGCGATTGGCCAGCTACAGTGAATTTCAGCTGAGCTGCTGAGTTGTGTGCAGCAGTCTTCCTTAAATATTCCTTAAATGTTTTTTTCCTCTGTTCCTTTACTCCATTTTTGTTAAACCTCATTTTGGCTTTGGATCATAAATCACTTCTGTAATGAGGCCTTACAGAGAAAGCAACGACAACTGTAGCCTTTTGTGTGTCCCTAGCCTTTTGCTAGGATTTCTTTCCTGTCTGAGAATGAATTTGTATTTTCCTTGGTTTTTTTTATCTCTGGCTTCAAAAGTATTTATACTGATTTTTCTTTCCATCACTAGGAATTCATAATTTTGTTTATTTTTCTGTCATTTGAGGGGGGTTTTGGCTTTTTTTTCCTTTTCACAATGTACTATCCATTTATGTTCAATCTTTGTTATGTGATCTTATTATTGTACAATTTTTTAACATGTTTTTTTTTCTCAAACCTTTTAAAAGCTCTTCTTTCAGCCCCTAACCACTTCTCACTATGCTTTGCTTCCTACCTTTTCATTGCATCAGGGCAGTTTACTTCTTAGTACATGATACAATTTATAACACATCATCTCCTGTCTTCAAATTGTACTGTTTCCATTAGAGATCTTACCTACCACCTTGACTGCCAAGTGACAGGTTACTTTCTAGCCTTACTCTCCTGATCTTTTTCACCCATTCCTTAAAGCAGTGAATGTTATTCTTTGGTCCTTTTTCTCCCATCCTCATTCAGTTCCTCCTAATCAGCTGAAAAGAAAGCTGAAATAACCATTCTTATAGCTGACTCTAGCTCCTGGTGTAAAAAAAAAGGGGGAAAAAGTTTTCAGTACATTTCAGAACTCGATGGGTGATTATACTGCTGTAAACTTTTCCTAAAGAAAGCTGAATTTCTCCATCAACATCAGATACATTCTTTTCGGCACCTCTGTCTGTGTTCAAAAACCCCTTTTATTAAGCTGACTAGAATATACCATCTTGCACATTGTACCAAAAGGGCTTTTATTCTCCCATGAGCGTTGCTTTTTATACATGTTGTACAGATATGACTCTGTATATTCTTACCTACATGAATACATTATCTGATTTCTCAGTGACATTCAAATTTATAGTCTTTTTAGTGCAACATTTCTCTCTGCTAGCCAAAAGGAGTGGTAGTTGGCTCACTTATTTACCAGAGCCCAGATAAATGTTAAAGGGTTATGTGTGAGTTTGTGAAGAGACAGGCATGAAGTCCTAGTGGCTAGGGAATCACACTGGAAAAGGAGAAGTGTAGAGTCTTATGTCTGCTGAGAAGAACTTGTGAATGTTTTGCATTAAAGAACTATCGGAAGATAAAACCCCAATGCTAGCTATCTTCACAACAATAAGAACCCAAGGTTTATACTGTGGGTTAACATACCCTGACAGGTCCTCTCAGAAGTTTTGGGGTTCGTTTATGTACTTTCTTGTCTTCTCCTGAAAAATCTAGGTCATTTCTGGAACTGCAAAGGGATGCGCTGTTCCCAAGTGCTCCTGTGAATCCCACTGCTTCCCTTAGGCAGAATTCGTAGCCTCTAACCATTTAAAGTTACCTGTATTTTTCATTGGAGGTAGGTTAGCATCCACATTACATACAACTTTGCCAAAGCTCTTTGTCAGTTGTTTGAGATATTGTTCAGAGCTTGTGACAGTGTATTTGTGCGAGAGAAAGGGGCAAAAAAAAAAAAAATGGAGAAGTTTTCCATTTTTCATCTTGTTGTTACTGAGCTCTCAGGCTTTTCATGTTGGAGAAGATGCCACATATTCATTTGAGATGAAACCTTTCTCTAAATTTCAGACCTCACATCTGCTCTTTCTTGACTGAAAGCTTTCTCAGTGTCTAGACAACAGTTTTCTTGCTGTGTGAAACAGAAGAGAAGATAAGGCTATCCTTTACTTACACTACAGGGTAAATTCCCCGCCCTACTTCTTGTAACTGTTATAGCTGCAACAAATTGGACTTTACTGTGTTAAAAACAAAACCTTCTCCTTTTCCAAGCCAATGTGTGTGGAAGTGGCATCCGTATTATTCATATGTTCTCAGCGGTCACATAATTCTAGACATTGCCCCAGAAGATTAAAAAGAAAAGAATAGTGGTTTAACAGGAAGCAATTTTCAGAGTTGTCTAAGGTCATGCCTTGAATTTAAATACCTACGAAAGGAAAATGAATCAGATCTAAGACATTTTTGTCTAAAGATCTTATGACTGCGTAGGGAACACAATTTAAAAGAATGAAGGTAAAGCATTTCTGAATAGTTATGATTCAGGCACGGTAATAAAATGTGGTTAATTTGAGAGTATTTATGATGCTTCATATGACATTAATAAATCTGGCTGAAGGTTTTTTTATTTCTTTTTTTTTGCAGGAACAGTAATAGTCCTAAGTAATTCAGGTTTATAGTACAGCACTGCTCTTTAGAGAAACAGGAAAGAGACTAAAATGCTGTGAGTGAATGTTAGTGCATGTGGATTACTAAGCATGAATTGGATGATTTCAACTTTGTAATGAGATGCCAAGCCATCCCTTTAAGCAATTGTTCCTACACTGCTCATTTTAGATGGCATGCACAAATGCATAACATCAGGAAAGTCAATTTTATACAATGACATTCCTTCACCTCCTGGACTCCTGCACTCCCAGCCTTCCGCACAGTCATAAAAGGAAGGGATCTCTAAGGACAAAAAAAAATATTAGGTGGAAAGTTAATGGCAAACACCTAAAGTGGAGTGCCTGAAAACTGGTTTTTGAGCATAGGGGAAAAAAAAATGATTGCAAAGCAGAAGCTGGTGAGAAGGAACAGAGTAAGTTGTCTGCAATTGTGGTTACAATATCACCTCCCTGTAAGCAGTAAGGGAGTAAAACCAAGTTGTTCAAGATCAAGTTACAAGCAATAGAAAGAGAGGGATGGTTCTTTTAAGAGCCTGTTGAGTGGAGCAGCACTGCCATTTAAGCTGCTTCCCAGAGTAATTATGGGGTCCTTGTTGAATTCTCTTCCACTTACCATCACTCACCACTGGTCAGATTAGGAAGCGGCGTTACCAGTTCTTATTGTTGGGCTGTGATTTCATATGTGTACATACAGACTGAGACTGAGTCAGAAGCAGCAGAGAATTACCTCCTCCAACACCCACAGTGAGTCTCTGAGCTCTGAACTGACTTCTATCATCCAGTCCCTGCTGATAACAGTACTTGCAAGGCCAGGTGATACCTGGGCTTCTTCTCACTTTCTCTTCACCACAGTCCTGCTTCTTTGGGTACCATGGGCTTGCAGTCTCCTACTTCTGGGCAGGCACACAACAATAGCTAGTAGTACCAAGACATACCTGCCCTGCTGGCTAGCAGGGAGATGGGGATGAGTTCAGTTTGACTCACCCCTGTCCAGTCTAAGCACTTCCAAAGGCTTGGGGCTGTTTTGATCGCCTAATTAGAATTCCAGTTTAACCCATCTTGAGCAATTCTGTTGCTTAAGGGTCTACTTTTCCTAATAAATTAAGGGCAAGTTCACTTTTCCTGCAACTATTTTTCCTGGATGAAAACGCTCAGTGAAACGCTCAGTAAACAAAACGCCCCCAATCACCTGTTAATTTTGGAAATATTTAGTGTGGACTTGTGAATTCTCAAATACCTTCCCAGTGATGGAGATGTTGTCTGGTACCTTTCTCTGTCATCATGTTAGTGCTCTTTATTTCAATTACATTCAGTACAAAAATGAATGACAGCCTTTAGGTACACTAAAACAAACAGTCATCAAGAAATAAAGTTGTCATTGCCCTGAGTAAAGTTTGGGAAGTACTTAGAGCAGTGTATTTTCTGACTCATGGAACTGTAGAATCACCAGGTTGGAAAAGATCATCTTGGATCATCGAGCCCAACCATTTCTATCTGCCACTAAACCATGTCCCTGAGCACCTCATCTATCCCTCTTTCAAATACCTCCAGGGATGGTGACTCAACCACCTCCCAGGGCAGCTTGTTCTAGTGCCTGATGACCCTTTCTCTGAAAATTTCTTTCTGACATCCAGTCTGAACCTCCCCTAGTGCAGCTTGAGGCCATTCCCCCTTGTCCTGTCTCCTGTCACTTGGAAGAAGAGGCCAGCACCCTCCTCTCTACAACCTCATTTCAGGTAGTTGTAGAGAGCAACAGGGTCACCCATCCACTCAAGCTACTGTAGATTTATACCCTTGATGAGACTTAATTTTCATAAACATCTCCAAGAATAGTAAATTATTCATTACCAAGACCTTTTCATTAACTGCCATATCAGTTCCTCTCACTGCTCTGATGAGAGAAAAATAGGAATCTATTAAACCAGAAATGACAAAAGAATAGGTATTTGGCACCTAAATTTCTTTTAATTTTATAAATATCATCTTGTTATTCCTGGTGGAAGGGCAAAGAAGGATGAATTTGTGTTGTTCAGTCATGAAGTTGTCAGTACAATGACCACCACTGATCATACCTGCTTCCACTTAGCAGAGAGTAGTATTTTCTGTAGTGAAGACAATTATTTTTCTCTTCTGTGTAAGAGGATATTTTTGAGTCACAAGTCCTGGAAAAATGTGTGGAATAAAATTTTAAAACACATTTACTTTTTAGAAACTTTAGCTTAATATTCAGGGCTATATGCTCAGGTCTAGTGATTTGCATTTCCCTCTCATTTTTAGCCATGATAGCAATGGCTAATTTTACCAAATTAACTGTATTAAAACAAAACAATCCAGAATAAAACATGACTCCTGTCTATAAACTTTTGTAAATCAGGAGTAATCTTCTAAAACCTCTAGGATTTCCTTCATCTGTGTTAGTCCACATGTATACTACCTTCCTGAAAATGAGTGATCAAGATGGAGACATTCTCCAGCACAGAAGATGAGTAAGAGGTTGATTTGTCAGATGGATAGAGACACCCCAGATTCTCATGATTTCAAAATTAAATATTCTTCCTTTTCCTCTTTTAAACAAAAAATCCTCCCAAGCAAACATTAGTGGACAAACTTAGAGGATGTCTTAATTATTAGGCTTTCATTAATACACTGTAAAAAATAAAGCTAAGCTGCATTTAAAAAATACATACTATTTGAAAATGTTTCCACCAAAATATGTAGGAACAAGATATTTTTTAAAAAAGATAGATTTAATTTTGGTCATAATTCTCTACTCAGTTTGACTAGAATTCCTATTTATTATCTGTGATTCTAAAACTGCCTTGTTTCCCAGAAAATATGTTATCCCTGACAAAAATGTTATCTTTGACAAAAAAAATCAAACATCCTTCCCCACTTCTGTTCCACTGCTTCAGATAGGAGGCTTTGTTGACATCACCTTAACAACATAGATATAAATTCCATATTTCTGTCAAAATTAATGATTATATACTATATTTCTGTGCCTCCTCTGGGTTATGGTCTTTTTCTAATGAGCTGATCTGATTCATACCAGGATGATGATCAGCAGCTTGGGGTATAACATCATCAGAAATCCCTCGGGAGTTTGCAAATTTTCAGACAGATGAAGGAGGCTGCTTGTATGTTGTATTTATGACTCATATTATTTTTAGGAACTGTCACTGAAAATCCCTGGAAATCATTATGTCTCTTCCATGTTTGTCTTTACATGGAAATGTAAGAAGTTGCTACTTTACAAATCTACTATGGGATCTCATATTTAAATCCCTTGTGCATTTTCAGTACTTAACTCTCAGCACCTTAGTTATTCTTTCTTTCAGCAAAAGCTGGATTTCCCTGAAGGGAATATCTTCTGTGTGAAAACAAACATTATTTTCTGTAGATTATGGGACTATTTCATTTAACAAAAAAAAAGGCATAAACTAGCCAAGTGTTTGGAAGCACTTTAGAGTGTCTAAGGATGGCAAGAAAGATTAACTGTCCAAGTGCTATTCTACTCACAGAATGATAGAATAGCTTGAAGTGGAAGGATCATCTAGTTCCAACCCTCTTGCCATAGGTAGGGACACCTCCCACTAGATCAGGATACTCAAGGTCCCAACTAACCTGGCCTTCAATACTTCCAAGAACGGGGCATCCAAGCCTTCCCTGAGCAACCTGTCCCAGTCCCTCACCACCCTCATTGTGAAGAGTTTCCTCATTATGTCTAGTCTAAATCTGCCCCTCTACAATTTATAGCCATTTCCCCTCATCCTATCACTACATGCCCTTGTAAAAAGTCCCCTCCCAGCTTTCATGCAGGCCCCCTTCAGGCACTTTAATGTTGCTATAAGGTCTCCTTGGAACCTTCTCTTTTCCAGGCTCAATAAGCCCAACTCTCTCACACTGTCCTCATATGAGAGACGCTCCCTTCATCTGATCATCTTTGTGGCCCTCCTCTGGACCAGTTCCAACAGTTCCATATCCTTCTTCTGTTGAAGATTCCAGAACTGGACACAATACTCCAGATGAGGTCTCACAAGAGAGGAATAGAGGGGCAGAATTACCTCCCTTGACCTGCTGGCCACAATTCTTTTGACGCAGCCCAGGATACAGTTGGCCTTCTGGGCTGCGAGCGCACATTGCCGGCTGATGTCGAGCTTCTCATCAATCAGCACCCCCAAGTCCTTCTCTGCAGGCCTGCTCTCAATTACATCATCCCCCATCCTGTATTGAAATCGGGGATTGCCCCAACTCAGGTATATGATCTTGTACTTGACCTTGTTGAACCTTATGAGATTCACATATGAATGTTATTATCAGTTAAAAAAAACCAAAAAAAAATCACCAAAAAACCCTCAAAACCCACAGAATAAAATAGTAGAAAACCTAGATCCAGATGTATTAGCTGTGTTCACTTAATTTGATGTTTAAAACTTGAATGCGACTCCTGAACATTTTGCTGAGGAAAGCTTTTTTTGTCAAAAGATTTTGAGTTTTTAAGGATCAGGCATTTAAATACACCAAAAAGTAGAAAATAGGAATCCAGCTTGATTTTATGAAGCAGGAACTGGTGAGGTACTTCTGATCTCATACAATGGATTAAAATAAAGACCTCTGAGAATCTCATCCTTATATCTCCTACTGAAATCAGATTTACCTTCCAGCTGTACTAACATGATTAAAAAGTAATAACAAAATTAAAAATCATTCTCCTAAATAAAATTAATTTGACACACACAGTCTCCATTCTGTGGTTAGTAGAGCCGTTAATGGCAATTTTGGTGGATTCTGGAGAACATAAAAAATATTTCATAGAATCATAGAATCTTAGAATCACTAGGTTGGAAAAGACCCACTGGATCATCGAGTCCAACCACTCCTATCAATCACTAAACCATGCCCTCAGCACCTCGAGGTGCACTGCTTAGTTACTGCCTTCACTAGGATCTCTAAGTAAGAATACCTACTGATTATGTCTTGTCTTTGAATCAGGTCTCAGATGGCTGCTTACATCAGCCCAAATAAGAAAATAATTCCAGCATTTTCTGGAAAATAATTCCAGTATTTCCACATGTTCTGTGTAGAACAATGATGTTCTCTATCTACAAAGAAAAAGAGCACATTTAATGCATCCAGTATGAAGTAATTGAGAAATTACATTCACCTATTGATAACCCTTACTGTTTCGTGCTGGTGTCATTCCTTGACTTTCCTTTGCAAATATGCTGATTTAAGTCAAAGAATATGCACTGGTGATAGGCATCGCTAGGGTTGAACTGTATCTAAAATACACACTGACCTGGATTTCCTGAGGTTTTATCTTGTTGTCGTTTCCCTTTTCCCTTCCCTTTCCCTTTCCTCTTCCCCTTTCCTCCTTTGCACTTTCCTTTTTCCTATTTCTTTTTTCATTTTTCTTCTTTCCTCTTTCATCTTCTGTCTTTTACTCTTTATTTGCCAGATATAACTCTTTGAAAACAAATGCCTACAGTAAGGACTGCTATCTTACTGGAAAGCATTTTAAAGTGTTTGGCAATGCTTAAAAAAGACTGACAATACTTCACTTCTGAAAGATTTATAATACCCTGAAATCCTGTTTAGTCAATGAGATTTCAAAATACACGTTCATTAGCTCTGTGGCAAGAGTACAGATTACTAAATGAAGGCAACCCAGATTAGTGAAATCTCTTAAATATCGGTGAAACATTCAGACCTTTATAGGAGCATCAAATACTTAATATTACTGGTAGGTCAGTTTTGTACTTCCAAAAGTTAAACAGTGTCTGCAATAAAATTTTCATTATTTTATAAACTGACAGACATCTGCAAATACATCTGCTAATAAATCTGTTTTCTTTGACTCCTGTGCCAGGTATCTTTAGTGTCCCCTAGTTGCTCCCAGAACATTATTTCTGGCTTGAAACTCAGATTAAAAATGTCACTCAACAGCAGAAACAACAGAAGTTATTGCATGGTCAGGATGGTACAGATGACTGCTAATGGAATACAACACAAATTTTCACGGTAAGGTCACTGTATTGTCTGTGGTGGAAATGAAAAACAGCGCTACTATTGTTCAATAGCTATTCATTTGGAAAGATTTGTCTGTTTACAAAGTAGAAAATTGCCAAGAAATAGAAAAGAGAAAATTGAAATACCAGTAACAGTGAGTAGATATCTTTTAAAATTATATTCTACACATTTTTCCAGGACTTGTGACTCAAAAATGTCCTCTTACACAGAAGAGAAAAATAATTGTCTTCACTGCAGAAAATACTAGTCTCTGCTAAGTAGAAGCAGATATGATCAGTAGTCACTGTACTGACAGCTTCATGACTGAACAACTCAAATTCATCCTTCTTTGCCTTTCCATCAGGAATAACAAGATGACCCATGATATCTTTGTCTGCCCTTTTTTTGTCTGCAGTGATAACAGTGGTGAAAGAGGTACCTTACTAAGGTTGATTAGACATGTTTTATTACCACTACAATATAATAGATACAATATAATTGCTTGTATGAGCAAGCTGGAAAAGAAAGACTCTCTTTGCTGACCAACTTCAGTATACGGAAAAAAGGGAGAAATAAAAGAGGCAGATAAAAGTATATATATTGCTCAAAATATTTATTTCAGTAGTGACCCTAGGCCTTACTCAAAAATTATTTTAAAGTCATTATCAGATAATGAATATTTTTGACCAATTTATTGACCTTTTACTAGTTCTTTTTCAGATACTGAAAAAAAAGTCCCTTGAAAGTGACTCAAAGTATGGTTTAGACATGATTATGCTCTCTGATGCTTGAACACATAGGGAAGGATCCTCACCTTTAACCTTGTGTTTTCAGATGCTGAGGTATAGCTTTGTTATTCCACCCTCATTAACACTTTGTGTCTGAAGTTCAGAAAGCTCCTCACTGAGATGCCAAGTATTAGCATCCTGCATGTAAGGAACATGAGGCTTGGGGCTAGGGAAATGCCTTCCCCACAGTGACAATGGAACATTTTGCTGTACTTAGTAATGGGATTCAGCCCACCAACTGTTTTGAGCTGTTGAATTTCTCCCTTTCTTAGCATCTGGTGTTGCCGTAGATGCTCTAAACCAGATGAGACGTAGACAGGGTTAGCAGCTATGAAAGTAAATGCACAAGAGACTAATGCCTTTCTGGAGATGTGGCAGAAAGCCACATAGGTTACTGCAGGGTTTCTAAAGTGGATGCAAAAACTGCTATTTTGGTACTGAAGTCGCTCTTCATTTGTCTACATCTGAACTAGTCACCCTGAATTACTTCCTTTTGCTCATGGTTCACACATTTACAGGTATACATTTAGATCTATTAACTTTTGTAGAGCTAGACATCCAGGGGACACTATCACCCCAGATTCTAGCAGTGGAATCTGTTAATATTTAAGGCCTTGGGATGCTGTTCTAGTCTGCCACTTCTTTTGGTAGTGCTATCTCCTGTGTAGAAGTGCCATGGGGATATTTTAATATGTCACTAGTTGAAGAGGAATTATATTCCTCACTCTCATTATCTCAGTCATTGTGGTTTCTTTGCTCTTTGACTTGGCTTTTCATGTGTAAACTTTCCATATCTATAATCCTTTAATTCTTCATTATCTTCTGGTTCTTGCTGTGTGTCGTTATCATCAAAAGAAGAAAAGATGAGAGAGAATGACTAAGTGAGTATGAAAGACTAAATCTCATAGCAAAGCACTGGTTCCAGTTACTCTGGTAATGAATAAATAAAAAAATAATGATAGTTTATTTTCTTCTTTCTGTATATTTAACCTTTAAAATTCAAAATGCTTTGTAAAGGAAATAGACTATTAATCCATAGACTACTAGAAACAGCCAGATTCTTATACTTGGCATATCCTTGCATTATGTAAGTTTTTTGTGTGATTGCTCACACTCTCTGAAACCTGCCTACACCTCTTAAAATCAACATCACTCAGGCTGGAAATAGCATAGACTAACAACAGCAACAGAAGACCAGCTGTGGAAAATTTCTTTATTGATGTCAACTAAGTTGTTACATACTGTGAATGAAATCACTCCTGCCTTACAGCAACTGGAAAAGAAGATCAGATCTACAAAGATCTCAGGAAGAAACTTTGTGTGATGCAGAAGGCCTGAGAGAGTTGTGTTTCCATAGAAACCACAATGTTTTTTCTGGGTTTTAAGATATTCCTCCTTTGCCTCATGAGTCTGTTTGTCATAGCCTACCTCATATGCCCAGGTACTAGGATACACTACCCCAACATCCAGAAATAACAAATACGGCAATCAGGTCAGGAGATCCTCATCTTGTTCATGACAAATTTGCAAGCCACTCCTATCCTTGCAACCAGAGAGACTGACCTTTGGATCATACTTACAACAGAGGGGATGGACATCAGCAAAAGTAAGAGCTTGAATAGTCAACCACACAAGTGGGATGATTCACTGAAATGACTGACAGCTCCTCCTTTCATGGACAACAGACATGAAAATCACCCCTGCTCAGGCTAAAATAGATAAAAAATAATACAATCACTGGCACCATGGCAGACTTGGAAAATATGCTTTCAGATTGTGCATTGCAGAAAAGCAGGATTTGGTTATTTGGAATATTGTTAATTTATGTACTTACTTTAAAAAACACATAGCCTGCAGAGGTGTTAATTCAATATAACACATTCTGTCTCGTGAGATTTATTTAAGTGAAAATGTCATGCTGGTTACATTTAAAATAAGAGCTAATTGTAACTGCTATTTTTTTAATTTATTAGATCACTGTGAGTTTATCTCAACTACAAGCCAATGTAAAATACACTGTTGCATTTCTGTATTTTCGAGTGTCAAGGCTCATTAGGACCTATGAATAGAGGAAGACCTACCTTCTTATTATCACACAGAGAAAATAGGTTTGCAATAAAACTAAACGGAGAATCCAGCCACCATCCATGAATGCTCTGAATTTTGAAATGGAGCGTATCTGTGCTTTGGCCCAAAAAGAAGGGCAAGATTGCAATCATGGAGAAAATCCATCTGGGGATTTTGAAAAAGTTAAAGTGACTTCTTTTCCCCCTGAATAGTTCACACAGTTTAGGTAGAAGATGGGAGTGTTGAAGGCGGACAGGCAATAATTCCAGTTTTGTGCATTCAAAAAGGAGTCTCACCATTCAGGAAGAGTCACCTTTCATTCCCAATGGATTTATCGGAGAGAAGATGGCAATTCAGTCATCCTAAAATATAAGTCTGGGTGTGCTCATCTTAAGCTGAAAATACATCAAAAGTTTTTCATTTCCCTGTGGTGGGTGGAATGGCCTTTATGGTAAGTCATAGGAGAGAAAGGACTTTGCATCTGGCAAATCAGTCATGCATTCCATTTTGCTTTAATTTTGTATCTTGTATCAAAGATGCAAAAGTAAACACCTGGTATTTACTCCCTGCAAATTTAAGGTCATGGTCAGTGGAAAAGAGAGGTGAACTCAAATATTCCTCTAGTGCAAGGAAACCTATATTTGCTATTGCAAACCAGCTAGAAAAGCAGAGAGATATCCACTTCCCTTATTATTTTTCTATTATTATTAGTCTATCAAAGAAAGAATAATGATATTTTAATGACAAGAAGAAAATACTGTAACTGTGATTTCCAGAGGGAACTTTATGAAAGTAAAGTGGAAAAAATGTAGTAAACCAAACACAAAAAAACCCCCCCAAACTACCCACAAACCCAGCACCTTTCTTTATCAGGATATCAAGAAGCTTCCTATCTTTTGTCCTGTACAAGTCTGGTCAAAGTTTCACCTTGCTACAATGGAAAAATTAGACAAGGATATTTTTGTAGAAAATACAAATATAAGTCTTTTCAGGATCCATGTATGATTGACTGAATTCATCACCACTCCCAAGCTATACAGTACCTGTCTTAAGTTCTAGTCCTGAAGTTTCATACTGAAAGAACTCATGCAGGTGAATAACTTTGGACCACAGATGTGGATGAGAACATCAACGACCCTGGTACCCATCTACAATAGCCAGTATCTTTTGAGAGGTCTGCATGAACTGTTTTCAACCTCTGCTGCCCTAGAGCACAGATTGTTTCTTCACCCCCAGAGCAAACCTGAGACCCAACTCTTACTATATTCTATGTCCCAGGAAATGAAAAGAATAATCTGCAATAGCCCAAACCCCTGCAGCTGCATGACAGCTACAAATGGCAGAGACTCCTAGAAAGTAGATCATGCCCTGAGCATGGGGGAAAGCAAAAATATCTTAAGGTCCTTGTTGTTCTGGTTAGAAGAAAGTTTTTTCCAATCTTAAGGTGAGAGGTCAGTTTAACCAGGAGCATGTGACTGAGACACCACTAACAGGACATTGGAAAGATTCTCGTCGTCACTGATATAGCAAAATACTCAAAAACAGGGGACATTTTCCAGCTGTAGTTAATCTCTGTTATTTCAGAAGAAAATCAATTTTCTGTGCCTCCCAAAAGGAAAGCTAGACATCAAGCAAGAAGATAAAATTTCTTTCCATTGCCTGCAGGCAACAGTAGACCCCAGGAAGTATGCAGTGAACTAATTAAATACTGTTATGAGCAGAGCATAACAAACTCACCATGACCTGTCTTCTTTCATCCCCTTTTTGGGAAGCCAGAAAAAATTATCTTATCCTGATATCGCACAGTTTAATTTCAAACTTCTTTCTCATTCTTCTTCAAGCCTACAATCTTTCTTTGAAAAATCACATCCTGAGTTTCTATGATTTAATCACTTCCACTGTAATAATTCAAGTTCCTCATCTCCCTGATTGTCTAGGACCTCCTTACAGAACTTGCTTTGCTGTTAGAGTCCTTCTTCTAATTTTCACTTTAGAAAGATTTATTCCCCGATCATAGTTCTTAGACTTTGTACTACCCCTGTTATTAACTCCTACATGTAAGCATCTGCCTCTCAGTTCTCAATCTTCCAGGTGCCCAAGCCACCCTTTTTAATCTGTTTGAAAAAAAATTCTCTGTATACCTTAATATCTATCTCCATTTAATTTGTTAATTTTGATAATATTTTGTACTATAAGTGAGCAAAACACAGCTTTAGAAAAGACAGATATACTTTAGGCAAATTTAACTTATGGAATTAATTTAACCCTGGATGAGAGGCAACACACATGGGGCTAGAACGAGCTAGAGAGTTGATTGGTCATCATAGATTTAAACTTTGCAATATTACGGCCTCTGCTATCTGTAAATCCATAGAAAAAAGTTTTCAGCAAGACTCGTCTAAAGATTTTCTGCTAGGAAACACATTCTAGAGAGACAGAAATATTGAAGACTTTTAACAGTCAATTATAGCAACATCTCACAGGGCTATGTGGTTGTGCCAGGTGTCAGACACCCTCTAGCTTGGCTCCTGTGGATTATATTGTAAGAGCTGAAGCTGCTGACATTTATCACTTTCACTTACTTTTGCCACTATAATGCTGCTCTTGTTAGTCCCTGAAAGACAATAGTGAATTAGCTATAGCCATTGTAGCTGTCCGTGTACATCTTTATATTTGCAGCTTCTGAACACGTCATAGAATCATAGAATGGTTTATGTTGGAAGGGACATTAAAGGTCATCCAGTTCCAGCCTCTCTGCCATGGAAGTCCTTCCACTAGGTCAATGACTCTTCCAACCTGGCCTTAAACATCTTCAGGGATAGGGCTTCCACAGCCTCTCTGGGTGATGTGTTCCAGTGCCACACCAAGATGTTCTGCAGTATAAGTAAGTTTCCTGTCTAAAATATTCATCATTTTGAGACAGCTGAAAAGACTTCAAGAGCTAATGCTTTGTTGCCACATATTGCAAAGATAGGTGCTGTCAGATAAACAAGTAAATTATTACAAATTAACATTAATTAAACAGGAGGAAATTTTGTCATTCCAAACTCAAATTATCCATTTTGACAGGAACATCTGGAGAGAGAGTGTCAGCTCTCCTATTAACTCAGCATATCAGAAACAAGTTTATTTGCCAGACAAATCTGCCACTGAAGCCAAAAATGCAGCATGTTATAATGTACCTGTTGCTTCTGTGCTGGGCAAGGTAACAGGAAATGGATAGAGTGAAAAGTTGTCCCTGAAGTTTAGCCACAAACAGGTCAAAGGCTTATGGGTGAGAATAAGAGCCTAAGGCAACAAAGGGAACCTTGTGGTTGGTGTCTACTACAGGCCACTCGATCAAGGGGAGCCTACTGATGAAGACTTCTTCCTCCAGCTACAAAAGGCTTCATGTTCACAATCTTTCATCGTATTGGGGGACTTCAACCACCCTGACATCTGCTGCAAAAGTAGCACAGCAATCCAAAGGCAATCTAGGAGACTTCTTGAGTGCATTGAAGATAATTTCTTAATCTAGGTAATATCTACCTAAAATCTACCTAAGGAGATGTAATACTGGACCTGAAGGTCACCAGTGTAAGTGAGCTCATCAGTGACGTCAATATCGGAGGCAGCCTGGCTACAGTGATCACACACGAGTGGAGTTCAAGATCCTGAGGGATATGGGGCAGGCAAAGAATAAAGTCAGGACCCTAAATTTCAGGAAATCAAACTTCCAGCTCTTCAAGATGTTAGTAACTAGGACACCGTGGGAAACAGCCTACAGGAACAGGGAAGGAGAACAGAGCTGGTAGATGTTTAAGGATGCTTTCTACAAAGCACAAGAGTGCATCTTAGGTTTGCCTTCAGACCACTACCAGCCACAATTACAGAGACAACGAGGATGGTGCATGGTGATGGAGAAGGCATTTCAGGGAAAAATGCCCAACCCTCTACTTTTGCTCTTGCATTTCTGAGCAAAATGCAGCTAAGGTACTTCTAGCTGTTTCCAGTTCACACTCCAATTTCTCTGTCTTTATAATGAAATTAGTGCAGATGGCAGAAATATCATGTACCTTTGCAGCACAAGAAGCTAGTCTGACTTCTCTTTCTTTGAGAAGGCTAAAGTTTCTCCTGCAGAAATCTATTGTAGTAGCAAAAGCTTTGCCCAGCTGTTTCACACAGTTTTTACCAAATTATTCTTTCTCCCATAGGCTATTATTCTGCTCCACCTGTGCAGAACAGAAAATGTTGCTCTATCCATTAGTGTAGAAAGGCCATAGAGTGGGTAACACCTCCCTCTGGTAGTCTGAAGGCTGACAGCAAAGAAAGATAGTTTTCAGTTGTTCCCCAAAATGCCACAAGCCTGTGGGGTTTCACCTTGGAAGGAGGATAATAAAAAACTGAAATACAAGAAACACAGGAGATTTTCCCAACACAGACTGCAGGGAGACATTCTGAGCATTAGAAATTAGCTTGAATAAGGGTGACTGTCCATTTGCAATGAAGCACTGGTAATAGGTAATATTCCCAGGGCATCCTTCATAAATTCCTTGCAAATTACTCCACAAAACTATTATGCAGGCAAGAATTAAATACCACAGAAAAGTGTATCTGTGATCTGGTATATTTTCAATCTAAGGAAAATTTTTTAAGCCAAAATCTGAATGCTGCAGGTGGTACTTGGGAGGCCACTTCCTGTTTTCAAGAAATAGATTCTATTATGAAAACTCACAGAGGATTTTTTTATATGAAATCAGAGGAAGAAAGAAACATGATATTTGATGACAGGCTAAAAGATGATACTGTAAATAGCTCAGTGGGTTTGCTTGAGTAAAAAGAAAGTTAAAAAAAAGAAAAAAAAAAGTACTTTCCATATTTGGCCCCACATTTACACCTTCACTTTATCATATGCTTTCTGTGCGTTTCCTTGGGAGGATATTTTTGGTCTACTTAGTCATCGATCTTACTTTAAATGCTCCTTAGCATAATGGTGGACTTCTGTCCAGCAGTTACTCTACAACAACACAAATCAACCTGCACTTTGTTATTTCTGTCCACTAAGACAGATCAGTGCAGTAGCAAAATGCTCAATGAGGGTTTCAGTGGAGGAGTAACCAGTGATAAGTATGTGATACAAAGCAGGCTAACATTAGTGACAAGGGACAGAATGAGAAAAATGGGGAAAAGACACCTATCACGTGGGCCAGAGCCATAATCCATAGTGCTATATAATCTTTTGAACACTTATCTCATCTGAACATAGATAATTTTCTTAGACAACAAGGGAACAAAGTCTTTTATGATTAGTTAGATACACTGACATCAATAGCTTGGTTCTTCATTTCTGTAGATGATCAGGTTAATTACTGCTTTCCATTAGTGCCCAGTTGAGAGTGGCAGCAATGATGTCAGCCCAAGAACTGATGCTGAGCCTCTCCCATTCAGACCACCTGACTGGTGTAGTCCTTAGAGGAATGGCAAGCTTTGCAAACAACATGGAAGTGAGTGTAGATGTCAAACCATTTCACAGTTTATATCCCTATGATTGATAGCAGTACGTGGTTAAATGCAACAGTTTCTCTCAGAGGCAACATCCAGATTACTCTGAATAAATGGCTGAATAAGTGTATCTTCTCAGGTCTGATGGAAAGACAACTGAAAGCAAAAAGTCTCTTCGCTCACAACAGTAACTATTTGAATCAAGTATTTCTGTCACAAGGAGATCCTCAAAAATGCCTTTATAAACAAAGAAATAAAAAAAATATACTAGCTTTCTCATATAAGGAGAAACTATGTAAGAAATCTCTTACTGTTAATCTAATTTTAAGCAAGTTTAGATGCTTTATTTAGTCATTGGGATTTAAGTGGAATTTGGATTACCATGCAAAATTTTGGTTACAGCATCTGCAGTGGATGCAACTTCTGATGCCCACCTGTGTTGTGTCTGTGAACCCACTTGGTCACAGGTAGAAGCTAGGCTCCAAGGGGCTCAGGGAAAGAGTGATGCTGTTAGCTTGGCCTTTTTCGGAGGCTTACTCTTAGTCCTTCTGTGTGTTAGCAGAATTACAGGCAATCGTAGCTGTAGTGATCAGAAAGATCCCCATGCCTACAAACAGGCAGCGTGGGCAGCTGGCTGTACTTGTAGGCTGCCAGGTACATCCCTGCAGAGTGGGGATGGACATGGATTCAGATCCTTTCAGCATTGTAGCAGAAAGTATCTTCAGATTAAAAAAAAAAAAACAAAAGACTTTGCCACAGACAAAAGTACACGATCACTCTACCTCCTAACGTTTTGCTTTCCTCATCATCCTGGGACAGAAATCCTTAAGTCCAAACCCTTCATATGTTTTCAGAGAAAGATCTGCTTTCTGAAGTCTGGAGATAAAAAGAATGAGATGCAAGACTTCTTGTGATTGCCTAGGCCTGAAGAATATTTGTCTGCTCTTTGTGTTACATTTTGCAGTGAATATCCTTCTCTCACCACTCTGTTCACAAAGAGCTTGTTGCTATTGACTGAATTACAATCAACAAATCCTCGTAGGATTAAATTTCACCCTCAGAGAAGAATGTAAGTCTAAATCCCTTTATGTCCCTAAAGGACTTTAGTGTTGCTTTATGAAACTTCAAGTAAATCCTGACTTTGTTTTCTCCTTGGGGGAAGGTAAAAATTGGGGTTACCTGCAGCTAAGGAAGAATTCTGCAGCTCTGAAATGCAGAAGAAATATCAGCACGAAGAAAAGGACACATATTTAGGTCTGCAAATTGTAGAATCATAGCATCATTAAGGTTGCAGAAGTCCTCTAAGATCACCTAGTCCAAATACCAGTCCACATCCACCATGCCTACTAAACCATGTCCCAAAGTGCCACACTTACACTCCTTTTGTATGCTTCCAGGGATGGAGATGCTGTCATTTCCCTAGGCAGCCTGTTCTAATATTAATCATTTTTTTGTTAAAGAATTGTTTTCTAATATCCAGTCTAAGCCTCCCCTGGTGAAACATGAGGCCATTTCCTCTCATCCTGTCACTTGTTACTTGGGAGAAGAGACCAACACCAACCTTATTACAGCCTCCTTTCAGATGGTTGTAGAGAGCAATAAAGTTCCCATCGGCCTACTCTTCTCCAGGTTAAGCCATCCCAGTTCCTTCAGTTTCTCTTCATAAGTCCTTTTCTCCAGACCCTTCACCAGCTTCATTGCTCCTTTCTGAACGTGCTCCAGCACCTCAATGTCCATCTTGAAGTGAGGGGCACAAAAGTGAACACAGTACTCAAGGTGCAGCCCAGTGCTAAGTACAAGGACATGATTACTTCCCTGCTCCTGCTGTCAATACTATTTTTGATACAAGCCAGGGTACTCCTGGTCTTCTTGCCTTCTTAAGTTCGCTGATGACTCATGTTCAGCCAGCTGTCAACCAGCACCTCTGGTTCTTTTCTGCTAAGCATCTTTCCAGCCACACTTCCCCAAGCCTAGCACATTTCATATAATTGTTGTGGACAAAGTGAAGGACCCAGCACTTTGCTGGGTCATCATTTAGTTCCTACAGCTTACTCCAGATTTTATTAAGTGGAACAAGACCATGTGATGAAGTTCACTCTGGGTCACCATCTTTCTTCACACTGCATATATGCCCCATGATGGCCAGGTTTTACATTTGGCATTGCAATAGTTGCTCGTTAAAACAGAGAGCAAGTTCTTCCCTAAGGAAACCAGTTGTGCAGCCTCTAGAAATTCTATTGTAGTTGTACTGTGAATTGACACTCTGAGTTCTTTGCTTTCAATGGATCATAAAGAAATTTCAAAGATGTGATCTGCATCCTCTGTAGCCATTTATCTTCACATTTTAGCATGTTGACTTGCAACAGAGAAATGGCCTAACAGATTGACACTAGAAGCATAGTCTGTTATATCTGTAGATATTAAATAAAACTTGGAAACCCTCACATGCTATGAAGTGTTTCTGCAGCTTCTGGAAGTGTTCAGGCTGCCTGATGGAAGCATATTAGCCCATTTCTACTCTTTCTATGTGAGGAGTATGAGCCCTATGTAAATCATGGAAACATTTAGGTTAGAAAAGTTCTTTAAATCATGGAGTCCAATCATGAAACTAAGACACAGTGCACTGCTAAACCATGTCCCTAAGCACCACATCTACACATCTTTTAAATATTTCCAGGATGGTGACTCAATTGCTTTCCTGGGCAGCCTGTTCTAGTGCTTGACAACCCTTTCAATGAAGAATTTTTTCCTAATAGTCAATCTAATTCTCCTGTCTCTGCTGTCATCGTACCACTTGCTACTTGAAAAAAGAGACTGACACCCACCTTGCTATAACCTCCTTTCAAGTAGTTTAAGAGAGAAAGGATTCATACCAACTAATTTCTAGTGCTTGAATTGCATGTCCTCCACCTCTGTGCTGCTGTTCTTGTAACGCCAGTTACTTAAAAGTTATTTTCATGATCTCACATTCAGAAAAAAAAAATTAAATCATGCTTATATGCATTCTTGTAATGAATTCTGGGAAACCTTGAATAAATTAAAAGAAATGGATTATTTGCCATATACATTTCTTCCTTTCATGAAGGAAGATGGACTGTTTGGAGAGGGTGCTTGTCGTCTTATCAAAAAACAGCAAAGGTACATAGACTCTGACAAGCCCTTCCAAAGATTCACCTCATTCCTTTTAGACCTCATCATTTTCACCTCATTCATTTAAGGTGAAAATCCTGATGTACCGGCGGTGGCCATCCATCTCAGTGTGTTCTAGTGGGGAAATATTCTTACTATTAAGATTTGATACCCAATGTATACATCTAAAAGTAATATGACTCCCCCACCAATCCCAACAACTAATCAGTTCCTCTTTCTAGGAAATGGACTGTTCACACAGAGTCCATTCTCAAGATGTTTCACCGATCTTCTGGAGAAGGCAAATATAAATGTCAATGAGCATGTTTTAACAATTTTGTAATGAAACATTCTTTTGCTCATGGAGCACAATAATTTTGTTGTAAAGTAGTTGAATGAATACCCACTGTTTTGGGTGACTTATCCTTACTTTTGCTACTCTCTCTCTATCCAGTAAGTACTTTATGGATAGTGTCTCACTTTGGACAACTGGAAAAAAGACAAAGCAAAACTATTGTATCTATCTGTGTGAGCAGATCAGAGTTTTCATTAAGCTTTTAAATGGAAAAAGCATTAAGGCTTCATCTATTCATGGTTTCCATTCTTGAGTACTGTCGAAATAACTTATAATCTTTAACTGTATTTCTAAGCAAAAATTGTGATTACAGTCAAGTAGGACTGATTATTTTTAGTAGTTACAAAAAGACTAATTATGATTGATTGTATAAAATGCAATCATGTGTTCTTGATTATAAATGCAGTTTCTTAGATAAATTTGTTCACAGTGAGGTTTTATATCCTGTTGGTGTAGTTAATATCTTAAGTGTTTCATACAGCAAGATTTAGATACATCAATAATGGGTATATCACTACATTTTTTTTTTCCAATTTGCTATTTTCCAGTGAAGTACTTGGGCATCTTTATAAAACATGGTAAAATATAAGACAAATAATTTGATGTGGAATATAATGTCTTCTGGCTGGTAGTTGGCATCATGAAGTAATAGTGAATTACCTTTAGCAAACATATTAAAATATTAGTGCAAAGATTTTGGAATGACACAAATATGGAATAACAAAGCTTATATATTTCTCTATCCAATAAGTGCTTCTTATTTTAGCAATTTTCCTCAGTGATACATTTACTGTCATTCCATTCTTGGAACAACAGAAGGTAATTTGCATTACTATAATTCCAGAAAAGTATTTAAATTTACAAATTAAATCTCGAATTGTGTGAAAAGGAGGTTCATGTCTCTTTCATATTAAAGAAATAACATCTAAACATTCATCACCTCTCTGTGTTCTTATTACCAAAGTCAATTATATGATATTGAATTAAACAGTCTTGAAAATAAATTTAGACAGCTTCTATGCACATACTCTGTAACGATAATGTGTTAGCGTTATTATTTAAAATCCTAGTATCCTAGCTATTTTTGCACGCTGTTATATCATATTTACCAGTTTTCCCTTTTCTTACAGCATAAAACTTGTATGTGAGCAAAACCATAAGAGCTGGCAAAACAAACTATCTTTTTAAGAGCTGCTATTGAAAATGCATGAGCCTTGATAAGGCATTTGTTGGTTTCAGTTTTTTTTACATTACCAGGTCAGAAAGTGAGTGGACAGCTCTACAGTGATATTTTCAATTTATAAGGAAAAATATGTAAACAGTTTATTGTATCTGGTCATTTAGTTTGGGAGCTGCCAAAAAATGTATCTTGGTTAAATTTCTAAAAAATCCAGACAAAAACCTGATTCATTTTGTGTATACTATCCTCTGAGGGCTTTCTCCCATGGACAATGAAGATAATGGGAGGCTTTCTGCTATTGTTCATTGACAACATATTAGCAGATTCATAGAATATCTTGGATTATTGGTTCTCATCCCAAATAAACTAATCTCCCAAAGGGCCTTGCTTACCTATGTAGTGCTGAAATGAGACCATGAACAAAAATATTAAGTGTAGAGGAATCTCTTATGAGATGTTATTATTTTCATGCTCCAGTAAACAAAATCATACGCTACTACTAAAAGCCTAGTTAAGCAGAATATGAACCTGTAGCTGAAATGCGTAGTGCAAGAAGTAGATGTATTCAGGTAAGGAGAAAATTTAGCCCAGACTTGGCTCATCAGGTGTTTCAGAATCAGCTTCTGTTCCCACATTCAATATGTCAGAATTACTTAACAACCCATTCCAGACCAAGACTTGGATAGTGTATGTCCTCTATGAATGAAAAAGAGAAATGTCCTTCTCTGTGCTGGAACTTGGAAGTCCATATGAAATGTATGTTCCAAGGCTCATTTCAAGGTCCATTTCAAGTTTTCTTGATAGCTGGAATATTATGTTGCAATGTCACAAAAACTTAATTTTCTTTGGGGTTTCTATGTCCTGTTAATTTTGTTGAAGTTGGCTATATAATTCAAATGTTATTTGGGGATAACAGACAGACATTCACATACACAGAGACTGAAGAATTCAGAACTAGCAGTCTAATTTATTAGGAAAAATCCCTCAAACCAGAATAAAAGTGATCCCCGAAGAATTTAGAAATTAATAGAGCAATTTTATCATGAACAAACTCTTTCTTAGTATTAAAGCTATGAGCTTTTTTGAGGGTTTTTTAGGGTGTATTTGCATAAAATTTGTGTAGGTCAGGCTGATTTTCATGGGCCAGCTGGAATAGATCCCACTGGAGGACTAAGGTTTTCCCCAACTTTAAAATCTTTTCAGGACCCCTCACAGTCTTTGAGACTGTGCATCCCCTGGCAACTCCATGTCTTGTAAATCCCAGCCTACCAGCCTACTTACGCCTATACAGGGGAAAGCAGGCAAGGAGCAAAATCTCTCAGTGAATATAGTACACCGTGCTTAATTGCTCTGACAGACAGGAATTAGCAGAAGACATGAAAGAGAAGTATGATGATGGAGGAAAAAAACAAGTAGTTAGTTTTTAGCTGATGAATGGGTAGTTCATGCTCTCTTTTCTTCTTTGTTTCAAGCCTGGGAATGGTGGCTCTTGGTTTCTGAGTCAGTGATTTATCTCTTGTCATCTCTGCTGTATCCTACATCCTTAGCTCACATGGGTTCTTCTAAACCTGACAAATTGCCAGATCATACCAGATTAAACTTCTTGTTGATTTCACACTCCAACAGTGAAGCATTTAGTGACCTTTATCAATCAGTCTTTCCTGGATGAAAAACAGTTTTATTTATAGGATTTGTTAGTCTGTAGCCATTACAACTATTCAGAGCAAAGGCACTTAGTGAAATGCCTTGCCTGACTGGCACATATTTTCTATATTATTTAACTAGCAAGAGGGAGGGAAAATGCCAGCACAGGCCAATGAGGAACTAAATTCTACCACTCTAAGGATAACAAGCTTAATTCCACTTTTTCTGTTCCAAGCAAAACAGAGACCTCCAAATCCAACGGCACAGATATGAAATTCAGACCTGACAAAACAAAAAGCAGCTATAGACTCTAAAGGCTGTTTCAGGAAACACCGGACTGATACACTACTATGATCATGTAGTTTTGCCTAACCTGCGTACATTAAACTGTTGTGAAGAGTAGCATCCTGCAGACTGGACCCACTCCACAGGGAGGTCTGCTGCCTACCCAGGACATCAGTGAAGGACATCACTAGAAAACTTCCTTCCTTGGTGAAAGCCACAGATTATTATCCATTGCTAGTACTTCAAATTGGAAAAGATGACGCACAGCGCAGGAAGCTGAGAGCAATTAAGAGGGACTTCAGGGCCCTGGGGAAAACAATGGAGGGCTCTGGAGCGCAAGTAGTGTTTAGCTCCATTCCAACACTAAGGAATGAAGAGTAAAAGATCAAAAAGAATCAGTTGATTAATACCTAGCTCCAAACCAGGTGGTTCTCTGATCATGGACTGGCCTACGCATCTCCAGGTTTCCTTACTAGAGATGGGACACCCTTGTCTCCTAGGGGTAGTAAAGTCCTCATTAAAATCTAGCAAGGCTCATAAATAGTGCTTTAAAGAAGATGTGACGGGGGAGGGGAATGAAGCCAGGCTAGTCAGGAGGAAGCCTGGAAGTGGAACTCCAGTGCCTGAGAGATGGTGTGCTGGCAAGGACCACCAGCATATCACCACAGAGTGAGTGGGGGCAAGTACATCTGGTAACGGAAAGGATGAAACTGGCACTGATCAGGCCAAGTCAACACAGGTTCGTGAAAGGCTGTCTTGCCAAACTAACCTGATCACCTTCTATGACTAAGTGATCCGCCTACTGGACAAAGGAAAGGCTGTGGGTGTAGAACAAGTCTTATGAGGATCGGCAGAGGGAACTGGGGTTGTTTAGCCTGGAGAAGAGAAGGCTGAGGCCTTATTGCTCCCTATAACTACCTGCAAGGTGGCATCTTCTCCCAGGTGACAGGGGACAGGACAGGAGGGAATGGCCTCAAGCTCTGCCAGGTGAGATTCAGGCTGGACCAAAGAAAAAAAATTTCATGGAATGGGTCACTGGGCACTGGAAGAGGATGCCCAGGGAGGTGGTGGAGTCACCATCCCTGGAGGTATTTAAAAGATGGGTGGATGAGGTGCTGAGGGGCATGGTTTAATGGTTGATAGCAATGGTTGGACTCAATGATCTTGGGGATCTTTTCCAATCTAGTGATTCTATGATTCTGTGATTTTATCTTCCACACTTCTAGCTTGAGAAAGTAACCTTGGCAACAGAGTCAGGCCAAAAATGACCTTAATAGGCTTGTCACAATACCTAGACACAGGTGGCAAGGAACATAGTAGCTGCTGTGACAGCTGCAAATGTCCACATAGGTATGTCCTCAGGTTTCTCAAGAAATAGTTGAAAGAGTCATATCAGTATAACTCTGAGCCAATGTCCTCAAACCAGAGAGTCACAAGGAGGAAGTGTAATGTCTGTACTGATGGAGCACTCTAGGAGAATGATATAACACTTCACCTAGATTTGGTCTTCCCAAGTTAATAAGAACCTAAATAGCAACATGAGGAATATATGATTCCATTTACATTGATATATATTTCTAGTAACCAGTTACAGCATTTGACTGCATTCAAAAATCTATAGTCAGTGGGGTGGTATCAGCACTTATCCTATAGTCAACAATTAAAATGCTAAGCCCTAAAATGCTAATTTCTTCCATTGACTAAAAAAATGGTCCCTGTGTCACTAGTTTAGATGGACCTGCATTACAAACACTTGCAATCAGACAAAATAAATCTGACACTGAGCATCTCACTACTAGTGTCTATAATAATCACAGATGGTAGTTTCAAAAGTGCTTAAAGCTCCTTGAGTAGTATCATAGATGCACATCAAAAGAAGGAACAAAGTTACAACTGGAGAGAGATCTTCTGCTAATAGTCCACATTAATGCTTTGTGGTTTTCATTTGTCGGAACAATCACTTCTCTTTGCTGAAACAGACTATCAGCTGAAATGTTAAATTGCCATGTAAAACTCAGAGGATATTAACAAAGTAAGGCAAGAATCACTAACGCTAGATTGCATTAGAGATAGAATATTATCATTTTCATGTCTGGAAACAAAAATATAAAAAAAACTAATCCAGAGGATTTGTGGGTTACTTTCCAAAGAGGCTTACTTCCAAATACATTTATGATAGGTAGAGGTACATTCCACATGGCAGGTTTTCTTCTATAATAATATAGTGACCTTCTTTTAGAAGACTCTTAAGGTCAAACCTTACCTTTGCTTTATATAATGCTATTGTTTTACTTTCTTTGATTTCATTATGCAGTGTACATGAAATGTTTTCTGGCACGGAGGATGTCTTTGGCACATTATATTTGCAACAAATCAACCTCATGTTGTTGCTTGGCTGTCATCTTACATAAGAGGTTCTGTTCACATGTACTGGGAATCTGAAACACGGAGTGTAGGGAGTGTGGAACTGGCAATCTTCTACAAGTCTCCTCATTTATACAAAAAACAAGTGGGAATCATTTCACCTTTAAATAGCAGTGCTAAATAAACATGCTAAATAGGCATATCTCAAATTTTACTTTAATAAGAATGATGAGAAGAGACAAGTGTGCAAATTCTTTGGAAAGGACTAAAAAGGCACAAAAAAAAAAAAAACCAGGCAAAAAGTCTATAGGTGTGGAAATAATACCTTTTGGGGTAATCTAGGCAGTTCAATCAACTGTCTTCTTGAAGAAATGATGAAGAGCTGGCCTGAGCAATGTGCAAAACTATCTCAGAGCAAAAAGATTTCCAATGCTACACAGCTTAGGCATTCAAAATGGCAAGAGGAAATACCCATCACTATAAAATAAACCTGCCAAAATACAAAAAAACCCCACGACATTCTTGTTCAGTTTCATACTGAATTGCAGGTAAAATTTCCAGACTTAGAATAGTGCTCAATCTTAAGCTTTCTTTTTTTTTAATGAGGGAGCTGGCCACAGAGCCTTTGAGCAGAGATGTGGTGTAGCTCTGAATCCATGCTACAATGCCCACCTTCTCCATGATCTTTCAGAGCAACAGGGACACCTCATTTATCAGGTCTCCCTCTCTGCTAGTGGATAGAATGTTGCCTCTAAAAGGGAGGCATTGTGAAATCTATTTAATTGACTTGTATTATACATGAGTATGTGCTTGGTAGATATTGTGAAGAGATTATTTAGCAGCTGTGAGAATACGGTCAAATTGGAGATTCAAACACTTTCCTCTTCAAGATTCTAGTTGTTCTGGTACTAATTTTTATTTAAGTGACACTGAGCTGGTAATAACCTGGTAAGCATTCCTCAATTTGAATAATGAAAGTTGAACCATACAGAAAGGATAACACTGTCTGCATCCTAGACCAGGCTGAGTCAAATGTAAATGGTTTGACACTGGCATGTCTGTGGAGTTTGAAGCTGACAGCAGATCAACAGATCTTGGAGGAAAGTAGAAGATCAAGCAATTGAGAGGGTATAGTCTACTTTCTGAAGCAGAGTTAACATTAACATCATTGATGCTGGTTTGGCTTTCTTGAGCTGTTTCTGGGACACTTTGCTTGGTTTCAGTCAGCAAATAATTAAGATCGGAACAAAAATAAACACTGGACAATTAGTCCTTGGAATGGAAGGAATTTTTAAATTTATTTTCCAGTTTCAAATCTCACTTAAAAATTAATCCTTTAAAAATATCCACAGACCTTTTCCCCCACCAGCCTCCTCTCCCTGACTTTTCTCTCACAATGGTGTTAATTTTTTCCTCTGATCTGAGCACCTGACTCTACCTGACATTTAAGTGAGATGCACACCCACATATGAAGGCGGGTTTGTTTCTTTGAATCCAGATTTGTCTTTTTTATTTAGAGAGAACAGAGTGCAGGGAAGACAGCATAATTCAAATTAATGATTTATGTACTATTCTCATTTGTTTTCTGCTAACAAAGCTAACGTTTTTCTTTGACACAGGAAAAACTTATATGAAATGGGTCTGCTTACATAAAATAGTACACATGTATGTGCTTTTTCTGAAAGAGTTTTCATTTTCATATTTTTGAAACCTTCATAATTTTATGTCTTTAAGCAGTTCCATTAATTTCTGTTTGCAGTGTGCTGCGCAAAAAGTCTTTGAAAGTAGCAGTTTAAATTGAGAGATAACCACCTTTTTTCTGGAGATTGTGCTTTATTAAGTGTAAAGCTAGTCTTTTAAATTAACTAGATTATTTATAATGTGCTTTATTGATAGATTTATAAATGCACCTGAAAAGTTACTCTTAGTGTTGTTTTTTCACTTAAAACTCCTGGGTTTTTGATGGAATCTAATTTTAGACTCACATTCAGGTAACAACATACTAATCTATTCTGATGACAAAATCTCCCACTATCTGAATACAGTGATTTAATAACAGCATAGTTTGAATGCTTACTTTATACATTTATTTTTGAAGTGTGGATGCATTCTCATCTAATTTCCTTGAAGGAGTTCCAGCGTTTTTTCTTATCACATAAATATTTATAATAGATGCACTGAAATAGTCTCCAGAAAACACAAAGCCAGATGTTAATAGAAAAAATTTACATGGATGAAGGAAAAAAAGATGTTTTATTTTAAGTGCAGAAGAATAATTTCTCATGTATTATTCATAAATGGAATTTCTGTCAACTTCTTGTTTAACCCTCCTCTTGTTCCCAGATAATGATAAATTGTGTAACTGTGGGCCAGTACTGCAAATTGCTAAGCACAGCCTGAAGGAAGTTGGAAGCTCTGAACTCCAGTTGACTTAGTGGGAATAAATTTTTGAAATTGAAAGAGCTGATTTCTGCCTTCAGATGGATACTCCAAAAGCCCTTTGAATTCACTGCAGTCAATCAGACTCCAGACATTAGTATTGCATGAATTGTCTTCCTTCAAGTAATATTTTGCACAATATGAAATAAATCAAGAGACCAAAGACTGATGACTAAGCAAAATTTGTAGCTGATGAAAAATGTACTTGACAAAGACTGTAATGAATTGTTAATGACATTATTTTCTTAATATTTTGAACCCCAGTACTATGGAGGGGAAGGATATAAATAAATACAACATAGCTAAGAGATCAGCTCCTTCTTTGAAAGGTTATAATCCAGAAAGTATTCTCTCTCCACAGAGAGTAAGTTACATAAAAAGCACAGAATGCAATTTCCACAGTTCAGTCCATGCCTCAGAGGCAGAAGAGACAGTGCCTGTTTGTACCCACAGAAATACACATTTTGCCTGGTTACTAATCTCTAAAAAAGCAAGGAAAATCCTGCTTCATTCCACACCTGCAGTCTGGGAATAACCAACTTCCCACATCTACTTCTTTGCAATAAAGAAAGACCATTGGTCCAGAGGCCATATCCTGCAGTCTGACACTGAACAAGGCTACTACCAGGGGGAAAAACACTGAACAAGTTGCAGGGAAGCCTCATGACTTTCTGGTTACTGTGAAGGCACCCATGGGCATTCCTGTCAGTACCTATTACATCCTACCTGATTTTTCCACCAGTCACCACTATTATCCTGGATCCATTTTTAACAGTCCTACTCCCACTGCCGCAATTCATGGTGAAATGCTTGTGAGAGCAGCCATACTTGAGTGTCTCTGTTCCTGAAAGATGCAAGAGGCAACATTGTGTGAATGAATACATGGAAGAAATTAATACATTTTTTGTACACCCATTGGAATTTTTTCTCTCTTCAGCTCTGGGAGAACTAAAGCTCTCAGTGATCCACAAATTATCCGCCCCTTCGTTATTGATTTGCTTCTGTTGCAGATGTATTTGACACAATGGTCCAGCCTGCCTTGTTGCTAGCAATATTATATTTCTACATTTTTAACTTATGCCTCTCCTTGTGTTCATTTCAGGATATGCTGATAAAGGTATCTGGGAAACACATATCTGCAAACTTATTTTTGCTGTGTTTTATTTGTGTAAGATACACATCTGACAGATCTAGTTCTAATCTCTTATGCATAACCTTAAACTTATTTGTATAATGTGTAAGTAAATATCAATACACACAAGTAGAATAAAAGTTATATATAAATTGTAAACAAATGTATACAACATTATGTGTTTATATTTGTTGATACACACATAAATCTATTTTTACACTTACTTACATCTAGATCATTTGATTCTCACAGTTTGGATAGATGTCCCATTTGTTATAACAGTGCTGTATTCTCAAAGCCTAAGATCCCCCCTGGATAGGTGCAGAAAGTAACGCAACAAAACACAAGAATTTTTGTACGAAGGCAAGGAAGTCATTGAACAATGCAGTATTATTTCTGAGGAGGCCACTTCTATTAAGGATATTGTATCCTAAAGTGAAAATGCTAACTGCAGAGCCTACCAAGAATAAAGGACCACAAGTTAGAGAGTGCCCCCCTCCACCCCCCCCAGAGCTGCGTCTCCTCCTGAGTAGCCTGGCCCACTCTCAGGATTGAAAACACCAAAACCAGAGGATTTAATTCTGTCTTAGTATCTGGATATCAAGGCAGAAGCTCAGTTGAAAACATATCACAGGTCTATAATCAAAGTCAGCTTTGCAAACAGACTAAATCTCTGTTGCAGTCTAGCCATGTTTTGACTTCAAAACACGTCTTTTCCCATGATGTGTTTTTGTATACTGGGCAAAAACTGACGGGAAAATAAAAACATTCAATTAATCTCTCTACCCTAAGCCTGGCTGTCTCTACAGCTTCATCCTGGACTTCCATCTTCCTCCTTCCCCACTCAAATGAGTCAGTGAAATTCTTTAAATAGATTGGGGCCTTGTCTCTTCTGATAAAATGAATCAGCAGAATGTGTTGACCTCTTACGCAATGAAAATTAGGGGAAAAGAAAAACTACATTGAGCTTCAGCAGGAGGAGCAACGTTTAAAAATAGAGGTTTATGCTCTACAATTCTGTTAACTGTAGCTCTGGCACTCTGATTTGTCACCAGCCAACAAACATGAATCCTCATATTTGTAAACCCCATTGCATACAAAATCCCTTTTCCATCAGATCCATTCCCTGTGCACATCGCTTTGGGGAGGAAGTGCTGTCATACTGCCTCGTAGCTTCTAAATTTCAATGGGCTTGCAGCTTGCTTTGAGGCTCAGTGAACTGATGTCTTTCGGGGGAAGTTGATCGCTGCCTTCAATTCAGCACTGACAAAGGCTAAACGGAGACAATCCAGAACTGCATGGAGAAGGCCACATGGGAAAATGACTGAACACAGAGTGGTCACTGCTACTGATGTCTGGCAAAATATGACAAGATTGCAAAAGCAGTATTAATGAAAATGGAAGGGATTGTATGTCGACGAGAACTTTAGTGCTTTAAACAAGTACAAAAAATCTCATTAAAGCATGGAGGAAAGTTCTGCTTAAAGATGGTTTTGACATGCAGTACAGAATCAAAAGCAACCTATATCATGTTGTGAGGACATTTACTTTTCTGCTTCTTCAGCTTCTAATACTTACAATATATCAGTTATCAGCTATTCTTTTGGAGGTATGTACTGATGTCCCTATCCCATCTTATACAAGTCCTTCATGTAGTCTCTGTAGAAAGGGTGAATGAAAGACTTTGGTCTTAGTCTGTGATTTGACTATTAAAAAGATTATTAAGGAATCTGGGATGATTTGATATGTAGAAGGCAAACCCCTGCACAAAAGAGCTCATAACGCAGGGCCAGCACTGATATTTTTTAATGCAATACTGAGAAGAGGATTGGAAAATCTTCTTCTCCCAAGAGGAAAAAAAAAGAAAAAAAGCCTCAATTATTTTTTTTTTTTTCCCAACAGTAGGCTAAACAGCCAGGGGAGATTTAGGCGGGACATTAGGAAAAAATTTTTCACAGAAAGGGTCATTGGGCACTGGAACAGGCTGCCCAGGGAGGTGGTTGATTCACCTTCCCTGGAGGTGTTTAAGGCACGGGTGGATGAGGTGCTGAGGGGCATGATTTAGTGTTTGATAGGAATGGTTGGACTCGATGATCCAGTGGGTCTCTTCCAACCTGGTTATTGATTCAATAATTCTATGATTCAACAACAGATGGTAGTGAAGTGGGCTGGTCTCAGCCTGTTAATGCTTGATGAGTTGCCATGGAGTTCCCAATGTTCAGTTAAAATGTCCTTCATAAACAAAAAAAAAACCAAACAGATCATGATCCCTTTGCATAACTCCTGTTTTTCTCTGTATACTGAAAACTGCTAAAATGTGGTCCTGAGACCATAAACTAAACTTAAATTGCAGCTTTCCTAATGGAACTTCCAAGGTTTATTTCCACTGAACAAGTGCCTGTGGTACCCAGGCACAGCCACTGAGGTGCTAAATCACTGACAGCTCAGATTTCACTGCTGCTCCTGAAGAAGTCTTTTCATTTGTTGGCTCTTGGCTTTCAGAACTGCTGCATTCAGTTTGGGTTTTTATGCAAGCATCACTTGTCTCCATCTGTTATCTATCTCTCCTCTTTTCACAGTACTCTTAATATGATAGACATTGTCCAACCATGTATGAATACCTAGATTTTGTCCTTTAGAGCTTCATGAAGCAAAATGTCAAACAGTAATAAAATCGGATTTTGGAGAATAACAGTCTTGTTTCTCATTTTAAAGTTGCTGCCTCCCACACTTAGAGGTTTGATACAGACCTCTTCAGCAGTAAGTGATGAATAGTCTGGCAAACATATTTTTCTGTATATAAACATCATCAGTATGGAGGATTGTCTTCCAAAGGACCCCAAAATCCAAATTGATTCTAAATGCAGAGTTCTGCCAACATTGCAGTGTCACCACCTTTGACTCTGAAATCAGCACCAGCAACAACATGTTCTGAATAGGAAGGAATACTTTCTCCTCAAATGCCAAGATTAGTGAGGGCTTAGACACAGTTATTTCCAAGGTAGTTTTGAGTCAGGAAAGTAAGGCTTAAGCTTACATCTGAAGAAAATTTAGGTTCATAACTGACGTACAGTGGTGGAGAGGATGTAGTACCTTATTCTAAGGCTCAATCCATGCACAAGACATGCATTTACCTTCTCTCCTTTCAGGCAGAGGACTCTACATCTGTGTGCCTCTGAGAGTCAGGTTCTAGGAGGAGTATGACAATCTATTGATGATGGAATTATGCATGTGAGTATTTATCGCCCTTATTGCCTCTGTCTCCTTATCTGTCTTCTTCCCAGGCAAGGATTTCAGGCAGGCTTCTCCATTCCCAACAAATTGGCACTGTGTCCCTCACTTGCCTTGTGCATTTGCAAGTCTCGTTACCCTTTGGAAACAGCTTTCTCTCAATTTGCTTTGCTTCAGTGCAATCAGTGCATCCAGACAGAAACAGCTTTGAAATTTACCTTTTCAAACCTCAGTTTCATCTTTCTCCTTTGATGTTTCTTGTCGGGTTTTCCAGTTCTCCTTGCCTCTCTTAGCCTGCCACAGCTCCCTTTCTCCAGGCTGTTACTTTCCTCAGGCTTATGACTCTCTGAGCATCCTAACTTGCAAAGGCATTTCTGTCACAAGGTGGCTATCACTGGAGCACTAATTTGCTCTGCTGTCAACAACAATATCTATCACGCTCAGCAGCTGTGTCAGAGCTGGACAGCCACTGAAAAAAACCCACAGAACTGTTTTGACAAAGAAGCATTTTTGGCTACAGAAAGTTGTAGTTGTCTGAATAGTCAAGAGAGTCTGAGTAACGCATGATGAACAGTGCCCATAGAGCAACAGCTGTGAGAGTGCAGACTCAGTGTCTTGCATGGTTCAAGTAAATCAAGTCACATTGGGCCTCCAGGTGTAGCCAAACTTGATAAGTGATCCTGATTCAGACTTTCCATCTGTCTTTGGTATAGATTGGTTGAGAGAACAGCCCTCAAAGGAACAGTTCTTTTTGTTACTTCTTTATTGAATTGGATGCATGCTCAGAAGATTCCACACAGGCATTTGAAGGAAATCATTACTGCAATGTTTATGGTACTGCAGTGCCAAAGTGAATGGATGGTATTCCAACTTGTTTTTAACATATCAGGCAAGGCCCTGATGGTCCCTTACTCATAGAGAGTTGTTGGCTGCAGTGTTGCATAAAGCATCCGTAAAAATATTTTTTTTATTATTGATTCAATTAAAGCTGTTTTAGTTTTATTTTCCAACTCAAAAATCTCTTTCTCATTTTTCTTTACCCTTTCCCAGGGTGAAGAGGAAGGGTGTAGGTAATTGTGACCGCAGCTGTCAGTGGTTAGCTGCTGATCAGGCTGGGCTAGGACTAACCCGTGACACCCAAATACATATATATGTGTAAATTTATGTTACACAGTTATATAATACACTTGTTAAGGGGAATGGTTCCACAGTCTAGCATGTGATTCTTACTTTACCCCATCTTTTTATTCATATTTAGCTACCCCTGCTCCTGCTTCAAAGGCAGCTCTCTAGGACTGGGGAAGGCAAGAAAGACAACTCCAGAATACTATCTTAATCATGCCTACCAAATGTTCTGGGGCAAATGAATGAGTCTTAACAAATTATTAACCTTGTTGTTTCTAATCAGTGCTATATACTTTGAAAGCTGCTCCAGAATTGGTAGTATAGTTTAATAAATATGCTAATACATAAGCAGACCAAGTAAAATAAACCAAGTTCTTTTCACAAAAAGAACCAGAATCTTAATCAACAAAAGGCTTCAATGATGGCTTCAATGATGGAAGTGAAAAGCTTCCAAAATTTTCTGGTCCTCCACCTACATACACCTAATATCACCAAGCAGAATGTGAGAACCTGCTAAAACAAGCTCTCGTGATGCTGAAGTCACTGGGATAAAGTGCTGAAAGCACAAACACAAGCAAATTCCTATTTATCAAAGTCTAGCTTTCCTTTCTTGCATGGTCTTGGTAGCAGATTTTTTCCCTCGCTTAGATATGTCATTCTGTGCTACAACCTCCGCAGCAAAGAGTAAATTTGGAACTGAAATCCGGATTGTCAAAATGAAGGCATGAAGAAGGGAAGTTATTTTATCCCTATCTCCCTGCTCAGATTCTGCTCCCTATGCTGAGTACAATCTATGGAATTTGAATCTGGGGCTGAAGATGTAGGCAAGGAATAGGATTAGACTGAATTTCTTTATACAGTTCCAGTTCTTTATTATTGTTTACATCTAACTGGATTTCCACTGAGGCTGCAGCAGCAATGCCAGCAGAGTTGCCAAATCCTTCCAACCTCCTTTGCTTCTGCACTTCCCTGTGAAGGCCCTGGTGAAAAAAGCACTATTATTTGATAAAAGACCGTTCTGGAAATCCTGAAGATCTCCAGCATCTTTGCTAATCTTGAGCATGAATGTTACCACAGCTGCCAGATATTGAAGAGACCCAGCTTAAATTTGTGAAACTTCATGGCATGAAGCAGTAACTGATATGTCTGCAAAGTAGGGCTGAATCTGCTTCTAATAATTCCTGACTCCCTTCACTGCTGAAGGATCTCTGAGTAAAACCATATGAAACCACAAACACAGTTTAGAAAATTGCTGTTAGACAGGAATTGATTCCTAAACTGTAAACAGAAGAGGTTAGAAAGGAGAAGGAAAAAACTGACATTTTCTAGATCTGATTTCTGTTACTTATGTTACTCATGCAGCTACCCAGACCCTGGGCTGCAGACAGTGCCCCCCTCCCATAGTGGCTCATGCCTCTGGCACTGGCTCCTCCTGTGGAAGCTGTGCTCGGGTAGGGGAACGGCTGCATATGGTGGAAGAGCTGAGGAAAGAAGTGGCTAGGCTGAGGGGCATCAGGGAGTGTGAGAGGGAGATAGACGAGTGGAGCAGGACCCTCTCACAGGCTGCTGGAGCCAGTGAAGCTGAACACCACCCACCTGTAAGCTGCAAGGCCGGGAGAGACAGAGAGGGGGAATGGCAGCAGGTTCCTGTCTGGAGAAGGAAACCTGCTCCCCCCATCCAGGCAATTAACCCCCAGATCTCTCTGGGGAACAAATATGAGGTGCTGAGGGTGCATCCTAGCCCTAATGATGAAGAGGGCTGCACCCACAGCCTAGAAATGTTTCCAAAACTCCATCATCCTCCCACAGCCTTAAAAACATCCTCGGTTAAAAAGAAGAGGAGGGTGATTGTCTTGGGGGATTCCCTTCTCGAAGGAATGGAGGGTCCCATCTGTAGGCCGGACCCGCTCCATAGGGAGGTCTGCTGCTTGCCGGGAGCATCAGTGAGGGATGTTACTAGAAAGCTCCCTTCCCTGGTCAAAGATACGGACTACTACCTGCTCTTAGTTTTTCAAATTGGTAATGAAGAAATATAACATAGAAGGCCTAAAGCCATTAAAAGGGACTTCAAAGCACCTGGGAGAATGATCGAGGGCTCTGAGGCACAGGTAATATTCAACTCCATCCCAATACTAAGGAACCAGGAGCAGGAACTGAGGGCTAAGAAATGGGTTAATGAATGGCTTAGGGACTGGTGTGAGAAGAGGGGCTTTGGGTTCTTTAATCATGGGGAGGCCCACGCACCCCCAGGCTTTCTTACCAGGGATGGGACACGCCTGTCTCCTAGGGGGACAAAAGCCCTCACCAAAAACCTAGTTAAGCTGATAAATCGAGCTTTAAACTAGATGTGAGGGGGGAGGGCATGGGGACCAGGCAGGATGGGAGTGAACCTGGAGGTGAGACTTCAGTGGTAAAGGGTGGTGTGCTGGTGATGCCTGCCAGTATATCACCACTAAGCAAGAGGGGGTGAGTGCAGCTGAGGATGGTAGGCAGCAAACTGGCACTGTGGCCTTAGTTAAGTCAAGGACCGCTCAGTTGGGGAGAAGCCCTATTACGAAGGCTGAAGCTACGCCTGCCCAGCTGAAGTGCATTTACACTACTGCACGCAGTACGGGAAATAAGAAGGAGGAGCTGGAAAATGTGGTAGGGCAAGGAGACTACGATGTCGTTGCCATTGAGCAGACGTGGTGGGATGACTTGTACAACTAGAGCGTAACCATGGTGGGGTATAAACTCTTCAGGAAGGACAGGAAGGGCAGAAGAGGAGGTGGGGTAGCCCTCTATGTTAGAGAGGGCTTTGATACCCTCGAGCTGGACTACGGTCAGGATGGGACTGAGTGCCCGTGGGTGAAAATCAGAGGAGTCCATGGGCAGGAAGGGATTGTGATGGGAGTCTGCTATAGACCACCCAGCCAAGAAGAAGCAGCTGATGAGCTCTTCTATAAACAACTGAGTGTAGTCTCAAAATCGCTACCTCTAGTCCTTGTGGGAGACTTCAATTTCCTAGATATAGGCTGGGAGTATAATACAGCAGAAAGGAAGCAGTCCCGGAGGTGCCTGGAGTGTCTGGAAGACAACTTCATACAGCTGGTGAGCGAACCGACAAGGGACGGTGCCCTCCTGGACCTGCTGTTTGTAAACAGAGAAGGACTGGTGGGGGATGTGAAGGTTGGAGGACACTTGGGGCAAAGTGATCATGAGATGATAGAGTTCTCAGTGCAGGGTAAAATGAAGAAGGAGGTTAGCAGAACAGTAGCCCTCAACTTTCAGAGAGCAGACTTTGGGCTGTTCAGAAGTCTGGTCGGAAAAGTCCCATGGGAGGCACTCCTTGAAGGCAAAGGTGTCCATGAGGGCTGGGCGCTCTTCAAGAAGGAACTCCTAGCAGCTCAGGAGAAATTCGTCCCCAAGTTCCGGAAAAGTAGCCGGCTGGGTAAGAAACCAGCATGGTTGAGTAGGGAGGTCCTAAGAGACATCAATAGGAAGAGGAGGGTCTACGACCTCTGGAGGAAGGGGCAGGCATCCTGGGTGGACTATAGGGAGGAAGTGAGAACGTGCAGGGAAAAAGTCAGGAGGGCTAAGGCCCAACTAGAAATGCGATTGGCCAAGACTGTGAAAGACAACAAAAAGTCTTTCTACAAATACATCAACAGCAAAAGGAGGGCTAGGGAGAATCTCCAGTCCTTAGTAGATGCAGAGGGAACAAGAGTAACAGGGGACGAAGACAAGGCTGAAGTGCTCAATGCCTACTTTGCCTCAGTCTTTAACAGTAAGGATAATTGTCCCCTCTGTGCACAACCCCAAAGGTTGGGAGAGAAGTGAGATTCCCAAGGTCCAAGAGGAGGTGGTTAGAGGCTTGCTTGCCCAGCTAGATGCCCACAAGTCTATGGGGCCGGATGGAGTCCACCCAAGAGTTTTGAGGGAACCGGCGGATGTGCTGGCCAAACCCCTTTCCATTATCTTCCAGCAGTCCTGGATGACTGGGGAGGTTCCGCTGGACTGGAGGCTGACGTCGTGCCCATCTATAAGAAGGGGCGCAGGGAGGATCCAGGGAACTACAGGCCTGTCAGTCTGACCTCGGTACCGGGGAAAGTCATGGAGCGGGTGATCTTGAGTGCTATCAAGAAGCACTTGCAAGAGAACCGGGTGATCAGGCCCAGTCAACATGGGTTCATGAAAGGCAGGTCTTGCCAGAGTAATCTGATCACCTTTTATGACAGAGTAACTAAACTCTTGGATGAGGGAGAGGCTGTGGATGTGGTCTTCCTGGACTTTAGTAAAGCCTTTGATACAGTTTCTCACAGCATTCTGCTTCGGAAACTGTCGGCCTCTGGCCTGGACAAGTGCACACTCTCTGGGCGAAAAACTGGTTGAATGACCAGGCCCAGAGGGTGGTGGTAAATGGAGTTAAATCCAGCTGGAGGCCAGTTACAAGTGGCGTTCCCTAGGGCTCAGTCCTGGGTCCAGTCCTGTTTAATGTCTTCATCAACGACCTGGATGAAGGCATTGAGTGCTCTCTTAGCAAGTTTGCAGATGACACCAAGCTGGGTGGAAGAGTCGAACTGCTGGAGGGTCGGGAGGCTCTGCAAAGGGACCTGAACAGGCTGGACTGCTGGGCGGAGTCCAACGGCATGAGGGTTAACAAGGCCAAATGCCGGGTCCTGCACTTGGGGCACAACAACCCTAAGCAGAGGTACAGACTAGGAGAAGCCTGGCTGGAAAGCTGCCAGGAGGAGAAGGACCTGGGGGTGTTGGTTGACAGGGGAGATTTAGGCTTGAGATTAGGAAAAAATTCTTCACGGAGAGAGTGGTTAGGCATTGGAATAGTCTGCCAAGGGAGGTGGTTGAGTTGCCATCCCTGGAGGTGTTTAAGGTTAGGGTGGATGAGGTACTTAGGGGCATGATTTAGGGATTGGTGGGAATGGTTGGACTCGACAATCCAGTGGGTCTCTTCCAACCTGGTTATTCTGTGATTCTGTGATTCTGTGATTCATATTGAAATTTAATGTGAAACCCAGTGGTCTGAAAAAAACTATAGCTCACAGTGATATGGTATATACAGAAAAGCATTTCCACTCTGTACAATCCAGTATCAGTCAGCCAGCTTGGGTATATTTCATACTGCTGCTATAGTGGATAGGAATGCTTGACTGCGTTAGAATAATTGCCGAGTTTGTTCCTGCTGCCTCTTTTCAGGTCCGTAAAGTAATCGCTGTTCAAACACACTTGAGGCAAAGAAATTATACAGTGAGATTTCTCCTTTTAAAGTCTAATACTGAAAATAACACAGTCCACTCTAATTAACTTTTGTAAACATGCATCCAGCAGGCATGCAAGCATTAGAAATAGCCAGTAAGCAGTGTAGCCATCCGCTGCTTCAGGCACAACATTTTGAAGTATTTGCCTGAATGATGGCACTACAGTAATCCTGCACAGTATAAACTGCAATCGCCCCTTTCCTCGATACTCTCACTGAATGACAAATCTTCCAGGTGACTCACTGGCAGTAAGATGCACACTCATGCACCAAGTCTGTTTTTGGATATAGAGACTCAGATTGAGGACTTTCCAGCACGACATTATCAAGCTGTGAAAATTTTTCCAAGCAAATATTTGGATTTCTTTGTAGGTTATCAACTCAGTGTTTCTCAGGCAGAAACATGCTTTTTCTGTCCTTTTATTTTTCTAGAGATCTTGGTCCTGTACACTTATTATTTTCAGCTTTGCCAGTGGGGTATGTGGTCATCACGTTGGGGCTGCAAACACACAATTCTCTTGCCCAAGTTTTTTAGTATTTGGTCTTGACAGGCAAAAAATGCAGATAATTTCTCAAAAACTAATTCTCTCCTGTCTGGGGAGATACCTGCGGGTCTGATATAGCATTTCTTCCCTTCTAAAGTTAAGCAGATTTTTAAGAAGAAATGTAACAAAACAAAGCTCTTCTACAACTTCAAAGGTTTTCATGGTATCCCCCCTTTTACTGCATGTGGCATTCTCCTAGGCAGAACTAATGCACAAAGCACCTTGCTGGAGGAGAATGAATCCAGCCAAAAGCCAAGAAGGACAGCAATAAATCACTGGTTCCATGACACTGGAACTCCTTCCTACAGCCAAGATTAAAAGAACCCATCACAAATGCACTGAATAGAATGAAGAAGAGTAAGGAGGCAAAATCCAGGAGGTCAGTACTGAAGACCATATATGTAGGGAGAAGGCAAACTTAGTTTGTGTCAGCTGAGATTAAAAAAAAATTATTCTAACTATAGTTTGTGGTCTTTTTGGAGCCCTTACCTCATTACAGCAAAGACTAAGGAAAAAATCTCAGCTTACTCATTATTAAAATTTTCTTTGTTTCAGAAAAGAGATTCTTTAGCCTAGTTTGATAATAACTGGAAATATTGTCTTTTCTTAGTTTTCATACATGTTAATAATTTAGTGAAATTCTTATTCCTATTTCTAAGGTAACTACACTTCTATTCCACTTAAGATATCCCAGCTTGTCAGCTCTCTTGAGGCAAGAGTCCATAGTGCAGCCTTTCTTAATCGGGCCTTAGCTAACACCCCTGCTACTCTCAACAAGTCTGACTCAAAATTAGCTTCTCTGCTACCTATGTCCAAGCTCTCCAGTTCTCCCGAAGTTGTGTCCAGAACAAAGTCATTCAGTAGGAACTGTCTCTTAAGATGAAGGCCACTCTGTATACCTACTTGGTGCTCCTCCATTTTCCAATACCCTTATCAGTTCAGGTTTTATGCACTTTTAGACCTCTGAAATGTTTGTCCTTGTTAGTCATAGTGAAATTTTAGAAGATACCTCTGTCTCCAGCCAGGACTATTATTTTTATAAATGGCTGAAGCTTCCTTTGGTTTGCATTTAGGCCATAGCAATCTGCATGGTAGCTCTCTTGGAGAAAGAGCTCCAAGTGCCTTCATCTTGAAGTTGTTCCAAAGTCAAATCCAGTGTTAACTACCACTCTACATTGTTTTCTTCTTGAAGGAAACATCTCATGTCTTATCCAGGAACACAGCTGCTGACAAAACCTAAAGTTGGTTAGGCTACTTTTCTAACATTTATAAAGTTAAAGAAATACTCTTTAAATACTCCATAGCTTGAGAGCATCTGTCATAAGTCTTTTTTGGCTTCCTTCATCCTTTTTACATCAACAAGTCTGCTACAACCCTAAAGCCATCTGTATATCTCATGTTAAATTTCTACAAGGGCTTTTGTTTCCCTTGACCACCAACATCCCACAAATAGAAAACATCACTTTTATTTTTCACTCTTAAACACCTACAGTATCACCCCCACTGTGGAGGAAGAAAGTCAACAAACACATTTGGTCACAGCCTTCGGAGAAATGATACCTTCCCAACAGCCATGTGCCCTCAGTGGAAATGATGAAGGTTAGGCAGCTGAGAGGCAGCTGTCTCTGAGAATTAAAAGAAGCATGTGAACAAGCTGCTGCAGTGGGTGGGAGAAGAGGCCATGCCACTCTCCAGGACTCACTGTCTGGGAGTCTCAACCAAATCACTCCATCAGGATGCCACTCCATGTTGCTAACACGATATTTTAGCATTAAATTGAAGAAAACTTAAAAAGCAAAACTGTCATCTCCTTAAGCAGCATATTACTTCATCTCTGCCTGAGGTATGAACAGAAGGCTGATTCATTTGGTTTTGCTGAATTTCAGTTTTATTCCACTGCATTTTGTTTTTTTAATTCAGAAAATAATTATGATCTGCATTGTATATCAGAACTTGAACCAAAGCTTTCTCTGAGATTTTTGAAAGTTTCAGTTCCATATAAACTTTTGTGGTTTATTCCTGTACTTAAAAGGCCCTCTCAGCAACAAATCTATAATTCTAAAATGTATCAAGATATCTGTCCCTGGGAGGGCCCTGTACCAGTTTGCAAACTGGTTTCCAAAAACAGTTCATAAACTTAGTGCCAGTGAGAACTACAAGAATGCTTGGTCCCATGGTTCAAAGCCTGTTGAAAACAGCCAGGCCTTTCCCTCTGTTCCTACTTGCTAGTTCTTTTCGTTGCAGTTTTTAAGTAAGGTTGAGGTAAGTAAACAAGAAACCAGATTTGTCATATAGATTTTTTTTGTCAGCTTGACCATTATTAATTCTGGATTTCAAATTAGCGGAATTAGCCAGAAAAAAATAAGATAATAAACTATTTTTTAAATGGTATGACTGTCATTGAGATATTTATTCTCTAGTTCTTTAGGGTGAGAGATTAAGACGTGGTTTTAAAGTAACTAGATGTAAGTTAGAATGACCCTCCAGTTTTCCCTTTTGTGCTTCAAGCTGCACAGGTTTTTGGCATCACTGGTGCTCCAGAGCTGGCTCTCCCTGGAGCATGGCAGCTGCTCAGCAGAAAAGCAGCCACTAGAGAGCATGATGAGACCACTAACCTCTCTGTGTTTGATCTAGATTGGGACTTGAATCATGTCTCCTGAAGTAGAAGGGTGATGCTCTGAAGCATTTTTATGACTAAGCCCTATATGCAAAGACAAAAAGCCAACTCAAATATAAATCTTCAAAGGCAAAATAGAAGACCACTCACCTTTAAGCTTGATGCATTAAATGAAAGACAGCATGAAACCCTCTTATCTTTTTTGAATCTTTCATATGAAGATTATGTATAAACATCTGTGTTGTACTTGAACTCAATAGAAAGTCTTTAGCTTGGAGTACATAAAAATATTTTTGTGTTGTTGGTATACCTCTGGACATCACTGCTTTATGGTTATTTTTTCTGTATAAAGCAGATTACAAGACTGTAAAAAGGGATATAAGTGAAAGAAGTAAGACGTGTTTAGTTTATCTTTGGGACAAAGGCAAAGCTAAATAATGAGTATAGCTATACAAAAATTGATTTAAATAATTCTATAGAAGTTTGCTATAGCAAAAGGAGAAATTGGATACCTTTGAATAACATGAAGAGCTCTTGAGTTCTTACCTATATCTCTCTGATTTCATCCATAAATCAACATTGGAAGACTATCTGAAATGAGTTGAGGCTTACAATTTACTTCCTGCAGGGGGAACAGGGCAACTTGAAAATCTGACACTTTATTCAAGAATGAAATAAAGCAGGAAGAAAAGGAAGAAATTTCCTTAATACCATGAGAAGAGCTATCTTTTCCAGCAGTGAAGATGTGGACTGCATGATGCTCATATGCAGAGGTTTTCTACAGCCTAAAATTTTGACTGTTTTTATTAAAGGAAAAGATAGATTCAAGGACAGCTCTTCACTGAGCTTGGCACCAGGGAACACACACCAGTGGGCAGCAGAACGGCCCCAGGTCTGTCTCTAATCAAAGCTGATGTCTCCACAGTATGTCAGCATTTCATGACACCATTCCAAATAAACAGCATCAAGTGGAAAATGAAGAAATAGGAAAGAGGAAGAAACAAACAAAAAACAAACTAACCCAAGAACCCAACTTTCTGCCCCAATCCCTTTCATTTGAACTAGAAACAGATAAAATTTAATCGAAGTTAAAACCCATAGTTTGCATTGGTGAGAGAGGCACATTTTGAAAAGTAGCAAACTACTGCTGTGTTCAGCCTGTGCAGTTGACACCAAGAGATTATGATGTTGCCCTGTGTGAAAACCAGAAGCAGTTTCAATGATCTTGCCTAGCAACTAAGTTTCCCTCTGAGCTCTCTCTTATTCCAAAAATCCACATATTGTTTCTGTACGAAATTAAGTTTAAAATCTATTGGCTCTCCATGTATAATAAACCTCCTACTCCATTCCAGAACCCGTGGACCAGGGCACAGTGGCATGCTTTATAAACACTCTCAATTTTTTTGTTCACATGTATGTTCAGCTTCTCCCCTGAAGGAACTTTAAGGCTATTCCCCAAATCACTAAGGCTTTCCAGCATCCAGACTAAAGAGGGAGCAATCAATTGGTTTGTGAAGATTTGTATTGCACAAGATGGACATATCACTGCCTATCAATAAATGTACATCTCTGGGAAGAAAAAAAAAAATATGCTGAGTCGTTGGTGTCATCACACTTGCATGTAGAGGTGGTTTGTGGAAAGACTGTTGCTCTCTGCCAAGATGCACTTTTCTAACCAGTCTGCAATATTGCAGTTGGAGCCCAAAATGAGTGAGGACAGTTTGACGCTGCAGCAGTGTTAGTAGATATGGATGACTCTTGCCTCGTAACTGTGGTGGTAAGGCAGGCTGTAGGTATGTCAGGTGTGTTCATGACAGGAGTTAGCATCTGCTTTAAATGTTATGAACAGTGTTGTCATAGTAAGAGTACAATGTGTAACTTTGGCTGGTGGAGATATCAGTCATCCTGAGTAGCAAGCTGGTACTGCCATAGAAGGGGACAATGGATCAGATCCTGACTGTCATGAACGTAGTAAAGTCCAGATGTGGCATCTGTCACAGCAATTTGAGCTTAGCTTCTTGAAGTAACTCTGGAAGACATCTCCTGCCACTCCATCAGTAAGAGCCCTGGAGGGCACTCTGTGAGCCAGGTGTACTTGAGACTCTAGGCAAGACATTTGCCTGAGCATCCCTGGGACCAGGGAGGGAAAGCATTGGCCTTTTTTACTTTCTTGAAAATATTGATATATTAGAGTCTAATTTAGCATCAATGCAGTGTATGCTTTGTGCTCACTTGACATTTGTAAGCATAAACAAAACAGGGGGGCAGCAGACTTCAAATAAAAATATGGAAATCTTGGCACACCAAGAAGTCAGCATTAGGAAGTGCATAATAATAACAAGAATGCTTCGTAACTCATCAAATTTGAATTGGGCTCAATCTTGGGAAATAAAGTCGGAATAAAAAAAGCAAGCAGTTATAGCTTTTTAGCTCCTTTTGCTTTCAGTGGGAAAAACACAATTGCCATATTCTAATCTTCCTCAGTAAAGTATAAAAGAGACAGATGAGCTGCTGTCATGTTGTTCCCCATTTCAGTTGTCCCCAAAGAGATAATCTTTTATCTTACTAGACTAAGCTATCCTTAAGAGAAAGAGAGAATAAAGGAAAATACAGAAAATTTACTCTGTGTAGAGGAGTGTGTATGTGTGTCTGCATGCATGCATGTGTGTGTGTGTGAACCTGTGATTTACACAAAGAAAGGATGAGACTGAAGAGTGCACAAGAGGGTCTCCAAAATACAAAAGCTGGAGAGTGAGTTTATGTGAGTGTGTGTGCCAATGAGAGAGTGAGGAATCTAGAAAAGGAGAAAAATAAAGCAGGAAATTACACAACCATTCGCAGCTAGGAAGTTCAATGCTTAAGTTTGAAAGACTCACTGATTGGGCTGTTTTTTGGCTTTTCTGCCAGCAGCCCAGAAATCACGGAATGGAAAATCTGAAGAAAACAATGTCTCAGAAAATACTGGATTTGTAAGTTGATGCTAGGGAATTCTGTGGTGGTTGTTTGGTTGGTTTTGGATAGTGAATGTTGTCCACTCCATTGCAGATCGGAATTTTGGTGTTTTTATCCAGTCCCCATTTTGGGTTGTGTGAACTTGACACATTTGGCTTGTCTCACTGAGCTGAAATATTCTATGCCAATTCAGTATTAGTTTGCGCCTTTCTGAAGATCCATCTTCATGGAATTTGAAGGTCACTGCATCTTATCTTCAATTCTACTACAGGTCAGAGTTTTGGCCTTAATCAAATTCACAGTACACTACAGACCTCCTTTATCTGAACCCTGGAGTGATAAGATTATAGCATATTCTGGAATTATTGTCCATCTGGAAAGTGAAATCCACGGGAGATATTAGGAGCCTGAAGCATTCAAATAGAAACTCCTGAGAGGATCTACAGTTGTCAAGGAAGATGATCAATGTTGGATGGACCATGCTGAAACAACATGTTTTAACATTTCCAAAGCATATTCCAAAACTCACACATGTGCACAGACACATGCCTGCACACACAGTCTTGCATACACATACCCACATAAATATCTATTAATTACAATTGGCTCACTTGAGGTTGAAAAAAAAAGAATGTAACTATTTGAAAGTGTCTTCTAAGAAGTTGTTGTTGGATTGGATAATGTAAAATGTACTATCATCATAGTGATGTGACAGGATGGAAAGGGTCCAGAGAAGGCCCACAAAGATTAGCAAAGGACTGGGAAGGCTTTTCTATGAGGAGAGGCTGAGAGAGCTAGGTTTGTTTGGCCTTAGGAAAAGAAGGCTTAGTGAAGACCTTGTCACCATGTTCCAGTATAAAAAGGGTGGCTACACAGAATATGGAAACTCTCTTTTTACATGGAGTCATATGGAAAAGAGGAGGGGTAATAAATAAAAGTTACTCCTGGGGAGATTCTGATTCAACACAAATGGAATATTTTTCACAAGGAGAACAATTAGCCATTGGAATTATCTCCCCAGGAGGTGTTGAACTCTCCAAAATTGGACACATTTTACAATTTGGATGGACATGTTATGGACCATGTTTTTTAGACTGTACTTTTGCCATGAAGGGTTGGACCAGATCACCCTTGAGGTCCCTTCCAACCTGATGTTCCGTGATTCTATGAGCTAGGGTTATTAAAAACATCATATGGTTGTGTGCAGAGTCTTGTTCATACTGATGAGCTTTATTTGTTGATCAGTGCACTTCAGGGTGTAAACCTTTGCTTTCTGGAAAGGACTGCAAATAAAAAGTTACTTACAAACAAGAAGATTGAGAGGAAAAAAGCAATAACTAGAAATTCAATATAGCTTTGAGGACCTTGATATTCTAAAACTTTTGCTTCATTAGCACCTTTTCATTGCAACTAAGCTTTACTAGCCAGGGAAAATCACAAGAGAAGTCTAGAATCTTCCATAAATCTTTAATTAAACTTTAATTAATGCTAAGTAGGTATGCTCAGATGCTTATGAGTAGTTCCTAAGCAAAGTGAAACGTTACAGTCTATTTTTTGTGAAGTGTCATGAAGATATATCCTTGATCTGTCTAGATACCCATTAATTCAAGATGTGATAGCACCTTGCTCCATCTTCCATCATTAACATTCCTTTACTTCTTAACTCTGTTGCACTGTGGTGTTTCAAATCTGGCAGTATGATTAAGAAGTAGGAGTATATAACTTGTAGCTAATATTTTATTATCGTTCTCCTTTCATTTAGTGTCTGCCTTAATTAAATTGTAAGCCTGACTCAACAGCTTTCCAAATATATCTTCCATATAGTCATGTGGGCTGCTTCCATAGCATAATGAGGAGAATGTAATGTGTGACAGTTTTACTGCTTCTTTTATTTCTGTTGTTCCAAAGAGAGATATCACCTGTGTGGATATTTTATCTTTTTGAGGGGATGTTGACCCTGATTTTCTGTTCAGTGAAAGATCATGTGCAGTACAAGGCAAGGTCCAATGAAATGTTAATCATAGGCCATGTTCATCACCCTTACATTGTAATATGAAATAAATATAATAGTAACTAATTTTGGTTTATGCCATAAGCTTGTGGTTGAGGACAAACATTGTAATGGAGTGATATCAAGCTATACCTTGGCCTGGCCTGGCCTCCACATGCTTACCAGGTCCCCTGGCTTCTCCTGATATCCTGAGTATATAGACTCCTCTTAGATCAGTGGCTATACCATAACTTGCTGTTGAGGCTTTCATTGCAGCTGATGAAGATGCAGTCAAGATTGTCAATGCAATTTAGGAATCAAATAATCTGATCACATGCTAATATCTACTTTAAGATTAGATTCATTGAGACAGACTTTTCCTTACTGAAAATAGATTATCCATTGATTGTAAAGGGTGATTAGAGTGAGGACCTTCTCAGAGTTCCACGCTGACATTTTTGACACCTACAATTTACCAGACAAATCCTACCCTAAATGTAGCGGGCTTCAAGTTTTGTGGCATAGCTAGCAAGGGAAGCCATGAAGTAAGTCATTGCCACTCTCACTTTGCTTCACTTGTCCATTTTCATTAACCTGCCACCAAAACACAATATTTACTAATTGGCCAATTAGTCAAACCTTAAGAATCAATTGACATGGGCCACTACTGGCCAGTTTAATTCTTCCCTCAGGGAGACTTCTTCTGGAAACAAAAATGAACTATCAAAGAGGTAACAGGAATCAATAGCAATCAGTATGGTTGCATTTAATGTTCTCTCTCAGCAACACACACATACATTGGCAAGTATATGTTTTCTCACTAATTATCTTTGTACTTATATGAAAAAAAAACCCTAACATAAAGCATACATCCTGCTTTTTTCAGTAATACGTCAAAACATCCAGATTTACAGTTACTTCAGTGATGTCAAGACTAGATAAAGTAGAATAGTAGTATGAGAACAAAAAGTTGAACAACACATCAAACAGAATTATAATATTCTGATCAACACACTTTCTCTCTTCCCAGTCTATACACTGCACACCGTGAATGTATTAAGAAAGCCAGATGCATCGATCATTATCAAAATGACAAAGAAACACATTATTGAAATTAAAATAAATTGCAGATACTTTAAAATAGATTATAATTATTAGAAAATTATTTTTTGACATTATATTCCAAAATATTGTAAATTTCAAATCTCATTACCTGCTCTTTTGCATTATTATTTAAATAGTACCCAGAGCTGAAATATCAAGCTGCAGGATCTTGTGCAATGCACACATTTTGTTTCCAAACTTAAGGAAAAAAACTTCCACTCCATAATGAAAAGAAGTGAAAAATCACTACTCATTTGACATTTTGAAATCAATTTATAATGATAACCAAATGCAATAGCACCTGGTAGATGGGCACAGATATCACAATCTTTCACAAACAGAAATCAAGATTTGTGAATGTCTCTAAAACTTAATATTCCTTCAAGATGTCTTTGTTCAAAATGTTATCTGGAATTCCCTGGATGTCTCTCCAGTAAACATGTTGCCCGTGTTGACACAGAATGACACAGTCAATCCTCTTTTCTTAAGATGCACAAATGCCTGTTAAATAGATATCTCTATTTAAGTCTCACATAATGAGCATATATATGGTTGATAGCTGATTGGAGCTGGGGGTTAGAAAGGAGGAGGGGACACTGATCCATTATGATTTTTCTCATTGCTATCTACCCCAAAGAAATTATCACAGAATCATAGAATACCACCTCAAGGATTATCTGGTCCAACCTTTCATGTTGAGAGCACAGTCAGGACAAGATGGCCCCCAACCTGTCCAGTTGAATCTTAAAGTGTCCAAAGTTGAGGAATCCAACACTTCCATGGCGAGATTATTCCAATGGCTAATTGTTCTCACTGTAAAAAATTTTCACCTTGTGTCCAATCAAAATCTCCCCAGGAGTAAATTCTACTCATTAGCCCTCCTTTTTTCTATGCGACTCTTCTGTAGAGCCACCCTTTTCATACAGGAATATGGTGACAAGGTCTTCAGTAAGCCTTCTTTTCTCAAGGTCTAACAAACCTAGTTCTCTCAACCTTTCCCAATAGGAAAGCCTTCCCAGTCCTTTGCTAGTCTTTGTGGGCCTTCTCTGGACCCTTTCCATCCTGTCAGATTTTTTTGTATAGTGGGGACCAAAACTGAACACACTGTTCCTGGCATGGCCTAAAAAGTACAGAGTAAAGGTGGACAATGACAACTTTATCTCTAACAATGATGTCTTTGTTGACGCAACTCAGAATCCTGTTGGCTTTCTTTGTTGCAGCAGCACATTATTCCCCCATATTGAACTACTTGTCCATCAGGATCCCCAGGTCCCTTTCCACAGTTCTGGTCTCCTAGACTGTACTACACTTCTGGATTATGATTTCCCAGGTGCTAAACTTTAGACTTGTCTTTACTGAACTTCTTAAGTTCCTGTTAACCCACTCTTCCAGCCTTTCTAGGTCTTCCTGCAGGGTGGCTCTTGATTCCAAGTGTCCACTTCCCCAATAAGTTTTGTAATGTCAGCAAACTTCATCAGGGTACACTTGATGTCATTATCCACTTCCAGCAATCACATTCTCTGTTGATAACTTTAATTGTTCTTGCTAACAAAGCAGGGTTAGATTGGGCTAAGTTTACCTTAGTCTTCAAAGCTCAAGAGCTACAATGCTCATGACCTTCCCCAGCTTATTTTTGAATATCTCCAAGATTGGTGCTTCACAGCTTCTCTGGGTTACTATTCCAGTGTTCAGCACCATCATTATGGGATTTTGTTCCTTACATTAAAGCAAATTTTCCTTTACTGCACCTCATGGCTATTGCTTTACATTTTTTTTAAATTCCACAAAAATTAAAACATTGTTGGTTTGTGCACTTAAAGTTGTCATCAGCTAACATTGTATCTATCCACATTTTCTACCAGTCAAATTATAATCTTGCATAAAATTAGGATATAAAGACATATAGCTTTTGCACATTTTGCATGTTTATTTTCTAGATGTACCTTAGGTAGCTACTTTTCAGCTGAAGTTGAAGTAATTTGTACAATATGAGTTAATGATTTGTCTTGAAGAATTCAAGTACAATAATTAAAAGCAATAGTTAACCTTAATGAGTGTTTTCAATGTGTCAGAAAAAGTAGCATCCAATTTAGTTTCCTCATGGACCTGATTGATCCCATTTCTATGCACAGCAATTGTACCGAAATGAATTTAAGCAGGATGGTACAGTATGATTTATTGGTCTGCCATTCATTTAGGTCTCTAATACTTTTGGTAAACATATTCCCTGGATCATAAAAACATAGCAGTCTTAGAACATTTTGAAGACTCACTTGGCCTCCAAGTCTTTTCTCTTGTTTAACAAAATTGATACACAGTTTTCTTCAGTTTCAATGATGTTTTGTATTCAAATATCTGCTTGTACAGCTACAGACATGGAGTTTAAATGAAGCAGAACCAACTGTGTTAGACAGATGGCTATTTAAAAGGCATTTTGAAAAGCTACTTGTGAAAAAAATGGAAAATGGCCTGTATGTACCACTTTCCTCTCTGAAAAATATTTAACATTAAGAAATAAATCACACTTGTACTGAAAATCTCATGACACAGGAAACAAAATATGGAAAGAGTGAAAGAAATATTAAAAGCTGTAGCAGGACTTAAAGCACAAGGCAAAGCCAATTAAGTTAGAAAATAAAGTAAACAAGGAGACAAAGGAGAATTAACTAAAATTGCTGAAAATGAAGAGTAGAAGGGGTCTGATGTGGAATAATACAACACAAACATCCCTATGTCACTGCTGGTACCTGGAAGCACTTCAGTAAATTATATGATCTGTCTGTGCATAATTTTTCTTCATGTTTTCATCTTGCATTTTCCCCAAACTTGTCACGTACTTTTGCCACTTTCAGCTGATGGGTTTATCTTTCATCATTTGTTTATTTGAGGATGTAACAGTGGATTCATAAGGACATGTTCAGAGAAGGTCTGTGACAGGAATACTCACATCTGTGAACCAAAGAATACTCAAGCAATTAACTGAGAAATTAAGATTCTCTACCAGAATTTCTGTGCAACACATGCCATTTGATACATCTAACTTTGAGTACTGACATCAGGAAAACCACACAGGATCACATTAGCTATGCCATAACATCTTGAAAGTTTTGACTTTACCAGACATCTTATTTTCACCATTACTTACAGAAAAATAGCAGTGCAATATTATTGCCTATTCTTTCAGGTCAGATGTCTCTTCTAACAATGAAAATCTTCTTTACTATGACTGGAGTGTTAGGACTACCTGTTGGCTGGCTGGTGAAGCCAATGTGGTAAGGTAATAGTAGTAGTGTATTTCACATACGTATGTTAATTGAGCCATCATGACACTAAAACAAATGTGGAGCAGTCCCCTTTCCCATGAACCTCAGAATAATGCAGACAGCTTGTCGCCAAAGGAAAATTCTGTTTCAGGACTTTGAACCTGAAGCCAAAAAGGGAAGGAAATCTCTGATACTGCTCCTAGAATTTCTGCACCAATAGTGAATGCAATGAGACTCTTCGAGCTACAAATAATCACCTTAACTCAACTATGAGGACCTCCAGTGAGTTTTTGTCCACAGACTAAGATAACAATTTGTGAACTGGTGCTATTTGCTGTTTACTAAGACACTGTGTTCAATGTATATGCAAATTTATGATTTAAAGAGTTCACTGTAATAACAAAAGAATTTTAACAAGCATAAGACTTCTGCTTCTCTGCAGCATATTTAATGCACACACTAGTTAATAAACTCAGCAACATCTGCTGAAGTAGGTGTTATTCTGTACATTTTGCAAAGAGGAATCAAAACCAAAATGTCAGGACACGATCATCATCCTAAATTTTGTGTTACTCAGGCAACACCAAGAGACTCCACTCAGTTTAACCACCTGACTCAGTCAGGCTTGTCACTCATGGGTAGGATACAACACACCAGTAAAATCTGTTCACCAGAGTGCAGGGAAGTAGTTTTAAAGCTGAAATTTGACTTAGATGTTTTGGGCTCAGGATTTCATGATTAGGCATCGAAACACACCTGATTTACTGCTTTTACTTCCTGTTGACTTTAACTTAACATGGTGATGGTTTGCTTTTGTAAGTAGCACTCGGCGTCCTACAGGACTTAATTATTTCTAGTCTAGCTTTTTCTTCTACCAGAAGTGCATAAAAATCCCAACAAGAATATCTGATGCTGCAGGAAGAGCAATGGTAAGAGCAAAGGACAAACTGTTCATTTTGAAAGAGCAAGTTCTTGCAAATTAAACTATATGCTGTCTTTTTCCCTTTAAAATAAAAACAAACTGCTAACAATTTCCCCACTAATAACTCTGAGGTTGTTTGTGAAAGCATAGTGTGAGCTTCCAAGGAACTTCTCCCTTAATGAATTTCTATGAGATATTAAATCTCTTGTACTACTCCATATTGTTGACACACGCATAGACATATTTTTAGCCCTAAAACCATTGTATTTCAAAGCTTGAAAGTAGTGAACATTTCATAAAACAAATAATTTCACTTGACTGGTTCAATTAATTTAATAAATGCTTTTTTGCTTACCATCCTTCTAGTGCCACCTGTTTGAATTCTGAAAGGATTGTCCTATGACAGCATTGCCTACTAAATTCCAGATGCTTAAATGCATGACAGAGCTGCTGCTCCACAGATATAAATACCAGCAGAAACTTCTTTTTCAAGCCACTGACAAATGCTAAAACATGCCAGTCAGTATTTGCTCATTTGTGCTCCCCATTACTCTAGGTCTGCTCCTCCACTCTTCCATTTATGTTGTGCAAACCTTAGGAATGACACATTTGCAGTCTGTGCATGGAAAATGTGTTGTCCAGTGGACTACAGAGCAAAGAACTAGTCTCCTGGGCTTTGTGATAGTACAATTAGTAGTATTAAGGATGGAGTCAAGAACGGAAGTATGTCTCCAGGCTCCTTCAGGATCCTATCAAGTAGTCATCACCTCTTGTACTTTGCTGACCTACCAAGAGGCTTGTTGAATATGCGGGCACTGTTAGCATTATAGACTCACAGAAAGGTTTGGGTTGGAAGGGATTTTAAAGATCATCTAGTTCTAGTTAACAAATAGCCACTGTTCAAGTAATGACTAGCACAGGCCTTCTTTTTTAGGAACCCAAAGGAGCAGGGCTTTTACAATGACTCCACTTCTGAAGCCACAGTGTCCACCTTTGCATGCTATCAGTCCAGCTAGCTCTTACCATCTGGATGGCTTGACTTCCTCAAATTCCACCCACCTTGCGATCCGGATGTAAAGCTTAGTCTGCCACAAAAATTAGAAGTTCAAGACAATGTTTTCATCCTTTGAATTGTTTCAAATTCCTTAACATAAGTTTGGAGCAAGGTGAAGTGAGAAACTGTTTCTGTGCAGATTATGCAGGCTTAGCTATCCTGCTATCATTCCTTATTGAAAAAAAAAACAAACCAAAAACATAGAATATGCAATTGACATCTCTTTCTGAAGGATAAATTATTGTGGGAAAGAAAGAGTGAAACAATTGCAATTAGCAAATCAAGTCAGCATAACAGAGTGTGTGGTCATATGAACGAGTGCACAAACAGCAAGCAATTTATTTATATAGTCATATGTCAGTTTTACAAAAAAGGTAGGGAAAATTGAGTCTCCTAATAAAATCAGGCTGGGTAATTTTTATTTTTTTTTTTTTAAATCTTGCCTGATGGGGAATCATTTGCTAGAAGTGCTTACAGCTAATGAGAGAAAGAGGGCAGTTAATTTCATGCATATTTTATCATGCATTCAATCCATCTATGAAATAATTTCACATAACAGTAGGTGGAATACAAACCGACTAAATTGAAAGCATGTGCATGGTGAAGAAGACCAGTTAAAACCAGAAGGGAATATTTTGTAAGATCAATACTTTGACAGCATAATAGAAACCTTCCTGTGCTCCAGTTCAAGTGGAAATACAAGCAATCTAGACTATGCTAGCTAATCAGAAAGCTTAGTTCTCACAGTAAATATACACAGCAGACTAGGCTCTGCAGCCTTTCCATTAATGTTATGATGACATTAAAAACAAGGAAACAGCTCTGCTTTCAGTGGGTGTGTGCAGATAACCCTACCTGCTGATACCTTGACATGCTGAGAAAAAACCTGACTGCAGCAGAACAGCACTAATGCATTCTCATCAACAATGTGTAGCAACCCATCCTGTCTCTCTTTGGATTATCTGACTCCACTCTTTGCAATAACTATCCACAGTAAGGATGAGAGAATGACTTATTAGCTGCACTAAAAAGAAGTTCTTGCAGATCCCATGTGTGCATAATCTAGGCAGTACCTGTGCAAAACCTGCATCATACACTGGATTGGAGGATGGTCTTGATTCACCGGCCATGAAAGCATATTCTGAATTGATTTTCAAGATCAGCCATGGGAGGAAATCTCATCCAACCTTGAAGTCTGCAGTTTTAAAGAGGGCAGTGAGTTATAACTCTCAGTTCAGAAGTCATAAAGGCAGATGATGTTGCAGTTTGTCACCTGGCTCTTTAGGTTTCATCTTTTTCATTTTGCCTCTGCATTTTGAGATACCTGATAGCTCTGCTTTAGCACTATTCTATTTTTATATCAATTTGCTTACCTCTAAAAATTATTGCCTGAAGATGCTAGACTCAAATTCTGCATATCAGTTCAAGCAAGCTCACACTGTAAAAATTTTGAATGTTCACAGATTTCACGAAACAGAGAGGCTTACTATTTTTCTCTCTGGAAGGGAGATCAGACAAATACGACAAATGTCCGAAGTGCTATACACTCCTGGACTCATTCTTATACACTTCCTACTCCATTACAGTCATTTCTTCAGGTCATGGAATCATAGAATGATTTGGCTTTGAAGAGACATTACAGATCATCTAGTTCCAAACCCTTACCATGGGCAAGGACACATTCCACTGGATCACACTGCTGAAAGTCCCATCCAGTCCAGTTTTGAACACCTCCAGGGATGAGGCTTCCATGACTTCATTTGGCAACTTATTCCAGTGCCTCACCACTCTTATAGTAAAAAATTTCTTCCTAATACCTAATCTAAATCTCTCCTCTTTCAGCTTAAAACCATTACTCCTCATCCTATCATTGCACTGCCTGATAAAGAGCCCCTCCTCAGCTTTCCTTTAGACTCCTTTTAAGTATTGGAAGGCTGCTATAAGGTCAGTAGCATTCCTTTCTTTCTACAGGGATATATTGCATTGATTTCACTGTAGTTTATATAAACTAGAAATACAATCCAAATCTAGCACTTTGTATGTCTTAGGCCCTAAAGGTGTTTGAGTACCTATTAATGAGCCTTTCTAATGCAGTTCTTTCCGAGGCCAGTTAAAATGTGTCATGCTAATGGAAGAAGTGAATTTAAAGGCAGACTTTGAATAATAAGAGAAAACTAGCAGACTGATGCACAAAATGAAAAGGCTGACAGAGCAGCAGGCAGGCTACACAACCACAGACTCATTTTGTGAAGAAATTTCATTAAAAAGGATACTAGGCTCCTCAAGAAAAGAGAAAGGAGAGATTGATCCAAGAAACTGAGGTGAAAGTGAGCAGGAAAAGAAAATGAGCAGTAGCATCTGGTGACAAGCTGAAGGAAAAGAAATATTGGAGTTCACTTTCAAAGATTGCAGGCTTGAATGATGGTGGAGGATTTCAGAGAAGTTACAAAAGAAGGAGAATGAGTACATGCAGGCTTAATTTTTTATTTGACACATAAGAGAGTTGTGCAGAGGAGTGAGTCAGAGAAGGGGCAGGCATGAAAGCATGGGTGATGGACCAGTGACAAAAGTGTAAGCATCGCCCAAAAATCCAAGCAACAGACTTTAGTTATTTCATATCAGAGTACCAATAATGGGAGTAGGAGGATGTACCAACTATTTCTCCTCCTGACATGTTTGCAAGTATCTCCAGCAAGTACTGGAGATAAGAAAGGCTGAGAAGTGAAATGATGGTCCAAAATTTGCTTTAGGCCATAGCAGATAAATTAATATAATGGAACTAATCTAAATTATGCCAGTGAATGTAAATCAGAAGATGACAATTGAAAATCAAATTATATTCCTCAGAAAGTAATTATTTAAGAAACTTAGGTCTGGAAAGTCAGTAGTGCACCTTAATTCTGCTCTTCTCTTTCTATAGTTGTGCAATCATACAATACTGGTTCCAAACCAGGTGCCCTTCTCTCCATTAGCAAAGGAAAAAAGATAGTGTATATGTCAACCTGCTTCATTTAACTGTATAGTTAAAACAAAGGAATCAAATCCACTCAGACTCAAATCCACTCAGATTTGTTCCATTTGACCAAATTAGCAGAGGAGTTTCAGATACTTGGAAATGTAGCATTTATTTTATTTTTAAATTTTAGCTACAACACACCTGGGTCTGGGACACTGTGTCATACTGGTTTTACTATGGCTGTTCTAAAACAAATAATACAGGTTTCATAGTTTCCACTAATACTTAATAATAAAGATCTGTGGCTTCAGGTGCTAGATGATAAAGGAACTTTCCACTTAGTTTTGAGCTGTGAATGAGAGTGAATTTTTAAATGCCACCTGGATTTATGTCTGATCATACTATTACTTCATCCTGTAAATCTTCCATGGGATGGAAATTTAGATGAGTTCATCCACAGCTTCCCAAACCTTAATTATAATTTGATTATTAGAAGAAAGGATGGAGGATAATGGTAAACAGTAATGTAGAGAGACAAAAGAAAATCAGAATACCTTCTCTTTTATTGATGAGAAACTCCTCGCTAGAGTTGCTGCACATAGAAGCAGCTTAATTTGGGGAGCAACTATTTCAAAACAGTCTTTTGTTGCACAAGAGACTGTGTTTTGCAGGACCTCAAAGTGATTATGTATGACCTTAGTAATTCTGTTAGGAAAAAGTTATTCAGCATAGAAATGATCCATTTATTGACAAGAACAACAGAAGAACATGTGTCTACTTTCCAATTAGTTGAATACTGCAGAAGCTTATTAAAATGAAAATAAGTGATCATAAATGAGCTACCCATGATTTTATGAAACTTTGGTATTGATGGTGAAGTGACAAAAGAAAGACCTCAACACAGTTGCGGAAGTCCAGAATCAATATTTTATCTGACTTTCAGAAAAATAATACTTACAACAATTAAATTTAGCAGTAATGTGAGAGTATTTCCTTATGAAATTGTTGAAGTGGATGGGTATCTTTAGGATTTCTAGTAATTTATTTTTTCAAAACAGAACTGTATTTTTCAAAGAAACATGTGTGCTTCTATCCACACAAGTACAATTCAGAAGAGGGGATTTATTTACTCAAACTTTTCTTTACCTATTAGACAGAATAGGCACAGAAGAAGAAAAAATCACAACTCATATCACTGAAAAGAAATCAAGGTTGAATAAAGTTATTAGAAGAAGTCAAATCTGATCTCAAGCATTGTGTTTCAGTCATATGGACTTCTGCATTTGCATCCCCAGGCATATAAAAGGCTGTTGGTAAGCAGAGTTTTAAAGCTAGCAATCTGCCAAAGAAGATGCAGAGACCTTCTTTGTCTGTTCACAACGCTCCTCCCTAATTATTAATTTCTATGTTTCTTATAATCCTTACAGAAATTATGAGTGAAGTCTGCATAGATGTAAACAAAAAGGATTTGTATCTTCTATATGTCTTCACCCACCTAAAAATGTATGAGTTTCAAGTGCAAAGTCTTAGCAGGAATGTTGTATTCACAGACTTCTTGCAGCAGAAGCTCAGGTTATACAGGATTGCTGAATCTTAGATTGCAGAAGATAATTAGCTAAAAGATAACCAGTGCTGGTGAGATGTCACCATAAATTGACAGTGAAGTTTTACTGGCTGACTGCATATCAACAAAGCACACATCATGGCTTGCAAAAATCACTCTCCATATTGTCTGTATGGAACCAAATTACTGGCACAAAAGAACTGAATTTACACTGATATGAGCACTCTGCTATTGTTAGTGGGAATTAGGTATGAAGTTAAATGTTGTTCCTTCTTTCCGGCAGATATATTGTACATCTAACCTCCTTAAGGGCTGTTGGTGTCAGATAGATTTGTCAAAGACCTATGAAACAGCTATACTGAAAAAGATTTATCTTCTTTCAGTACTTGAGACAACAAGCACATGTAAGAAAATGCTACAACTGACATTACACTGCAGTCATAAATTTTGTAGGAAGAATGAAGAAAAAATTATCAGATCATAGGTCCAACTCATTTGCACACAACATTGGGCATACTTCGTACCCATATTTTCCCAAGGAACTGAGCTCCGCTTCTAGTTTGAGAATATTTTTACAGCAGGTGAAAATAAACTATCAGAGTGAAGCTTGTATTTGCAGGGCACATGTTTTCAAGGAGTTCTTCAGCTTAAGACAGGCCTTCAACTCTCTCAAGGTGTTCCTCAACTTTTCAGATTGGCAAAGCTATGTAACACTGGATTCAGTTTAAAGGCAAGACTATACAATATTTAAGAATAACATTGCTTTTTTATGATCTCGTTTATCTCCTACAGGGTGGAACAATATGTATCATGATCAGCTGCTGTTAACGGGTTAGTAGTTGGATCCTGTGAGGAAAATGCCTGCTGGTCTGAGCATTCTTTTCAAGAGGAATCTGAGTTTAAATGTTATGAAGTTTATTTGACAAATAAGGACATGGGACAATCTCGTTTGTTCTTTTTTCCATACATATTTATTCTGAATGTTGAATCTGAGCCAATTTTGAGAAACATCTATTTTGGAGGCATTTTTTTCTCAAAATTCATGTAGAATGAACAAAGAACTTGTCCTGAGATTAACCTGAATGAGCAGGTCTGAATTCTCTTATTTCATATAGCAGAGCCACAGTGAGACATTTTCAGACTTTTCCAAAGACTCCTACTCACAGGCTTTGAAAAAATATAGAAGGTCCATCCTTTTTAAAGTGTAGCTACTCTAGTCAGAAAGCCATTATTTAAGAGCAGAGAGGCCAAGACTTTTGTTCTTCGTGTGTTTAGCAGCACCATTTCTTCATTATATTTTAGACTTTTTATATTAAAAAATATCCAATGAATCTACACAAAAAAATTTTGAGAAAAGTCCAAGATCTCATGCCACATATTACTCTCCCCTTCTAGCTATTCTGTCAGGGTAATCAGAATATTTCATTGAATATATCTCCCTATATACTAACTATGCCTTCTTATAAGTACTCTGAATACTTTCTTAGTTCTTCTGCAACAAAATTCTGAATATCTGCAAAACCCGACTAGGTGACTCTAACAGCATGTTACTCCTCCTAACACAGCCTTTTGAGTAAATATCAAAATATTTAAAAAATATTACATTCTTCCACACCAGACCTACTAAGCTTATTAAAAAAAACCAAACCCAAAAAACACCACTCCACCAATCATTCTTCTGTCTCCATAGGAAGGTATCTCAGTCTGAAATGTTTTTTTTAGAATGGTTATGTTTTGTCAGTCCTGTCAGTCACCTAGTAGGGAAGGCATTAGTTTCATATATAATAATTTTACTGTTAGAAGCATTTTAATATACCTTTGGAGGTAACGCTATTGACTATACTCCATTTTTTCCACTTAAAAATATTTTCAAGACCATGTCTTCTTGCAATAAAATTTAAGATTCTTTCCCAGTAAAAACCAAGATAAAAATGTTTGTTTTGACACATTCCAGCTATTGTTCAAGTTTCATGAAAACATGGAAATACAGCAGTTGTGGAAAGAGAAAAAAATCGCTCACTAAATAAGATATGTTGGCTTCATATCTTGCAGGGATTCACTATTGACCAACACACATGAAACGTTAGTATTGCAAGAAACAATAATATACTGACAGAAAGATTTATTCTTCTTAGGATATGATATCTAGTGCAACATTTCTGTACTATGTATTTCTCCTAAATTTAGTCATAGAATATTTTGAGTTGGAAGGGACACTTAAAGATTATCAATTCCAATTCCCTTGCCATAAGCAAAGGTTCAGTATAAAAAAAGTGCAACACAGATTCCAAAGTTAAATATTGACTTCAGAGTCAAGCCTTGCTCCCCAGACCAGCCAAAAAGACCCCAGGTTCATTAAAGCCATGGCATATAATTGCTGCTTCTTGTTAATGTTTGTTGCTTCTTAATACTAAGTACAAACTTGAATTATTCAAAGAACTTTTTAGTGCATTAGTTTATTTTATACACTCAAAAGCAAACTAAATTGCATGTTTCCACATCTGTTTAGAGCATAGTGGTGGGCTGACTTTGCCTGGATGCCAGATCACCAAGACTGTCTATCACTCCACTTCCTCAAATGGACATGGGAAGAAAAATGAAGGGGTCCCTAGTTTCTCCCTCTAATGCTGAGGATAACTCAACTATTTCCTTTAGAAAACCCCCGAACTGTCTATCTCTGAGCAGTTCTGTTATCAATTGTCTGCCTTTGTTAGGTGGCAAAACAAAGTTGTGTGAAATGCATTGCAATTAAATTGCCATTGTTTATCCAAACTCTTGGTAGAACCAACAGTCATGGGCAGTTTATGGCACTTGTAGATTAGCTGTTCTTGGAAAGCAATGGCTTCAGAAGTGATTAAGAATGCTTACCTACTTGTCATGGTACCTAGTTGTCTGTTACCTAACCTAATGGAGAGTTCATTTCCTTGTTTTCATGACATCATTTTGGCCATTACTGAGCTGACCATTCCACATGTCCTATAGGAAGAACTGTCTGTCTCTGAACTGATTTTACCAAAGAAATACTTACTTCAGTGTTCTATCTTATTTTCCAAAAAGATTGTGTCTATATCATTCTCTGACTACTCATATTATTAGATAGCCCTGTTTAAATTATAACTGCTTCCTTATTTTGTCTGTCTTCAATATTAGACCTATCTAAAAGCCCCCAGAGCTTGAAGATGCAACTTCAGACCCATCCAAAGTTATGCTCTTATAAACATGTGGCAGGTTAGCTGCAGAACCCACTTGTTCTTGTTGTCCACAAGTTGCCTCCTAGGAACAGAAGATGGATACCAACCCTACTGTTTCTTGTTTGCTAAACACAGAATTTGCTTATTCTAGGCATCAAAGTCTGCAGTCACCTGTGTTGCAGTGGCAAAACTCCAGGATGTAAAAATATTAACAATTTTCAAGGCTTGATTTGCCAGACAGATGACATTATTGGTGATTAAGTTTATTTTCATAAATTTTGGTTTTGATTAATTAGTATTAAGATATGTTTGCTTGGCTGTATTCACCAGACCATCTGTACATTACCGAATATTTTTCATTGATCTAGTCAGAAGACTGATGATGTCTGCACAGCTCACATTCCTAGGTCGCATCCAATGCTGTCTGAATTGATGGTATATTTTATAATGGGAACAATAATTACTGCAAACAAGATGGGAAACCAAGATATGGCCAAAATCTTTATTAACCAAGATTGTTAACTTTTACTTCCTATACATGGACTGCTTTGATTAGCAGTCATCTGTGGACTTACTTGAAAGATTGCAGTGATTTGTGGAACCTCCCTCTCATATTAAAAATGTTCACACTGAAATTCCTGTGAGATTCGGGAACATTGATAGGAGAAAAATATTACCTCAAATGGTTGTATTTTCAAACTGGGACTCTTCATTACAACGATCTTCTGCTCTTGTCAAAGTCTATGTACTCTTAAATTCTCCCTTTGCTTATTTAAAATAAATGATGCAAAAATATTTTTAGAAATAGTTATTTTTCACTGGCAAGGCCCAGGTTTATGAAAATCATAATTCCTAGCCAGAAGAGACATTGATTAATGTGTGTATTCTACATCTACCTTTCAGCAGTCATACCCAAAGAGCCTATTCCTTGTGGTTTATGTTTTATTCATTCATTGTAAGTTTGTCATTCATTTTTTTAATTCCTACTGAAGAGCAAAAGATGAAGTGGTTTATATCTTTAATGAGGCTACATGCTTGCTTGGTGGTTTAACTCCGTGTAAACTTCTGTTGTTATGTTAGAAACCTTGTTATGGAAAAAAAAAGAAATACATCTTGTATGCAAAAATGAGAACTTATTGTTGGATTAATTAGAATTGTAACAGTCTAACAAAAAGTAGAACAAGCACTTCTTCTTGGTGAATTGATGCTAACAGTCATAGATCAAATTATTTAATTAATCTAAGAAAAGGGAGGGGAGAGGAAGGGAGGGGAGAGGACAAGGCTCTGGGGAGGTCTTATTGCATTCTTCCAGTACCTAAAGGAGGTCTTCAAGGAAGCTGGAGAGGGACTCTTTACAAGGGCATTTAGTGATAAGATGAGGAGTACTGGCTTCATACTGAAAGAGGGTAGGCCTAGATCAGGTATGAGGAAGAAATTCTCCACTATGAGGGTGATGAGGCCCTGGAGCAGGTTGCCCAGAGGAGTTGTATATGACTTATCCCTGGAACTGCACAAGGCCAGGTTGGACGGGGCTTTGAAAAATTTATCCTAGTGGAAGATGTTGCTGCCCATGTCAGAGGGGTTGGAAGTAGCTGATCTTTAAGGTCCCTTCCAATGCAAATCATCCTATGTTTCTATTCTATGATAGGATTTATGTTACTAAATATGCTAGTGTCTCTGCACCTACAAATTTCAGCTACATGCTATCTAAACCAGGCAGATGAGTCTGTAAACATCCTCAAGTAGTCTTTTGGGGCATGGATCCAGGGCATACTCAGATGGGTGCTACTTGAGTGAATATTCTCTTGCTTCATGTGCTTATAGGCTCATGGGTTTTCCCCTTGTATGAACAGAAAAAACGCTTTAAAAGCTGTCACGTGGGTGTCCCTCAAGGTTAATGAAGACAACTTTTGAGCTGTGGAGTTCTGCCAATGGAACATGAACATATAGCTGTTTAGTAGTGCTGTGATGTGACAGTAACAGAAACCAAATAAGTAGATAACAAGCTGTTCTTTTTCCAGTCAGTACTGCTTCACATGGCCTGATGGTTTATTGTGCAAAAAAAATGTGGCCTTGGAAAGGTCATGGAGAACACTGCTGTTGACTAATTTCTCATTATGCTGCCTGAGGATATATATGGGTGAAAATTACTATTTAATTTGAATCCAATAGCTATTTTTTTCTGGTTATTAGAAAAATAAAGCTACTCTTGACATAAGAAAGGAAGAAGGACTTCATGGTCTCTTTTGCCTGCAATTACAACTAGTAGCAATTGCAAGTTTAAATAATATATTTCTGAATATAACACTTTTTTTTTCCTTCCAAATGGCTGCCTTTTTATTTACCGACTTTTTAAAACTGATCAAGTAATTGCTAAAAATATGTTGGAGTTTAAGTGTATTTCCTCATTAAGAAGTTCTTCCATATGAGCTTCAACTATCTCTGTTTATCACTCATGCTCAGGTTTTTCTGATTCTGAACATAAAAACCACAAAAAGCAATTTACCCCTTTTTTCCTTATGTCATTCATATTGTAAAAGGGCAATTATGTTCATCATTATTACTTGGACTAAATATATCCCTGTATCTTATAAATCTACTTTACATCTGAGGATTTTGCAATATACCGTAACTGAATTCATATTTTCTGTCAGCTGTTGATAATCTTTCCTGGTTTTAGTATTACAGTGAAGTAGGATGCTCGTAAGTGGATGTAGAATGCAGCAAATTGATAGCCTCATCTGCCTCCTTTGACAGATATTTCAGGCAGTCTAGATGCTTCAACAAACACTTAAGGCTCAGTAGCTGTGGCTGTTGTAACACAATCCAAGTGTATCTTGTTTTTCTAAGACTGAGTTTCACTCTGCAGGAGGTTGTAGCATTTCTGCGAGAGAATCCACCTGGATTCCCAGGGTTTACAGAGGGAACAAGTTTAATTTGAAAGGTATGACTAATTCAGTGAAAGGTTCTTTGACAATGGCTTCTGAGGTCAGGCTTGCCTAAGAGGCAGTGGTGACTCTGTTTCCTAATACAAATACCCATTCGATTGTCCAAAGGTTCAGACAAGGCAAAAGATAGGCAATTCTCACAGTTTTTATACCAGCACCTTCATTTACAAGAGCTGCAGGACAAAAACTGGTGCATCTGAATTTCCACTTCCCCAGATAGATCATCTACACTATTTTACCAGCTGGTAAAGTATCATAGGTCTTTTCAAAATTAGAAAAATGTAACTGCAAGTGATTTGACTAATAACCACAGGCTCTTCATGGCCTGCAACACAGCTAATAGCAACTATATACTCATTTAATACAATTTCCATGGTCAACTGGGAAAAAATATCCAGAGTCTTGAAAAGTTTCACAGAGAACTTAAGTGAAGAAGAAAGCGAAATGAAGGCAGTGACCAGTTCTTAACACAACATCCCTTACAATGTCCTTTATTTATTGCCCTTTACTCCCTTCCAGCACTTTGTTTATCTACCTGTCTCATTTTATTTGAAGATTAAACCCCTTGAAAAAGTAAAAAAAAAAACCAAAACTTTTCTCTTTATGATGCCACCTCCAATTCATACTTGAAACCTTTCCTCTGCTCAAAAACTTTGTCTCTTATTTAGGAAGATGAAGAAGTAATAGGTGATGAATATTTATGTAATTTATCTTGGTTTGTTTTGAGTTTTTCCATTGCATCCTTTCAGATTAATGGTTAACAGTTGAAAAGCCTTCCTTTTTACCACTCCTGCTCATATTTCCCACATGAGCTTCAAATTTCAGTTCCTGTAAATAGTTTGGCGATCATACTTTCCTGTCACAACCCATCCCTCCGCCCCTAGTGTGCAAGTTGTGCTTGCTGACTTCATTTCCCCAAATTTTCACTATCAGTATTTCTATAGACAAGAATAAACCAATAACAAAATATGCAAAAGCCTATGAGGCTGAAAGCATGTACTCAAAAAACCTGTTTATGCCTTGTGTGCTAGGCTAAAACATGTATGTTAGGTACAAATCTATGTTGCTAATAGCTCTTTCCTTGCCTTCTGTAAGGCAAAAATAAAGGTGTGAGGAGAAGTTGTGTCTCTTTCCTACTTTTATTTTATTTATTTGACAAATAAATCTTTGTATGAGCATTTATCTTCACATGTATTAGTGCATGCTATTAGATATTCCTCTCAGTCTTTGCATTTATGTCCATATGGGACGTTCACTCAACAGTGTTCTTGTACTTGTTTAGTTTGAGCTGCTTCATTCAAAACAAAGAAAAATCAAGCAATATTAGAAGTTATGGTATTGCATTAATTTAGAAGTAATTTCCTAGGCAGGACCAAAGCCCTGCATGTCACCACCTTAACCAAGAAAGAATCTGACTGGAAGGAGCAAGTTTTAGTAAAGGCAATGGCTGTAAAACATAGTTTAATCCCCTGCATACAATTCTGGTAAATTCAATTTTATTATACCAATCTATAAAGGTTACATGGGTTTCATTTGGCATCAGGACAAAATTAGATTTGCTTTTATGGCTAGGAGTATCTCCCAGAAGGCAAATGTTGTGACAGTGAACTGTGAAAGGGCAAACTGTAAATGCTGATAGAAAAGGTTAGTACTATGCAGAAGAATGTGATACTAAAGGAACTCCACACACTCTACAAATTTGACATAGAGAGTATGTGAGGAGCTATTACAGAGGTGATGAATACGAAGAGAAAAATGGAAGCCCACATTATTAAACAGAAAAATAAGCACAGTTTCTGAGGCTAAAGAAGCTTTGTTAAAAAACATATGGGAATCTTGTGTAAATAACACAATGTAAGACAGATCTTGTCCAAATAAGAGAGGTGCTAGGTCTGACCTAAATCAGAAACAAGGAATACCAAGAGAAGCACAGAAAAGTGGAAAATTAAATGATAATAATAACACTGAGATGTTATCCATAACCAAATATAAAAATACGGATGCACATAAAGGAATAGAGGACTCAAGAAATTAATGACAAGAGAAGTGTCATCACTGAAATTAAAGAAAAATCAAAGTAATTTAATATTCTTTTTAACTTATACTTACTGCAGACAAAGGACAGGGAAATTTTCACACCTATAACCTTTTGTGTCCTTCTTCCATAACTTTAAAGTCTCTGAAGGGAAAACTTAAAAGCACTTACAAGGTCTCAAGTGCAGTAGTAAATAAACTGTCATAGTTGCATTTCATCTTGGATCAGAATGAAATGAAGTGTGAAATTGGTGACATACCTATCAGCCTATAACTTTTCTCCTGAAAAGGAACTGCTGTGCAATGCAGGAGGAGAAGAATTTTATGATCCTTGATCCCTGCCTTCCCCTAAACATTCTTTCTTTTATCCTGATGACTTTTTAATACATCTTTCTGGTGCTTTAAACAATCCCCTCTTCCTCTAGAAACCCATAGGATATACGCAGTTCCAATTATTGTCCACCTTTACCATTCCTATCTTTATTATTAATCTTGTCCATCTGGTTTTTACTACAGGCTTCAGGTTTTTCCTTTCTAATAAAGTTCTTCATTTGGAATCTCACAACAGTAAATTTGTAGTTTCTTCCTGTTCTTCTGCTAGAAATCTGCATTGGCTATTTAGATGTGTAAACTCTCAAGGATGACAATTCCTTCTCTTTTTAGGAGTGCTGCCTGGCGAAAGGAGGGAAGGAAGGTGATACTATAGATGATGAAGAAGCACTAATGACTTTTTTTTTTTAAATTACAGGTGCTGAATATGAAGGGTTTTTTAAAAACATCCTTAGATTTTAGATAGGTGAGAATCATTTTCCATCTTTAGTTATATACAATTTGGTCATCCAATTCTTTTGGTCATCCAACTTCTTCAGCAGTTATAAAGGAGAGACAGGTTATTTCTGAAGACAGTTTACCACATCCCAAACAAGGTAGCTGGTAAAAGAATGATCTTGGGAAAGGTTGATTTTGCTTGTGTTGAGGTGACAATGCATAGTTCAGAGGCTCACAAGAAAGAATTAGAAAGTTATTGAAGTTCTTTATTTTGATTTTAATGAAGCAATTTTTTTAAAAGAAATAACTTAATTTGTTTGAGGTTTCTCTAAAATTAGAATTACTCCAAAGGAAAACCAAAGTTGTTTATGTTTGGGGAAAATTTACTTTCTGAGCTTAAACAATTTACTTATCTGAAACTTAAAACAAATAAGAAAAAAATATCTCATTTTCCTTACTTTTTCCTCCATTTCATAGACATCAGGGATCAAATTGAGAGTTGAGAAGTACCCTTGCGGGAAACAAATGAAGTGACAGCAGAGTGGGAGGAATAAGAGATGTTATCCAAAATGTTCCTGACACTAACACCCCTTTAAGTGTTTGTTAAATAATATATTAATAGTACATACAGCCCGGGAAAGTGTTATTCTGAACAGATGCTGCAGACAAGGCAAATGTTGTGATTGCTGTGGTAAAGCAACAGGCTGAGCGGTAACTGTTGGCCTGGCAGCAATACCTGTTCAGTCCCAACTGCTCTTAGGAATAATTTCGCATTGCTTTCTGTCTGCAGCCACAGTAACTTTAAGGTTCCAAGTGTAGCTTTTTGAAAAGCACTAGTTCAGCAAGGGCTGCTGATGCTATGTACAACAGTCATCATTGCAGTCTCTTGCCATCTTTCTTTTCCTCCAGCAAGCTGTCATGTTATCTTCCAAAATGGCCAAAATCATAAACATCCAAAGTCCTTGATGACATTAATATCTGGTCTCAGTCAAACACCAATTATGATCTGCATTTAACTCATGTGTCTGTCTCCATAAAAATTATTGGTCTAGATATTGTATGTGAAGTACTAGACCTGACTATGAAAAGCCATCACTCTGAGGTGCAAAATTTTCCTGGTCACTGGAAAAAGACAACATGATTCACTGAACTTAAAAGATTTGTTAGAAGACTAGACGAGAAAGAAAAAAAAATGTTATTAACCCTCTGTCAATGCATGCAAAACTGTTTGTACCAGACTCATGAATATCAGAGTCTTCAGGCAAGTGTGGTAAGAAGAACGGCCAGTCCTCTTTCTGCTTGGATCAGAGACAAGGCATATAGGAAATGTGAATGATGCCAGCAGATGGATTAGAACTGTAATAAAGATGTGACCTAAATGCATGGACCAGCTTTGTGCAGGCAATCTTAGAGTTCAATTGTTCGTGAGAATGGAAAAGATCAAACTCCCATCCAGTCCCTGAGCAGGACAGGGGAGAAAATAGGATGGAAAATACTCACAGGTCAAAATAAATGCATGGAGACCTCTTACCACTTACCACCACAGGCAAAACAGACAACTTAGAGAAAAGTAGTTTAACATATTGCCATTTAAAAATAGAACTCAATGGTTAGAAACAAAGATAAAACCTAAAACACCTTCCTCCCTGCCCCCTGCTTCTCCTTCCCAGGCCAGAGGTCAATCTTCCACTCCCAACTCCTCTCCTCGCTGAGCAGTGCAGGGGTGGGATAGGGGTTGGGGTCAGTCTATCACAGCCCCTCTCAGCTACTCCTCCCTCCTCACACCTCTCCCTGCTCCAGTGCAGGCTCTTTTTCAGGCTGCAGTCCTTCAAGGACAGTCTGCTCCCACCTGGCCAGTCCATAGCCGCAGCTCCTGTGGGAAATATCCCCCACTGTGACTTGGAGTCCTCCCTGGGCTGCAGGGTAGTCTCTGCTCCAGTGGGGTCTCCCCAGGGCTGCTCACCTCCTCCTTCAGCCTTGGTCTCTCTCTATGGGGCCATTGGAGCCAGTCTCCCTGCAGCCCCAGCTGCCAGAACCTGGACACGGACACTCTGTACACTGGTGTCTCTCAGTATCTGTGTTGGATACCTTTCTACTCCCTGATGATTATAGTGAGGTTAATCGTGTTTTAATCATGAAGTATGAGGAATTTCAAGGTCATTATCATCTTCTAAAACTGTAACTGTCTGTGTTAGTTAAAGATGGGATTTTTTTTTTATTAACACCAGCAAGTTTGTAAAAACTCCACTATAGACCTTGAAAAATGCTTTATGTTAGTACTTTAGTATTTTTTTTTCACTGACACAGAGGGTATGATTGTTTGCCACGGATCCTAAACCACAGCTTACTGATATAGATCTTGCTAGTCTTGCCATTGAACCCCCTTCATCACCCAGAGGTCCCATCTCGGATCTACCTCAGTCCTTCTCTGTCCAGATAACTCCCAGCATTGTATCTCCTTTTGAATTAATGCTTCCACAAATACTCCAATTTTCAGCCATCCTGAAAGCAGACTTCAAGTGAGATCTTTTCCCCTTGGCTGTAAAATGATGAAGCCCCATGTTGGCTGAACTTTTTACTAATGCTTGGGATAATACAGTAAAGGGAGTGCCTAGCAGTTAAGTTTCGTTACATTTTTTTAACAGATCAAAGGCCTGCATCCCTGTAGGTGTTTAAGGCCAGGTTGGATGGAACCTTGGGTAACCTAATCTAGTGGGATGTCCCTGCCCAGGGCAGGGGGGTTGGAACCAGATGATCTTTAAGGTCCCTTCCAACCTTAACTATTCTATGATTCTAAGAACATCATCTTCACATTCTTTTCCTGGTGTAACAGTATTATCTCTATGGAAAGAATAAAATGTCAGTAGATAGACTAGAGAGAAAAACATTTAATAGCCTAAGTTGATGAGAAGTAATGCCAGTGAAAACATCCCTGTGGAATGACTGCAGAAGAAAAAGTAAGTAGAAATGAAGACCTTCAAATCAAAGTTTCCAAATACCAAATTTAGGTCATTTCTTTGTAAAGAGCTTAGTATGAGGTTAAATACACATCCGCACATAAACAGACATGTCCACATTCTTATATAGCCTTGTTTCAGATCTAAAACCAGAGAAAAAGAGGAGAATCTCAAAATGACACTTTTTGCTCTTGTTAGAATTTTTACTTATCTTTCTCTACATCTGTGCTCCTTCCTTGTATGTGCGGTTTTCCTTTTTATTTCTTGTTGTTGCAGTTTTTCTGTCTGAGATCATTCATACAGAGAACATAAAAGAAGGATTATTTTTTGATCCTGACTTCAGAGAACAAGTCAGCAATATATTGAGGAAGGGAGTTAAAACATTACCTGAACAGAACGGAGAAAGCTGGCTGGCATTTATGCTCTGAGACCATCATCTCTGAACTCGATTCTTTGAACATAGTAGAAACAAGGAGCAATTCAGTCATGCGCTGGAAGTAACTCCACTTTCTGCTAGCATTTCTGACAATAGAAAATACACCTTGGAGGAGCACATGATGCTAGGGGGTATTTAGAATTAGTGGTAAGGTTTAGGTCATTTTCCCACATCAAAGTACAATGTAGTGTATTCTACAATCACTTGTCAGAGCTGTTGGTTACCCTGTCACTTTTGATTGTCTCTCTGTGAGTCCCAGAGTTGTTTGAAATGACTCCAGTTAAGGAAGTCTTGTGGCAAACATATAAATGGCCTCACTGGGAACCTAGTATGCCAGCCATGCAATGCGTATACGTTATTATCTCAGATTAAAAGATGCAAACAGAAAATCATTTTATAATGAGCTTATGTACCTCAAATAAGGCAAGAAGTCATTTAGCTTTTAAAGCACAATCACTGTTAAAAATGTTTCTTTTCCCCCAGATGTTTAGTCCCTTTAATGGTAGCTGCCACTAATTGAAATATTTTACTTTCCATCTGCTTGATATTCAAGCTGAGAGACAGAGGAAACAAAACTGTCAAGGCAGTGTGGTTTTCAACCTTTGCTCTCAAAATACTGTTGTAATATACTAGACACTTCTCTACATGCTTCTCTGTAATCACAATTTGTCTTCCAACTCATTAGAAAACTCTACAACCTGATGCATTCCTCTTCATATGCACTTTGGATAATGAAATGCATAGTGTGTGTGTAAATTAAGAAACATTAGCACAAGCTCATATTTTTATTATCTCACTTATAACTTTCTTGACAGCTAGGGGAATTCTTGGAAAAGCTGTCTTTTCACACCTCAGCAGCACTGCCCAAAACTTTTCTGTGTAGTGGATGCAGTATAATGTCATATTTGGTGTCAAAGAGAGCCTTTCTGATTCTGAGTACACCCTAACCTTTGTCCTACTTTAAGTTAAATATTTTAAGTGCCTTCTTACATCTATCTTCAGCCTTGTGGATTTGTTCATGTCCTGTAACTGAAGTTTAATGAGGTGCATATTTTAACATGTCCATGTCTGTCTTGTAGTGATATTTGTAACAGTGAGGAGTTGAATGAGTTAAATGCATGTTCACAGCCTTGTTACACAACTCTCTTGCATGTATTCATTCTCCCCTAAGGTAATAGTCTGTTCTTGAGGTCCTCTAGAGTTCACATCTGAAAAATCCTTAGTTTGCATCTGTGTGTCTTCCTTTTGCCCTGTATTTTTTCCGTTACAATTTCTCTTACTGATGGAATTGTGGGCTTCAACGTACAATAGCATCTTGACATCAGATATTGTACAAAGTTGTTTTTAATTAATGCCTTTTGTAACCATGTTTCTACATATAGGTAAAGCCTGCCATAGATTTTCCTTGATGCTTACAGTTTTCTTTACCAGCGTATTAATCAAGTCAACTGCTAATTCAGTGTTGACATTTGACTGGCTGTGAGAAAGTGCTAATGTGCTGTGAGTGAATCCTCATTGCTGAGTAAATTGTACAAACAGCCTTCCAGTATGCTGCATCTTGCTGTCTAAAACAAAATACTCTGGGATAGTAGGTTAGCAGAAAAGCCCCACTGCTTTGTCTATGATGGATATTCTGACATTGTCAGATGAATTGCACACTTTGCAGAAACCAGAGTAACAGCTTGCAATACTAAAGCAATGAAAGAAGTAATTAGTCAAAATATTTTCTTCTGCTTTGTTCTGTGGTGTTTGGTGCACAGTACCTAAATATTATGTCTTCCTTTTGCTTTCCCCTGCTTTTCATTGCTTTTATGAAAGGTGGAGACAACCATGAAATCTACTGGAAGAGCTGGAGTTTGCACAAACATACAATTTGTCTTTGTCTTACTCATTTGCTTTGGGCAGAAATTCTAAACATCTCCAGTCCTCTCTTACCAGCCTGTAGTTCTTGCACTTCAGCAGTGTGAACAGATGACGGTGCGTAGCCAATAAGGTGTGATGTTTTGGAAAATATTCCTATCCAGGGTATAGCTGATTTACATGTGAACATTCCAGTTGAACTTCTCCCTGACCACACACATCATTTTCACGTGGATGGTGTCTTCCTTCTAATAGTGAGAGTGGACCTGACTGGCTCCCTAGACTTTGCCTCGCTGCAACATCAGGCCACCTTGCTTGCCCATCTACTTTTTTCTGGCAAATATTCTGCAAATTAGATTGCTTTCAGCAGATATTTCCTGTGAAATAATAGCACACAACCACACAACTAAAATAGTATCAGGTCAAGAAATTTTCTCTCACTATGAATGTGGTTTATCTATTTTCCTTTGTGTCCTTTGCTTCTTATTCCAGTAATTCTTAAAATAAATGTCTGGCAATTTTGATACTGGCAAATCTCTCTCTCTTGGTCTGAAACATTGTATCATCAATCTCAATCTAAAATTATTCTGCTTTTCACTGTTATCTGTGGGATGTTAGTTATTGGATGTTATCTTTTCTTTCCCCAGGTAGCTAAGTTTAGTTGTTGCATTTGTTCTGATCTGGCTATCAAAATATAACATTGATATCTCTTGGCCAGTTCTGATGAGGCAGATTCACAATTTAAAAGACAGACTCTTCCAATTCCTTCTTTGCACTCTTTGTTTTCCCTAGTTGTCTTTTCTTCTTGCTTCTTGCTTTGTGCTCCTGCTACCATCACTTATACTGCTGCTCAGCTTTTCCAGGTCTCACACAGATCTATTCTGCATCTATGTCCTGTGTCCTCTTCCAGTGTTACATGCACTTCAACACTCATAGCTTTTTTAATGACTATTCATCATCACCTCTTTACCTGTGACTCCCCTTGCTCCCAGGGAAAGTCATTTCCCAATGATTTCTAGTGGTTTTCCAAAGGCTCCAGGTCACAATCAGCCTTCCAATTATTTTTTTTTCAGGAAATTCTCTGAAGATTTGGAGGAAACAAAGAAAGGCCAGTTCATTATCCAGCAGCTTTCTGAAGGGAAAATGGATATGAATAAATGTCTTAAGGGTGTTTGTTGATGAGGAATAGCAGCTGACTTTGGAATTAGGTGGCAATGTGAATAGCATTCCTTCTTACATCAGTCAAAATTTACTGGAAGACATGAAGAAGTTGATGCTGAGGTCAAAACTGTGAAAATTTCTAATGGAGTTCAGTTATCTTATCAATCTGGCCTGCATACCTATGGACATGGATCTCCAAGACAAACACATCATTCTTTAACAGCCACGATTCACAACAATGAATCCTACTCACCAGTGGGTTCAGTTCTCTTCTATAACTACACTGTGGTGTGCACCTGCATTATTCATACATAATTCCTTACTATATGGGCACTCAACCTATCTGCCAAAGTTTGATTTGATGCCTAGCTTTAGATCCCATATGTTGTCTGCCACTTTTTGCAAAAAAAATATTTGCCTACAGCAGACAAGAATAAAGGGCATTGAGCAATGAAGAGTTTGAGTATGATTGATACCTTCAATACTGATTTTCCTTACTCTTTTCTGTGGAAATCCTGTAGTTTTTACAAGGGCGTTCCTAGCCTAGACATAACCTTCACTAAATAATAGCATTGTAAAAGAGATAATTTTAGGACAAAGCTGTAAAGACCATGCTTCCCCTTTTCCACATAGGAAGTACAAGGCATAGGAAAAAACAGTAATACAGATGGCTCACTAAGTGAACTTGCAGTTCATAAGCTGCTTGAAGACTGATGCCCCAAATCATACCAATGCCACTATTGGCATATGTACATTTTAAATACTACAGAGCAATTGTCACCATCCTAGTAAAATAGATTCTCTTCCCAATAACCTTTTTCAGAGAAGATGTGAAAATTATTCTGGGTGACTTAGAGACCTGTTGAAGTACCAACTCTTTTTACTTTCAGTAAGGGTGGCAGATTCAATCATGATGTTATGACTGCAGAGTTGTGAGTAGCAACCAGTCATTTCTCTGTAATTGAGTGAGAAGAATCTCAGATCAGGCTATTGTTGTGCGTTGTTTCTTTTTTTTCTCCTTAAAAGATTGGCTCCTATAGAAGGCAATGCATGGACTAGTCTGCATACCCAGAATCAGTCTATGGAGGTACTTTTCTCTCTATTGATCATGGGAATTTTATGAGCTTTGTCCTAACTTGGATGGCCTACCTGACGTATACATTAAAATAGCATGAAAAATCACATACAGGAACATAGTCTTCTCAGCTGCTGGTGATTCTAAGGAACTTTCCCTAGTCATAGTCCAGTTCAGTGCTCTGAGTCATGATATTAGAGAAACCACTAGGTAGATGGTATCAGGACCTGCGTTCTTGAAGCTGTGAGAAAGGTTTGAGGACTTCACCTCCTGTAATAGCTATCAGACCTTTACCAAATCTTTAGCCACACCTCAAACTTTCCATCAAAGAATTGCTCTCCAAGACGACTTCACATCACTTAGTGAAACAGTAATTTTTGCATAGTTTTGTATTATTGCCAGTACTACTGGCCTTATGTATTAAAAAGCGAAAGAGTTTAATTTAGTAATTGTGAAAAAAAATTGTGTGTCTTATTGTTTTTAACTAAAAGTGATTCCTCAGAGAGAAACAACTATCTGGAAGATTCTGTGGAAAGCAAACTTTGTTTTCAGATGAAAACTTTGCCATCTTTTGACAAGATCTGTTCCCTAATCTCAATCACATGGTTGCTCAAAGAATTGTATTTAAAAAATTAAATTCCCTGTGGAAAATTTCAGAGATTACCCTATTCAGAGAAGAATTAGTGGTGTCTGAACACTGTGATACTAATCACAACTTATGGCATTAAAAAAAGGCAAGCAATTCACCCTGAAGTAATCAAAATATTATGAATTCCAAGACTACAAATATACAATTGCTTCCCAATACTCAAATGTGAAAATGTTCACTTGGTTTGATAGTACATTCAAAAAGCAGAAATGGCAGTCTGGAAAACTTTTTAAAACTCACAAGCATGTTCTCACTTAGTAACAACTTTCTCAGGCAACTTAACACGCCATGTTCCTATTCTTCTCTTCACCACATTCAACTACCAGCTAGGCATTTCATGAAGTCCACAATCTTTCCTTTCTCACAGTTCTATGTGAGACTAACCAAACTAAGACACTGCCTTTCTCCCACTGTGTGTCTCTCAGACATATCTTGAAGATATATTTTTTACCCAAGGATCAATTCTCAGTCACGGAGCTACAATGCATAGAAGAAAAGTTGATCATTCCAGAGCTAAGTGGGCCAACCTATTTCTATTTCTGAAGATTACCTTAAAAACTTAGGTTAGTAAAATCTTAATATGAGAAAAGTCCTTTTCTCCAGAGTAGAACAATCAGCCCAAGAAGCACATGTAATGGGGTGTAACTGATTCTTTTAAGCAACATCATTGAAAGAAACATATACACATAATGGAAGCAAATCAGATGGAAACTGGCTGACAATAAATGTAAGACAGAAACTAGAAGAAAATCTTTATTTTCATATTTCTCACCTAGATGTTCATATTTTATGTTAGACACCCAGCTTACCATGGGATGAGCCCCCAGAATGCTGTTGTCAGGTGAGCTGTATTCCAACTCGTGGGTCTTATTTCTAGAATTCAGAGAGAAAGAAATTAAATGATCAGTTATATTTGTTGAAGTATGTAGTGGTGAAGTGCAGAAATATTTAACCAATAATTTTATACCAAGCAAAAACATTTGTTTGATAAAAAGCCTACAGTAAAGTGTTTAAAATGTCTTATGTTGTAAGGCTGGAGTATGTATATAGGATTTTTCTAAATACAGTTGTACTTAAAATATAGTCTACAGATGAAGCATAACCTTCGACTCTCCCTTTGGAAGTTCTGTGTTGTGAAACACTTGTCAAATTAGTAAATTTCCAGTTAATTAAAGTTCAACATAAGCAGACCAAAATATTTTCTAATTTGTAGTTCTGCTCCTTAAATCAGTATTTTTGAACAATATGAACAGTGTGGTTAAATTAACAGTGAATAGAAATCTTCAATTTGGCCATGCATCACATCTTGCATAAAATAATGTTTCTAATCCTGCATTAATTTACTCCCCACCATGACTAGCACAGTTCAAAGGCAAAAATTAATATTTTCAAGGCTTAGCAGTGCACATTTATCTAGACTTCTATCTTTTAATCTTGATTTCCACCCACGCCACAGCTCCACAAGCAAGAGGATTAAGAAAATAGGACAGTGAATGCATCTCTATCACTGAACACTAGTGCATATGGAAATTATTGGAGGATAATACAGTACTTCATCTAATGAAAACTAACTCCAAAGTATGATCTTAAAGTCATATTTAAATGTCGCGCTATGTATGCTATTATTTTGTCTTCGCACGGTTCTTGAGAGCAACAGGAAATGGCTTGCAAATTTTGGTAACCATCTTTCACAGAGGGAAGTGAACTAATATGTAAGACTCAAGAAGGATTTTTCCCAATCCTGCCCACATCACTTGTCTCAGATGAGTCCTTAGGTGAGTCATCTCAGTTGGATGTAGTATAAGAATGGGGCTAGAAAAATGTCACTACAGTTGCAGATGTCAGTGTAAGCACTAGTTCTAATTTTCACATATTTCTCATTGGGAAGATGCTGATCCCCTGCACCTACAGATGCTGTGCTGGCAGCAAAACAAATGTGCTTTCTGGAACAGCTGGCAGTCTTATTCAGTAATCAGTTAAAATTTTAGGAAAAAGGAAGTGAAGTTTCCTTGGATTGGCAATGTAGTGGTGAGATTTCCATCATATTTCCATTAGACTAATAAAAACATATGGTGTAGGTGAGGCAGAAAGGCAAGATATCCAGTAACTCCTTCCTCTCAAGATTTTCTCTTTGAAATGCTTTTCCTCAGAAAGTTTGTCCTTTCCTGGAAAGATGTGTCACCTCTATGACTGGGACTGCGACAGTTGTATGTTGTTAATGTGTTAGCATGTAATCCAACAATCACAGAATCACAGAATCACTAGGTTGGAAAAGACCTCCAGGATCATCGATTCCAACCATAATATTTTATTGGTGAAGGTAGTGGGGGCGTGGGGGGTGGTAAAACTCACAATAAAATCTGGTTCACTTCAGAAGAATAATGACTCTGTTCTATTTGTACATCTTCATTCTTGGCAGTGACATAGTTGCATCTTGCTTCTGCTGCCTGGGTGGAGTAGAGTTCAGATGCTCAGTCTCATGAAATTAAATATGGCTCCTTAAGACTCTTCACCCTGCTACTGTGTTTAGTGAAACACTTAATTAAAGACATGTTATTATTATTGTTTGATTCTTTGAAGTCTTTATTCTGCTGAGGTATACCTATATTAACACACAAAAAATTAACATTTGTGCCCCTATGCTTCAGTAAAGAACTGATGCAGAACTATAGCCACTTTCCCTAAAGATTGGAAAGTGCACATTCTATCACATTAAAGAAATAGGATAAGATGTTATTTAGAAAAAAAGAATGAAAATGGAGGAGTGGAAAAGTTGGTTGGTGATGGGCAATAAGTCTGGACTCCATTTTGTGATTTTTTTTCTTTTAATTTGGATGTAGGAGCAATGTGGCAGTTTGAAAGAAATGGAGAAAATAGAACATTTGCACCTTCTCAATTCATGTGGTAAAAAGGGATAGAAAGTTGTTTCACTGATGTTTATGTCTATGGATGACTTAGTTGCAGAAACACAGTTACTGTGCAGCTGAACATCGGTGTCTAGTGCCATTTGCTGTGCCACAATGTTGGTCTGATTTCCAGCTCCCGCTCTAGAAGGAACTGGGTTACTATTATGCTGTATCTGCCAGACCCTTGAGGGTATCTCATATACCATGAGCCATTTCAGACAGCGCTGAGTACTTTGAATCAGTTGGCTGAACTGAGTCTTTAGAAGCAACTGAAGAAGCACAACTGGCATGCAGTAACTTAATGCATCAAACGTCATTCATTCATGGGAGAAACCTGTTTCATTTATATGAATCTCTGACCATTTTCCATATTTCTTTTTTGTTAAATAACAGAATATTATTTCTGAATGGAGAGAAAATATGCAAAAAAAAGTAATGATTTCATACCCTCAAAATGTCCACATTTGTTCATAACTTTTGAAAGTTCTCAGTCTATTCTCAAGTCTTTCCAGGATATTTTATCTATTTTGAAATCACTCTGATGCATTGTCTCCAAAGAAAAAATGACCGCTTTGTGCTCAACACTTAACCACAGCATGCAGGACGTTGGCTCTGATTATAATCACATAAAAATAGGCATATTGTGTCAGAACGGAGATATAGTTATTCCATTATTCTGTTTCTGACAGTGACCAACAGTGAATATCTGGGAGGTGGTATCAGGAAGCATACACTAATACTTCCCGAAAATACACTCCTCGCCTCCTGCAGTTTATGACTCAGTGACTTTCAGAAACAGACATCTATCCTTGTTAACAGTAGCCTGAGCAGATTCTTCATCCTGTTTGAAAACTACTCTTTTTAATTTCTTTTCAATTTTCCACTTCTTAGTTTCCTTTATGTTCGTTTTCATTAAGTGGTTTGGTTTTGTACTGGAAAAGACAGCAAATAGCAGTTTCTTTAGGGCACCTGTGGTCTCATGAGTATCCTCCCCTATATATGAGTGCAGAACCAGACCTGAGATCACCCTTTTGGCTCTTCTAAAACTTTCTATTTTGACTTTTTTAAAAAAAAACTTGTAACAATTCACTCAAAACCAATCATCTTCTAGGTAAAGTATGGATTGTATTACTATTGAGAATCACTTTAAATTTACCTACATTGAATGTCATCTGTCATATTATTGCTTCGATATTCAGTCTTGCAGTATCTTTCAGAAGCCATTATCTGCCGTGACTTTCCCATCATAAATTACTTCGTATCATCAGCAAACTTTGCTGTTCCATTATCCACATGCCTTTCCCAGGACCAACACTGGGGAACTCCTCTACTGACTAACCTACAGTGTAACTCTGACTGCTTACTGCTATCCCCCTTTTCCTAGCAACTAACAAATTATTCCACCATAAAAGGAACTTCTATTTTATACCATAAAAGCTTAATTTTGTTAAGAGTATGTTTTACCACAGAATGCTAGGCACAAAGTGCAATCAGCATGAAAAGCCCAAATTCTCCAATACTAAGTGAGATCAAATTGTACTTAACATCTTAAATAAAAAAAACCCATAATGAATGATTAGTAGTGATTAACAACAAGCTAACATTAATAGCTTTAAAGGTAGTGTGTCTGGTCATTACTACACGAGAATAAGTATAGTAGTTACGAAAGATATATCACCAATTGCCCTATTAGCACCATTCAGATCCCCAGTTGCAGAGGGAGCCCCTTTTGCAGAGGAGGTTTGGAGAGTCTGTCCTGGAGAATTTGGACTCCTATGCAGTTCATCCACTCGTAGATGGAGAACTCCAAAGAGAGCTTTTATATCCGTAAATAAGCAACTTACATAGTTCTAAAAATGCAGAATTTCTGGATCTAGCTGCTCATTGACCCCCTTCCTGGAGCATGGCCAAGCCCCAAAGGAAGAAGATAAGAAGTCAGATGGATATCTCTTATCTCTAACCTAAGGGGCCTGTTGAGATGCAGCATTCCCGACTAGTTCTTCTCCCTTCACAGTGTTCCTGCTCATGCTGATTGGTCAGCCAGGATCTTGATGGTCTTTTCCTTCTCTTGTGTATGCTGGAGAAGCTACAATTAAGGTGGCATAGCCCAGTTCTATTGATAATGCTGACTATGACGTATTTTCTCACACTCTTAATACATATATTTAGAACAGCAGAGCACAGTTCTATTGACAACAGCAATGTGAGAAGTTACAAATTAAACAGCAGACATAGCAATAAATTACAAGTCATCCATGGGCCACTTATGTTGTTCCAGGCCTGTCAACCAGGCCCTGTCACTTCTCAGTATTCAGTGAACTTTTCTTTGGCTTTTTACCAAATATATTTTGGAAGTACAAATAAATATATTAATAAATCCACATATTTAATGATTCTTCAGAGCACCTCAGTTGATATATAAGATATGAATTCTTCTCCATAGGCTACATTGGCCAACAGCCACCATTGATCCTTGTGTCTGTTAGTTCTACTCTTCTTTAGAGTTTCTACTTGATATCTTACTATTAACCTACTGCTCTGGCAGTCTCCCCTGGAAGGCCTGTTAGCTTCACATTAACAGTTCTCTGTAGCTTTTGCACTTCAAGTTTATCAATTGTACCTAGATTATTCAATTTGCTTTATAATAATAACATCAATCTTCTTATATATGAAAATTCATGTAATACTTTTGCTATGAAAAGGCTGTTAAGTTATACAAGATACAATCAGCCACTAGGTTCTGTTTATTACTTCAATTTTACAGTAATTACAGTGTTTCAGTGAGGATAAAAGCCCACAATACATCTTTTTAAATGAAAATCTTCATCAAAATGGTCTCTGTGAGACTTTATTTTCAGTAGTCCTGAATTGTTTCTAGCTACTTTAAAAAACAATTAGCATAAACCAGTACTTTCTCCTGCCATTCACTGCTCAGTGTTTAGCACTATCTCTTAATCAGAGAAAAAAAAATTACAATGGATCCTATGAATAATATTTACAGAAGTGTAAAATGCTCATACTAAAAAGACATATTCACATATGCTTTAATTAAAATGACTACTCAAACATTATCTTCATCTGGCACATTAGCACACAGCCTACTTAACAAATAAATGTTAATTTCACAACTACACAAGACCTGTTATATTTAAAGATATGAAATCAGGTCTTCATTGAATTTCAGTTAACATTGTGCTTGCATTAGGAAACAGCACCAGAAAATGTGAAAAGAATAGCATTTTTCAAATTAAGGAAAACAACTGATTTTTTTTCAGTGCTGAGGTACATTATGCTTTTAAAAAGAAGTATTTTTCCAACATAATGGCTTTGCACTCAATGATATGATATTTGGCTTCAATTCAATATTGTGCTCATAGAAATATGGAGTTAATATCAATACCATGGTCCTTGTCCTCTGTGGAAATTTGAGAAAATCCACCCCTTAAACACGCCAAATAAGAGTCAGAACTCAAACTGGCTTCTACTTTTGACAACATTTGGTGAAAAGTCTGATGTGAAATTAAAGTGAAACTTACTGGGAGCCACCTAGGATAACAGGACATCTTTTCAAGTAATCTTACCCAGGTTGTCTAGGTCAGATTTAGCCTGGGAGTATCAGCCAATAGTTTGCATTCTCAGTCTGGCAGTTTTTTGTGTATAGAAGGAACCAAGCTCTCTTGAACAAGTGCCACATTTCATGCCAGAAAGAGCTATTTCTTATTGAGAAATTGAATTATTGATTTATATGGAATCTGTAAAACACACTGGGAAAAATCATGTAGATGCATATTTTAGGCTATATGATGCAAGGGTCATCTGGACACACTCAGAGAAGCCCAGAAGGACGATGTCAGCAACTGGAATTGGACCATTGCAGCCCTATACTTCTAGACACCAGCAACTGGAGAAACTAGAGAAGGTATGCATATAATATGGAGATGCGTGTGTGTAATATATATAGTATAGTATATAGTATTTAGCAGGTCTTGGTGGTGAGTAGGTAAGAAGCTTATAAGGCAGGTATTGAAGCGACATAATTCTGGGACATTCTGAGATACCAGAAGGTCTGCCAGCTGGCTCCCAGAGTGACCAGGAGGGCCAAGCTAACTACTGGATTCAGCGGAAGGTCTGGGAATCAACTAAGAGGCCCATTTGCATGTGTGCATCTCTGCACATGAGGCAACCAGAGATCAGAGGATGTAAGGGCTAGTTACTAGGTAGACTGTTTAATGCATGTTACTGGTAGCTCCATAGTGTGTGTGTGTCTGTATGTGTTTGTACTCACATGCACAAGCAACTGGAGTAGGGCAGCAGAACCATGAGCTCCTATGGCCAAGTGTCAGCAACCAGCCAGACTGGGAACCAGGGGCAGCTACTGGCAAGACTGACAGATCACAGCTGTTGGGCAGATCCACATTACACATATGTGTAATTTCCCCACTGACAGAACTTCATCCTGGTCAGCTGGAGAAGGGAAAGAGATAAGGCCATCAGTGCTATTTGTGTGGATTGCTGGATTGATGTGTCTGTGTTGAACTATGTGGTCAGACATATATAGATGTGTTGTATATGCGGGCTCTGTACATATATTTACTAGGAACACATGTTCAATCTTGCTCCTGGGTGGACCTGGGGGCATGGAGCTGCAGTAGTCTCATCACTATCAGGCTGCAAGATTAGGCACTTCTGACATGGGGCTTTTTTGTTTTAATGTACTATAAAAAAAAATCTCCAGAATGATCAATTAATTGTATGACATTTTTATATCAGACTACATGTCTCATCAGAGAAGTCCAAAAAACACAGGGATGTCCAAAAGATTGGTGGAAAACATGGTAAGTACTAGTCTGTGTCTAGATGAAGTTAAATTTTTAGTCTTAAATATTCCTTTTGTTTCTTCTATTATTTGTAGATCAACAGGCATATCCTAAAAAAATAATAATCCCATTTTAATATACGTTTGAGAGAAATTAGGTGAATTACTGCCTAATTTTCCTCTCCTTCACAGTTGCTGTAAGGAGGCTGGACACCAAACTGTGAAGTAATTAAACAGGTAAAATGAGTCCTGCTCAGAGAAGCAGAAAAGATTCACAGTCCATAAAAACTTTTCTTTCACGTTCCAATTTCCCAAACCAATGGTTTCAATAATGTGTAAGACCAGATTGGTACCAAAAGGTATTCCTGTAGTTATATTCTGCTGTAAAATGGATAGCTTAGCCTGCTCTCTCTTCCAGACCAATGAACTATCATAATGCTTAAATGTCTTTTTGAGGTCCATATCAGGTAAGAAAGAACCCCATGGGCCTGAGCTGTCACAGCAAACAATATATAAAAAGCTATTTAATACTCACCAGGAGAGTGTTTGGATAAAACTGTCTTTTTATATAAATAGTCATTTTGTGAATAATGGCCTAAATTTTACCATTTCATGGCTAAGAAACTAAATTGTCAGGGAAAGAATTTTGGTTTTAGTTTGTTTTTCTCTAAAAATAAACTTATATTTTAAAAAAACAAACAGATAACTAGTTTAATTTCAACACTGCAGAAACCTTGAATATTGGCATAACAGTTTAAGCAATCTTTCACAAACAACTTTGTGAATGTAACACAACCCAGAATTAATCCAGAAGACCACAGCAATTGCACATTGATATTACAAAGAGACTTTTCTTTAGGCCTCAGTCAAGATAACAGACTCTTTGTGGTTGATGCAGTACAGAAATATGACATAGACCAGATCTGCTGAAGGAAGAAAATAATCAGTATTTCAATGTCCTCTTCTTTTTCTAACACTCTGTTCAGATGTGGATGTTCCTGAACCACATCATTTGAGCTCAGTCTCAGTACTGTGATGACCTCTTATTTCCCATTTCAAATTGACAATATCTACCATGACCCTTGACAGCCGAAATATATGCAGCAAAGTAGATGAGAGAGAAAAAAAACACATGTGAGGGGAAGTATCATAAAAATAGGAAGGTAATCCATTCACCTAAGTGAATTTCTGGTCACATAAGAAGTTTACTGCTAATCCATGAGATCTGGACCATCAAATCTGCTGCCTCAAAAGCAATTCTCTCTGAATAGTTACTGGTTTCAACCTCATTAGTCCCTCCTGAGTTAATCTATGCAATACTGACATCCACCACAGAAAGATGTTGACTAGTACTCTATGGAAAAGTATCCTATGAAAGGTGATTCAGGAGAGGGGGAGTTTTAAGAAGAAAACAAAGACTAAAGTCATGGAACTAATTTAATAACATCCAAGTAGCAAAGGAGATGCAAGGATCTAAAAGAAATTCAATTGTTCCCATAGATGATTACATCTTTCTACAGTTAACATCCTTCCTATTTTACCAGACTCAAATTGCCAAAAAGCTACAGCATTAGAGTGGAAATATAGAAAGGACTTAGTGTTAAATTTGTGCCAGAGAGGAAGGTAGCTTCCCTTATTCTGCCAGTTTGTCTCTCCAGGAGAGCGTCACTTCTAGTTTTAAACCATAGTAGCACAAACCCACAATTATACTCTGACATCTTTTGTTATAGACATCCTGAAGCAAGCTAATGCTGGTTCCCAGTCTCAGGGTTCTCCCAGATGGAAAAGGGAACGGATGAACAATGTTAGTGCCCTGAAAGCCGAGCTGTTTGTGCACAGCCTGGTGAAGCAGAAGAGTTGCACTTTGTCTATTAATACCTACACAGGTTCAAGCCAGTTCCTGACTATACACAGCTCCTTTTTCAAGCTGAATTCAATTCTTAAACCACCTTGCCATCGTAAAATTCCACCTGACCCTGCAAAGCAATACATTGTCATGGCAACTTGAATCAATCTAGGCATTAATAACTTTCTTCACATGGGAACTTGAATGCAATATATTTCCAGACTGAACAAACTTACAAGTTACCCATCTGGCAATAGCACCAAAGAAATTTATGAAGATACGCTTCACTAATGTTTTACTAATGTGTCACAGGAATATAATTTAATAAACACAATCTATGAAACAATTACATAACTAGTACCTAAATCATTAGCTGTTATAAGAATTGTATATCTATGAATTTTTAACAATAATTATATTATAAAGTGTATATCTATACTATATGTGTTATAATATGTAATTACAGCACTATGTATGTTATATTTTGTATAAAACTTATGATTTTATATTATAACCGGAAGACCTGGCAATTGAAGAAGTTGGCTCACAGCGACAACTTGATTTGAAATCTCTCAGTCAATCTACATTAAAAGAGAAGTATTTTCTATTCTTAAGTGAAATTATGCAGAAAACATTAATGAGAGTTTCTTTTAATTACTTATTTCTGTTCATCTTAATCTTGCTATGGTGGCTAGTAAAAATACTAGAGAAAAAGAAATAATAATTTCAAAGGGAGTAGGTAGCTAGTGATGTTCAAAGATGAAAATATGATTATTTTTATGAGTCTCTGTGTAGTGAAAATACATCCACCAAAAATATTCAGGCACCGCTCAGATAGGCATCTGGGATTTTGGATGATAACTCAGTGAAATCTTGATTCTTTATTGCTGTTAGCTGTCATTAAAAGAGCTGATTAATTTTTTTTTTTGTTAAAATTGAAGAAAGGAATTATTTTGTCACTTTCATAAATTTTTAAATCTAATCTGTACAGAAACTCTCTTTTTTAAAAAATGACAATTAATAAATTAAATAATTAAATTATTCATAAAAATCTGCCTATTGTTGGGTGGAAGCCAAAATTTTGATCAAACCTTTCCAAGTTACTCCTTGATATAAAATTTTCCTTCCTTTATTCTTCTTCTGTATCCAGACTCAGTGACCCATATTCATCTTCCATGTGGTACCTCTGGCTGTAGGACCCTCCTGATATACTGAAGTAGACCAGTAAATATAGAAGAACAAAAGCATAGTGGGCAAAATGAGCACACTGATCAGGAAAAAAACATACCCTCATAAGTATCCTTAAGAGTACAGTGATTAGAAACTGCAAATCTCATGATATCAAAACTGTTTGGTTTCAGTCAGAGCTTTTGAAAGTCTTCAGGTGTTTGCTTGCTACTTCTAAAAAATCAATAATTTTAAAAAAAGAAAAACACTTTTATGAGAGGCTCTGCTACGTTCTGTGTCCAAACAAATATAGAAACACACTGAGAATCAGAAAGCCTGATTTTATTTTTGATTTCACCACCCACGATTTGACGTGAGGTGCACCACTTCAGTCTCCTTTCCATTTCCACTTCCATATTTGGCCTATGTCTCCTGAGTTGCACTTCTCTTTTCTTCTGGATGTATACAAAAGGATATAAGCCTCATTTCACAGAGCTCGGAATTTTAAGGACAAAACACCAATGTGAACCGAGCTGCTGGCCAACACAAAGAACAGCTTTTCAGTGTGGAATCACTGTATCAGGACTATCATTTTCCAAACAAAGAATGAGTCTAGAGGTTTAATAGGCTACAAAGAGTACTCTTTTTTTCCATTCATTCCCTGCTGAGGGCAGGGCTAAAAGTTAGGGCCTATATCTAAAATTATATTGTCTAGTACCAGCTTCTAACCACTGGCTCTTATTTACAGAAATATCGACCCCTATTGATACTTCTGAGATTTGATTAAACCTTCCGCTAACTTCTTTCTCTCAAACAAGTTAAGTTTAGCTTTCTAAATCCTCCAGACTTCTAGTCACCCTTGCACCTCTTTCTGAGTTTTCCAGTCATTTTTATTGTAGGCCGGCACTCAGTGCTGCACACTGTATTCAAATTCTCAGGCAACAATTCCACTCATGGAGAATAAACAGAACTGGATGTTCATTTGTTATGGGCAATTTACACTTAAACAAGTCACAAGACACCAAAGTTAGTCAAATACAGATATAGTTCAGCAAGATGTACCACAACGAGCTCCAATCACATCTGCACAGAGTAGAAGGTATTAAGTATTATGGAAAGACATGACTGTTGCCAAAGCTTTGTATACCTGGATTATAAGCAAGGCAAAGGGGAGGAAAATTAGCTCCAACTTTAATCCCCAACACTTTTCCACCTAAATCTTCCCTGCTAGTAAGTAGGTTAGTGGTGTAGTGGTTAGAGGAAGAAGCCAAGAATTAGAACCATTTCTTGCTGTATTCTTTTCAGATATCTCACACACCTTACTTGTATGTTATGTATAGCCACTACTGGATGACCATGTTTAATTGATAAGTCAAAATGTGACTGTGTATAAATGTATATAAAATGTGTGAAGTTGACTTTTTCATGGGGCTGACAGCACTTCTCTTAAATATCAATCTAGGAAACCTCAAAGATGTCTTATCTAAAGAGGTCCATGACAGAAAATTTGGAGTCTCTTCTGACAGAGGCAGTGAATTTCTGTGTTATTTCCTGGGAAATAGATTGCACCAGCCAGTAAAGGACAGAATTGTGCTTTCCTAGAGTTTAGGACAAATACTAGACTTCTAAAGTTAGAAGTATTCACTAGTAGCCAAACCTATAGCTGTAACCATGGCATTTGTCTACTAAAGTCTGATTCTTCTTAAGTTCCACTTTATTATTCTTGAAAATGTTTTAACTTTGCTGCATGTGGTTAGGAAATGGTGCCATTTCATATTCTTCCTATTGTATTAAGACAAAGACAAGTACAAGTTTCATTTTTAATTTATGTCCAAGTCATAGGCATGAAACCTTCTCATCTAGTCATTCTGATGCAGAAGACTGGCACATCAAATAACTGCTTTCATGCAATCAGTGCATAGATTTCATTGCTATTTATGGATCTTGTGGAAAAGTGGATTTTGCCCCCTTCATCATTTATCATTACTGGTCCTTATCTATTTATTTACTACTGCAATCTTTTTATCTTATCTGTTTATCTACCTGTTTATTTATTTAGTGATTGTGCCATACACACTAAGTGTGAAGAAGTTATTTTACTGTTTCTCTTAACTTGAAAATTGTTATTGTGCAGATCAGTATCTCAAAATGCCAGCAAAAAAAAAAAAAAGAAGAAAAAGTTATATTTGATTCTTTCTCTGAATATATCTAATGTTCTAAGTGAAATCCATGCTCTTTCTAATCCACTTTCAGATATACAGAATAGAATTAGAGATGGGCCTTTTTCCTGGGCTACAGTTCATTTACTGGCCAGAAATAATTGCTGTCTCTCCAGAGACTATGGACACTAAAGAGATCACCAATTGTTCTAGGGACACCAAGTCCCACCAAGGGAAAGAGGACATGGTGGGGACACAGGTCCCTGCAGAGTGATCTCCTAAAGGAATTTTGGACTCTAGTATCTCTAACCAGATGTGTTAGTGCAGCAATAATGTTCATAAAGGAACAGTGGTCATTATCCACAGGTTGACAGGCTGAGAGACTTGAGCTTTTTCAGCCTGGAGAAGAGAAGGCTCTGAGGAGACTTTATAGAAACATTGCAGTACCTGAAAGGGGTCTACAGGAAAGCTGGGAAAGGACTGCTCACAAAGGTTTATAGTGATAGGATTAGGGGCAATGGGTATAAACTGGAGAAAGGCAAATTTAGGCTAGGTATAATGAAGAAATTCTTCACCATGAGAGTGGTGAGGCACTGGAATATGTTGCCAAGGCAAGTTGTGGATGCCCCATTCCTGGAAATGTTCAAGACCAGCTTGGATGGGGCTTGGGCAGCCCGATCTAGTGGGATGTCCCTGCCCATGGCAGGGGGGTTGGAATTAGATGACCTTTACGGTGCTTTCCATCTTAAAGTATTCCATCATTCTATGATTCTATGATTCCATTCTGAAAACCACAATGCTTCCCTAGGCTCTAGTGAAGAAACAGAGTTCTTTATTAGCCTTTCCTCTGAGCTGTGTTGAAAAAGCATGTTCTGATTTTTCTAACTAAAATATATTTGAAATCAATGAAAGGACCTTGTTTACTAATACATTGTAAATAAATAACAGCTAGAATTGTATAACTGTAAGTAATGGTGGTTTCTCCATTCAACTTCTGTAATCCAGGTCCTGTAATTTTTGGCTCTGGAGAGGCATTAGTGCCTCCATTACCAAATGTAGATCTCCCTTCATGGTTGTTAAAAGGAGGTCAATAACAGGTGGAGAAATATTAAGTGACTGGAAATTATCAAATGCTTTCATTGTAGATGATGCAATAGCTTCTGAAGAGGGTTAATAATCAGCTTGAAGTATCAAACGTTTTATCTCTGGCATGGTCTACTCCTTTTAAAATGGAAAGGACATGAAATGATATAACCAAAGGAAAGTCATCTTTCGTGAAGTCGCACAACATTAATGGATAGAACTATAATGACCTTTGACCAGACCATGTTTTCTGTCTCATAGATTAAAACAGAGGAAACCTCCAGGCTTTTTTTAAGAGAAATAAAGATATGAATAGATCAGCCAACAGCAGATCCTATGAGTTTATCAGGCTTTCAAGTACTTTAAGGGCCCACACCAAACTGCATATTACAGCACAAAGTTCTGGTTTGCACACAACTCTACCAGCAATGTTACAGTTTGGTCCAATAGCAAAAGAATCTCCATTAACAAAGCAAGTTGTACCAGTAATCTGCCTTTTTAGTGCATTTATATATCTTCATATACATGACTTGGACAGTTTTCAATTGATGGACTGACAGGGTTGGCTTAGGTGGAAGTGATGGAATATCTAAATTAGAACATGCTAAAATATTTGGTTTGAAATTGTATAAATTATAAGTGCTCACTTCTTGCTTTTTTTCAGTCTCTCTCTATCAGTTCTTTTCCACTCAAACACTCCAGCACACCCAGTCTATGATCAGCCATAAATGCAAGATGGGTTGGTGATAGTCCCATTACAACTGCTTTCTCGGAAGAATCTCTTGCCGTCTCTCACAGTAATTTTTCAGTGTGTTTATGAAGCTCTGGTGATACATTAAACTTATAAAACTTACAAAGCCTTGTTAGTTTGTTAAGCCCCTACTAGGATAAGTGTTCCAAAGAAGAGAAATGAGAAGATTTGAGATGTGTGTGAAAAGTTTTGACTGAAATAGTATTTTACTCAGGTCTGAGGGATGTGGTTACTCACTAAAATAACTGTGTCAGTGGAAGGTCCTATGTGTATAAATAACTCAATCCTAGTTCTTTTAGTAGGCTAAATATTAGTAGTATGTGTAAAGTGGTATGGGAAATGGTATTATCAAAACAGTTGAGCACAGGTAAGAGTATGAGGTTAACACAGATGAGTAACACCTGAGGCAGTACAGGCCAACTAGCTCAACTAAGAGTAATTTCTAGTATTAGACAATATCAGATGCATGAAAAAGAGCTCCTTCAAGGCTTTATTCAGGCTAAAAGCTAGGAGAAACCATTTAATATTTTAAAAGACATAAACATAATCTTTGTCTTATTTAGACTTCAAGAAAACAGTGTAATTATATTCAATCACATTTTTATAGATTAAAATAGTTTACAGTATTGATTGGAGGAATGAAAGATGGTCCTGGCATCCCAAATATATTCTACTGTCCTTGAAGAATGGGATTTCTTGAAACTCAGTTGCTGAACTTAGGTAAATAAGGTAAGAATTCTGCACTATAATAAGTAATTTCCCTCTCAAGAATCTTTCTTTTCATTTTATATCCATATTCCTTTGTAGATATTTCTTACAGGTCACAGCACCTGTGTCATATCTGCATGAGATGATTTTCCTTTACTTATATACCATCATTGTTTTGTTAGGTAAAATTCTTTTCATCTTGATTTCACAGAAACCCAGCCTCTATGGGGAATTTTTCAGCTTGTGTCTTTTCCTAAGTAATATCAGGAGACAAGCAAATCTAAACACAATTACACAAGTTAAAAAAAAACAAAAACAACCAAAAGCTGCCCCCCACTCCCCCACCCCGATTTATGTCTTCCTTGAGGATTATTTTCCTTTACCGGTAAAAAGAGCAGTTACAGTACAACTGTATACATATCATGGGTGGTTTGCTTTTGTGCTTTTACCAGTAAAGTGCTTCTACCATCCACACCTAGCTCACGTCTAAGGCATACATTTTACTGTCCTGCTTTAATTCCTTACATGTCCTCTATTTATTTAAAGGGAAAAATAAAAAACAATCTCTGCTTCTTGTTGAGCAAAATAAAGAAGAGGAATTCCCACCAAGGAAAGAAAAATATTCATTATAAGGATGGAACAGTTTAAGGATGGAAAAATTAAGGGAATTTTGCTGAGGTGGTACAAAGCACATCTTACCCAGTTTCAGAGGTTACTAAAATTCAGCATAAAGATGTGGATTCAAAAAAAAAAAAAAAAAGGATGGCAAAATCAAAAGAAAAGACTGAAAGGAGAAGCCTGGCTTATCAAAGTGCAGTATAAGAATAGCATAGTCTTGTGGTCTGAGAAACAATCATTAGCAGGGAACTCCTACAATCTCATGCTGTCTCTAAGCACCAACATCCTTCACTTTCTGTTCCCCAAGTCGAGATGGTGACTAACTGGGTCCAAAGCATGGGAACTTCCTTCACTGTCTTCTTTGTAGTGCTCAGGTATGCAGAGGACAAATTCATCAAGGAACTCGTCACTGTAACTGACTGGAAGACACCTGCAAGCTGAATACAAGAATTGCTGTGTAGGAATAGAATTCCACCCCCAGACAGTGTTTATGGCCAAGTTTGCATGTGCTGCTTCACAAGTTCTTCTCTGGCCAGTCACATGTGGGTAAAAGGGTTTTTATGTTCTAGTATTACAGAACAATGATCACACATTATCCCTTTCAAAATCACTGAAAGCCAGATCATGCCGTCAGACTTCTCACTTGCTTGTAACAGTTGTACTTACATGTGGACTCCATATGATTCAGGAATGTGATCCTAACCTAACCACACTGTGATTAAGCAGGCGTGAAAATGCCTCGGCAGCTATTTCAACAGTCAGATGACTTCAAGTAATTCAAAGCTCTTCCACTGAGGACACTACAGTATCCTTTGGAGAACAGTAACAGATGAATGCCAGAGGTGTCCTTGAGAGTAAAGTAAACCAGATGCAGTGTATGGAGGTAGATTTTCAGAGTGATTAAGCATATTTTTTTTTCAGTGCTCTGATGGACCAGAAATCCTTAAAATCAATACAAAGTATTAAGTCTCCTTTATGGATCCAAGGAAATGCAAAGAGGTTTTATGTTAAAAAAATAGGGTTTGATGACTACATGCAGGCAGACAAATTAAATTGCACCAAAGTGAAAAAAACTACATAAGCAGTAGGTGGAGATGAATTCTTGTAGATCAGGTACTTCTGCAGCAGAATATCTTTTGATGTCTTTGTTGCTCCTGTTACAAACCAGAAAAACAAAAATTTCTTCAACTCAGAAAAGTAGTTTTCCTGGTCCCTTGATTTTTTTTTCCATAGTCCAATCTTCTCTGCTTTTTATCTCCCATCTTCTACCACAGTAAATACGCTGCCATCATGAAACAGCTCTTCTTGAGCAATGGTGGATGAAACAGAAGTGATAGGGCTGGGGAGGGAGCAGGGACAAGGTCTCATTTTACTGGTTTCAGTTTTTGGTCCTGGAAAGGCTGAACACCCACGAAACTCTGTTTTGCTCTACAGGCTGACCAAATTGATTTCTACTGCTTCCTCCTCATCATGTTTACCTTTTTTTCTCTTTTATGTATTAAATGGGAATAAGTTCATCCACCCACCCAAGTTTGTATTTTTTTCTGTTGGAATTTGTTTTTCATTTCAGTGATGTTCTGTGGTCTCTAGCTCTTTCAAAAGAATAGAAGGCTTCCATCACTCTGAAACAGAAAAGAAGTACAGCAGAAAAAAAGCTTCTCATATGAAAATGTACCAAAACTGGCTAAGAATGGAAGGCAAGATTTCTTTGTGTGTACATGACTGAGAAAAACTGAACTGAAGACAGATATTTCTGTGCTGTAATAAGCATGTTCTGTATCTAATCCTATCTAGGGCCAAATTCTTGTTTTTACCTCGGCTTACCACTGTTTTCTTTACAGCAAGAGAACTATGATATAATTGTTATCACAGAAACATGATGGGACAATTCACATAACTGGAGTACTGCAATAGTTGGCTATAAGCTCTTCAGGTGGGATAGGCAAGGAAGAAGAGGTGGTAGGCTAGCCTTCTATGTTAGAGAGTGTTTTGATTGCCTTGAGCTCAATGATGGTGATGATAGGGTTGAATATCTATTAGAACACTGATTAAGGGAGATTTTGTGGTGTGAGTCTGCTATAGACCACCCAGCCAGGAAGAAGAGGCTGATGAGATAGTCTACAAGCAACTGGGAGAGGTCTCAACTTACCAGATGTCTGCTGGGAGTATAATACAGAAGAAAAGAAACAGTTTAGGAGGTTCCTGGAGTGTGTGGAAGACAATTTCCTGACACAACAGATGACTGAACCAACTAGGAAAGGTGCCCCATTAGACCTGTTGTTTGTGAACAGAGAAGAACTTGAAGGAGATGTAATGGCTGGAGGATACTTTGGGCATAGTGATGGTGGAATTTTCAGTTCTACGAAAAGTAAGGAGGGGTCAGCAGACCTTGGACTTCCAGAAGGCAGAAAAGGAGACACACCTGCACGGAGGGGTGAATAGGGAAGGTGACCCTAAACTGACCAACAAAGTATTCTATCCCTTATAAATCATACTTGGTATACGATAGAGAGATCGTGAGAGGCTCTCTCTCTTCTATGATGGGAATGGTTGGGCTCGATGATCCAGTGGGTCCTTTCCAACCTTGTGATTCTGTGATCCTATGATTCTATGGCCAGGTCCTCACTGGACCCCTTTTGCCGCAGGTTGCGTATGGGGGAAAGGATTTTGGAGGCTCAACTGCATAGTGTTAGCTGTCAAAATTTAGCTGTGTAGGGCTAAACCAAAGCCCATTTTCTACTAATCATTAACTCATTCTCATCAGACAGGACCAGAATTTAACATCTACTGATACTGATACAGTCATATGTACCAGTCATGCAACAGCTGTAAAAATAAAAGCCATTTTCCATTTCTTCACAAAATAAAAAAAAACAACAAACAAAACAAGTCCTGCTTCAATAAATGTTTCAGCTCAGGAAAGATTCTGAAATGAGCTTTTCATGGTTAAACAGCTCAAAAATTTCCTTGCCAGTTATACGAAAATGTTGAAAAGTTAGAGATTAAAAAGATGCTATCCATGTTTAGCTGCTTTTCAAAATAATTGACTAAATCATTCAAGCTAGAAGGATAATTTACTTTCTTTTTATTGGGATTTTGTTCAACATTGCAGGTTCAGTAGTTGTTATGTATCCCAAGGTAGCAGAAGCCCCTGTGAAGTGTATTTCAGCATCTATTAAGATATTAAAACAAGCTATCACTGCAAATAGCCCATGCTATAGGGAGAACAAAGAAATAGATTTATGGTATGATCAGAGATGTGCTGTCTTCAGAGAGGAGCTTCAAATAAAATCTTAAGTCTGAGCTTATTTGGAATTTGAGAAACTGTCGTCAAGATCGGAGTGTACCCTTGTACTGGTTTTCGCTGTATTGTGCTGTTTCCCTTACTGGGAACATTTACAAAACTTTTAAAATAATAAATGATCATCATAAAATATGCAGTACTGTAAGAGTAATCTGGCACAAGAAAAGCAAACAGATCTTTGCCTTCTGGTCACAAACACATTTTCTGCTACTTTTATAGTGTCCATCAGTTTTTCTTCATTACTGGTACCCTGTCAGAACACTTAAAATAAATCTGCTATCCTTTTTGTCCTTTTATATTCTTTTGGCTAAGGTTGTCACCTTTTCCTCTGCACTTTCTGCACACAGCATAACTCATCATAGCAGAGCTGTTTATTTCTTTTTTTTATGAGCACTGATATCACAGTCAATTTCAAGCAGTGAGCAGAATTTACTTGAAAAAGAACTGTGCTTTTCAACACAAGGAAAGAACAGCATCTTGACCAAATCTTGTCCCTTCCAATTCATAAGTGTTTGGAAATGTTAGTGCTTGAAAGACTCTTGCAGGAAATAGAACATGACCATCATAATGGCCTCAAGCTCCACCAGGGGAGATTTAGGCTGGGCATTAGGAAAAAATTCTTCACAGAAAGGGTCATTGGGCAGTGGAACAGGCTGCCCAGTGAGGTGGTTGATTCAGTTTCCCTGGAGGTGTTTAAGACACAGGTGGACGAGGTGTTAAGGGGCATGGTTTAGTGTTTGATAGGAGTGGTTGGACTCGATGATCCGGTGGGTCTCTTCCAACTTGGTGATTCTATGATTCTATGATAAAATAGTTTGGGTTTGAAGGGATATTAAAGATCATCTAGTTCAAATACCCCTGTCATAGACAGGGACATGTCCCGCTACATCAAGTTACCAAAGGTTCCATCCAAACTGGCCATGAACACCTCCAGAGTTGGGGCATCCTCAACTTCCCTGGGCAACTTGCTCCAGTACCTCACCACTCCCACCGTGAAGAAATTCTTCCTAGTGTCTGGCCTGAATGTGCCCCTCTCCAGTTTGTACTCATAAATAAGAACCTCTACTGTCATATTTCACTAGTGAGACAAATGTGCTAGAAATTACAAACCCATAAGATCTCATTGGTGGGACCAAATAGTGTGTTGAGTAAATGTTATGAAAATTTGCATATGAAGGTTGCAGATATGATAACTAATATATTTTCTTCTTTTATTTCCACCATATAAAATATGAATTCAAATCAGAACTAGGATGTAAATATTTGTTTTTATCTTATTCCTTCTCTTGCCTGAATAAGATTCACTGTATTATTGCTTTTACCTGCTAATTTTCTCAGTCATGTGTAAGACAGAAAAACCAGCAGTTTTACCCAGAGGATCTCACAATCAAGTCATTTCAGCCACATCTGTATGCACAGAAGAAGAATACTGTAATGTCAAGCATAAACTGTGGTTAATTATTTAAGCTCTAAGTAACTTTTAGGAAACAGAACAGTGAATTAAGCACAGACAGTAAAACTACCACAAGATATTCCCTACCATAATGAGTCAACTTTATAGTAGATTAAATTGTAGCCTCAAATACCTGATAATTCAGCTTTAATGTTTCTAGTTGGCCAAAATTTAATATTAAATGAGTTTGAAATTTCAGCCCAGAGGTAAAGCAAAGTTTCAAGACTAGAAAGTTACTGCAAGATAAGGAAAAATTTATGGAAACTAAAATAGGTTCTGGATGTCTTGGATATTTGTATTTTAACCATGAGGCAAAAGAAAAAGAAAAAAAAAAAAGAAAACATGTGACTTGTGATAATCATGGAATTCACAGGTTAGTTGATTATTTTGTCCTGGTTTGTATCAGGAGAAGAGAAACACACAATGGTCATTTGACTATGTGCTATATGCCAGGTTTCTAACTTAAGAGTTCAGTGGTGCAGGATGGAATTCTGGAATCATTGAATCTACAGTCATACTCCCAGCTACAGCATTTATATCACACTGCAGTAATACCTCTCCTCCTCAGAATGGCTTATGACTTTGCCCTCCTACCAGTCCAATATGACTGGTTTACAACAAGAATTTAATAACTGAACAGATAACTTTACATTTTTTAGTCTATCTTTCAAGATACTCTTGTATGTCAGTGAGATGCTGGCACTTCAATGTCATCTGCAGATTTCAGCAAAAGGCACAAGAACATTCACCTAAACAGCTACTGTCATTCCAAAAGCTCCAGGAAGGTTGAATAATTTCAAAATCCAACCAGAAAAGGAAGAGGGGAAAGAGGCTAAGTGCTTTCTCTATTAAGCAATGAATCAGTTTTTAGCGCATTTATTCCGGATATCCTGAGAGAGCTCGAATTTATGCCCTTTTTGGGTACTTTGATTTAAGGACCTCTTAATATTTTACTTCTTCCTTAAATATCTGATCTACTTTATATGTAATATTTAAATAATCACTGGAATAAAGAGAAGAACTCCAGTAAGCCCTTTTCTAGCAGTGCATCCTGACCTTGTTCTGTTGCTGCCCTGTGCAGGATGCATTCTATATTTAGACACTAGGGAGTAGAAATTCACAGACGTCTAGTAGGATTTTGTAGTCTTGATGCTTCCCAAATATTAGTATTAAATATTTTCAAGCACCTCTGTGACTCTAGACCACCACCACATTATGGTTGATGGGTATATATGACATCTTGATACATATGGTATATTCAGAAATGGTGTGGAGTGACAAATCTGTGATCACGAAGGAAACCTTTGTCCACTAAAGAATTAAATTTGTAATCTGTCAGCCCAAGAGTTGAAACTTAACACTCCTAGTAATGACAAACATTAAAATCACTGAACAGAGCAATCTGCTTTCTGTTATATCCCTCTGCTGGGCCTTCTGGAAGTTTTAACAGGCCAGCTCCTGACACCTGTTTTTTTATGGATGAGAAACTGAAACTCTCACTGTCTAGTTAATGCTCTCTTTCTATTTATCCACCTTTATTTGAACAAATTTATTATTAATCTTTGAAACTATTAATCACAAATATGCACTAAGTGATCTTCAAACTCTTTTAGGGTTGAAAACATTCATATTTTCAGGTGGAGCACTAGACAAGATGCAATCACAAAACCTCTCTTGTTCATGGGTTTCTATCTTGCTTGGTACCCAACTGAAGTCACAGATGACATTAAATAATAACTGGGACTTAACTGCCCTCCATATGTTGCAGATAGAACTCACCATGACACTCAAGGCCACATTTTGGTTGAGCTTTATTCCTAGTGTCTGGCTGTGGATAGAAGTGAACAATGTATGAGTCATCTTGGAGGAGAGGGAAGTGCTGTGGTGTGAGTGGGAGGAAGCATTTGCATGAGCTGGCAGAAGCTGTGACTGCCGCAGGATGCAATGATCAGTCATTACTCCTGAACTCAATAGCACCAGTGGCCGGAAATAATTGTTGAATTCCCTTGCCTGGTGACTGTACCTCACTGGTAGATGTGTATGTCTTGATGATCTCCTCTGAGCTAGTTAACTCCTGGCTGCAACTTTAGATTTTGACTGCATTACCAGCCACCTCTGATGTGGCAGGTTTTAGGGGATCCATCTAAGTCTTGTGACCAGGTAAGGATTCTTCAAATGGCTAAGTGGATGTCTGTTAAAATCCACTGCTTGGACTTCAAGTCTTTAACTCTGTTTGAGTGTGGGCTGTACCCAGGGTGGTTGTGAGGACAGGGAAAGTGCTGACAATCTGACGATGTCTGTCAGAAATGTTTTCTCTGCAGGTGCAGAAGCCAATTGGCACGGTGCAATAGCCGCATTTCCTGCTGTATTCAGTGAAAGCATGCAACACAGCATGATGGGCACAAGAATTCCTTTAAATCATCCTAACTGCAAGTCTGTCCCAGTAATTATTCTATTGCACTGGAGTATTTATTTAAACTGGAGTATAATTCTATTAAAATGGAGAAGGACAGATTTAAACTAGACATTAGGAAGAATTTCTTCACCATTAGAGTGATGAGACACTGGAACAGGTTGCCAAGGGAAGTTGTGGATGCCTCATCCCTGGAGATGTTCAAGGCCGTGTTGGATGTGGTCTTGGGCAGCCTGATCTAGTGGGATGTCTCTGCCCATTGCAGGGGGGTTGGAACTAAATGATCTTTAACGTCCCTTCCAACCCAAACTATTCTACAATTCTATGATTCTATGCTTCTAATTATACGGTCATCATAGGTATCTTAGGAAATGAGAAGTGCATCTTGAACATATGAACATTTGTGACACTGAAGAGGAGCACGTGGAGCTGTCATTGAAGCATCATGGCTTAATGACCAGGACATGAAGCAAGGGCTCAGGTCTACACCTGCTTTCCTTCTGTGCTACATGTTTCCTTCATTTGGCTGCACCTTGCCATCCGAAGAGGTCTGCAACATCTCCTTAAGATACAGTGAAAGCGGTAGCTATGGAAGCACCAGAAATAAGTACTTCCTTCAGCTTACTCTTTACTTTAGGAAAGTTGCTTTAATCCCTTGTGGCAGCTTGTCAGAATTAGAATCAAGTGACCTTAAATGCGTTTATCTTTTATTACACAATTAGCCACATTGCAGGGGTTTGTGATTTCTTTTTGTGATTTAATCCTTGTAACTGAATTGCAGAGCTATCCTAGAAATAGAATAAATAGAAATTTGGAATAGTAATAATTACAAATCTCCTGAGTTTTCCAGTCTCCCAAATTAATGTATGTTTTAATTGGTACTTAATTCACTTCTAGAGGCAGTTCATTTAAACCATTGCAAAATCATTTTAAAGCTATTTCCTTTTTTGCACCAGAAGATGAACTCAATGCTTAAATATCTGGAAAGTTCATGCTTTTCACTCACATTTTCACAACGACTTTCAAAAGGAAAAGGAAGAGAAAGACGGTTTTCACGTCACTTACAGTTATTCAGCGCGGCACCGAATAAATTCAGTGCTTAACAGCCCCACCTCCTGGTAAAATGCAGTGTTAAAACAAAGAATTGGCTTTGCTAGGGACGTACTTTCCCTGGTAATTTTTCTGGCTCTAGCTTACATAATGTAATCACTTTTTGTTTTTTTACCTTTGCATTACAGCTCTGAGAATGCTTACAGCTACTTTTTTTTCCCTTGGTTTTACCTTGTATTCCCTCTTTTTTTTCTTTTCATTTTATAGGGATAGTATATTTTAATAATTGCTTCTCTCCATAATTTCTCCTTTGAGATAGGTAAGAAAGCCATTCTCTTTCTTTTTTCTTTGCCTCCACATGAGAAAATCCAAAGGTAGAAATCAGGAAAAACAGGATCTCAAGACTTCTGAAACTGTTTTTGTGTATGGTTTCTCCAGAAGTTAAAGCATTAGACAATGGGGAACTCCAAGATGGAATAAGTCTTGGGTAATAAAACACTACGTATTACAGAATCCTTATCCAGTAGCACAGACTAGGCTGCATCTCCCTTTGGGAAAGATGTGTCCTGTGTGGCTCTTTTTGCTGTGCAGAAATCTTGGGATTTGGTTTGGTTTGTTTCACAGTAACTTCCTAATGGAGATTTCTGATAGCTTTTATCCCTTCCACTAATTCCTTGCCTCCAGAAGTGGACTTACAGAATTGATATGAACCCAGAAAGGTTAATAACAAGAAGAGGACTGTCAGCATTTGGGGAGATGAAAACAAACTACATTCAACCCTTGGAACATCATGAGAACAATGAAAAGGTCAGTGACTTCATTGCTAAACAGAGCATGCAAGGAAGGAGCATGGCGTGCGCATGAAGAAAGGCTGGATGCTTCACAGTGAGAGACACCTTCAGTATAAATCACGGGCTTGCCTGCTTAAGATCTGCCACTTTTACTTTTCTGACTGAGTCTTTGCTTCAGACTCTGTTCCTTCATTAGGCTTGCCAGCACCTCTCTCCCTCAGCTACCTGTCAGCCCACATCTTCCACAATCCCAGGATTCCCATCATTGTGGCTGGCCCTGCAGCATCTCACAGAGGGGAGACTGTTTTGCAGTGAGCTGCCTTTTTAGCAGGCTTATGAAGAGAAGGAGAGGTGATGAAACTGTAGTCATCCTCATTCAGCATGCTGGACAGTTAGGGTCTTGTTGGGGTGGGCAGTGGCAACAAGATAATTCTTCTCTAGTATTAAATGCAAATTAGACTATATTAAGGAATTTATTTTAAAACACAACAGAGAGTAGGAATTATGTGCTTTTACAGACATTAGCTAGTGCATTTCTAATGGAATCTGTCCAGCAAATACAGATTTTAGTTTTGCACTTTTCTGTAGGGTTAAAGTGCCTCTGCTAATACTTTCTAGCTATGTGCCTTTAAATACTTACTAAGATCAAGCCTGAAGCTGTTGACCCCTGTTGGGACACAGCACATTAGTATGCAAGGGAAACTTTCTCCACCCATATCTGAGAGGGAAAAACCAGTCGTGGGCCCAGCACTTGGCCCCGTGTAATCGTTATTCCATTTGCAAGCTTAACAAAGTGCTGCATTAAATTTCAGGAACTATTGATTGCTCTTGAGGTGATTAAGCAAAATAAATTTTGGGGCTATGTTTTAGCGAAAGGTGTTAAAGAGGGGAAAAGAGCACATGCCAGGATTTAAGACAAAACCCATGTGGTTCAGAGGCATATGGGGTCACAAGTTCGAAGACTTAAACCCCATCTAGCCAAGTCCTTTCTGTTGCTCAGATATCCTGCCATCACAAGTTGCTTGAGCTTGCCTCAAAGAGTCTCCTAGCTTTGTCTACCTCCTTGTCATTGTATAGTCAGTTCTCTATGGCTTACAGTTTATTCTCACTTAATACATAATTTAAGACATTGGAGAGGAAGAAAGAAGGGACAGAAGGATATATGTGCACATGCCTTAAGGTAGAAATGAACCTTGTATCTTGTTTAGCAAGTTGCCTGCAGGAGTTAATAAATAGGAATGTTATCGGAGTGTGGGCTTCAGTTCTGCCAGCTTCTACACACATAAGCATACAAAACATGTATGCATGTTTTTGGTTTGGGGGCGCGATTTAGTGGTTGGTAGGAACAGTTTAACTCGATGCTCCTTTGGGTCTTTTCTGACCTAGTGATTCTGTGAAAATAATTTTGTGCTTAAATAATTTGCCAAAATGGGCTAAGTTGATTCACTTCTAACAGAAGCGAACCCTGAGAGCGTCCCACCTCATCTACTTTATTTACATTTACCACCAGTGCAAGATACAAAATGAAGGCTGTGGATCCAATTCAGCCCCTACTGCTGGATAATAAAAGCCTTTTACAACTGAAGTAACTGGCAATGTTGACTCACCTCCCAGTGACCACAACACAAAACACTCATATCAAGTATTGGACTCCCTGCAAAGATATTTAGGAAGAGACACAAAAAATGATATATCTTCTCATCTCTTGCTGGACTACTCAAGGAGCTTGTAGCATCACTTTCTTGCTGCACTTAGCCATATATATATATAAAGAAGAGTTCGATTTGCTAGACTGTCAGGGAAAAGCCTCTCAGGGAAAAGCCTCTCAGGGAATAGCCTCTCAGGGAGCACTACATTCACGTGAAACCACTCTGTATGTGCCTAGGGCTGGTACTGGGGTAGTAGTGGCACAACTCAAGAATTTAAGGAAGTTGAAACAACAGAAAATGTGGAGGGAAAATGCACCATGGCTTGTGTTTTAGAGTCTCTAGAACACAACCAGGAGAACTAAGAAAGAGCTTTTTTTTTGTTTGTTTGGTGTGTATAATCTTGCAAAGTAACTAATTAATAAATTGTTCATGAGCAGCTCATTGCAGACCTTTGAGCTGTGTTGGATTACTAAATGAAAAGCATTAGAATTGTTATGTAGACCCAAAAAAGTAAAAATGAAAGGGACTGCTGTGTGAGTGAATTCTGTAACAAATAAACAATACAAGCAGATTGTGATTCCATTCTAAATACCCTTTTAATATTTGCTTCCTATTATTTACTTATTTGGACTTACTATTCCATTCATAAATGTTTTTTGTCATGTGTTCAAGCTGAATCTTGATCCACTGTAGTTTTTTACTGAGAAAATGCAATTAATAAATTATTAATTATCAATAATTAATATATATCTCAATAATAGATAAATGTTAATAAATTAGTAATAAAGCCAGCGGGTAAGGACTGAAAGCAAATACAAAGTCAATTCATTCAAAGTGGAGAAAGTATTAGGAAGGATTAGGAGATCACCGCTGCCAACAACGTCTTCTTTTTCTGTGAGGAAACCATGTATTTTTGGGACATCTATTTCCCCTTTTGATTCTTCACTTACTTTGGCATTGAGCACACAACTACCAGCAGACTATGAAAGCTGTCTTATCCCTGCAATGTGTCCTGGTTGCAGCTGACATCTGAGTAATCAGTTATATAATTATGGTTCGTTATAGATAAATGTTTCTCAGTGTGTAACTATATTAATGGTCAGGTTTTTTCAGCAGTCGCCCACTTCTAATCTTGAAATGTTTCAAGGTTTTTTAGAGGGTTCCTATAAATCCACCTTTCCTTGTAAATCTAATGAGAAAGACAGTGCTGTTGATAGAAAAGCTAATCAGCTTTCATCACAGTGAATGGACCTGGGGTTTTGCTATCAGATGCAAGGTTGAGGCCTGAGTTCTGCTGACTTTCATTTTAACATTTTTTTATTTTTAAGATTTCTTAACAATTCCTCCAGTGTTTCACACTGTGAAAGGTAGCACCAGGCTAAATTAACGAATGTTTTGAGGGCTTCAAGGAATCTGGATAAACTGTGTGAAAAAGTTACTCTCCTTTCTAAACTGGACAAGTATTTTTGTTTGGGTTAGAGGAACAAATAATTTAGACAAAATCATCTTTATTCAAACTGCTGTGTATAAGACAAAAAGGCCTTTCTTTGAACAGTTCTGCATCAGACCAGGTAACTATGAAGTTTTAAGAACAGACTGTCCCATTGCACTGTTGCTTTCCTTACTGGCTGCTACAGAAAAAACAATTTCATGCAGGCATTCCACAAACATTTTTCCATCATGTTACTTCACATTAGTTCACTCTATTAACTTAATATTTTGGATGTTTATCAATATGAAAAAGAGGAATCTCTCTCAATATGACCCTCCTCCAGAGCAAATTACATACAGGGTCCGCCTTCAGACTAAGCAAACTGAGGACAAGGGCTCTGTGGGGAGATAAGTAGCCTTGGGAAAGGCTGTTTGCAATGTCACCTCCAATTCACATGGAAGCAAATGTGTTATTCAAGTATCATGTCTCCTGCTAGGACAACCAGCCTGAAAGCTTCTGCTGTTGCACTTGTGCCTATGTCTGTGGCAGGTAAAGTCATAGAAGCAGTTACCATCTGCTTCTCATCGCAGCCCTGACAATGTTAACTATGGCCAAGGCAGGATTTACAAGCTCAGCTCTCCCTCAAGTATCTCCTTCATTCCAGAGCATTGTCCAGGAGCTGTTTTGATTTCACCTACCTGTGAGGACTCAGAAACGCAGTGGAGTTCCAAGGTGAGAAGCATGGAGGTGGCCCTGTGCATAGTGTGACATGCAGCCAGTGACTGAGACAAAAGGAGAGCAGGCAATGAATACAAACCGGTACACCTGTGCCTTCAAGATTGTTACATTTCTATGCCCTGTCGTGCCTGTGGATGGAAAAAGTAATGAAACTGTTCAACTCATGTTCTGCTGCACAGCTTTTCCACAGCTAGCTACTCAGAGACTCATTTAACTTGCTAGGCTGAACGGTCTAAAATGATGTAAGTACTAAATCCCACTGCTAAACAAGTTGTTTCAGGTTTGAAGTCAATCAGCAACTTTTGAAAGCTTATCTCTGGAAACTTTCATCAGAAAAAGAGAGGAGTAAAATTTAAGTATCTAAGAGTGTTTTGAATGGGTCAACAAACATGTGAAAAGACGAAAACATAATTACATTTAATTTCAAATGAAATTAAAAGGACTCGGGTTTAAAAGAAAAATGGTGAAGTTCTTCATCTTACAGGTAACAGATTTATGGAACTCCTTGCCAAAGATGAGAGACCAGAGAAGGCCGGAAGAGTTGCCTGTGAGATATTCCTGAACAATACATCATGTCAGCCTTGGGAAATCCCCACAGATGAAAATATTTTCAGACTGCAAGAATCATAACTAATAGCTCCGTTCTTATGCTTTTATAGTGTGAAAGGGGGAGATGACAGTAAGAGATAAAAGAAATTAAGTTATGTAGTGACATAGAAAGATGGGAGAAAGACTGTTTTCAGTAGAATCACACCTCTGTAAATGTAGTGATGCCCTATGTCAACTTTCTCCTTTGCTTTTTAACATTTTGAAGACTCTAGGCCGTTTTCTTTCCTTTCAAAACTTATACTTACTTTGATGGGGCGGGTAGTGTGTGCCTTGTAGGCTACGTGAATGAACACATTAAACCTTGCGGGTTGTTTTATGCAAACCATTTGTTACATATTTGCCTGTGATTGGCAGAGATTGGGCTCACAGGTGTGGGTGGCCAGTGCTCCTGCCCCAGCTCAGGCTGTAAGCAGCAGGTGAGGGATCCAGACAACCCAGTTACTGATGAGGGTTTGTGGGAGAGTAGTAGGAGGTTTTCACCCCAGAAGAGTGGATCACCCAGATTAGATTTTTTTCCCCTGATGCATGCAAGTTTTAAATCTTGGCTCCCATCCTCTGTTTTTACAACTTACTCAAGTTAATTTCAAGCCTTTCTTCCTTTTTCGTTCAGCTTTGAAGAAACTTTCTTTTTACAAAACCAGTCCATTAGAGAAAGTTGTGCGCCATTGACTTGGCTACAGTTTTGTGAGGCAGCTGCTGCTGTTGTCGCTAAAGGGGCTTGCCAGCTTCCCTACCTATTGCTTGTGTTTTGGTTCATTATTCATATGGAGACAGAAGTATCTAATCTAATCAAAAGATTAAGACTCTGCCTGTGTTTTCTACTGCTTTTTATTTCTTTTCCTTTCAATCTTGCAGATAAGATATCGCTATTTTATAACAAATATCTCACTATTGGCAATGACACTAAAAGATCAGAGAAGGCAACATGTGTTCCTGCTCTATTCTTAAGGAAATTGTTTTCTATGTTTTTTCAGTTCTACTGAATGAGAAGAATAACCATAAAGATAGGCACTAGACAAGAAACAGTCAAGCACACAAGCATTTCAGAAGAGGCAGCTTGATGACTTCCACTGAGATTTTTTTCACCTGACTGTTAATCCTTCTTTCAGACTCCCTGGGAATCATGACTTGCTGCAGGCACTCCTTTATTTGGAACAAATTCCACATAGTTTATGAGGAAAAATGAAAAATGACAAAATACTCCAAAATAATTCCCTTCAAAAGTTACCAGCACTTCTGTATGGGTGAATTAGACTTAAATAGATTTTCTGGATGATGAACAGGAAGGGCACAATACCCTCTACTGTGCAGCAGAGCATATTCTTTCAAAAACAGAAAAAAGTTGCTTTTTGAAATGTCAGAGGCTCTCCACAAATTCTTACATGCTTCCAGATATTAATGCCTTTCTACTTCAGGTATTATTACTTTTCATTCATTTGTTGATATTATTCTAAGTCATAAGACAAGGACAACGGATGTCTTGAAGAATTTGAAGGTTAATTTTATTGGTACAATTATTAGCCCAAGTGGAAATTCAGGATGATTTTGTATTAGCTCTCTTGTCTTCTGCTGACATCATGCTCAAACACCATAACACAGTGCTTAGAAAAGTAATAGACAGATGAGCAAACTTCTATCAGCAAGAGATTTCTGAGCAACCATTAATTATACAAGTAATGTTCAAAACTGTGAGAACTCAGTCTAGAAGTATTAGGATTAGCACAAGTAAGAACTGTAGAAAATAAGAGCCATGGTACATCATCTAGCTAGCCACTTTTAAAGTGTTTCAGGGACCTTACAGCACCTGACAGCTGTAGCTATGCAAATTTATCTATGGGTATTTATTTTGCAGTGTTAGCTGCTGTTTGCTTGAGGGTGATGTTAGTTCTTGGCAGCTTGTGCCTTGAACACAGCCTGACTGATCTAGTACCAAAAAAAGCATCCTGTGTTTCAGTGACACAGAAAATGAGCAATATTCCCAAGTAGAACTAGGCAGATAATCCTGTTTTCATTCCTCCGGTCTGGGAAATGAAGACTTTTATTTAACTACAGCCTATTTTTCTTTATGGCTCCTTTACAAGAGCACAATCATTCACCCAAAAAGCTCTGCAGAAGTCAAGGACCTCAACTGAGTTCCCCATGGCATGTTATTCAGGAAGATGGAGGTCAACCTCTCTGACACTGATGCAAGTCAAATCTGTCATTACCCATTCACCTCATGCATCCTACAGCAGCTTTCAAAGGTCACATAGGAAGTGTGGAGCAAAATCAGGGATTTAATGCAAAACTAATTTTCAACCCTGTTTCAAGACCTGAACCAGAAAACAAGCATTCACCTTCTAAATCTGCTTCTAAACTGCAAGTCAATAGCTTGAGTTATTTCATAAATACAACAAATTGAACAGGAAATAGGAATTAACCTTCCTTCTACTTCTTTTTATTTCCCTTCTCTGTCTTCTAGGTACAAAAAAAACCCCAAAAATAAATGTGCTTTATAATAACAAAACATTTACTGTGAGTAATATCTTCAGAGGAAATTAAAAAGAAACAGACACGATTAAGCTTAACTAGACTTGCTTCCAAGAAGACTTTTTTGCCAGTTTATGAAATTATGCACAACTCCTCTAGTGATTCTAGTTCACACAACGCATATATTGTAAGCAACTTTTGGATCAGTGTTGTTATAAATTTCAGTCAGCTACACCTTTCAAAGCTTCCTATGTCTTTTATAGGATGACTGAAGCAAAAAACACTTCCCTCATATGAAGCATATACGAAAACTTGGCAAAGGAGCTGTTCAAAAGATGGTGGAAATTCACTAAAGAGTAATTATTGATCATGCTGTTCTTTTATCTAAAGGTGGGTAGAAGAAAGCCAAGGTTTGCAGGAAGACATGGCATCATTTATTATACCAGCTAGCAGAACTGGGAAAAAATCCCAAACTGTTAAACTCACCATCGTTTCTTCTGTCAGCTCTTCATGTTACGTCAGTAACTTCCACATCATCATGGCAGTGTTGTTGCAGCCAAACTGGCCTCAGGATATTACATGGCCAAGGTTAATTATTGGCATTGTACTGCCTGCTTCAGCCTGGTGAGGGTAGGAGGTCTTCTAGGCAGAATTATTCTTCTCTTGGTACTCTGGGAGAAGCTGGAGTTAATGTCAGTGACACAAGTAAGTACTGGTATAAAGCAAAGAAAAGATTTGAAGAAGCATATAGAAAAGAAACAGGAATGCTTAAGAGATATTATTTCTTTATTTCTTTCCTAGCTAAGAGGCCTAGAGAAACATTTAAGATCTACCATGAATCTATGCAAGCAAACTATGGTCTACATAGAAAATAAATTGCATTTGTGAAGGCACTTGTGTGAGCCTGCTCTGTCTATAAGCTTATTACATACACGTTTGCAGCTGACTTGGCTTAATAGTTCAATTGTGCCTTTGAAATATATAGCTCGATCAGCTCTAGATGATCTTTCAAATTTGTTTTCCTCAAAATGTGAGCAGTAGAACTTTAGGCTCTGCAAGTGATGTGAGAAATCTAGTCTTGCGAGCTTGCTTGCTTTGAATGACATTCTGCTGTAAATACAAGCATCAAATGTTGTTGGGAGAGTGGTTTTGCTGCAGGTCAGGCCTGTTTGTATTTGTTGCTGAACACATGTGGGCAGGAGAATTCATGCTGCACTGCAGTAAAATGTAAAATGCCATTAAGATACATTTGTGACAGCATGTTAAAAAAGCATCTAACTACATTTTTTTCCCTGAAAATTAAGAACATGAAAATAAAATCAATGACCTTTGCTTTTTATTTATTTATTTGGGTTTAGATTTTGCATAGAGACAAAGGAAGCCATTGTTTTATTTCATATAGTCTCATAAAGATTCATCCAAGCGGTGCCTTATAAGGTTTTTAATGAATATCTCCTTCTGTAGCACAAGACCTGAATCTGTCAAAAATTTTTCCATTTCTATTGTGTATTAAGAAATCGTAGGCTCTTCCACGGATTTTTTTTTTTTTTTTGCTTTTCCTGTGAACCACACTGAACTATTGACTGTGATCAACACAATGCATTATTTCCTTGCTAGTAAAAGAGGCAGAACAATGATTCCAGAAGGGAGGCTGGTATTCATCCGAGGACAACTATGGAGAAATGTGACGCGACTGCTATTCTTCAGTCTTACACAGCTCTCAGTCATGCATAGATGTACACACTCTTAATGGAGCAGAAAGGGGGAAAGATATGTTTCCTTGCCCTTCCCACACACTCCTGCATAATTCCTCTTATTGTTGTTAACGGTCTCTTTTAAAATGACAGTATAGTTTGCAGGTGCCCTAAAGCTTGCCTGAATGATATATAGCACTGTGACTGAGGATGTCATAGAGGAGTAATCTGTATTCCTGGCTTACTTGAACTCATCCAAACAGACAAAAGAAATCTCACTACATCCAAATGCCAACCTACAAAAAAAGAATGAAAGCCAGAGCATAGGAGGGTAGAATTATATCCTAAAAAGTCACTTATTCTGACAAGAATTTAGGTATTGGAATAGTCACTCAGTGAGAACTCCAAATTGGATGCCACAGGTAATACAAATTAGTAGGATTTTGAACCAGCTAGTGACAGAGAAGGAACAGAAAGACCCTATATTTATTTATTTGTTTATTTATTTACTTACTTATTTGTTGCTTCTTTATAAATTACACGAAAAACTGGGAGACGAACAATGTATCCAGCTGTGGTAGCTACACTAGGGAAAAATTGAATAGATACAAAAAGTTGCAACAAAAATAATTAGAGGGCTGAAGTACACGCCTTCCTGCGGGAGATCTGAAGAACAAAATCTGTTCTGCTTATCAAAAGATGACTGAGGGTTGGATTGATTGCAAAATGTTTGCGTTAATGAGGATAAAATAGAGCTCTCTCATCTACTGGAGAAAAGCATAACAAGAATTAATGACTACAAGCTGCAGCCACACAAATTGAAATTGGAAATTTGGCACATATTTCTAAAAAATGAGGTTGATTATACAATAGTCTAAAAATCCTAAAGGAGATGTTGCATGCTTTGATCATGGTTGGATGATAAATTAAAACTGTCTGTAAAGCTACTAGTTGCATATCATAGAATCATGGAATCATAAGATCCATGGCATGATATGTGAGCACTGAGCCATGATATAATTGTTCTGCTTGTTTGTATCTACTTTAGTGTCTATCTAGACTACTGTTTTCTTAATCTCTTTTTGCTCATTCTCCCTAACAGTCCCTGTACTAGGATTTTGTTCATGCCCTGGTTTTGGCTGGGACAGAGCCAGTCCCTTTTCTGACAGCAGGTGTAGCACTGTGTTTTGGATTTGGGATTGTCACAGTTTAGCCATGAAAATTAATGTAGAAAACACACTGACATTTTTAGTTGTCACTAAATAGTCAAGGGCCAAGGAGACCTATAGATCCTGGAGCTGTTCCAAAAAATTTTGAATAAAGGTATGGCAAGTTCATTCTAGAGGGGGCCAAGCCTTAACTGTGAGCTGCAACTGCTCTGCAGTATTTGAAGCAGCAGCCAATGATTATTCCTCAAAGTGGACACATTTAAGATCATATATATAACAATCCATGCTATGTTTTAAACACCAAAGGGATTTGAAACAGACCATATCTAAGACTGATGGTGTGAAGGAAGTCTGTAAAACAGGTATGTTAATGGGTGTTGTGGTGCTGTCAAGCCAATACTACTGTGAGTTCACCTTAACTAAAAAAAAAGGATATAGAAGCTGAACATCCCAATAACTTTTCTGAGACCAGTCTTGAATATCATATAAAACTTAATGGAAAAAAAAGACCACCAGAAAGATTTACCATCAGTGAGGATGGCAGTGGCATGATTAGGATGGATGTCACTCTTACTTCCGACCTCTTACTAGATCTTACACATTTCTGAGCACTCAGCCAGATCCTTTGTGCCATTCTTGGGCTGGAGAACAGGCCTTATGAGGAACAGCTGAGAGAGCTGGGGTTGTTGAGTCTGGAGAAGAGGAGGCTGAGGGGAGACCTTATTGCTCTCTATAACTACCTGAAAGGAGGTTGTAGAGAGGAGGGTGCTGGCCTCTTCTCCCAAGTGACAGGGGACAGGACAAGAGGAAATGGCCTCAAGTTCTGCCAGGGGAGGTTTAGGTTGGACATTAGGAAAAAATTTTTCACAGAAAGTTTCATGGGGCACTGGAACAGGCTGCTCAGGGAGGTGGTTGAGCCACCATCCCTGGAGGTGTTTAAGGCACGGGTGGATGACATACTGAGGGGCATGGTTTAGTGTCTGATAGGAATGGTTGGACTCGATGATCTGTTGAGTCTCTTCCAACCTGGTTATTCTATTATTCTATGATTCTATGAATGTGGTAGTAGATAGCAACACTATATTGCCAGCCAGGTCTCCAAATGTTAAGCTTTTATGCTGAGTTTCTTTCAGATGCTTTCATGCCCAAGAATTCAGCATTTTTCATGTATCCATGGATTTGCTGTAACTGTGACAGTACGTACTTACTGAGTTTGTCTTGACATAGTAAACTCCTGGGCAGAAAATAGTTGACAGTGTTGTGGAATCAACAATAGGTAAATTTCACTAGTGGAATCATTGAACCATGGGATCATTAAGGTTGGAAAAGACCTTTAACATAATCCTGGATAAGAAATTTTTTCTAATATCCAATTTAAACATTTCCCAGTGTGACCTGAGGCCACACAGTTCCTGGGGGTAAGTAAATGAACGGTAGCTGGTGCAAAGGTGAAGACAAACCCACTGAGTTTTCCCTGAGCCATCCTGTTGCCATCTGCTCCCCTTTCATCTTGCAAGTACTGTGCAGAGATCAGCATGTAAATGTGAGTGCAGTAGGGAAGCCGGGGTCAGATTTGACTCTGGCAACCAGGACTCTACCTCCAAGCAACAGCAGCTGAGGCAATGTCTTGAGAGGGTCTAATAAGGCATGAGGTTGCCTCTAAACAAGTCACAGCAGCACCAGCCAAGACAACAGGCCTGTGGTGGGAAGAACTTCCAAGTATTCAGGATGGCACTGTGACCACACTGATCTCAAAGCATCAGGTGCATACAGGCTCCTAGACATGGCATGAGCTGGGAAGCAGCTGTGGAAGATGCTGCTGCCATTAACTTAGCCCATCCAGCTGGTGTCAGCTGCTGTATGCCACTCTCCAATGACCTACAATACTTACAGTGCAACAGAGTGAAGCCTTTCTTCATGTTGAAAAAGACCTCAGTTTGGATGGATGGGCAGAGAATACGCATCCTGTCAACTGCATGGTGGGCTATCACATGCAAACAGAACCAGTTTTGACCTTCTGTGTGCTCACCATCCAGAGAAAGTATAGTCTAAGACTAATGTCTGTGAAACTTTGCAGACAGTTATCATCTGAGACCCCCCAAATAGCAAAACAGAGGGAGTTAGAGGTTACAAGATTCAAAAAAATAAAAGAAATTCTCTTTCTATTCTAAGCTATACTTTCAGGCTGGTCATCTAACTCATCATATAACAGGTGAGCCAGCACAGGTGTCCCAAAATTTTACCTTTATCCTTCCTCATTTGTGGCAGAGATCCACCTATATGTTTTCATATCTTCAATTTAGGATGCCTTTATGAAAGAAACCTTTTTGCCAGACAGAGGTTACTGGATTTGGTGCAGAGACAGCTAGATGAAACACTATGACTGAAACAAAAAGGATTACCTTCCTCATGCCTTTTAACTTTATATAAAATGTGTCTTTGGCTTTTAGCACAATATTTGATGTGTGTCTCTAAAATGGCAAAGAAAAAGATCAAAACCATGATTTGACTCTACTAGTATATTCGAAATACCAGTATTTTTTAAAACTATCTTGTATTCAGCTTATGGGGTTTTTTTTATAATAACTGGCCTGGCAAAACAGCTCTGCCCAAAAGTACACCCTGACAGAGAGGAGAAGTGACAAGATAATGGTGAAGAGAAAACAAAACTGTTCAGTGAAAAAAAAAACCAAAAATAGTGAGATTTTTTAACGACATACCCTACTCAGTTTATCCAGGAGAAAGCTGAACAGAGGAAATCAACTAATAAGCAATGAGGAGCTTTATTGGAAATACAAAACTAAAGAATAACATTGAGTATACTTGAATTCCTCCTACTGGCACGTCACCTTTTGACCAATACTTCCTATACAGACATCTTCCTGGGAAAGATGCCTGTGTGTTATCCACATATTGAACCTTAATTCAGGGCAGGTAGTGGGCACTGGAATTAGTCCTCATACAAACAGAATATCCATTTGCTTCAATATGTATACTGACTGCCTGCAGTTTTAGCCCCATGTCTGTAATGTCCAACACTCTCAAAAAATTTTCCACAGTTTCAGATCCACAGGTTTCATGACCTTGCAAAGCTTATACTGTTAATAAAATCATTAGTCTCATCACAGGAGCTGATCCTTAACTTACAGACATTTCAGTTTCCTGAGTTCAGAGTCATCTATTCAGATGACAGTATGAGACAAAGGCACAGTGGTAATTCATTCAAAAAAGAAAAAAAAACTCCCTTAATATCAAAGAGAGGAAAAAAGCTCTCATTTTGACACTGCTCCAAATACAAAGCCTCTTAGTTTCTTCTTTTCTTTATTAAAGCAATAGATCATGGCTTTTAAATGACTGATGAAAGAATATATTTCATTATTTTTTTTAATTGAAAATTGATATGAGTGACAAACTTAGAGACACATATACTAAACTCTCCTATTCCTGTGAATAGCAGAGACAGTATCTATGCAAGCAGGCAAAGTTTCCTGTGCATTGTCTGATGCATATTTTACTTATTACGTTGGTAAATCAGCATGATTTGTAGGAAGGACAAAAAGTGCTGAGAAATGGGAATAAAACACAGACACAATAAACTGGTGGGAGGAACCTTGGTGAACACTGAATGAGCATGTGATTTGTGCCCTGACCCAACTAGCTCTGGGGGGTGGACATTCTCAGAGGGGCTCCTGATAAGATCTGTGTCTGTAATTTGTAAACTGACTTTAGAGAATCTGATACTCTTGGAAGGACAGGCTCTTTTGATATCTAAAATTATTAGATAAGCAAAACATGCATTCAAAAAGTTTTACATAACTGCCTTGCTCCTCCTGACTCCTGAAAAAGTAATCTATCTACACAGCTAAGTTAAAATGAGCTTTAAAGTTCCAACCTCTTCCATAAATATACACATTTAGAGACTTAAATACAACTAAATTTGCAAATTCACTGACTCAAGATTAGGGCTTATGCACAGACAAGGCAGCTGGATCCCTCTATCCAGGGACAATCAGCAATAAGCCAGGCTGCCTGCAGTATTTGCAGTGCATTTCTGTGGGCCTGTTTTTCTTATTAGGGCTGTGTGGTTATTTATAGAACAGTGACTGAGACTGGAGATCTAGCCACTGTGAAAATGCATAGCAAGGAGTGCTGGCTGAAAGTGTTGCATTTAAGCTGCTTGGTCAGAAAAGTTGATGGAAAACCGGATTTTCAAGAAACCTTTTGGGGGGAGAGTTAATATCTGGTTTCCAACAAAACTTTAACATTGAGGAACAAAAATTACCCAAAGACACAAGTTGACAGGGTACCTCATGATAACTATAATCCAATTGCATCATTTCACCTTTCTCTGCCAAACCACATCTCCTGTGATTCAGTGAAGCTGAGAAAATCCAGAATACACCATGTCTTTTTCTGCTGAAGACCGTATGATCCATTAGTCAAGACATAAAACAGCCTGTTAATGCACTGAAAAGGGTTACACGTTTATCAAATCTATACTACTTGTGAAATACACTGGAAGTATTTTCAAACTGAAATATTTCATGGCTCTGCATTTTGGGGTTTTTTTGGTATTGCGGGGCTTTTTTCGTATTTCGGTTTTTACACTCAAACCAACCAATGAACCAACCAAGTTAACTGCTAATGTCATAACAATCAAAGGGCCAGAAAGAAAACAGAGGTATAAAAGGGTGAAGGGATCTACCCCAGGGACTGGGTTTATTTTTGGGAACTCTTCATTGCTTAGTATACTGTTGTGCTTCACAGGGTCTAAGACTGGAAGCAAAGGGAGGCACCAAAGCATGCTGTCAGGTTGAAACATTAGTCATATCATCACCCTATGGTTAAATAATTCCCATGTGTGCTGTTACATCAAGTTAAGTATACTCGATATTATTTTCAGATTTGTTACACATGAAACCATTGAAATTAAGGAACTGCACTAAGGTGCTTTAGAAGAGAATTAAGCCTATTTTATTTACTAAAAAGAAAAAAATCGCTTGTAATTGGTAGCTCTGTATCTTTAAACACATGGATCATCCTTTGTCTTTTCCTCGGGGAAAATAAAAAAAGAGTGTTTTCTTTTATGAGCCTGCAGTCATTTGGGAAAGAGAATCGGAGATCAGCTGTCATTGCAGAGAATGTCAGAGGAGTTTGTGGCAGCAAGCCATATTAAGGAGGTTTAAAAAAACCTCCATCATGCAACTATTTTGTTCATGTTGTTGGAAAGATATAAACACTAAAATTAGAGGTTCATTGAGATCGTTGGGGAAAACATGTAGTTTACACTGATAAAAGTACCTCCTGTATCACTGCATACACAGCAGAGCCTTCACAGGAAAGCAATCGGACTACAGAGAGAAAAGAGTATTTGTGGTTGAGTAAGAGTTATTTCCTACTCTCTTTCTTTGGTTGCACCTGTCACATGCCTCCAGGACGAGAAAAACACAAATCTGTGGGGAAGAGTATGATCTCTTACTGTCCCAGCCAAGTAAGCTGAAGAACATAGAGGTCAATGGGATCAGCCAGCAGGAACAGGGAACTGAAGGACTCCAGAGTCTCATCAATGTCATCCTCACCCCAGCTGTCTTAAATTCTGTCTGTCATCTGACTTTCTTCCCAATTAACAGTAATTTCTTCCCAATTAACCGTTGAATTACTTACCACCCATCCTTTTCCTTCACTCAACTTTTTATGTCTATATACAAATATTTATGGTTTTGTCCACTTACTCCTGCACCAAAAAAACCTTGCCCTAAAATGTTAAAAATGACAGCCAAATGATAAAATAAAAGGTCATCTGTGATGCAAACAAAGTGTTTTGCCTTCTCTCAGATCATGATGTTTATCTGTTACATTACCTTTCCCAATACTGCTTCCATCTTGACCAGGCAGATAATAAACCCCTGTAAAACAGGCTTTGTCTTCTGTTTATGTAGAAAGCTAGATTTGGCTTGGAGCCTCAGATGCAAGTCTTTACATGAATAGAGTTGCTAAGCTACAAAGTTTAGCCAATTTCTTAAATTTCAATAGTCTTTAGCAAAAATAGCTGCTTGAGATGGATGCATCATGGACTTATGCTCCCACTCACCTTTATCAGGTGCCAGCCACGGGGACAGAGCACCCCACCTAACAGCAAACCACAGCAGCATCTGTGTCATTATGAGAAAAGCTGACATTTTGGAAGTAATTTTGGAAGGATCTCAAATGTCTCCTCTCAAAGGTGGCAGGGGTAAAAGCCAATATAATTATTTCCCTTTTTTTCCCCCCAACAATACATCATTTCAATATGCGACAATTTCCACTGGAAATATTCAAGACCGGGAATATAGCCAGGGGAGAGAAGGAAGTGTATATTCTTATAAATAAAAAGACACAGAATATCTAAGGTAAAGTAAACAGCTAAGATGAAGAAAGGCACATGAATCCTCATGATACAAAGCTCAAGACAAACAGTAACTATTAAGATTTAGGATAAGAGCATTACTGAGGCAGATTATCATATAGCTGTCTCCTGTGAGAGCTATTGCATCTTATCCTGAAGTATTTGGCACTGGCCTTAGTCCATGAGTGGATAAATGAGTTTACAAACGTTATTTCTGAAATTGTGGTAAATCTTACCTTCCACAAGCGGGGCAGCTGGCAAGTTTTGAGACAGTTTGCTAGATCACAGAATCACAGAATAACCAGGTTGGAAGAGACCCACCGGATCATCGACTCCAACCATTCCTATCAAACACTAAACCATGCCCCTCAGCACCTCGACCACCAGTTCCTTAAATACGCCCAGGGAAGGTGACTCAACCACCTCCCTGGGTAGCCTGTTCCAGTGCCCAATGACCCTTTATGTGAAATTTTTTTCCTAATGTCCAGCCTAAATCTCCCCTGGCAGAGTTTGAAGCTATTCCCTCTTGTCCTGTCCCCTGTCACTTGGGAGAAGAGGCCAGCTCCCTCCTCTCTACAACCTCCCCTCAGGTGGTTATAGAGAGCAATGAGGTCTCCTCTCAGCCTCCTCTTCTCCAGGCTAAACACCCCCAGCTCTCTCAGCCGCTCCTCATAAGGCCTGTTCTCCAGCCCCTTCACCAGCTTCATTGCTCTTCTCTGGACTCGCTCCTCCTCAACATCCTTCTTGTGGTGAGGGCCTAGAACTGAACACAGAATTCAAGGAGTGGTCTCACCAGTGCGGAGTACAGAAGGAGAATAACCTCCCTGCACCTGCTGGTGACGCCGCTTCTGATACAAGCCAAGATGCCATTGGCCTTCTTGGCCACCTGGGCACACTGCTGGCTCATGTTCAGTCAGCTGTCAACCAACATCCCCAGGTCCCTCTCCTCCAGGCAGCTTTCTAGACAGACTAGTCTGTAGCTGCATAGGGTTGTTGTGCCCCAAGTGCAGGACCCGGCATTTGGCCTTGTTAAACCTCATGCCGTTGGTCTCAGCCCAGCGGCCCAGCCTGTTCAGATCCCTTTGCAGAGCCTCCCGACCCTCCAGCACATCGACACTTCCACCCAGCTTAGTGTCATCTGCAAACTTGCTAAGGGTGCACTCGGTGCCTTCATCCAGGTTGTCAATAAAGACATTGAACAGGGCTGGACCCAGGACTGAACCCTGGGGAACCCCACTTGTAACTGGCCTCCAGCTGGATTTCACACCATTTACCACCACTCTCTGGGCCCGATCATCCAACCAGTTTTCCACCCAGGAGAGTGTGCGCCTGTCCAGGCCAGAGGCTGACAGTTTCCGTAGCAGAATGTTGTGAGAGACTGTATCAAAGGCTTTACTGAAGTCCAGGAAGATACATCCACAGCCTTTCCCACGTACAGCAGCTGAGTCACTTTAACATAGAAGGCAATCAGGTTAGTTCGGCAATACCTGCCTTTCATGAACCCGTGTTGACTGGGCCTGATCACCCGGTACTCTTGCATGTGCTTCATGATAGTACTCAAGGTCACCTGTTCCATGACTTTCCCTGGCACTGAGGTCAGACTGACAGGCCTGTAGTTCCCTGGATCCTCCCTGCGACCCTTCTTGTAGATGGGCACAACATCAGCCAGCCTCCAGTCCAGTGGAACTTCCCCAGTCATCCAGGACTGTTGGAAGATGATGGAAAGGGGTTTGGCCAGCACATCTGCCTGCTCCTTCAATACCCTTGGGTGAATCCCATCTGGCCCCATAGACTTGTGGGTGTCTAGTCGGGCTAGTAAGGCTCTGACCACCTCCTCTTGGACCATGGGAGCCTCATTTTGCTCCTCTAGTTCCGGGGTTTGTACACAGAGGGAATAGCTTTCTTTACAATTAAAAGGCTGAGGCAAAGAAGTCATTAAGTATATCAGCCTTTTCCTCATCCCCTGTCACTCTTGTTCCTTCTACGTCCAATAGGGACTGTATGGTCTCCCTAGTCCTCCTTTTATTATTTATATATTTATAGAAAGATTTGTTGTTATCTTTCACAGACTTTACAAATCTGATTTCTAGTTGAGCCTTAGCCCTTCTGATTTTTTCTCTGCACAATCTCACTTCCCTCCTGTAGTCCACCCAAGAGGCCTGTCTCCTCTTCCAGAGCCCATAAACATTCCTCTTCTTCTTGATATCATTCAAGATCTCTCTGTTCAGCCAAGTTGATTTTTTCCCCTGTCAGCTTTTTTTCCGGAACACAGGGATGGCTTTCTCCTGAGCTGCTAGGTTCTCCTTTTTGAAGAGCTCCCAGCCCTCATGGGCTCCCTTGCCCTTAAGCACTGTCTCCCATGAGACTTTGCCAACCAGCCTTCTGAAGAGTTCAAAGTCTGCCCTCTGGAAATTTAATGCTACTGTCCTGCTAACCACTCTCTTCATTTCGCCTAGAACAGAAAACCCTATCATCTCATGATCGCTTAGTCCTAGGTGTCCTCCTACTGCCACATCCCCCACAAGGCCTTCTCTGTTCACAATCAGCAGGTCCAGGAGGGCACCTTCCCTTGTTGGTTCATTCACTAGCTGTGCAAGGAAGTGTCTTCCACACACTCCAGGAACCTCCTGGACTGCTTCCTTTCTGCTTTATTGTACTTCCAGCAGATATCAGGAAGATTGAAGTCTTCCACAAGAACAAGAGACATCAATCTAGAGATTAACCCCAGCTGTTTATAGAAGAGCTCATCAGCTGCTTCTCCTTGGCTAGGTGGTCTGTAACAGACTCCCATCACAAAATCTACCTTCTTATGGGCTCCTCTGATTTTAACCCACAGGCACTCAATCTCCTCATCACCATATTCCATCTCAACAGTGTCCAAGTCCTCCCTTACAAAGAGGGCTATCCCGCCTCCTCTCCTTCCCTTCCTATCCCGCCTGAAGAGAGAGAACACCTCTACTGTTACGCCAAGCTTCTTGAATTGTATTTTTTCCCAAAGGACAGAATACTGAACACCAAAGGATCTTGATTAAATTGAGTGTGGTAATGTTCCAGGCTATAAGGCAGTTTTCTTGACTGAAATCACAGTGGAATATTTCACTAAATCTTTAATATCAGCATCCCATTCCTGATGGGGCAGACTTTCAAAGATACAGGTGAGATGCATGATAAAGAATAGTACCTGCACTGAGTAATCTTGCAATTGGTTATGAGCAGTTTTCTGGCTAAGGAAAAAAATCTTTTATTTTAAAGTCTTAATTTAATTCAGACACTTTCTATACCTTGAACTGCTGCATGTAATTTTTAGTTACTGAGTCTCTTTCTCCTACTTATTTTTGTTTTCTAAACTTTTAATTTTTCTTGTCTTTTTATTATTTTTCTACTCTTCCTACACTGAATTGTCTCCTGAAATCTGCTTTATAGTATGCCAGCTTTCTTTGCCATTACCAATTTTTAGGTTTTCTTCATCATTGCAGAGTCCTTCACTAGTTTACAGTTCTCTGCTAGCAAAGACATTTGTAGATTTTTCTTTTCTTTTCCGCACTTCATATAAAAGCCAAAAAGCACAGGGTCTGATTGGAAAGAAAGGTCAGTTGCTAATAGGAAAGGTTGCATTACAAATACACTTCTACACAGTACCAATTGCACCAATTGCAGCAAAGGACACACCAGTGTGTTGAGCACCTCTTTTGTTCTGAAGGAATGTTCCCTCCTGCTATCAAATCTTCATATGCAAATAAGACTTCTCAGATAGTACAAAATAATTTCAAGCAGACCTAGAGGCCGATAAGTATTTTAAAAAAATATAATGAAGAAAAGTCTTTGGGAAATAGCTGGAGGAGAAATAAAGTCCTCCACTGGCAAATATGGATTCTTGAGGGGAAATTTGGAGAGTAGGAACATTTTCTAGTGGTTACAGCAGAGAAAGGGGAGATGAGATCTGGGTTTCTTTTTTGTTTGTTTGTTTTGCTTTGTTCTTTCACCCAGTCTCATGTGGCTTTGGGCTAGCTGGATAACTTACTGTGCTTTGGTTTCCCTATCCTAACTACTGTTTTCCAATAAATTACATAGAGCTACGACATTTCCAAAGCAAAATGAAAGAATAGGAAATGGCACTCTGGATACAGTATATGTTCTTAAAGCACGTGTTCAGTGAGGGGCTGGAAGGACCTTTAGAACTATTAAATCAAAACTCGGTTGAACTTCAACATTTTTCTCTAGAACTCCAATCAAAACTAGACCTCACAGAACAACCAGGCAAAGAAACCTCTGAATTCAATCTAAGAAATTTTGGTCTTTAAAATATTCCCAGGAGTGACAATAGGAAGAGGAGGGCTAGAGTGATTGAAGACCCAGTTCACCTTCCATTGCTATGCTATAATGTACGCAGAAACATGATTTGTGAACAGTTAAGTTACTGGGCAGCCCTGCTACAATTTCATGCTTCAAAGTTCTCTTCATTTTCTACTTAGACTACAAGATGTTCTCATTACTGATATATCAGCAATCTCCTCATAAATTTTTTGGTACTTGATATTTACTAGGTGTTCTTCAACAATATACAGTGATGGATGATGGATAGAAGGAAGGGAGGAAGGAAGGGAAGAAAGCAAGGAAGGGAGGAATGAAGGAAGGAAGACAGGCAGCTAAGAATACCATTAACTAAAAAACACTGGCAGTCAAAAACAGCTTACCAAGCCTGGTTCTTTAAAACGCCTGAAGTTCATGTGTAAATTTTCTTTCATTCCAGCATACAGGCTCAAGTCCCTCATGCAGGATAAGAGGCAAGCAGAAATTCTCCAGCAGTTACCTCCACTGTTTCACAGTCTTTCTGACAATTAACATCAAGGCACAGGTGTTAACACAAGTGCTTGAATTATGTGATGGTAATGATCACTTTCACATCTAGAGCATTTCTGGGCATCCATAGAGCACATATTTAAATTTCAGTACACGTGACAGCTACAAGAGAGCATCAGTGGGAAGTGATGGGATGCATAAGAGACTGCTCTTGTAGGGGGTACATGAAGAGTGTGTTCTAGTTTGGTTGAGTGAAGGACTGGCTGATGCATGTTTACGTCATTTGGCTTTAGATCATTCTCCTCCATTTCTGTACTTAAATGTGTAAAAATTACTATGGAAAAGGCATTCTGCATGGACATTTGCAGTCACAGGAAGACACTGGGAGAAATAAACATCTGTGCTAATTTGTAAGCAATATTAAAATGGTTCTCTAAAATAGTAAGTGAAATATTATCTTTATGGAAATTAGATATTGTCATTGAGATTATTACTGAAGGGTTCAAAAGAAAAACATTAACTGTTCTAGATTTCTTAGCTGTACAGGATTTAATGTTTTGTTCTTTTCTTATTTTGTTTTATGTTGGAATAATATCTGCATTATTACTCTTTTAAAATGCATTTTTATCCAAGAATGTGAATTTCTCAAAGGTTTGATAAATAGACCATGAAAAACTAGTCCATTTGTAAATGCAAGGTTTGTTTTTTTATTGATGTTGAAATTAAACTTGTCACCGCAATCTATGCACACGTGAAGCTGATTCCATCATTTAGCAAAAAATTATGACAAAAGTGAAGTACCAGCAAAAGTGGAATACCTTTTCTGAGTGATAATTTAATTTTTCTTTAGTTGAACTCAGAGTATAAAGGCTTTCCTTATGTGCTTTTAAAAACCATGTGGAAATCAAACTGAGTGAAAATGAAATGTGGGAAAGACTAATGCACACTTTCAAGTACTTTGTACTTCGGGAGGTTTTACTACTCTTATTATTTTCATAGCATCAGTCTGAGGTTCTGGGTTTAATGCTGAGTAAATAACAGCAGAACTTGACCACCCTAAAAGCAGCCCTGGAAAAGACATTTGTCTCTTGAAGACTGATACTGATTATGTTGCTCTTTCAAGCACAAAACTATGCTATGGTTTCCTATTAAAAATGCAACAGATTTCCCTTTTTAAATCTGATTGTCTGTGGACAGAGATGTATGCAGAGCTATATCTTCCTAATACTGCCTATCCTCTTCCACACTCCGACTTAGCCTACCCTGCTGAACTTGCCTGTGATTTCTGAAGAGCAGGCTGCCTTTCCTTATTCTCAGTTATGCTGGTGAAGAGGAGGGCAGAATCTGTGCACTGCAGCAGGTAAAAGGAGTAAGCCTTATTGCATCGAATACATAGGAAGGTCTCCCTCATTTCTATTTCCTATCTGCTTCCCTAAGTAAGAGCAGGATAAATATGACTTTTAACATAGCAAGCAGCAGTGGAAGTAATACATTCTTAAAGGATGGATGGATGTAGTACTCATACACACAAATGCCTTGTATTTGTCTATGTATCAAGGAACAGAAATGTTACCAATCTCTTCTTTGTCTCTTCTTTGTTTGAAAGACTATTCAATGAACTACACTGAATATCTGCATAGTAAAGGCCAAGGACTTTCACATAGAGGCTCCTGTATTGAGCCTTAAACTTCTAGATGAGCAAAGCAGGAGCAACTGAGCCTATTCACCTCTCCTTGTTCTATCCAGCATCTTTGCTGTTTTTTGTTAGCCACAGCAGAAGCTGCACAAAGCACACTGTGGTGTGCTAACACACCCACAGATGGAGAGTCCATGCCCTTGTACACTTAGAGCCACTGTCCAGAATGACTGAGCTACCACATTCCTTTCGAAGCACGCCATTGTTGCTAACTTATTTAAAAACACAAAATAAAAAAAAAAATCAACAAAAAGATACCCTTATTTTAATTGCTCACAGACAAAGATGGGATTTAGGTTCTTTCTCGTTCTGTGTACAGACTTTCCTGAGAATCACTTGACTATCTACACTAATTCCAACATCTTCTATAATACGTAGTTAAGAGTCTTGAGAATGCAGGCAGTGCTGAATGGCTAACGAAATCCTAGAAAAAAGGCCCGAGTATGAATATATGAATAGCTTGTTAAGTGTGTAGATGTGAAATTATATGGGAAGGGCATAGACTGAGGAAAGAGATGAGCCTGAAAGCAATGATAAAAAGCCCTTGGGTAAAGTTTTAATTATACCTATACTATGCATAATTTATAATACCTTTTCTAATATACTGATTCTATTCAGTGAGAACTATTGATGCCTCCTCATGAAAAGTGTACAATTATAATCACATCCATATTTCATTATCACAATGAGCAGACAACAAAATCATTTCTCGTTGGAATTTTTTGACCATGAAAAAGATTATCATTCAAGACTACAAAGGTAATGATATGCAATATGAAAAAATATAACATTTATGTGATTAAAAATACATTGAATTCAGACATTTCACAGTTCCCATTCAGAAAAAAGTGGGAATGTAAGGTATGTTAAGTTGCTAAGTTTACGACACCGTTGTGTGTGTGCAAATAAAACTGTGTGAAATAGAACTGTTATCTTTATAAAAAGCCCTTCCTGTTTGTTCAACCTGACAAATTATATTTACCACCTGCATTTAGAAACTCTCCACACAGTCTGCATAAAAATAATAAGAAACCAAGGACTGAAAATGAACAACATTCTAGACACATGTTGGGTTTATAATAATAAAGTTCCATGCATGACTAACCTTTGTCTTTGTTTTACATATGACATAATCCACTAAGAATATTTTCCACTTATGTTAATGAAACATACCTTTGGAGATAAATTATGTGAGACTGAAAAATAAAATTAAACTGAAAGTGAAGAGTGGATGAGTCAGAACATTTGTAACAGTGAAATGAACTGATGGTCTGCACACACCAGACAAAACAAGGCAAAAGCACAGGGATGAAGTTGAGGCCAGATATGTACTTCTTCTATGCCTGAGTGGAAGGGGATTTCTCCATTAGATTAACATTAGCCTTCTCTGCAGTAATTCACTTTAACTTTCTAAGGGCAACGGCAGATACACAGCTACTTAAGTAACCCATGATATCAGAGCTTATTTTTTTAATTTTTCTTGGGAAATGGCACCTCCTAGTTTCCACCAAACCTAACTGTTGTTTTAAATGGGGAGAATGACTTAGAATCATGGAATCATAGAACAGTTTGGGCTGGAAGGGACCTTAAAGATCATCTAGTTCTAACCCCTCTACTTTGGGCAGGGACACTTCCCACTAGACTAGCCTGCCCAAGGCTCCACTCAGTCTCACCTTGAACAGCTCCAGGAATGGGGCATCCACAACTTCCCTGGGCAACCTATTCCAGTGCCTCACCACTCTCATTGTGAAGAATTTCTTCCCAATGTCTAGACTAAATCTGACCCTCTCCAGTTTAAACCCACTGTCCCTCACCCTGTAGGTACATGCCCTTGTAAAAAGTCCCTCCCAAGCTTCCTTGTAGCCCCCCTTCACATACTGGAAGGCCATTATAAGGTCTCCCCTCAGCCTTCTCTTCTCCAGGCTGAACAACCCCATCTCTCTGTCCTCATTGCAGATGTCCTCCAGCTCTTTGATCACCTTCATGGCCCTCCTCTGGACCTGTTCTAACAGTTCCATATCCTTCTTATGTTGAGTATTCCAGAACTGGACACAATACTTCAGGTGGAGTCTCACAAGAGAGGAACAGCGGGGCAGAATCACCTCGCTCTACCTGCTGGCCACACTGTTTTTGATGCATCCCAGGATACGGCTAGCCTTCTGGGCTGTGAGTGCACATTGCCAGCTCATGTCAAGCTTCTTATCAACCAGCATCTCAAAGTCCTTCACCACAGGGCTAGTCTCAATCACGTCATCCCCCATCCTGTAATGAAGCCATGGATTGCCCTGACCCAGATGTAGAACCTTGTACTCGGCCTTGTTGAACCACATGAAATTCTCACAGTCCCATTTCTCCAGCCTGCCCAGGTCCCTCTGGATTACATTCCATCCTTCCAGTGTGGCAACTACATCACTCAGCTTGGTGTCATCTGCAAACTTCCCAAGGATTCATTTGATCTCACTTTCTATATAATTGATGAAGATATTAATCAGCACTGGTCCCAGAACAGACCCCTGAGGGACACCACTTGTCACAGATCTCATCTGGACATCGAGCTGTTGACCACTACTTTCTCAATGTGACCGTCCAACCTATTCCTTATCCACCAAACAGTCCACCCAACAAATACACATCTGCCCAATATAGAAAGAAGGATGTGGGGGCCTGTGCCGAAAGCTTTACAGATTTCCTGACAGATACATCTGTTGGTTTTCCTTTGTCCACTGCTGTGGTTACTCCATCATAGAAAGCCACCAAGTTGGTGATACAGGATTTGCCCCTGGTGAAGCTGTGCTGGCTGCCATTAATCACCCTGACTGCCAAGACTTTTCAAATATCATGCAGAATGGCTTGGTCACCACATCAGCCAACTCCCTCAGGATTTTGGGATGCATCTTGTCATTTCCCATAGACTTATATATGTTCAGGTTCCTCAGGTGGTCATGAACCTGATCCTCCCCTACAGTGGGAGGGGCTTTACCCCCCTCTTATCCATCTTGTTGTCCACTGACCCAGGAGGGGTGAGGAGAGAGGTTGTCAGTGAAGACTGAGGCATGTTTTTGAATACCTCAGCCTTCTCCTCGTCTGTTGATATGAACTCAACATTTCCATCCATCAGTGGGGATACGCTTTCTCTAACCTTCATTTTCTGGTTGATGTACCTGTAGAAGCCCTTCTTACTAGTCTTCACTTCCCTTGCCAAGTTCAGTTCCAGCTGCACTTTGGCCTTCCTGACCTACACAACCAGGCAGCATCTCTATACTCTTCTCACGGTACCTGTTCCTGCTTGCACTGCTTTCGCTGTTCTCTCTTGCTCTTCAGTTTGACTCAGTCATACTTCTCTCTTTCCTTTCCTGTCTGATTTCCTGTAACTGGGGACTGAGTGTTCTTGAGCTTTATGGAAAGTATCCCTAAATATTTGCCAGCTCTGTTCTGCTCCCTTGTGTCTGAGGACCGTTTCCCAGGAGGTCCTACTAACTAACTCCTTGAAGAGCTGGAATTTTCCTTTCCTGAAATTTAAGGTGCTGATTATACTCCTCATAGTCCTATATCCCTCAAGACCTTGAGCTGCACCAATGCATGATCACTGCAGTCCAGGCTGCCTCCGATCTTGATGTCACTAATAAGTTCACTTGCATTGGTGACCATTGGGTCTAGTATTGCATCCCCTGGGATTGGTGTGTCTATTACCTGGGTTAAGAAATTATCCGCTATACATTGTAGGAGTCTTGGTTAATCAAATGCACAGACTATGTCTTGCACAATCTTACTACATATGATATCCACATAACAGTTACAAACTGTAGGGCAGAAGCTGGAGGTTATGTTTGAAACCTGGACTGGCAGAAGGGTACGTAGAATATGCAGACCTGTGAGTGGCATCATCACTATTCTAGCTTTTTGTCTTTGTGTGAGGTAGTATATAGAAAATAATTCAAGTGCCAGTGTGAGAGGACTTAACAGATGACCTCCAGTGACCTATTTACACTTTTAACTCTTATTTACCTGCCTCATCTCTATAGAAGGATAATGATTTCTAAATCATTCCAATTCATAATCCAGTAGCCAAAAGATGTGGCTTAAATCACTGAAGAAGGTGAATTATTACTAAGACTTGAAGTGAACTGCAGTGTCTGGAACTAAGGCATTCTCTCAACTCTTCCAGCTTTGACGGTCTGCTTCCTCAGAAGGGCAGGCTATAAAGCTGAGGGGAATCATTTGCTGGGGACACTATGTCAGACAGCCATGAGTCAGAGTCCCAAGTCACTATACGAACTCTTAACACCACCTAGGTCCTTTCCACTCAAGGACATGGAAAGAGTCCCAAAAAGGAGCAATACAGTACAAAACTTAACAAAGAAAGTTAAAAAAACCTCTGAAAAACTAAACAAAATATTCCGCAATTAAAAAAAAAAAGCAACAGGTAAAGTCATTTATGTAAAAAATGTTCTAGAAATCTTCTACAAATCAAGTCTAGAATGGAATTTGAATACTCAAACAAAATGGGGAAGGAGAAACAGAAGTGAGGTCAGAAGTTACCTGACATGATTAAATGGCAATTTCCAAATGGTAAAATGTGTCAAACAAAAATCCTCTATTATCTGACCCTAATGAAGCCAATAAACAAGAAGATAAATAAAGAAAACAGCTATTAAGCAAGAAGAAAATTAGGAAGGACAAGATGGATTTCAAAGAGTAAGTAGCTAATGGTGTGAAAACAAATGAAAATCAGGAAGTTTGCAAGAGACCAATAATTCCACTGAATCATCAGGGGCTAAGGGGATCTGTGAAGAAATTTAAGCACATCGATGAACAGCTTAGCAGCTTTTCTATATAAGTTTCATGAAGGAGACTGCTGGGTAAATACCTTGAACTTCTTTTTTCCTGGAATGGAACAAGATATATTTATGGATATTGAAATGTCAGAACAAGAAATAATAACTTATAGAGTGATAAAATTCATCAGACCCAAATGACACACCTGGGAGTTCTGAGAGATTGTAAGCATGGAAAAAAATCTACAAAACTATGCAGTCTGCCTTAAAAATACACCCTCTTCCAAAGCAGAATATGGTAGTAAATGTCACATGTAAACAGCTGCAGCCAGAATAAGAAATGTCTGGAGGGTATTTCAAGAGAGGCACCAAACAGCCTAACCCTTGCAGAAGAAAATTATCTCACCCTACTCTCTTGGACTTTTCTATGTGTCATTAGCGTAGTGGCTAAAGAAGTATCAGTATGGTAATGTATAAACTTATTGACCTTGAAGAGGGTTTTACACCTAAATTTCTGACTGAGAATGGATCCTGACCTACACAAGCTTTCTAGACATTGTTTGAGAAAATGCAGGTTGGTGTAGGATAACACTTTGCTGCAGACAATAGTGATAGTTCATAAATATGGGGGACTCATAGCAATTTTGTAAATCTCTTCTGAAATACAACCAGGGATGTCTGAGCAAGTCCTTTGACACAGGCAACATTAATCTTGTACCAGTCTCTTGCATGACTAACTGTTTTCCAGAGTAGTACTGCTGAAGAGGTCGCCAGTAGAAGAGTCAAAATGAAGCTAAGGGAGAGAAACATGGGTAAAGAAACTGAGAAAACTGTCCTTGTTCACAAGAATGATGAAAGAAAAGAGAGAATGCACTGGGATTGAGGGATGATGCTATGTAATAACATGATGCATTTGTAGAAGACAAGAACTAGAAGAGAAGGATAAAGAAAGAAAGAGGGAGTTGAAAGTGTAAGAAGTCCAGCAATGGGAGAAATAGATCAAGGAGAATGGGTGAAATATCTGAATAATCTCAGAAATTTAGTTTTTAGTTTGCCTATAAATTGCAGTACTTACTTTAATGCATGGTGCAAATCCCCATCAGGCATAAATCAAGTGGCCTGAAAAGAGATACAAGGCTCCATGATATAAAAAGTGGTTACTGCTGATCTCTAACCTATGGTCCATCTCTTTAAAATCAATGGTTAGTTATAAGTCCTGTCACTAGCTAGCAACTAGCAACCACACAAGTGACTGCAAAGACAGGGTTTTCTTTGTCATTCCCAGACTTAAGCCACCTCATGATATGATTGTGTGCTGTGAAATAATTATTGATCTATACTACAGTGCCAGCAATACCACTATTTCTATATGAAATTTCCCCTTTTGGCCAAGTGTCTCAGAACCCTCCCTGTGTGATGAGAAATAACACAGATGAGTGAAATATTCCTGGCAACAAAGTGCAGTGCATTGCTCTACCCATGGTCTTTTTTAACATCAGCTCTAACAAACTTAAGTTGATCTCACTTGTCTGCAGTGTGTGCTGTGTTTGTTTGTTCTCTAGCCCGTTTATGCATAATTGCAATCCCACAGAGATTGAATGTTTTACTAAAGTTATTAAATGTTGCCAGCAATCTCTGTCAGCATAAGAGGCCACACAGAGGTCCAAAATGCCTTACATTAAAGCATTAAGTACACTACTCCAGTAGCTGTTGTTAAAGTTTTCTAACTTGGTTTCTTACAGCATAGTACTTACAGACGTTTACATGATTTCCAGGCCTTCTCTGAAAATCCTCCTTTGTTCTGTTTGGCCTTCATCTGCCACAGTCAGTTCCCCATACTGGGACTGGGAGGATGAGTTTCCAGTATCCAGTTGGGAAAAGAAAGTTTCTCATAGACCTTGTGGCATATGAGCTGGGGTCATGCTGATATCTCAAATGGCATTACGTGTCTGCTTCTAGGCAGCTGGATCATGTTTCATTCCAATTTAAAAAGTTGAATTTGCTAAACACTTTAATAGGTATCTGAATATGGAAGTTATGCCTGCATCCAGATACCCAAATTTGAAAGTTTTCCTTCAATAGAATCCATGGATTACTTCAGTTGTTATTTAGCTTTATGCTTGGACAGAAGTTCTCATACAGTTATTACGGAAATCGCCCTGAAATGTTTTCAGGTTATACAAAATTGCCTAAAACAAGGCTAGCGTATATTGCTCAGTGATTTGTTACAAGATTTTCAATTTCTAAATCTTGTTCTCACAGTGGAAGTAGAAAGGGTTAATCTCATATTATTTAGCAAAGATTTTGTTTAATAGTGAAAAGATCACAGTTGATAAAAAACTATGGGGAACTATGTTTCTGATTAAATTGGAGCCAGTTTGTAGAGAAGCAAATAAAATTTGAGAAGATTAGGTGCAGAGTTTAATGCTAGAAATGTAGGGTGGGCTTCAACTCATTTAAGTTAGATGTGCATACCATAAAAAATATTTATCTGATTTTAAAATAACTTAACTTCCTGATATAGTTAGTAGAGAGAGAAAGCACTTTTGAGAAAAATTTGTGTGTTCCCTTTCAGACTCCTCATTTTGGGTGAGATGTGTTGTACCATTTTTCTCTCACTGACTGTGCAAGCAGCAGAGATCACCAGGCCATGTGTAGATGTTTGCCATAGGTCAGATGGGCCCCACGCATGCAAATAATTGTACTCACACCACCTCACGTTCAACATCAAACTTGGAGGTCCTCACTAGGAAGCAAATCCCCTACTTTCAGTCTCTATACACAAAGAGAGCAGAATCATCTCTTCAGGTCCAAGGAAAGATGTTGTCTCTTGGAACCTAGATACTGATGCCTACAGCTGGATGGTGTGACTACTTCCAGAGGTGGAAATTTAAAAGCAATGATCATGTCTTCCTTGTTTATCTTTACATTTTTAATTTATTGTTCTTCCCATAGTTGTCACATCATTTTTTAAGTACTAGCTGCAGTTTTCCTGGGATGTTTAATACAGATATTTACAAAATATTTTAACCTATTTGAGTTTAGTTATTATGAAATATTAAAGTAGAGCTTAAAATAATATATGCACATAGGTTTATTTTTGTGGTGTTATTTTTGCAGTTGCACAATTTTGAAAAACTTCTTTCTTTTCTTCCTCTTTTCTAATGTGTGATCTGAAGGAATATGAAACAAACACTGAAAAGAAATCAAGATATAGATTAGGAAAGAAATATGCAGTACATGCACATTGCACTGATATTTTCTTGCCTGCAGCAGTAACTGTTTTCCAAAGTAAGTTTCGTGTCTTGCAATTTTCTTACCTGCAGTAGAAGATAAAAAGTCGTTTAGGAAAAAAAAGCAAATCCATTACAAATATCATTTGTTTGGTTCTGGCATTCTCATCTGCTTAAGTCCCATGCTGCCACTGGCCATTGTTGTTCATGTCCTTGTTAAATCATTGGAACACAAGTCTGACTGTTGTGTAGCATTGCCACTGAGGGAAAAAAAATGTTTAAAACATTGAAGTAGTGAGTTCCTCTCTGCAGTAAAGGTGTACACAACAGGTATAGATGTGAGAAGATTCAGGGAATAAATGTGTATGGCTTAAGTCAAACACCTCATTTGGTATAAAATAACAAGTTTTGAATAAAGTAAAATAAATCATCTCTTGACAGTTTTATTTCCTAAGGACTCTGCCACAGGTCAATGGTCTACTGGATTCACTTTGTCTATCCAAAGACAGAGTTTATGTCTGCAATAACTCAATATAAACATTGATTTCCAATTTTTTATTGCTGTGTTTGTCATTGCTTAAATTCTTACTCTGCAAGTGGCACTTTGGCAGAAAAAAATAGATGCACTTAGCCCAGAGGTTTGCAAAGAATGCTGCCAACTTCATGTGCCCTTCACTGGAGAAGCACAAGAAAAAGCAGCTTGAGATATTAGATGGATTCTAGTTCTGTTGTGTACATACCTAATCACATTTTCCTACTTTTTTCTTTTCTATTTAATTCTATTTTTAATATTTGATGTCAGGATTAAAATGAGGCCACTTCCCGCCAAATTGGAAATTTCATCCCTTCTGTACACTGCTATTAGATTTCACAGATTTCATTACAGTTTTCATTAAAGAATATGTAATAATTAGAATGTGAAGGATTCAGATGATCAGTTCACTGGAGTCTCCAGGGGGTAATTGGGACTTTGAAAATTTCACTTCGGGAAGTGCAATTTGTTCAACTGAAGAGGGAACTTGGATGGTCAGTGAAGTCAGATAGAGTGTCAGCAATGGGAACTAACAGAGAATGATCACCTCAGTGAAACTGGTAAGATTTCTACAAACATCTGGTCACAAATACAGTTCCTCAGGGTCTGATACTGGAAGCAATACTATTTTGCCTCTTCTTGAAGAACAGAGCCAGGGAGATGGAATGCATTCCCTGCAAATTGGTGGATGACACTAAACTGGAGAGAGCTCAGTCTGAGTTCCCAAGACATTGTCAAAGTGAAACAAGTTGAGCAGAAAGTCCATCAACTCAACAGGCTGGAGTACCCAATATATGGGGAGGGACTTTCCAACCAAAAGTATTCTGTTATTCTCTAATTCTAAATAATCTGTAAGCGGCATTTCTCTTTCTGTTGCCATAAATAACTACTTGAGAAAGTTTTTCATCATTTCTCTTCCTCAATGATGAAAAAAAAGGAAGTATGTGGGAAAGAATGCAGAGTATGTGAGAAGGAAAAATCTAAATCCCGTGTAAGGAGACTGTTCTCATGAAGGAGGTATATAGTTCAATATGGTAAACATATCTTCCATGATGTGTTAATTACTGTCCATTACTGTTGCAGAATCATAAAAGTTTGAGTTCTTCCTCCTCCAGGATGTTCAGGAAAGATATTATTGTGCCTATCTTCAAGGCAGGATGAAAAGTCACAGTGTTTATTGGCATTTTTTATAGAAAGTAGTGCAGTTAAATCACCTCTCTTAAACTTCTTGAAATTTAGCCTTGCAGAAAGGTGAAGCTGTGCTATTTTTACTCTTTCTAATATTGAACTGCATCCTTGTTTTTTTTTACAGATCCATTTTCACACTGTAGCATCCTCTCAGTAGTACATAACATTGCGCATCAAGAGAAACTCATGAATGTAAGACAAGCAGACAGAAACAGTAAAACTGGAAACCAGTCCCAAAGGCCTTTAGTAGTTCATGTTTCTAAATTATGAATGAAAACAAAATAATTCCTTATGTTTCTCAATACAACTTTTTGCATATCTGATGTTCCTTTTGATTTAACATAAATGTCTATATAAGATGTGAAGCATTGGAGGACTCCTGAACTAACTATAGAAAGCTTCCAGCAGACATAAATTTTCCCTTTATATACTTCATATTTATTGGTACTTACAGTGGAAGCAATTAAATCCGGATAACTTACTCCCTTACATGTCTGTACAGAAATAACTCCAATGAAGGCTGATCAATGCTTGAGGGTACAAAGTAAAGCACACAGAAATAAGGAAAAATCACAGTTAATATGGCCCTGAGAACAGTGATTCGTGTACAATCATTACAATACCATATTAAATACATGGTCATGTATTGTTTTCCTTAATTGTCCTTGGATTGAGCCAAACTCCTATAGGAGACGAATTTGTTTGGTTTATTGCAAGAATCTCCTTTACTTCTTGCAACAGAGAGACAGTATTAAAAGGTTAAACTAAGAACAGGATCTTCCTCTTCTCTTTGCTATAGATTTCATGTGATGATGGACAAGACCACCTCAGAAAGACATTCTCTCAACTCCTCTTTTACTGGGAAGATGGCAAACAGTAGACTCCAAGGTCTGATTTACTGAAATAAATCAGCTGCTACCAAAATCACTCTGACCTATACTTTTGGCAGAGAAACAATGAAAATAAACTAAAAATCTCAGACAAGGGAAATATTAAATGCCTCCATTGGGCTTATAGTCTGAAAGCAGATGAGTCAAGATTGTGATTCTTTCTTTTCCAGTCCCTTTGAACTATAAATACTTGTTCACAGCACAGTAAGAAGGATGTCTGGTATCAGGGCATCTGAGACAAACTGCAATCTCCAGAAGAGCTTCCAGAGAGCTAGTAAGAAGTCTTGTGTGATCTCTCTTCTTTCTATAAAGTCTTTCTTTTATTTTATAGTAATTTAGTCCTGCCTTTTGCTTCTGCTTCTATGAATGACCACTTGATATAAGACAGTACTAAGCTGGCCTTCAGATGTGTAGGCTGATCTTTTTGCATCAACATTAGGACATAAGTATTCATGATGGCTATCAGATTGTCTACTGCAGCTGATACACTGAGCCCTACTGGGGAGAGATAGATAAAAGACTGTGAGGAAGAGAATACTCAGGATTAGAATAAATGCCTGAAAACCGTAAAACCTACCTTTCTGTTGAAAAATTATCTCTCCAGTAGAACTCTGCTCAAAGCCCTGTTGGCATAAAACTAAAGAGTAATTGCTATATTTTCTTTCATTTCCCCCTACTTCCTGATTTTCCATCAGAATGATGCATACTCATTTTTTAATTTAGCAGTCTCATCTGAGTGGTGTAATTGTAAAACAACCATTAAAAGCTCAGCAAGAATTTCTGCATTTTTGTCCTCTCTGATCTTATGGGGGCTGCCAGACAATGGCGCTGTGGAATTTTTAGTTTTATCCCTATCTTTGGTGTTCCATATTTGCTTCCTTGTGGGTTTGTTCCTCCTGTCTCCTTCAAATGTAAAAGTTAAATTGATCTCTCCAGAAATTAGTGAAGGCATACTGCTATTACTTTGTTAATTCTGAAGCAAATTGGTTTTAGCTTTGCCATCTGCATTGAATATTTATGACTCAATCCACTCTCTTGAGGTGCTCAGTCATATTTATATGGCTTTAGGAATCCATGAATGCATAGTGGAGGGCCTCAATTAAAAATGGCACTTTGCAGAAGGTTTCATAATCGTATTATTTGATGATCAACAGAGTGTGTAGAAAACCTAAAGGTATTGTCATCTAGGTTTTGTGGAGAAGTTTAACATTAAAGCAAACATGATCCAACTCTGTCACCAACAATGTGACATCCCTTTCCCAAAGAATATCAGATGTGAATTCTCATGGTCCTTTTTGCCTTTGATCTATTGATTGTGCCATCTCACTGATCCACAAGAAAAATTTAATTTTAGAAAAATGTGTTCAATTTCCTTCAGGTCAACAAAGGGATCAAAGGCACCCTGGAGATAAAACATTAGATTTGATACAAGGGAGAGGGTGGGAGATCTGCTTTTCTGACAGCAGTATGAAACACAAAATGATCATAGAATGATAGAGTGGTTTGTGTTGGAAAGGATCTTAGAGATTATCCAGTTCCAAGACCCCTGCCCATGGCACCTTCCACTAGATCAGATTGCTCAAATCTCCATCTGACCTGGCCCTGAACACTAGCAGGGATGAAGCACCTACAGTCTCTCTCTGGACAACCTGTTTCAGTGCCCCACTACTCATAAAGAATAAGTTCTGCCTTACAACTAATCTAAATCTACTCTCTTTCAGCTTAAAATCATTACCCTTTGTCATGTCTTTTTGAAGTGTCCCTCACCAGCTTTCTTGTATGTCCCTTTAGGTATCAGAAGGCTGCTATAAGATCTTCCCCAAACCTTCTCTTCTCTAGGCTAAACAAGATCAACTCTCTCAGCCTGTCTTTGTAGGACAAGTGCTCTGGTCCTCTGATCATCTTTGTGGCCCTTCTCTGGACTTGCCCTTTCTCATGTTGGGGGTCCCAGGGCTAAGTGCAATACTCCTAGTAGAGTCTTGCAAAACTGGTGTAGATGGGGAGAATTACCTCCCTCTACCTGCTGGCCACACTTTTTTGATGCAGCCCAGGGTACAGTTGGCTTTGTAGGCTGCAAGCACACATTGATGGTTCGTGTTGAGATTCTCATCGACCAACACATGCAAGTCTCTCCCTTCAAGGCTGCTCACAATCTACTCTCCACCCAGCTTGTATTTGTGCTTGGATTGTCCCATCCCAGGTGCAGGACTTTGCACTTGGCCTTGTTGAGCTTCATGAGTTTCTTACAGGCCCACCTCTCAAGTCTGTCAAGGTCCCTCTAGATAGTATCCCTTCCCTCTATCATGTTGACTGCGCCACACATCTTGGTTTCTTTGGCAAACTTGCTGAGGGTGTATACAATTCCACTGTCCACGTCACCAACAAAGATGTTAAACAACACCAATCCCTGAGGAACACCATTCATCACTAGTCTCAACTTTGACATTGACCTTTTGACTGCAGCCCTTTGAGTGTGACCATCTAGCCACTTGGCATTGGTCCACTGAGTGCCCCCCCTGTCAAATCCACATCTCTCCAATTAAGAGGCAAGGATGTCATGCAGGATAGTGTCAAATGCTCTGCACAAGTCCAGGTTGATGACATCATTTGTTATTTCCTAGTCCACCAATTCCATAACCCTGTCAGAGAAGATCACAAAATTTCTCAGGCACTATTTGCCTTTAGTGAAGCCGTATTAGCTTTCAACAATCACATCTTATTTTCCATGTGCCTTAGCACAGATTCCAGGAGAATCTGCTCCATAATCTTTTCAGGCACAGAGGTAAGACTGACCAGCCTGTAAATGCCTGGGTCTTCCCATTCTACCTTCATAAAAAATAGGGGTTATATTTCCCCTTTTCCTGTCAGTGGGAAGTTAACTGGACTATATGTATATATAAAACTGGCGAAGCGAAGGACATGATGAGGAACTTGAACCCTTGCCTAGAAGATAACTCTACTTCTGAGTGAGCAGATGAGTCTATTTTCCCAGCTATTGCTCCAATAAATCTGTGAATAAGCTGAATGAATGAATGAACAAATTATTATGTTGTATGAATAGCTATCTGCTACCGGTAATAACAGAGTAATGAATAGCAGATGTTGTAAAAAACATTAATTGCAAATCATGTTTTGCCCATTCAAACACACAAACATAGATTTGATTCCCTATTTGAAAGAAGGAAATTTACAAGACAGGCTAAGCAATAACTTGATATTGCTTAACCTTACATACAGTGATGAAACTATCCTAAATCCAAGACCCAAGTATTCATGAAAACAGAAATAATGAACAGTTTGCAAAACGCAGGATCTATTTCTGGTATATTTCTAGAATTCAGAAATTCTGATTTAATGTCTCCATCTTAGCTCATCATGATGACAAAACATGAAAAGCAATGGAGTGGACTAGATTTCATAAGGGAAAAATATTCCTCTCCAACAGCTACCCTCTAAAAGTTTCATGGAAAGTTTTGCAGTTTCTAATATCCCTTGCTGCATCCTTGAAGTGTTAAGTTATCAGTCGTTTCTCACACGGGGAATGAAACATAATTTTCATTTTGCTGCCTTCTCTTTCTCCCCACAAAGTAGTGTTCAAGCGTGACAATTCTTACAGAAGAGTTTGACAAAGGATCCTCTAATGAAAAAAAGGTTTTCAGTAATTTGGAAGTGCATCTGGGGCCCCAGCAACAAGAATTAATGGAGTAGGCAATGAACCTTAGTACATTGGTTTGGGGAGATCTAGATCTGCTGCCACTCACAGGATTAAGGAGTGTGTCTGTGAACTCATCTATGCGGGTTTCTTCTGTATTATGGCTGGGAGAGACCCTTTCTTGCACACAGCCCCAATGACCACTTCATTACTCCCAAGCCTTCCCACCAGGATGTAATCTGAAGAGCAGATGATAACTGCCCAGCATGTATTTAGGACCATTTACAGAGACTTTGAATTCCCCCATATGAATAATACATTTTCCTTACAGCTGAAGATGATTTCTCCCCCCATTTTTCATATTTTTTTTTCCCAGAATCTGAAACACAGTAACATTTCCTTCAATTACTCACAGATGTCTAATTTCTCTTGACATTAAAAGTTCTATTTTCCTTTCCTGTCAAAGGAAAATGAACATCTAGCCTCTCTATGCATCATAAATCAAGCATCAGAGACTTCAACTCTACCTAATTTTCAGATAATTCTTCTACACTTACCTGGTTCCCCACATCTCCCACAAAACAACAGAGATCTCTAGCACTAAGGATACAAATACTTACAATAAAATCAGTCATAGTATTTGTTTCTGACTAGCTCCTAATTAGTTCCAAAGTCAGGTCAGGAAAAAGCCCAGCTGAAGTGCACAGTGGTCCTGAAAAAACTATAGCAGCCAAAATCTTTTGACCTCCCATGTCTTCTCCAATAGTCCCAAAACGTTTCCCTGAAAACTGGAAATGGGACAAAGACAAAGCAACATTGTTTTAGTAAGCACTCATAGAGGTTCACTCAGCTTGGGCGTCAGCTGTTTTATGAACTACTAATTTCAACTTCACTCAACTGCTTTCTGCCAACTGAGGGCATGACATGGTGCTCATCTGCTCTGTTCTTTGATTCATAAGTAAGTGAATAACTGTACAAACAAATGAAACTTATGGCTCTGAATATGAGGAAGTTAACCCAGGAGCAGTAACTAGATGTAAGGAAGGTACCACTTCAGGATTTAAAATTTAATTAGGCGCTGATATTTATTGACAATTTTTTGAGAACAAATGGGGGTGGATTTCAAATCAATGGTTAGCTACATTTGTATGTGATCAAAGGCCTACCTACAGGTCCCATTTCCCTATGGTGACAGACAAACAAAAGTGTGAACTCAGTGCTGGCACATGGAGGGGAAAGAATGAAAGGAAAAGATCAAATTCAAGCTACTTAAATGGAGGAGAAACAAGAACTAGGAAAATTACTGCTATCAAGAGACACAAAAGTAGTGTCACTGAGCACTTCCATGTTACTTTTTAAAAGCAATTCATGTATCAAAGTGCAGCCCTCACAGTCAGCAGACCTTGCTAATCTTTTATATCCTTTAGCTCAGTGCTGGGTTAAAAGTGCGCTGGAGCTGGAAGGAAAACAGCTGGAGCATGTGGTCAAAAATAGAAAATGTCTACAAGCTGCCAAGGGTGAGGTGTGAGCACATAGAGGCACCTGCCTTCAACCAGTGCAGCCAGGCTGTGCTTTTGGCAGTGCAGGCAGAGAAAAGGCTCCTCTTAGCGCTTCCCCTGTGCTGCACTGACCTACAGTCTGCAGCATGATGGTTCCCTTATGGAGGAGGAATCTGGAGGTGGGAACATATGATAAAGCACAAATCTGCATGGCTGAGAGAAGTGCAGGCTACAACTTCTCTTTGCTGTAAAGAACTGGGAATAACCTCGCCCAGATGAAGGGGTCATTCTCCTAAATCTAGAGATGTATAAACGGAGCCTAAGCAAAAATTGATAGTCCAAAGCTTCACAAGTGAACACTAGTCACTGCTAGGACTTACATCTCCCTTCCCATGCCTTCCAGGGTGGTTGCACAGACAGCATGCATTCATCCTGGAGGTGACCATGTCTTTCCTTGTGTGTCTGCTCTAAACTTCTGCTTCTGCTTTAACAAAATGGACTATGGCTATAGTCCAATGAGAGCTATAATCATTGGACTCTACCAAAGCACCTTCTGATTCTGAGCAGGTAGATGTCGAAAAAAAACCAGGAAGTCCTGGAGAAAATGTGCTATGTTGACAGGAGATGGGCATTCTCTAATCCAGGATCTTTTAAACCGTGCCCGCTGAGAGCTTTTGTCTCAGGAGTTTTGCGCTTTGCACAGCACAGGCTTTACTTTTGGTGACAAATAAGTTTCAGAGAAGTGGAGGATACCTCAGCATCTGTTGTCTGCAGCCGTGAATTAACTTCATGATGGTGCTGTTGATAGGCTTGCATACTTACACACCAGGAACAAAGAGATGGCTACTGGCAGCAGCATAATAGTCTCATTTATCCTGGATTTTCCCAGCTGTAAATGGACATCTGGTCGTTCAGCTTGGAAGACTGATATTCCTGTTACTCTTTTCTATGCCACTGGATGCAGGAAACAAGCATACTTTCAGTCTTCTTGGACTGCCTGGCCACCAAGCCTCAGACTGCCATTTCCTATGGAAGTATCAACTTTCAGGGACTGTTTTTATGCTAAACCAGAACAATGACAGGGCAAATGACAGTTTTGATGAGATAAACAGCAGTTTGGAGAATCTAAGAAAATAAAGTTGGACTTCTAGCTGCTGGCGAAGTATTATCACACCTAAGTTCCACTATGTCTGTAAGCCTATCAGACAAGATTTACAGTGGTATTTACATCTATAACAATAAAGAGGTATCAAGAGAGAGCTATTACAGCATTTAAATTAGTTTCCTCTTTACCTTCCATGACATCTAATGTCTTACCTGGATGGATTTTTTTTGCAAACAATCTAGACATCTTTAAGGCACTTAAGCTCTCCAAAGTCCTGCAGGAAGGGCCCATTTTAAAATTCGATGCAGTGTCCAGGCCCTGTGCACAGCAGTAGGTTACTTCTTTCAGGAGGGATGAAACCCACATGGAATATTTCTGTGGACCCTTGTATGTAGCTAGCACCTAATTCAGGGCTTTGAAAGTGCCCCTTGCAGGCACTTGTGTACTGGCTATATGTAATTTCCCATTCTGGTCCCTTGCATTCTACCTAAAATAGCCAGATGTTGTAAGTGTTGCTGTTCCTCCCAGCCAAAATGTCTGCCTTGTTATCCTTATTGATTATGGCAGAAGCTAAAGGCACAATACAATACACCTAACCAGCCAATCAAAAGTTAAACAACACTTTTAAGTTTGTCTAACTTTGCTCTTGTAGGAGAAAAAAAATCAAATAAGCAATTAGTCCCTGCCATAATACTTCACTCTGAAGATATCTTGGGTCACCCACCAAATACTGTTATCTCCAACAAGAAAGGAGGAGGCTAGATGTTGATCTCAGACAGTGAGGCTTTTTAGAAGATCTCAGTTTTTTTTTTATTTGAGCATGAGATTCTGTTAGAAAAAGAGAACAAGCTTATAGACACACAGGCCTTTGACCTGAAGAAAAGCTGGTGTACTTGCAAACTTGCCTGCGTTCTTTTTTTTTTTTTTTTTTTTCAATTTTATTATATCTAATAAAAGATATAGTATTTTGTTGCCATGGTCATGTTTATACATCATAATGGCTATACTGTGAATATGGAATAGAAAGCTAGCTAAGACCTGAATAAGAGCTCATACAGAAGGAGCCTTTCATGTCAAATCACAGTTAGCTTCATATTACAACAGAGGAACTGCAACTAGGGTGGTCCCACTGCTCTTAAAGGGACAGGGGGTGAGAATAGGATTTAGAAGTTCATGGGTTAGAATAAAGACAGGGAGGTCTCTTAGCAGTTACCGTTACCAACAAGCTTGAGGAAAATTAATTTAATTCATTGCCTTTTAAAATAGGTTCAGGTAGTGAGAAACAGACTAACATTAAACACCTTCCTATCACCAGCTTTTCTCCATACCCAGCCTCAGCCCTCCACTCGTGACTCCTCTCCCCCCAGAGTGTGCAAGGGTGGGGATACAGTTGGGATCAGTCCATCACAGCCCCTCTCAGCTACTCCTCCCTCCACACACTCCTTCCTGCTCCAGCATGGACCCTTCCCTGGGTCCTGCAAGGACTCCATGTCTACAATTCCCACAGGAATATCCCCCTGCTGCAGCCTGGGGAGTGATAGAGACAGGATCAGACTCACACTTCTTGGATAACTTCCCACTGCCCTGTGCCCATCCATGAGGATACAGTAAGAAAAGTGAACAACTCACCAAGGTAGATCTGTCTCCAAGGGTTGACACCTGATGTACCCGTACAATCCTTTGCTGGAGCCTGGAGTCCCTCTGTTTGCAGAGGATGAACAGTTCAAGATGTCTCAGCATTTAAAATGTCATCTCTCTGTGGAGCAGTGTCAGTAGGGGTTTTCTTTTCCTCTTGTGTTGGTAACTCAGTACAGAATTCCTCAAGCTCTCTGAGAAACATGGGATATTCCTTCCTTTCTGTACCTTGCACAATGGCCACAGGCAAACATAGTGGAACAGACAGTGTTTCAAAAAATACAGTTTGCAAGAGATGTCGAAGGCAGTTGTCCGCTCAGGCAGGATGTTACTGAAGTGTCTACATTACTCCTGGACCGGTCAGCTCATGCAGTTGAGTGAGCCATAGAAGCTCCTTCTTACCACCACCCATTTCTCCAGACTGGCCCTGACCTAACTCCTTCATTAAGAGAGCAATTTACTCAGGCTTTCCAGCATACTTCCCACTTGATGTTGTTATCCTCTGCCTGAACTTTTCTAATCACTATTCCATAGCAATCAATTAGAGGGTGACTTAACAAGCAATTAGGACTTCAGGAGAGTGTATAAACACTCCAGACACTAAGATCTGTCTTTGTCTAAGTACACTTTGCTATCGAGAATGAAATTGAAAAACAACAAAAGTTTCCAAAACCAGAATTAGTACTCAAACAGACCAGGGCAAGATAGATGAGCATGGCCTTTTGCCATGAGACATTTTGCCACGAGACTCCCAGAGGCCCATTCCAGGAATGTCACTAATGTACTAAAAGAAAAAAGTTGCTCATGGAGTCATATCCAAGGTTGTTTTAAAACTGTGAAGTTCTTAGCCCTGTAGCAAAAAAAAGAGAAGCCAGCTTAACATGGGCCCATCAAAGCTGAGGAGCTGAGCTTATATCATAGTGGCTGGCCTGGCTCGACTGCTATTTTAAGTATAATCCAGGTGCATCTATCTAAACAAGCTGCATTTGGTTCATCCCTGAGGCCATAAGGTACAGTATTTCAGTTTTACTGGACTGTATCAGGTCAACTCATCCATCAGCCCCTTGGCTGTATGATGAAGGTGAAAGTCATGTTCCTTCTCAGTGACAGGCAGCAGGGCTTAGCTGGGTTCTTTATTGGTAGAATAAAAAACCCAAACGAACAAACAAACCAACTAAGACAAAACAATAAATAAAATAATAAAAGGAAACAACAAAAAAATACCCACAAAAACAAAGCAGAACTGAAGTGAAAGAAAGAAGGAAAGTATTTGCAAATTCTACCTAAGTTCTGCCAAGTAATATTAATTGGGGTAACCAGTGAAAAAAAAGAAAATAAAATTAAAATGTTGCTGCTTCTGGGCCTACTGAGTTTTCGCAGAAAATATTTGATATTTTGCATTTGACAGTGGCATTTCAAGACACAATGGACCTAAGTTCTTGGGGGGAGGGGCCAAAAAAACCCTGCAGGTAATATTTTTTGTAATTCAGATGTTGTTTTGACAAATGAATCAAAGATGGACTCCATTGCATATTGCTATCATTTTCATCTTTCTCTCCCTGGTTTTCTTTAGGATAATGCGTACCCTTTTGGACATCAAGAAAGGGATTGTCCTTGGAGCAAAACTCGCAGCTTTCTCAATACTTTGCATTGGGTGTGCTTTGGGTGGGGCAAGTGGCCTCCACAGGCATGTGGATAAATACCAAACAATCTGACCCTTATTTTACTGCAGTACACAATAAACAATCAGGTCCAGAAGTGAGGACCCTAGGAACGAAAATTTTCATCAGAAATATGTGGGAGACAACTCACTAAATTTGGGATTGTGTCCTGCAGTGATCTCCTAAGTCTGTCAAGGCTGTGGAAGCAGCTGTCCCTACAGCAATCCTTCTTTTCTCAAAGACCTTTCCTCTTAAATTAACAGATGGGGACATAGAATGAAGTTAGAATAAAATTTCAGCTATTAGTATATTGTAAGGGGTTCTTTGTTTTCTTCACTATTGTTTTCTTTTGTTTTGCTTTGTTATTGTAGTGGGTGGCCCAGAATCCTCATCCTTCTGATGGCAAATCATCCGCAGAGAGCAAATAGCATGGGAAAACGAGATGCAAAGCAAGTGGCAGAAAGGTTTAAGGAAATATCTATGTCAGCCAGAGGAATGGACTGTTTGTTTCAAGCATGAGAAAAGGTCTGGCATGGAGAAGGTCCCAGGTGGAAAAGAGAAAAGGAAAGGTTGTGAGAAGAAGAAATTATTTTTCCAAACTCTCTTACAAGATAAAATAGGAACAATAGTGGATTTTATAATGAAATGAAATGGAAATGATCCCTACACCTGATGTGTCTGGAAAGTACAGGCAATGCTGGATTCTCTCTAACAATAATTTTTCTTCTAGATAGTGGTAAGAAGGCTAAATCATATCAATAATTTCACAATATCAAAAATTCCAATAATTTAACAATAACCAGACTTGGAGCTTGGAGTTTTCATCTTGACATCATTAGAGGAAGAGATTTACCAAAACCCCCATGGAAAATTGCAGAATTCTGCAAATGAAGAATCTCAGCTTGGAGGATTCAAAAGATCCAGAACCATATCAGCAGGGCTTTATGGAAGGATATTGTGTTTGAGTGCTCACTGAAGAGAACTGAGGTCTGAAATCCAAGACAACTTTAAATTCAATAGGAGGATTAATTCCTACCAGAGACTTCATCTCTAGATGTCACTGCAGAAGACCCAGGGTCTTAGCCTCCACAAATCAGAAAGAGGGCTTTATATCTGCCTTAGTGGATGTGGTTGAACTGCAGGAGTTTTTCATTACATAGGACAGGCAACACACCTGCAGTGTGGGTGCAATGATTAACTGTTAGCGTCACATTATCTTGCATTTCCTGAAGCTCTAATTCCTAGAATTATTTTTTCTCTTTCCTTTTGTAATGAAAGAGACTTTCTGAATATAGAAGAGTACTTTATACTTCTAAGATCAGAAGATGAATCAAAAACTCAGTACTGTTATTTTTCAAAATCCCTCACAGCTTAAAGCAGTCTTATGTTTTCCCACTGTCTGTCTCCTGACTCCTGGATGCCAGGCAGGAGGACAAGAAAGGGATGACCTGTCACGCTGGATGTCTACAGGTCACTAAAATAAGAGTAGGCTATTCCAGTTCTTACTCTACTTACTACTCCCCATTTCTCTCTTTCAAGGCAAAGTATCAGGGATCACTTAGTTGTTCTCCTGTCTGCCCTCTTCTCTAAACCAAAGTCACTTTGGAACAGAAGACCGAAGAGACTTAAACGTCTTCCTTTCTGCAGCTAACACGGAGCTCTGACAATCCAGGCACTTTTCTCATTGGAAAAGGCACATAGCCTTGCCTTGTATCTTTTCATCCACATAGAAAAAGGAAGCAGTGAACTAGCACGAGCAGTAATTGTTTTGGTATTATTGCTATCCATATTTTCTTATCAGACTATCAGACAGAGGTCTCTTCTATCCCACACTTTTTTGTTCTAGAACACAAGGGCCACTTGAATTACAAGAACAAAAATGATTGCTAAAACTAAGAGAAGTAGACTAGAAGTTCAGAAGTTATTCTTGACTTTGATTCAGCTTTGTGTTATTACAGTCACACTCCTTTTATTTTCATTAAAAGTACAGGACAAAGCTTGTTTGCCCGAACGAGAACTGTAGCATTAAGATATTCCTGAGCTTTATTAGGGGCTAGTGAAGTGAAGGTGTACCATTTTCAGTTGCTGATGACATGCAGAGAATAGCTAGACACTTCTAATTGCAGTAAACTGCTAGGTTATGCACCTTAAAGTGAGTGACCTGGAGGTAGACTTTAATGGAAATCTGGAGACTTACTAGAAATTGTGCCTCTGTAGCAAGAGTCATGTAAATGTAAATCTTACTTGGCCTTTAGATTTTTGTATGTTTTTCATACAATGTTGATAATAAAGTCCAGTTAATAAGTTAGTAGTTTTGTATGAACTTTCAATATTCTTTCCCTTTTTGAAGCTAGATTGATCTTGCTGCCAGTCTGGTTGTTGTCTGGGTTTGTATCTTATTCGTAGATTAAAAAATGTATACTTCAAAATAGAGTCTGACAGTAAAAATATTGAATGGTGAATATATCCACTGAGCAAACATACTTAAACTATTTTCAGCACTTACAATATACTGGGCCATGATTTTCTGAGCATTAAAATTCACTGAATTTGTATGTTTCACAACTCCTATGGGAAAGAAAGGTAATTCAGACATACAGATCATTCTGGCTAGCTGCAGGCACCAAGCAGAGGTGCCCACATCAGGGAGCTGTTTATTTAAATTTCCCATGTATTCTGGAGAGAGAGACAGGTATCTCTAAGAAAGAACTTTTGTCTGTCATCTGCCTTGTATATATGATGAACTCCACGTCTCTACATGAAGGAAAACAGGGCCATCTCAGCTCCTGCCTTACACTAAAGGAGCTTACCTACTCACTTAAGTGCCTACTAGCTGGTTTGAATCTGGACCAATAAATGTCGGACACAACAAGAAACACTCAAAGACTACAGCTAGTGTCCTAATAAATTAAACAGAATGAGGGAATATCAGATGGTAACAGACCCAGACAATACATATTGCTATACTCTTCAGACTGGCATAGCTTTGTTCTGGGATATCCAGCACGTCCCTTAGGAACTAGCACAGGGTAGAAACTACTCCCTGTAACCAGTATGTATACAAACAGCTTTTAGAGAACTAGAGAAGTTAATGGTAAGGACATTGGCAGTTCTGTGTCACTCAGCCAGACTACCAAAGGGTGATTTGGGGTATACATAGTTTACTAGGGCAGATTTAGCTGGGGCTTGGATCAGTCCCAGCTGCCTCCAGACACTCCCTAACTAAAGTCAGGTGCAGATACTTTCAAGCTTCTCTTTTGTTAAAATATGACTGCCATTATATCAATGCTGTAGCATCATCACATCTGAAAAATACGGGCAGCACTTTGAGATATTTCCATTCCCATGTCACCGGGTTATGATCTGCTTGTGAGTCAAACATTCTCATTGTTTTTATTCAAACCAAGCAATTTATGTCTCTCTCTATGACCCTGCCAACATAAACATGTCAGGGATTGAGGGAGGGTCACAATTTGACAAACCTTCTTGCATGGGCATACGAAATGGCTCTCAATCAGAGAAATCTGGCATAGACAATCAGTTGCTTTTAATCAAATAGAAACCTGCACTGGAATAATAGACCTTCCTGCTTAGTAAAATGTATGAAATCGGAAGGGAAACAATAAAGAATGCCCTGGACTGTTCTTCGAGGAATAGTATCACCAATCCATTGTCATCAAAGGAACATCATGTGTCCCAAGAACAACTACACTATCATAGAATGGAAAATGTAAAGTAACAATGAATGAAATATGATCTTTTGAGGGGACTTGTTTTATTCGTTTATTTGGAATGTGTATGTTCACTTTGTCGACAATGAACACATTTAAAGGAGGCAATATTATTTTCCCAAAAGCTATAAAATTACAAATGAAATTCTACCATGTCTCTATATGATATACAAGTCAACAAATGAATTTAAGTCAAAATGAATATTGCCACTGAGCTCAGTGGAAATATGGCCCTGGGCATTCTGGACTTTTAAAAATGCTAAGAAAGGTCATGGGTTGAACAGTCAAAAATGGTTTCTTTTTTTACTATTTCTGATGCCACATTGTGTTCTACAGTTTAGACACATAAGATTAAAGTCCAAGGCTACTCAAGCACTCACATCAGGTAGGATCTATAATTCTGAAAATTGTATCTTAAGTAAGAATCACTTGAAACATATGCATCCAAATTGCAGATTTTTTTTTAAATGATGACTTTACTTTTTTGAATTATCCTACGTGAAATAAGGATGAAATTTAGCAAATTCCTGCTCTGTTACTTTTGGATATGTAGATCTTATCTTTTTCCTCACATCACATTTAGTATCTTTATCTCATATCCAGATTGGTGGATTTATTTTGCTTACTGAAGATTATTCAGCTGTGCTTACTACAGTAATCTCTTAAAAGCCAAACACAGAAAGTCTCCCCTAATATCTGAAACTACTCAAATTTCTCTGACATTTCAGAAGAAAACAAAAATTAGAATTGTAATGACTTTTGATATTGAAAATTCAGCCAGTTTTGTAGCTCTTCCATTTATTTTCCCCAAAAATTATCTGCTGAATTTTTTAGGCTATTACTATAAAACGTCATTATTATAGTCCTATTATGAGTAAAGATTTTGTAGCCGTAACTGTGTACAGTTTTACAGAAGATTTTCTTTGCCTTAAAGTTGCTTATTTTTTGAGAGTATCAGTTGAAATAGTAAGAAGAGACTCCTTTTTTTTTCCTGTAAACTTTGGAGTTTTGTTGTTTTTTGTAATGAACTTTATCATCAGTGTCTCAACTATCAGAGAATTCCAAGCAGACCTCATTTCATATACAAATTAATTTGTCTGATCTTCATTTATTTCAAACAGTTTTTAATAAAAACCTTGGGAAGAATCTTAATGTCTCATCAGTAGACTTCACATAGCTTTTAATTTATGCCTTTCAAGCAGCCTACAGACTAAGCAAAGTATAATCATGTGTTTTATTTGCATTCTGAACTGCATAATAGTCTCAGTACTCTCATAGACTTTACTGTATTTTATCTAACAATTGTTACTGCATATGTAATAAAACAAAGAAGTAGATTTGGGGAATTAGGAGCGGAATCAGATTTCTCCCCTTCTCCAGTTGTGTGATGTAACTGTAACAATTGTAACAAGAAAGGAATCCTGGAAGTGTCTTGTCCCACCCACTGCTCAAAGCAAGGCTAGCTTCAAATCTGGGTGAGATATCTCAGAGCTTAATTTAGGGTTCAGCCAAAGTCTAAATATCTCCAAGAATGAAGCTCCCGCTGTCTCCATGAGCCTTTCTTCCAGCAGTTAACTATTGTCACGGTGATTATTTGTTATGTTCTCATGTTCCTTATATCCTAACTTAAGGTCAAAGGGTTCCAAATGATCAGGAAAACAAGTAGAGTTCATGAGGGGAGGCTGATTAAAATACTGGTTAAAAGCAATGCAGAGAGAAGGCTTGAAGTGCTGCTTGCCAAGGGAAGCAGCCGTTCATATTAGCACTGTGGGATACTGAAAAGACCGTCAAAAGAAGAAGAGGACTCACAGAATAATCCTCCCATCAGTAGGCCCTGAGCCAATTTTTTTCAGATTAAAAGCTTGATCACAAGGTGAGATTTGCAAAACTTTCATGCTCTCACTCTCACAATAATGATCCAGTTATCAGAATCTTAATTACCAAAAAAACTACAGGCAAAAAAACCCCTATCCAGTGTTCCATTTTTAGCTACAGCCAGCTGCAGCTAAGCATGAGTATAATAGCCTGTGGAAATTACAATGATGTTTGCGAATAAACTTCCCCAAGTTTACATCAAGAGATTATTAAAAACAACATGGTCAGTTGCTTAGTGGGACCAAGCATTCAGAGGTTCCCTACAAGTGGCTTCCCAGACTTTCAGCCGTGTTTTTAAAAAGCAATAATTTATCATCTATTTTCTAGCACAGTGGGCTCACGTGAGCTCTTCAGACATAGCCAAATGATCTTCATTTTTCTACTTATTCTTTTTATGGCACATGGATTTCATTTGGTATTTCAGAGAGAGGATTTCCAACAGACATCCAAACACAGCTGAAATGTTATTGAAAGCTTTTCCTCCTGCAATACAGAGAATAATCATCAATCCAGCACGTCAGTGTCATTTAGATTGCTGGTGAGACACTTCAAACTACTAGGTCTGTAGAGAAGCTCACATTAATCTGTAATGCAGAGGACTTCAGGGGAGTATTTTAATGTGGCACGACCAATTAATTAACAACAGAATGACCTTAACAATTCACATTACAGTGGAATAATTGAGTGCATGACATCATGCCTCTGAACTGGTATAAAAGCATAGATTGGATATACTGCCTGATAGCAGAAATGTCGAGACATCACCACAAACTAATCTACAAGTGAAAGTTTCATCAGTACATCTGCTAATGTGGAGTCTCACCTGGATCTTTAAAGTAATCCCAGTGGCTGTGTGAGTACGTATTTCAGCCGCAGAATTGCTTACTTTAGATTATCTTATGACTGGGTCTAAAAGGTGTTAGCTGTTTGCCAGAGCTATTTTTGGAATAGCACTTGCACTTAAGCTATACCAAAATAAAAATCTCCATCATGATCCAAACCAAGCTCTGCATCACATCCCTTTAGTCCCTTTTAAACATTGCTGTCAGGCAATCAGCACTCTTTCTTTCACTTCTGTCAAGGTACAGCTGCTTGGGAACTCAGTTTCACTCTCTCAGGCACACTTATACCTTCAAGAAACTCATCCAGGAAGCTTTTGACCAGCTGCTGAGGAAAATGATGTAAAAAAGCTTTGACAAAATGAAGGATTGCTTATTTACTCAAATTACTGCCAGAGGAGACTGTTAGCCCAAGCGCAAAGCTTCATTGAGTCTAACTACAAATCTCACAATCTCCTCACAAATTTAGGATGTTCCTGCTTAACTTGAACAGCCAGGCTTATTGCTCAGAGCTTCTCAGTCCTCTTCTGCCTCTCTTGGTATCCTGCAATATCTTTAAATAGGTTTTTTGCTGCCTCACTCCCCTCTGCAAACTCCTATTTCTTCCCAAACTGTCTATAGAGGTGGTTTGTATGAGTTCAGTGACTTTTTTATCTTAGACTCCAATACTGGAAAAAAAACTCAGACATGTCTGTGTACTTGTCTGCAGCCAGAAAAATAGGTACTACTCCTAAACCTCCTCTGTTCTTTTAAGGCCTTCTGATATTTAATTTGAAGATATTTTATCTCTCATTTCATTTCTGACTGCTTTTACCAACTGCCCTTTGTCTGTAGTACCTTGTAGTAATATATACAAGACCAAGTAGATATATTGAAGGATGTACACAACAGTTAAAAATGAAACAGACACTTCCATTATCTATGAACTCTTACAAAATACTATTCTACAAACTGGCTCTAAGATGAAATAATTATGGTACTTTGAAAACAAAGTCATTATTTCCAATTAAATCACATTTATTGTGCAATTAGAGTGCCATATGGAAGAGTTTTTGTCTTCCAAACAGCCAGAAAACATCTGAAAGGTTGTAAAGAGGTTGATGTATTCCCTCTTCAGAGGTAAGAGGAAACTTCCTTGGGAAAAAGCCTATCTCATCCTGCTCACTGACTTTTGTAGTCTCAGGTAGCAGTTCAACTGTAACAAAACAAAATCTGGTTTAAATGCATTAGCACTGCCTTTCAGCTCCTCTGGGAGAAGTCTCACAATTCCTTGTTGCAATGTTTCCAACTTGCAGACTGCTTTAAGACACTAGTGACAGAAAAAAACCTGATGTTCACTTCTAACTGGTAAAAGGTGAGTGGGAGTTTGAAATCTTCTTGCGTTCTGCATCTGGAGAGGTTAAGAATAGAAAACCTGAAAAAAAAAGGAGCTGACATGCACAAACTAATAAGCTTTACTGTCAGTTTCTAAAAAGAACAGGAAAAAAACACCACCAGCATTGCCACAAATAGGTAAGACTGAAAGCAGGACAAATGATGAAAAAGCAAACCCTCCCTATTCCCAGATTAGCTAATGTCAATGATAGCTGTTCCCAGGATTGGTGCTTTGCCACAGATGTTGACTGTGCAGGGGAATCAGAAAAGCAAACTCTTAATGCGGCAGCTCTGAGGGATGGCTGTGAAGATCAGGGGCTGGTCCATGACAGGAAGGAGCTCTCACACATCAAAGTTGTTGTGTCCTGCTAGGCAGCTATTCCAGTCCAATTAGTCTGCTGTTCCTTGCATTTTCTAGTAAAATATCTGAGGTTCTTCTAGACTTATTTTTATCTTTGGATCTTAACTGAAGAGACCATTAACACTATTGACCTAAAATCTGGACTACAGCTGCTTCTATATCTTATTAGATATCTACTGAATGGTTGGACTCGAGGATCCGGTGGGTCTCTTCCAACCTGGTTGTTCTATGATTCTATGCTACTGGCAGGAACTACAAAGGGTTTTCCTTGCCCTTTGGCAGACATTTGGGTTAAACCTAGTTGGCTATGCCAGTATATGGTTTACTGATTGTATAGTGCAAATGTAATTTGTTTGTATTCACCTACATTGACCACTATCAGACATGACAAGTGGAGAGTATAACTTCACCAAAAGTAGCCCCAAAATCTGCAGCCATTTTTTATCCCTTCCCCAGTGCTGTAAATTGTTTGTAACTGCTTTTTGACAATTTCCAGCCTTGCTCCACAAAACCCAACAAGTTATATTACATGTTTCCAATTCATTATTGAAGACAATATTTTTTCATACACGCTCATCTTTTGAGTTTTTTCAAGAAAATATTCTAAAATTTTAAGTTTCATTAACACAACTGTCTTCTCACCAAAGCATCTTCTTGGGCCATACTTTATAGTCCTTAACAGAACTTTGTTCTTTTTCTCTGTGTCTCAAATAGGCTTTAACAAAGAGGGACCAAACCCAGACATGCTCTACAAAACCATTCATCTAGGAAAGACCAAATGAAGCTTTTACATGGATTCTTTTAAAAAATTGTTTAGCTTTTGCGTAATTATGTTGCCAGTGATTAGATTTTTTTTTCAATCATATCTTTCTCTTTTCCTGATGTTAGGTTTTGAAAGAATTATGTTTTAAACAAGGTTATCCCATTGTTAGCTGAAAAATTTACATCAAAACTACCTAATAGAAGAAAATTTAGACTACTCGGGAAATTGCTATTTCTTTCATAGTGTCTGATTTCTGCTGAACATTCTAGCTTTTACTGAAAATGGAGCACGAGTCAAAATACTCTTGTGGCTCTAAAAAGCTGCTGCAGTGACTCATGATGATTATAGTTTAAGTGCAGTGCTCTCCTTTCTGGACAAGTCTATCTGTCAGCATCCCAGTTTCCATAGTCAAGGATGTGCTGCAAATATAGCACAAGCTGGTTTTGAAGATGAGGATTAGGGCTATAGCATGGAGACATGCGTGTGGCTGGAATGCAAATAAGAGGCGAGAAAGGGAACGGGTTGGATTAAAGAGTTTCCATTACAAACATGGTCTTCTTCCCCACCCATTGTCCATTTTCCTATAAATCCCTGCCCTAGTTTCAGTTCAGTAGATGGTTTGTCCATGTGGTGAAAGGAGAGGGTAAAGGAAGAACGGGAATCATCTGGCAATATCATTATGAGATAGTAACTTTCAGGGCTGAGCACAAAAAGATTAAAAAAAAATAAAGAGATAAGCCTATTATATCAGCCTGGAAAGTTCTCATCTCCATGTTGACTTTGTCAGACAACTCGCCCATGGTGTCTAAAATGAGCTTAGATACTGGTCATAGGCATCTCAATTGAATGCTATGAACTGTTCAGCTCAGTATGTCTGCAGCAGCTGTTAGACAACACGACTCTGACAAGGACACCTGGGGCAAACTGGGCTGCCCCAGGGATTCCCACCCATCCTCCAGCACTTCAGAGATGTGCACATGGCCACCAGTCAACTCCATGTAGATGTTTCAAATATACCTGTGTGTGCCTGATGGCCTATGGCCTATGTTTAGACAGATTTCATAGAATTATAGAATCATAGAATGTCCTGAGTCAGAAGGGACCCACAAGGATCATCGAGTCCAATTCCTGAATAGGACAACCTCAAAATTCACATCATATATCTGAAGGTGTTGTCCAAATGCTTCCTGAATATTTTTGGGCTCGGTGCCATGACTGCTTCCCTGGAACATCTGTTCCAGTGCTCTACTACCCTCTGGGTGAAAAAAATTTTCCTAATATCTGACTTAAACCTTTCCTGGAATATCTTCTTGCCAATCCCTTGGGTCCTATCATTGGTGTTCAGAAAGAAGAGATGAGTGCCACCTCTTCCTCCTTATCCCCTTGTGAGGAAGTTGTAGGCTGCAATGAGGTCCCCCTCAGTATCCTCTTCTCCAGGCTAAACATAGCAAGTGACTTTACCTGTGACTTATATCAGCTCTAATGGAGCTTGAACAACTATTATGTGTGTACATGGATAAGGTTTAGGTGCCTCAACCTTGAATCTGTTGCCATACTCAGTGGATGAGTGTGAGAGCCCTGAAGGCACTGATAGATCTTAATGTCACCAACCCGTCCTGTTCAGGGCTTCCACCTGCACCTTCTGCCCATGGGCCCAGGATTCCCATTTCAGCTTAGCCTGGGACCTTCAGTTCCTGCTTGCTCTCTGTCATGGAGATATCAGTTTCTAGTCTTCATCTGCCCTGATTCAGATGGACCAAACCTTTCAAATCTATGCTGTAACCCTGTCCCTAGCCCTATCTTTAGTGCTGTCTACTGGATTGACTCAGGAGCCAAAACTTTTTGCAGCCCAGTTTCCAGTCCCTTGCTTCACCATCTTCTACTCATGACTGAAATCCTGGCATGAACCTTGGCTCTGGTTCACAATTTGCCATGTCTGGAGCTGCCAGTGGAGGCTGTTACCAGCACCCAACTTTGTCCTCCATGCCAAGAGCCTAGGAGACTCTGTTCCATTAGTGTAGCACTGTCTGCACAAGCATCATCCTTGGTTCCTGTCTCTCTCTCCCTTAGAGAAGTCAGCCCTCACAGCTCCCTGACCTTGAACCAAATTTGATTGATTGATGTTGCCACTGCTATTCATTTCATGGACCTATGGCAGATGCAGGATCTGGCCAAACACTTATAAATTGGAGTACATAGCTAAATTGTGGGATCATGAAGGTATCTTCCTCCTTTGAAGTAGCAGATAAAATGGTGTCAGTAGTGTGTGAGAAGCTTTATAACTGTCATCCAAGATTCTTCTTTCTGAAAGGTTGCACTGAAACTTTTCAAAACATCATCTGAAAATACTCTATCAGTCTGAGACTACAGAAAGCCAGGAACAATATATATAAATAAAGAGAATGATTTAGCACCTGTGGGCCAGCATATTTTTACAACTGCTTTATGCCACCATGCACTGTTCTGCTGTTTGCATGACATGAGAGGAGGAAAAGCTTTTTCATAATACAGCAGCACACAAAGACTGGCCTAAGTATTCCAGTATGAGGAGAAGGAACGGCTTTAGAAGACTGCCTGGCAAGAAGAGACATGGAAAATTAAGCTGTTATTAACTACAACACAACTGTGGAGAGTCATCATCAGTTTTCCTAACATACATGAGTCGAGATTTCCAGTATCAAGAAATCACTGCCCACTGGGAAGGAAAACAAACCACATGCTTTGTTCTAGCATTTGTTAAAACCTTTATTAGACAAAACCAGAGCATGTGCATGAAAAATTGGCACAACAACCTCCACACATGACAGGAAACTGGGAGAATACTTAAGTAGAGCACTGATGGTTAGCATAGTGATAGGGCTCCTGTCATGCTCAGTGAGGTACAAATTTTAAATTACACACAAGATAAAAAAGACATCTGAACCTGGACATCTTTATGAGCTAGTAAAACTTTACATTTCGGAAATGCACATTGCCTCAGCTACAGGAAGAATTCATGGAGTTGTCCTGCAGAAATGACCTACCCTATTCTGTAACTTCTGGACCTACCATGACTTACTCTAATCAGGAAAACAAAAAAGCAGAGCCACAGCAAGGGGATAAAGATATACTACATCTTTCATTAAATACTTCCTTGAACTATAGGCTTCGGCTCTTTCTAGATGCTGCCAATACTTCTGAGAGGCAACCTACAACTAAAACCAGGAGAGATTCTAATCAGCTTTCATCCTTATCCTTGGCAATTATGCTAGAGGTGTACTTCCCAAGAAACCTCTGTTTTGGATGCAAGAGAATTATAATAAAACGTTGTACATACAGAGGCTGTTCTTTTCCCAACCTTGAAACTCCTTCCATCTGCTCTGCTGCATACTGTGGAGACTATTGAGAAGGCAAAGAATGTCTTTAAATTGGAGGGTCTCTTTGTGGCCCTGTCAGGGAAACAATTAAATCTAGCCTATGTATACTAATGCTCAAGAGATTTGCTCTTTAGACAGTTTTAAGGTCTTGTAGAATGTATGGAGGTCAATGTCAGTGAATGTGCCTAGTGAAGCAAATTAATGAAGCAAAAGATGGCAGGTTGTACTATTTAAAACAAACAAACAAGAATCAAAACTGAAGAGGTTGGGCATTACTTGATCTAATATAGATAAATACACAGGAGACAAAAATATCTGTTATTTTCTTCTGGAGATGACACAACAGAAGTTATTTTATGGTGGAAGAAAAGAAATAGAAGATATAGAATGACACAGAACAAAAATACCTCCAGGATGACCTATTAAGAAATAGGCTACTGGTAATGGCTGTTATTCAGAGAGAAACACACCCATGGTAGACAGTTCTTCATTTTAGTCATTGAAAACTGGGCAAAATGGAACAAGGAGTCGTTCCTGTATAAGCAGAAAGTTGGAGTAGGTTATGGAATAACAAAATTTTCCCTTCAATCTTATCTCTGGCTTGAAAATATGACTGGCAGTCAGGAATGAAGCTGTAGAACAATACATACTAAATTTCATTGTCTTCAGGAGGATGCGTGTGGGTTTGATTTTCTATTTGGCAACTGAAAACAGAAACTTTTATTCAAAGAGAGGGAATAAAGACCATGGATGATTTTTTGATTGCAGCTGAGTCAGAAAAGTCTCTAGATCTCAGTCAAAACAGACCTGTTGCAGTCACTGCAGTAACTGTTGCCACAGTTGGTAAAAGCCTGGGGACATATTCAGCCCATCTTCCTGCCAGCCTGAGTTTCATCCTTAAATATACTTGTAGGACTCTGTTTCTCTATTTGGTCAGGAAGGCTGAGAACAGAACTTCAGGACTTAGCCCTGTGGGCCCAGAGGGTGATGGTAAATGGAGTTAAATCCAGCTGGAGGCCAGTTACAAGTGGGGTTCCCCAGGGCTCAGTCCTGGGTCCAGCCCTGTTTAATGTCTTTATCAACGACCTGGATGAAGGCATTGAGTCCTCCCTTAGCAAGTTTGCAGATGACACCAAGCTGGGTGGAAGTGTCGATGTGCTGGAGGGTAGGGAGGCTCTGCAAAGGGACCTGAACAGGCTGGACTGCTGGGCTGAGACCAACGGCATGAGGTTTAACAAGGCCAGATGCCAGGTCCTGCACTTGGGGCACAACAACCCTAAGCAGAGCTACAGACTAGGAGAAGCCTGGCTGGAAAGCTGCCAGGAGGAGAAGGACCTGGGGGTGTTGGTTGACCAGTGACTGAACATGAGCCAGCAGTGTGCCCAGGTGGCCAAGAAGGCCAATGGCATCTTGGCTTGTATCAGGAACGGCGTAACCAGCAGGTCCAGGGAGGTTATTCTCCCCCTGTACTCGGCACTGGTGAGACTGCACCTCGAATACTGTGTTCAGTTCTGGGCCCCTCACCGCAAGAAGGATGTTGTGGTTCTGGAGCGAGTCCAGAGAAGAGCAACGAAGCTGGTGAAGGGGTTGGAGAACAAATCTTATGAGGAGCGACTGGGAGAGCTGGAGCTGTTTAGCCTGAAGAAGAGGAGGCTGAAGGGAGACCTTATTACTCTCTACAACTACCTGAAGGGAGGTTGTGGAGAGGAGGGTGCTGGCCTCTTCTCCCAAGTGACAGGGGACAGGACGAGAGGGAATGGCCTCAAGCTCCACCAGGGGAGATTTAGGCTTGAGATTAGGAAAAAGTTCCTCACGGAGAGGGTGGTTAGGCATTGGAACGGTCTGCCCAGGGAGGTGGTTGAGTCACCGTCCCTGGAGGTGTTTAAGGTTAGGGTGGATGAGGTACTTAGGAGCATGATTTAGGGATTGGTGGGAATGGTTGGACTCGACGATCCAGTGGGTCTCTTCCAACCTGGTTATTCTGTGATTCTGTGATTCCGTAAGTTCAGGCTACAAATCACTACTGACTGAAGGAAAGGAAACTTCAGTCAGAAACTACAGGGAATGTTTGGTTAGTTTGGGCTGACCTAGTGTTTCTGTCCCTTAAAATTCAGTCATGATGGTATCCTTAATCCTTTACAACAGTGAACTTTATGATTGCTGAACTATTCCTTGTTTGGGATTTCTCTGTCCCTGCCCACTAGGTGGCCTGACTGGGGTGGATGAGAGAGATTGCTTCAGCCTTGCAAAGGGAGTGGAAGATTTGCTGGAGGAGTCCCTATCAATGTTTCCACCACGGTGGATTGAAGATCATCACCATACACCTGCTGCAATCAGCAAGACATTCAGAAAGAGGCAGAGTCAAGTGAAGGATGTTCCAGATGAAACAGCCCATTCATAGGCGCAGCTCCAAGCAGCTCTGCCAGAACACAGGAGAGAAAAGAGCAAGAAAGTGTTCCTTAGGAGAACAAATTTCTCCTACCTATATATTGTGGAACGTTCAATGAAGCTTGTTCCTGCCTTCTTTGTGTGGCACTCCTTCACCCAGACACTTCCCGCTCTTATTCTCTGCTCCCAGGACTTTATTAATGCAGGCAACATTGCCCCTCTAGTTGTTCCTCTTAACACAGAGAGGCCTCTTACCCTACTGGCAGTCTCATTTCTCTAAGCAGAGAAACATTGCTATTTTTTTCCTCAAAAGTAAGAGGCAGAAATGCATGGAATGCATTCCATTATCCCTGGATAGTCAATTGATCCTCATAGCCCACTTTCCAGAACTTAAGTGTAGCTTTAATTTCCGATTTATCAAGGTATGGAGGAGCTATATAAGTTTAGATCTCATTCAGCCAAACAAGCTCTTGAGTGTGTCCTCTGCCTTGGCAGTTGACATCCTAGGCACCAGCTATCCACAAATAAATATGAGAATTTAACTGTGACATAGGTAATGATATTTTCTTTTTCTAACCTGCTGACTTGAAACTCTGCCTGTTTTTTGTAGGATCCCACAGCTCTGATGGAACCATCTGTTTTCAGCCTAGATCATTCTTCACATTTACTGCTTATCCAACTAAAGTGATTATTATTTTACATTAGAAAAATTCATTTGCATTTCACCCTCTTCATTGCAGTGAAATCAAAGGCCTAACACAATACAACTCCAGTCTTCCAAGCTGTCATGGGGACAGAAAACACCTCTGATATCAAAGTTTATATTTTAGGGAAGACATTGCAGACATTGTTTTTACCAAGTTTAATGACACAAATAATACAAATTGTACTATTCCTCTGCGTGTACTGTATGTTTAGGGAAAAAAAACACGTAAAGGTCAGTCTGCTTTTCCGATGCAGCTACACTAGAATAGGACTCAGAGAGTTAAGCAGTTTCAAATAAGATATTATCAAGATTGTTTTGGTAATCCTGAAATGTATGACATTAATCAAATGCTTGGGTCAATGAAGCCTGCAAGTCAAGGGGCAGAATGAATGATATTGTGGTATCGTCCTACAACTCCTGGTACAAACTACTTCACTGTAAGGCACAGTCATAAGTAGATGGGAAAGAGTGGAATCACTTCTGGTGAATCTGTTTCATGCTTGTGTTTGTGTAGTTCTCTTTCGTATAAATTGTTCCACACCCAGTGGGTCAGACAAAGACTGACTCACCACCTGTGTGATGAGAGGCCCACAAGACATTTGAAGATGTAGCTTCAAATCAGACAGAACAGGAGTTGGAAGATTAATTTCCCTTATCTCAGATGAGTATCTAAACCACTAGATCTCTGCTAGGAATATCTTTGAAAGCTTTTCTCATTTTCACAAGAAATTCCAACATTTTCTTGGTAAGAATTTGTGGGAAAACAACTTTAGTCAAACATGCCTGGCTATGCAGTGACTAGCACTGAGTAAAACACCACCATGTTCTTTGGTGCTACCTAAAGTTCTTTCCTTGGGCCATAATTTTCATATATTTCTCTGATATTTCCTTTCTTAGGATTTACTTCTCCTTTTAGCAGTTTGGACCAAGACTTCTTCAGACTCCTATTCTAGAAAAAGGACAGGAGAATCTGGAGTTTTTCCTTTGGGCTATTTTCTTCACTTCATGTAGCGTGGCACAAGTGCATGTTGCTAACCTCCTCTCATGAATCTTTCAACACTGGAACCTCCCAAAGTACAAAGTTCTATCCCAGTTTAAGATTTATCCCAATGGGCCATTCCCATGTCCTCAGCTGAATGATAGCCGGGAGCTAGATGGGAACACAGATGCACAGATGTAACACTTTAGAATATGTAGAAAATTTGACTATGTTTGCTACTTTGCAAAGACGCAGCAGAAGCTCTACAATGGCCTACCTCTGAAGCATCCATTTCTTTGGTTATGGGCACTGATTGCATGGAAGAACCATTCCACAGTGTCCAGGTGAATGAGTTTCAGAATATAGATTACCAGTAATGGTATCAATCATCCAGTTATATCAGTGTCAGAATTTTATAGCTTCAGGCATCTGGAGATCAGCATAGCACTGATACCCCATGGCTATATAAAAATAAATTGGGAGACAAGCTGGCAAGGTGGAACAGATTTACTCCTTGGGTGAAAATAGTGCTTCTCAGCAGAGTGCAGCAAAGCAAGATACTTGCAAGCACTTCTGTACTGAGAAAACCAGAAGAGGTGTCAGTGGAGCTGGCTTGGAAATGAATGAATTTAGTACAGTTAAAGGATTCTGCTCTGCCATTCAGTAGCCTTTGTTCTGCCTCTCCTGAGGAATCCTTACAGCAAATAAGAGGTAGTAAAGGCAATTCTAGCTGAATGGTCATTCATTCTGCTACGACGCTACCCTTAGATACAACAAGAAATTAAATGATTACAGACCCACTCTGCACCCCAAAAAGGGGATCCTGCCTTCTGGGGACTGGTCTCCTTCCAGGGATGGGTGATTACGTTGTGTTGCTGTTGGCCTTATGCCAAATGCAGAACTGGAGAGAAGCAGTTGGACTTCTGCCAGTCTCCCTCTTTGCTGAGTCAAGAGAGTGTCGATGGAATGAGAATGTAGGGCCTTCTTATGTTCAAGTCATGTAAAATACTGAAGTCTGCAAAAATACAAAGCATTATAAGACTAAATGTACAAACATCTATGACTCAGAGATACTGAAATACTAAAAGATTAATAGCTGTATTTCAACAGTTAATAGTCCATCAAGGATTAAAATGAATTTTTCCCTGTGCTACAGAAATTGTTAAAATAGAGCTTCTAGAAGCTGGCTGTTTTAAAAGGAAATTCTAAACTTGTCCCCTTCCCATACTGCTGTATGTACAATCTAAATTAACACAGAGAAAAGGAAGCTTTGAAATGCAAAGGTGAATATGAGTCAAGAATACATTATGCATAAAGTTTACATATGGTGATGACAAGTGTCATCACATCCATGTTGCATCCACCACACTCTTCAGAAAATTACTAATGCAGTTTGAATGTCTTCTTTCTTTAGTTAAACATGTATCAGTTAGATAGAAATACTTAAATAGCAATATATTCTATGGTTATAAAATCTTAATGCTTGCTTTTTGCTGCTTTGGTTCTTTACTCTTCTTACAATACTGTTCTTTTTATGAAGATAACATTTGAGGGCAACACCTGAATGCAGCCAAACAAGTGTTCCTTTCAAACATTCTTATTGGTTATATTTTCTACACCTCAGATCACACTTCTTGTAACTGATTTCGGAAGGTCCAATACTTTTTGATGTGCATTTTCCTAAACTGGTGTCTGGCCCCTGAGGGCACCAACAGCTCTTTGTTGCCCCTAATCCACATTGCTCAGGGCCTCTCCCACCCCTGCCTGTGGCCTAGGACCATGCGGCATCCCACCCAAGGGCATCACTCCGTGCCACACCCTAGAGAGTTCTCACCCCACGCTGCACCCTTACAACTGGGCAAGGTCCAGCTATGACCTTACCAGTATTGAACAGAGTGGAATAATTATTTAACAAGCCTTAAAAGACTACATTTCTGCTTATGCACCACAATGTTTGTTTTTCCTGCAACAGCATGACATTGCTGGCTTAATTTCTATACCCCCCCATCTTTTATTGCAGAATGGCTATTTAAGCAGCTGTTCCTCGTCATGTGCTAGTGTAACTGATTATTTCTGCTATATACAGTATCTTCCACTTGCCCCTAGTGAATTGCATTTTCTATTCTTTGTTTTTCCAGACCATATCTTGAAGTAGCAAAATTTATTTTTAAATATGATTGTGCCCTTCAACTACTGGTGCTCCTGTTTGACCTGGTACTTAGTAGGAACAGCACTTACTACGTCATCCAGGCTTTTACCCTGGTAGATATTTTGAAGTGTAAATAATACAATGCTAATAAAGTTTTTAAAAGTCAGTGATTTATGATCACAGACAAAATGGTCCATTAGGATGTTCATTAAAGTTGGCTGGCAAAAACATAGAAGCTGAATGATCAGGAGTAAATTTACTGCTGGAGAGGTTCTGGACAACTCTCAGTTCAAATCTGGAGAAAGACTCCTATATTCTACCCTGAATTTGTGGCACTGAATCTTCACCGCTTTGCCAGCTTTTTGCTAAGACTCTGTCAGCTTCTGTAAAAATGAGGAAAGCTATCCTCTTGCCCACTAAATATTTAAATGCTTCCCTGCCATAATTCCTGCAGAAATCCCAAAAGGGATCAGCTGCTCTGTAAAGGCCATTGCTTTACTGCATTGGTCACAACTGTTCCCACACATACTTCTCCTGTTATCTATAATTCCATATGGTTCTTCACTACATCTAAGTGCTGTGTCCTATCCTGGACTGCAAATTTGTTGGAAACAGAAATGTTTTGTTGTTATACATTTGTAGAGAGAGTTATGCAATGAGATTGTAGTCACAAGTTGAGGCTGTAATTCAAAATGAAAAAATATATGCAAAGCCTTAGAGCAATTTAAAACCACATTAGGCTTTCATTTCAGAGCCACCTATCATATATTTTGATGTGAACTATAACTGAGTATGTGGTGGGTTGACCCTGGCTAGACACCAGGTGCTCACCAAAGCCACTTTATCACTCCTCCTACTCAGCTGGACAGGGAGAGAAAATGTAGCGAAAGGCTCACCCATTACTGTCACAGGCAAAACAAATTCAGCTCCAGTGTGGGGTACTGCATAGGCTGCAGGTGGATATCTGCTACACCATAAACCTCCAGGGGCTGCAGGGTAATATCCTGCCTCACCACACTCTTCACCACAGGCTGCAGGGGAATCTCTGCTTTGGCACTTGGACACCATCCTCCTCCTCCTTCACTCACCTTGGTGTCTGCAGAGTTTTTTCTCTCACATAATCTCACTCATCTCTCCAGCTGCTGTTGCCACAGGTTTTGGGTTTTTTTTTTCCTTTTCTAAATACATTATCACAGAGTCACTACCGCCATTGCTGATGAGCTCAGCCTTGGCCAACAGGTCTGTCTTGGAGCTGGCTGTCACTGACACTGTTGGACACGGGGGAACTACAAGAACCTTCTCACAGAAGCCACTCCTGTAGCCTCTCCTCTACTAAAACCTTGCCATGCAAACCCAATATAGAGTAACACTTAGGATCAGCAGGCAGTAGGACCATAGAATTATTTTACTGCTGAAACAAAATGGCAGAGCTGCTGCAAGCTGAAAGCATCCACTGGAAATATCTTGATTAGAGAGATGTCAAATAACTTACAGGAGAATGTAGCATCATGTGTTGCTTCCTCCTTACAAAGCACTGGAATTTCAGATGTTTTTTCTCCCATTATGATTCCAGAGCAAATAAAATTACTTGCTTCCCTATACAACTGAGAGCAGACACAACCGTCCCCTGGTAAATTATATTAGTCTAGTTGCTATTTTAATAATATTAATCACACTAGCAGTACCTGTGCTTTGATTTTCTTATGAAGCTATTTAAGCTGCCTTTAGAGTCCTGTAGGTGTCACAGGCATTCTCCATGCCTGTTCCTGAAAAACGCTTTTGGATGTTCTATAGATCCTTGTGTTACCTGACAATGAGATTATCTTCTCCTTGGCTTTTAGTAACCTCACAGTGTTGAAAACAGAGAAGATGCAGCCTTTAAGGCTGACATTGCCTTTTCTAGTCATGTAAGAGAAGATCAAATTAATCTCATGTGTAGGATGGACCACCTACAGGCCAGTTTTTCATATTTTTCTGGAGCACCAACAACCTGCCATTGTTATGAAAAGGAGATCAGATTTAATCTGCTACAGCAAATCCTGTAATACTAGAAAATGACAGGGTTTGGTGATTTAGAGAAATGCAATATCAAATAGATTGTTCAAATATGAATCTATCATCCTCCCCCTATGCCAAAGAAGATGATACAGAATGTAAAAACAAGATAACAGAAAGAAGAAACAAGTACTCTGCTGATCCCATACACATTAATAGTATCATTTCAGAGAATGACTAAAGATTGTCATGAGTCAATGATTCCTCCTAAACATTTTGTCTAAGAACACCTACCAACACCAGCTTGACTGGCAATGAGCAGATTAACATGCTTCAGTTATGATGGGAGCTCATTTTGAAATAATTCACCATTAATATCAGCACACCAGGCATCAGTGCTCTTTCTGTGATGTTGCAAGTCACTTAAAAGGTTATTTTACACACTCTTCATTTTCTAACGCACAAAACCTTCATACAGAAGGTAAAGGAATGGGGGGAGAGAGTTTTGTTGCTGAGGAAAAGTACTGCCTAGGAAGCCAGCTGAACTAAACCTTGTGCTTATCTGCAGGCCAGAAAAACAGTATCCTACACGTTTTCCTCTGTGAAGTATCTGATGAAACAATGCTTCAGCAATATAAGACAGATTCTTTCAAAAAGCTGCCTAGCATCTTGTCACTGCTGTAAAGAATTGCTTTAGAACTCAGCTCAGGGGCTCTGCAGCTAAGATAGCACAGTATACATCTTTTATGGCTCAGACTCTCAGCATTTCTGTAGCTTTTACAGTTCTTGCAAACTCAGTGTCCCTGGAAGCAGGGAAGGCCAGTCCAAACCACAATCTGAGGGCTTCCATATTTCTTGACTCATGAGAGAAACAGGGCTCCAAAGAAAGGAATTCTCAGAAGCCTAAAAGTTTGCCTCATATTTTATTTAAAAATTGAACAGAATTATTTCCTCCTCCCCCTCGCCCCTCTTCTCCCCAACAGAAGGAGAAGAAAGAAAAAGGAATTGCCTTTCCCCTGGAAACATGACCGTTTCTAGGTTTTGTTCCCGTTCGGAGGCTAAATACAAGTGCATAAGCACATACATACACAACCCCACCGGACTTTCCCCTCTTTGATCTGGCTGACAGGGGGATTTCCTCTAAGGATACGTCTTACACTGTGGTAACTGCAAGATACTGATCTGAACAGATTTAAAATCTCATACAGTATAACAGCTCCCTATCTGCAGCCTAATTAGACTTATTGTATACATTCACAGGAAACATCTCCATCCTGTAACTAGAAAAACACTTTGAAATCTGCTTGTGAAAACCTCTACACAGAGCTAAGAACTATTATTTCAAGAGAAAAGGTTATACAGACTAGCCTTACATATACTTTCTGGGGTTTTTACTTGCTTTAGAATGTCTCAAATTCAAGTCTGCCTTCCAGTATTAATTTTGATTGTAGTTTCACCCATCAGGCTATCACTCCTACCACTTGCTGCTTCAGAGAGCAAATAAAGAATAAAATGCTGGTGAATCGTCTGTCTGCTGTAGATTATAAAGATGTCACTCATAGTGCCTTGAGAGGTGAACTTAGTAGCTCATTTCCTTTTAACTTCTGTTGCAATTAACATACAAGCCAAAGGTCTTCTGTATTAAAAGGAAGAAAAAATAATCTTTTCTTCAAAGGAATTCCATAAACCATCAAGAACTGCCTACTCCTTTGTAAAAAGTATTTGTTCCACAGTGCAGGTGTCCCAGGGATTCACCAGTTTCTCTGATTCCAAGAAAAATCTGTCATCCACAGCGAAAATTTGAAAGAATCATTTGAAAATGAAAATCTTAAATTCACTACTTTAAAAAATGTGTTTGCTTTTTTTCTTCCTAAGAGTTTAAATTTTATATCACTTTAGTGCCTTTCTGAATATTAATTTTCAGGGAAACTGCAACAATTGCATAAACAGACAGGCTGATATTTTTCAGTACAAAACAGTCTGGCTAATATATTCCTGATCAACATAGTGTCCACAAAGTCATAAGAAAAGGACTTGCAATAGTCACAGTGTTAATATATTTTTAAAACTGGAGTAATAAATGGGTTCATTAGGAACGACGTGGAAGAGAGGTCTTATTGGCTGACAGGTGAATTATTAATCTCCAGTCCCTTATCTTCCTCCATAAAATCTATGTGCTTAGACTGTCTCCTGGCCCTTGTGTGTGGGTATGTGTATCTGTGAAGGGTGGGAGAAATTCATTTGCATTTGAGGGAACTGTTGATTCACAACATGAAGAAGGAATAGTATGCACATAGAAGGAAAAAAAAGGGAAAAAAAACCCTAAAAAATGAAAAGTAAAAGACTATAAAAGTAAAAATCTTCAAAATATAAACATTTCTTTCTACCTCTTCATTCTATAACTGATCTAAGTTTTTTTCTTTCTATTTTACCTTCATTTTTCTTTTTCTTCCCCCCTCTTCCCCCCCCGCCATATGATATCATTGAGGTATGCAGTGTTTCACCTTCATTTCCTGCAAACTTTAAAATATTTCATAGAAATTTTCACTATACTGAGAAAAATCATCTGCAAAACCCAGCAAATATTGATCATTTCTATCATCTGTTAATCTATGTGTCCTCGTCCTCTTTCTATCTGATCTTTCAGTCCATGAAGCCTTGCTTTTCTTTCACCATGGCTTTCATTAATCAGTCGGAGTGGTTTTACTTGCTAATGTTACATTTTTCAATCCAGTCCCTAATGCGCCTTGCTTTGTTTCATAGAGACATGTGTTGAGATATGCATTCAACTGAGAAAAATTATGGAAAGGCTTTAAAAAGAGGAAATTCAATCAATACCTGAAGGGTTTTGTCTTACATTATTATTACTATTTCTAAATACTTGCCAAGGATAAAAGTTAAAAAAAAAATTAAAAAAATAAGAGGGTTACAGGGAAAAAAAAACCAAACAGCTAAGGAGGAAATCAAGGCTAATGTGTTCATATTCTGCCATTTCCACCATTCCTGAAGTTTCATGTGTGCTTGGAGAGACGCATAGGTTATTGGTTAACTGTTCACTTTTACTTTTTTTAATTTATTCTGTGAAATCTCTGTTTAAATGAAGATGTATGGCAACACAAGGGTTCCTTCATAATACACTAGATATTGAGGCTACCTTTATTGGAGAACCCTGGAGTGCTTTGCAAAGCACAGCGCCGGCTTGCAATCCTGAGAACATAAATAGTCCCACTGAAGTGAATGAGATCATTATTTGCATGATTAAATATCACAACATTAAACTGTACATAAATGTAACTGCAGTGGGTAGAGAGGGGGAAGGAGGAGAGGAGTGTGACATAAACTTTCAGGTGACAGAAGAGGAATGAAATCTGCCTGATTTCATCCTTCAAAAGCCTTCCAATGACAGTATTATTTTTAAATGGGTTTTAGTGATTTTGTGACATTGCCAAGTCATATAGCTCTATTTAAAAAAAAAAAATCCAATAGCAACAAAGATTGAAAAATGCACAGTACTGATTTAGGGCCAATTGGGCCAGACCAGGATTCAGAAGGTATGTGTGAAATCACCTTGTTGGACCCCTGGCTCAGTCACCCTTTAGTGACAACCAAGGCTTCTGCAGTCCCATCCCTCTCCTGCTCCCCAGTATCCATGGCCTTTCTCCATGCTCTGCAGAGCCTGAGCATTGCTGCAGCAGGATCCTATGCTCAGAAAGACCTTGTACCCTCTTGGTAGCCTTGCATAAAGGTCTCCAGCACTTGTGAGGCTGAGATTCAGAAATACATGCAAGAAATGTGCACACTGTTACCTAAATGCACTGTACCAGTTTGCCATCATCACCAAAGAGGGAGTAGGCTCACCAGACACACAGACGGCACAGAGCTAGGGAGGGCTGCTGGCATGGAGAAGGGTAGGTTTAATATTCAACATGTTCTAAGCAAATTAGGCATACAGGATGGGAAATCTACAATGCATTTTAGCAAGGGTAAGTGCAAGATACTTCATACAGGCTGTTATGCACATATGGAGCCAGTAACATCTGTCTAGGGCTTAAAGGCAGCAAAGAAATTTCAGCAGGTCACGGGACAAGGGCAGAAATCTCACAGGATATATAAAAAGGAGCGCAGATCATAAGAAAAAGTTCTCAGCCATAAGATATCTTTTCACTATAGAACTGAATTGAGTTGCAGGTATCTCACACAGGAGGAAATGAAACTCAAGATTATGAAAGTGCCCAGCATTCAGACCAAACAAAAAAAAAACAATCAGAGGCCTAGAAAGTGTGACCCACAAGGAAAAAAAGGACAGAAATTAGGTTGTTTAGAGTAAGAAAGTAGAAGGGGAGGAGGGAATGGATAGAAGACACATTCATTAAATATGTATATTTTACTGACAGGATAATTATTTTCTCCATTATTTTCTCCGTGTCCACGGTGCACAGGACAAGAAGTGATATGCTTAGTGAATGCTGCAAGGAAAAATCAGGTTAGATATGAAAATGGTAAGGATGGAGAAGTACAGAAATAGACTGCCTGGAGATGTACAGAGCCTCCATCACAGGAACAGTGGTGAAGGTAGAGCTCAGTCTGCCATGGGGCCCAAGGACCCTTTCAGCACTGTGATTCAGTGGTTACAGGATTATTAGAGAACTGAAAGCTTATCTTGGCTTCATCTTATCTATTTTGAATGGATGTCTCCTTAAGCTACATGGTATATTTGTCTCCTTTTCCTTTGATATACTGTGATTTCTGTTGAGCAATCTGAATAAGGTATTTTCTTTCTGTGCTCTGGGGTAATATCACTAATAATTATGATGTCTTTTATAAAAGGAATACACAAGTATTTAAATAAGTCTTCCCCCTTACAGTAACATTTTCACTTTCAATTAGTGCTTCAATTTCCATGGGATTTAAGATATCTAGAAGTAAGGATGTGTGTCTCTATCATTATTGTGAAGCTAGCATTAACCCTTTCCAGTTTAACAGGGTCCTGCTGAACCACAGGAAAGACCCATCCCTGTTCACAAAAGCACTACTCATTCCTTATCTGAGCTCTGAGAACAAGAATTTCCTCTGCTTATATCTCTACAAAACCTGCCACACACATGGGACACAGACTTGGCTGGAGTCCCCACTTCCACTGTAGTGCAAATACAAAAACAGTCAGTGAAATCCTTCTCGAATCTCCATGCCTTCCTTACCACAATAATAAAAGATGAAATAAATAATGAGATTCGACAGTCAGAGGGGTGTTCAAGGAGGCTGGGGCCCAGGGAAAGTCAAGCATCACATGTTATGTTCAAGCACCAGCTATGTCCAAGTATTCCCAGCAGAAGCCACAGCTCCTAAGGGGTAGCACAGCTCCCTTCCAGGCTCTGTCCCACATCTTCATTGCTGACTGAAGGCAGCTGCACTTTGTCTTACGAAACACAAAGAAAACACCTCTCCCTCATTTTGCAGTAGTCTAATGTGTAAACCATTTCTGTTTCAGTTGCTTCTAGCAGCAGAGTTTCAGCTCCGAAACCGTCTTTCCCCCAGGACAGGGTTCAACCACTTCAACGAGATTTATTCTGGGCAGAGAAGGGATGGAAGAACCAAAGGTGGATACCTCGTACCCCTCTTCTCCAGGCTGTGCCACTGTGCACAAAGCAACCAGGTTTGCTGGCACAGACAGAGCCCGCAAGCAGAGGAGCAGGGACAACATCATCTACCACCTTGAGGGGGTGAGAAGTGGCTTTAGCTCCGGTGCCTAATCACGGGACAGTTTTTGTTCTTTATACAGCAGCTTTAATGTAAACGCTGACAGGATAGGAGCCATCAAACATAAAAATATGTTTGCTTAACACAAGATGGTTAAAGCCACAGTCCTGGCAGTGAAAGCACCATTCTCTGCGGGTCTGAGCTCACCCAGGCAGAGGCAGATTTGGTTCCCAAGGCTCCCCGACACTGGGCAAGAATCCTAACCCCCAAGCAAGGCCTGAGGCTGCTCACCCTTGTGCCCAGGCAAAGGGACGCCCGACTTCGCGGACGGACGGAGAGACCCGCTGGGCACAGCGGGGCAGCCCGGGGCACCCACACATGGAGCTCTCAGAGGTGCGGTGCCTGAGCGACACCCCGAGGGGCGTCCTGGGAGCGGGGAACCGCACCCCGAGCCGCCACCCGCTGCCCCCCCTCCTCCCGGCACGGCGGCTGCGGCTGCTTTAACCGGGCAGGGGGGTGCGGGCAGCCCCGCCGACGTCGTGGGCATCAGCTGACCGCGCCGGGCTCTGCCTCCTCGCGGTCCCCGCAGCTTCGCTCCGGCGGCGGCTCCGCCGAGCGGTCCCCGGGACAGAGCGACCCTCGCCCCTTCTCTCTCCCCGCTGCCGAGGGGAACCTCGCAGCCGCAGCTCCCCAGCCCTGGCCCGACGAGAAGTTGGGATGCTCCCAGCGGTCTTCCTAGCGCTTTGAGTTTAGGGCGGGATTTTCTTTCCCCGCTCTTTCGCTTTTTTTTTTAGGTTTGGGGTTTGGTGGGATTTCCTTTTTCTCCTTTCTTTCTTCCTCTCTTTTTTTTTTTTTTTTTCTCGCTAACAAGGAAGCGGAGCGGCTGCGATGGATGGCAGCCCCGAGCCCCCCCCGGACAGAGGAGCCCCGTAGCCAGGGAATGTCCCGCCGCCGGGGGGATGCGGGCGGGCAGCCCCCGGCCGGCGGCTCCGACGCCGTGACCGAGGATGCCTCCTCTCCCCTCCAGCCCGAGCTCGCAGGGCTGACCGCAGGGATTACGGCAGCTCCCGGGGTCCAGACCTCGGAGCGGAGCCCCGGGAACCCCGGAGAGAGGAGGCTGTGAACGGCTCTCCGCAAAGGCGGCTCCCCCCACGCCCTCCTCGCCAGCAGCCTCCGGATGGGGCCGAGGATCGCCCGCCGGGCAGCGGGGCCGCTCCCGTAGATGCTCCGCTCCTCCCTCCTCCTCCTCTCCGGACCCGCTCGGCTCCCTCCCCGCTCCGCAGCCGCGCTCCGAGGGATGCGGCTCCGCGGGGCTCCGCGGGCGGGGTGCGAGGGCCGCCTGCGCTGAGCCGGGGCAGCCTCCCCGGACCCCAAAACAGCCCCGCCGCCAGCCGAGCCATCGGACCCAGGGACCTGCCTCTGCATGTGATCCCCCCCCACCCGCCCTTCTCCATCCCCTCCCTCCTCTCCCGCGGCTCCATCCCTCCCTCCCTCCGCTCCCCTCCCCGAAGACCGTGTGTCCCCGTCCCCCCGCGCCCCCCCGCTGGTGCTCTGCCCCCCGCCAGTCCCCACCATGGAGCTCTCAGAGGTGCGGTGCCTGAGCGACAGCGATGAACTTTACACCATCAACAGGACCCCCCCCGGCAGCGGCAGACCCCAGCGCCTGCTGTGGCAGACGGCCGTGCGCCACATCACCGAGCAGCGCTTCATCCAGGAGCACAGCAGCAGCAGCGGTGGCAGCAGCAGCGGCGGGGTCAAGGGCTTCAGCTCCGAGGAGACCTGCTGCCCCAACCACCACCCCCACCCGCTGCACCACCACCACCACCACCTGCGGCGACAGTCGGCCGGACGGAATCTGGGCAGCGAACGCCACAACAACGGAGGCACCAAAGTCTTCCCGGAGCGCACGAGCAGCAGTGGGGACCTGGGCTTTCTGCCCCTGGACTGCGCCCCCAGCAACTCCGACTTCTTCCTCAACTGGGGCTATATCTACCGCGGGGTGATCTTCCCCACACTCCGCAACTCCTTCAAGTCTCGAGACTTGGAGCGCCTTTACCAGCGCTACTTCTTGGGCCAGCGGCGCAAATCTGAGGTGGTCATGAACATCCTGGATGTGCTGACCAAGCTGACCCTGCTGTTCCTCCACTTGACCCTGGCCTCTGCTCCCATGGACCCCATTAAGGGCATTCTCTTGGGCTTCTTCACTGGCATTGAGGTGGTGATCTGTGCCTTAGTGGTGGTCAGGAAAGACACGACCTCGTACACCTACCTGCAGTACAGTGGTGTGGTCACTTGGGTGGCCATGGCCACGCAGATCCTTGCAGCTGGCCTGGGCTTTGGCCTCCTTGGGGACGGCATTGGCTATGTGCTCTTCACACTTTTTGCAACCTACAGCATGCTCCCGCTGCCACTAACCTGGGCCATCCTGGCTGGGCTGATCACCTCTGTCTTGCAACTCGTCATGCAGCTGGTTATCCCAAGGTTGGCTGTGACTTCCCTTAACCAGGTAATGTGGTGAGGAAAGGGTGGGAAGGTGGGAACCCTCTTCATCCATCACTCTGGGTGAGAGGAGGTGTGGGGTGTCCCAAGAGGTCATCTCCCTTTTAGTCAGGTGCTCAGAGGTTCATTATGTGGAGGGGAGACCATAGGCACAATGCAACCTCCTTCCCCTGCTTCTCAGTCCCCCACTTCCTATCCAAGGTTTCATCTCACACTTGGACACATTCTGACCACTCTATCCCCTCTCCTCGTACACTCACTTCACTGTTACCTCTTGAAATAGCTTTGGGAGAAGAGCTCCTGGGATAAGTGGGGAGGATAGGTCATTTGTCATTCCTCTCCCTTACTTCCAGCAGTGGTTCACGGCATAAGGTGACTCTGTCTTAGCCAAACTCTCCCACTGCTCAACCCTCATTTTACTTGCTCAGGTCTTTTAACTCTGTATCTGCTGGAAGGACTGATACTTTCATGTGTGCAGCACAGCTTGATCTGGGCTATAGGAAAATGAATGGTGTGCTTCTCTTTTTTCCAGGAGAGCAAAGCAATGCCCAAGTAAAATCTTGGGAAAGCTCCCCTTAGAGGTGTCGCGTGAGATTCTAGACTGTCTCTGGAGGGCAGCAAGAAGCCTTTTCTGCTGGTGGTCACAGAGCGAACATTGATGTGCTGCATCCTTACAAGTGATATCTAGGGCAGAGTACTGGCTACATGGGGGAGTGGTGGTGCAACGCAAACCACTGAGAGGCAGTGGGACCACTATGGGTCTGAGGAGGTAAAGCCAGGACTAACCCGACTTCACACTCACCTACTTCACACTCACTTCTTCCATGTAAGAGTGAGAATGCACCAAAATCCCAACATCCCTGCAAGGCAAGAAAACAGTGTATTTCTAGGGCAACTTAATCCTGAGTATTCTTGCTGCTCCCTTTTCCCTCCCTGAGCTCTGTGCTACTGGTATTTCACAGCAGATTTTCATCTCCATTTGGCTGTCTCTGGGGTGTCAGGGAGGAGGGGGTAGAGGTAGTGCACAATAATCCCCAAAGGATGAGAGTTGCAGAAGAATGTGTCGCTGGTGGCATCTTGCTTACATGAATGCTGGGATGCACCCCTGTGAAGTGGCTGACCTTGCACATGGAAGTTTTGATGATGATGATCCTTGGGACACATCTACCTCCCTCAGATCCTGGTCCTTTTGAAACCCCTGCCCACCCCTGTCCATCTTTTTCCTCCATACACTTGTTAGCTATGGGCTGCCTGGCTTTGCTTCCCAGCGGCCAAGCTCACACTGTTTCTTGAAAAGCTGCCCCAGTGTGTTTTGCCTCAGGGAGTCCTATAGATGTGAGACAATTAGATTGCTCAGAGTTGTTCTTAGTAACGTGCTAATGAATGAACTGCAGATGTGTGCCATGTCCCACTCCCATGCACTGCTGGTGATGCTAGTGCTGGGTCAAAAGCTGTGTGAGTTATGTTGATTTCTTAATTTACTTCCATGTTCTATCCCAGAGCTATGAGTAATGCACTCCTATCTCATTATGCTCAGGTATCACAGCTGTTTAGCCAGTACACACACACACATTTCCCCACAGGCATTCTTAACACAGGCATTTCTCAGAAGATATATTCATATCTTCATTTTGCAGCCCGGTACCTTGCTAGTTGTGTGAATGCACTGCCTTTGAGCGACGCACAGTGACAATTACCAGCCAGATGACTGCCTTCATGGACTACGTAGATAAGTCTCCTTAACAGGATCCGCCACCCGTCGGTGCCGATTCACACCGGCTCCCTCCTCCCCAGACCCCACTTAAAGTCCCCTAACTACGCTCTGCTTCAGCCCTTTGCCTCCAACGCCCTCTGGGAGAGGCCGGAACCTTCCTCTCCGTGGGGTTTTGCTAGTCACTACGATGCCAGGGAGACCTCGGAGAGGGACAAGGACCCTCTGCCTCCTTCCCCGGCCCCAGCGATCCCAGCGCGGCCGCCGCTCCCTGACCGCCCCGCTCCCTGGATCCGCCGAGGCGCTGTCCGCGGGCGCGGTGCTGAAACCGCCGAGGCGCTGACCGCGGGCGCGGTGCTGAAACCGCCGCGGCACTGCGCGGCTGCTGCGCGGCTGCTGCGCGGCGCGGGAGCTCCCTCCAGCGGCCCCGGCGGGAGCTGCCCCTGCGCCCCCTACGCGCCTCTCGGCTCCAGCGCTGAGTCCTCACCAGGCACCCCCGGGGCTTTGAGGGAGCTGGAGTGGGTGCACAGGGAGAGGAGGAGACCTGCTTAGTTACTTTGTAGTGTTGCACCATTCCTTTATTTTTTTTCTAGACAACTGCAGAGCACTTTCAGATGTTTAGACAACAAGAGCTTTCATGGCTGGTGAAAGGTATATAACTATTACTTTACAGGTGAATGAAGAACTTAGATGACTGTGTCCACAAGGTTATATAGGAAATCTTTCAGACAGCACAGATTTCTTGACCTTGCAGGCAAAGCACTGTCTTTAACCACAGGGTTTATTTTCCCAGGTAAAATACTGCATCTTTCCTTCAAGAGTGCCTTAATGAACTATCTGATTATTAACTAGGGTGCCTAAATGAACTATCTGGTTATGTAGTAATACCCGTGACAATCTTGCTATGCCTCAAGATGCGGAGAAACGCTTACAGTGTATCAAACACAGCAAATAAACTATACAATGAAAGAAAAAACTGAGGGTAAAACTCTGATTTTGGTACAGATAATGGGTTTTTCATTGTTTTTGATGAGACCAAGTTTTCATGCATGGAAAATACTTAATTCAATTCTGAACAGAAAGAATTGTCTACCCTGGAGTTAGTTTATTAATGTACCCACAGTATCCATTGGGACCGTGGTTCCGATCCTCTTCCCAGTCACACTCATAGAAATCGGTTACAAGTCTGTCTAAACTTGTAAAGTTGCAACAGTTTATGCAAGAGGAAAATCAAGTGCTGTGATCTGTTTTTGCTTAATCTCTTAATTAGTCCTAGTTTTCATTGATAAAGATGTTCACAAGCAGTTTAATTAAGTAGCAATGCTGAACACAGACATGCAGTGCTTTTGACTGATTCAGGTTTTTGTTGAAGTTAACAAAGTATGCATTACAGTGGGTACAAATAATGTCCAGTGTTCACCATTTTTTTATTGCAATAACACTTAAAAGGTCATCTGATTTTTCTTCCCTTATATCTCCAAAATTAATTTTAACCAATATCCTCGGTAAAGGTGAAGGAGAAAGACTGCATTGAGATTAGATCTTAAAAAGAAGACACAAACTTACTATAACAAATGTAAACTCACTAGTTTGAATCCTTCCAAGTGCTCAAAGCTTCTGGGGATGTATGACTACCCTTAAACCAACTGACCTTACCTGAAATGATGAGCAATGTGCTGCTGCTCAGCCAGATGAGAGCCTGATAGAAAGGGACTGCTGTCATGATTTATGTAAAGGCAATACTGATATGGATTTGACTACAGATTTTGTCAGGAAACAAATGAGAAATGCAAGATCTCACTGGTATGCAAGTAAAGTGCTTTGATTTATATGCCTGGTCAGGTACCATGCTGGGGGTGATGTTTGCCCCTGATGTTCCCCAGAACAAAAACTTCATTTGTATTACATTAATTCTTACACTTTTCTATGGTTATAATATGATATACAATCAAATTTCTAAGACTATATATATGTTTCAGGCATATGGGGAAGAACAAACCCCTCTGAGCTATGTAGTGTTATATAGCGTAGACAGATGATAAAATAGATGTGAATTTTGACAGGCTTGGAATTATGTAAGCTACAAACATACTCTGGGTTTTAATCCTCTGCCTGTGCACTCTTCACTGATGAGTAAATACTACTGGAGTCAGTAAGCCCACTCTTGTGAGTGATGCCTTGAAGGATCAAGTTAAACCAAACTTTTAAACTACATTTAGAAATAACCTTGAAATCGTAATATCAAAAATATGGAATCTCATTCTTTTTCCCCCTGTTAGCGTCTGTCTTTCCAAGTTTAGACAGTTCTGTGAATTAATAGAGCAATTTTTGTTTCCTTGGATTTATTTTATTTCCCAAAATGCTCTCTCAGGTTTATTAATAGAGAAAAAGGCAGAATTCATGAAGCCACAAGGTGTCCTATAGAAATAAATCAGTATAATTATGCAATGGCAACAGATGGGTTTTATGTGCATATTTCAACTATGTGTTTTCCAAAATCTGATCGTAGATATCAGTGTACAAATAGGTACAAAACATGCTCATTTCTTCCAATTGTTTGCCCAGTGCTTGTGTAGTGTCTATTAAACCTGTAAGGTATAGAGATATTTCAAAGTTGGCTACCATTTGAGGATTGGAATCAAAAAACTCCACCTTTATCCCTATGGCTGTTTTCATAGCATTACTAACTGTTCCTTTTTCTGCCATAGTCCATTATGGGTGACTTGTAACCTAATAGTGTGATTTTAGACTGGATTATGATCTTGTTTCCTTTTATATCCTCTAGTATCACCTGACCAGTATCACTGGGTCATAGCATAATTAGATTAGAATTGGATACACTTTTCTCTGAAGCAGCTGCATCATTGTTGTGCTAAGTAGGGCAAATGTATCAGTTATATGTACAATTTTATATTCAATTACCTTCAGAGAGTTCCTTCAAAATGAAGGCAGAAACATGAATGAAACCTGCTTTTGTCAGTGAGTTTCAACCTACAAGTTAGATCACTCAGTGTTCTCAGTGAGAGTTACTCTGCTAGATTTGATGTGACAATTTTATACTGTCAAGACACTTCTGGGTTGTGCTTAAATTCTTCTTTATTGCTTGCTTATTGTTTCTCATGGCCTAGAAAGAGAGATATGCTCTAAAATAGCAGCATCTAATGCAAAATAATGACATACTGGAGCAGCGCACTTACAGCTGACAGTTAACAGCCAGTTGTGCTGGGAAGATCTTTATTAGCTTGCACAAAAGACTGAAGGGGATAAACTTCTCCAGTCCATCCTCTTACTGCACTTCTCAACCCAGTCAATTATATGATCTGAACAGGAAATATGAAAGTCCAAAACTAGAATTGTCAAATAGATTCTTCTTCCAGAGAGCAGAATAGGTGGGTGTGGAAGGCCTCCTTCTTCCATTTTCCTTATTTCCAGAATATCTGGCTAAGCACAAGAAAAACTGGAATGTTTCATGTAAAAGGTGAATTTAGTAAACAGATTGTAATTCAGCTTTTAATGTGATGCTTGGGCTGATGGAAACTGTAAACCAAAACCCACGTGCTCCACTGCTGCCTAACATCCCATCCCTGCAGACATCTTGGTAACACCACGTTCCTTTAAGTGCAATCTTCTTGCACTCCACTGCACTTCTGTTTCAGAGCATTCCATGAAGTCCCTCAATGACTCAATGTTAACGTTACTGTTCAGCCTAGCCAGAATCCAAATACTTTCCTAGTGGGAACACATTTTGGTGTTGTATGACACTCCATGTTCCTGCCTAATGTCAAAGCCAGAATTGAAGGGGGCTCTGTTCTTCCTCTGTGTAACAAATGCAGTGATGGAGATGTTCCTAGGCAGTAGCAGACAGAGTTTTAAATCCCTTTTTCCCTGGAGGAGATTGAAATTCACTACTGTTACTTCACCAGAGAGTTTCAAAAGCAAACCTTCCCTCGTTCCTAGTACAGCTGTTCTTCTGGGAAGACAAGAAATTAAGATCCACTAGAGAAAAAAAAAAAACAAAAAAAAAACCCCAATCCTGACTCTAACCAACTGATACAACTGATTAAAGAATTCATCCATAGTGGTGTCCTTGCTGAACATTTTAGTGTTTTATATAATGGTATTAAATCATTCCCTCAAGCACATGTCCCAGACAGCAGACTGTATGGTCTGGTCCCCTCTCTCTGACTGGATGAATCAAATCTTGAATCTCTTTTTTTCAGCATGGTGGAGCTTCCTCAGAGAATTACTCTCTCGCTTCATCTGCTGCCCCTCCAGCTCCTCAAAAACAAACACAGTCCAGGGGGAGGGCTTTCACAGGAAGGCAGAAGAAGCTGAATGAGGGATGAGCCTCTCACTCATTGAAGCTGCTATACAAAAGAGATTCAGCTGTTTTAAAAGATATTGGTAGTCCCTGTTAAGTGTTTAAACAAAAATATAAGGTTTAAGGCATACTTCTTGTCTGCCATAGCTAGTTCTCTTCCCATTCATCAGACTGGATAATTTATAGTCAATCTGAGACCCCAGATCCTTTTTGCATATTGTATAAGGGCCTATAAGGGCATGATGGCATTCAACATAGGCTTGTAGCTTAAATTCTAGTAGTCATGTGTCTGCAAATGAAATGCACAAGGACCTTGCTTTGTGGTTTCTGAGCCTTTTCTCCTTCATCTAGCCCTTCCTTCAGAGTCAAACGCTGTTTCACTTGCTCTTTTCTTGGTGTAGTGCAACTTGTACTCATCCCCAGTGTGAATGGGTCTGTAAAGTGGCAATCTGTCCCAGGGAGGGAGGTGAATGCAAATACCTGAGTTAGTAGTGCAGTGAATCTTGAGCATTTTGGTACCAGATTCACTCATTCAAACTAGGAATAAAAGAAACTTGGCTAGTCTAAAGGGACCAAGTGCAAGCAGTAGTGAGTACTTCATATTTCTTTGAACAAGGATATTATTAAGGGATCTTTTTAGGGCCTGACTGACCTGGAGACTCACAACAGTTTGATTTAGGAGCCTGAGTTAAAGCACAAAGAATGTAATATACAAAAAACCCCCACAGATATTAGGATCTTTAGGTGAACGAAGATCACTTCTTAGGACCCCCCTATAGGGAAAGCATTGATCTGAATCCACATGTCTTCTGAAAGAGAATACAGACATGGATGTCCAGATCCTCCAGGAATCTCTTGGAGTGGACTCCTTTACTCTTATTTCTGCTATCATCCACATCTGCATATAAAGATACCACTGTGGTGACATCTAATCTAGAACAAAAAACATCAGAAAATGAACACAGGGCAAACTGCAAAGCCAGGCAGAGTAATATTTGTTCACAGGAGTTCTGTTTATTAGCAACTACTTTAAGAAGTGATGCTCTTTCATTTGCCAGCTGCTTCTACTGCAAGGTTTCACTCAGTTAGCCCTAAGAGAGTGAGGAAGGCTGCTGAGTTCATTAATTAACCATTGCTGCAGTCTAAGAAACAGCTGAAGAACATCAGTGTGAAAAAAAATAAAACCAACCCAAGCTAATTTCTTTTTCACAGCCTCAGTTGTACATCTCCCAAACAGTCTTATGTTGATGTTATAATTTTATACAATGCTTAGTTTTAATCTAGAGAACAGTTGCCCCTGGTATAAATGAAAGACTATTTGAATGAGTTTAATGATTTAATCCTTCTACCTAGTCAATTTTCTTTTTCAATTTTAATTTAATCATTACTTTACCATTTTGGATTTTTCTGTGTCTTCACTTTCCTTTGTTTTAACAACAAACTCCCTTAAAAATAAGATGCAGGAATCTCTCTTTACTGAAATCAGTGGAAGCATTCAACTGTGGTAGAATCCTAATTAGGAAAATCCGTTTGTTTCTTTAGAGGGATCTGATCTCCAGGCATTTTATGATTTCTCCTTTGGTCAACCTCTGACTCTTTGTTTACCTGGAAGCTACTCAGAGATGGAGGTATCTACTCCATGCTGCTTGCTTTAGGTCTGCCACAGCAGGAGCCTCATCCATCAATGCAGAGGTATTATCACAATGCAAATAAGAAATAATAATAACCAGGAAAATCAATCAGCATAGAACTACGTGATATTATGTAGTCCACCTGGTGTTTTATAACTCTGGATTAAGGATCTTATGTAAAGAAATTACTTAGATCTCATGACAGTTATTCAAACAATTGTACACGATCTAGATACACACATTCTTCTATCCTGTGATTCTTTATCATATGTGAAAGTACCTCTAATGCTTATTGGCATTAACAATCCTCATAAGCATGCTAAATAGCACTATAATTAAGATAGGAATTATCCCACATGTGCTTAGTATAGATGTAATTTAACGTGCCAGATATGTATATTCTTTTACAGGAAGGGGTGATATTCACCACAGACTTGAACTAGGGACTGGCAATGAGGATCATTCCCCTTTCATCACTAAATTTATCATTGGCCTGTGCTGACCCACACACATCACTTTATATTTCTGTGCTTCATTTGATTTGAAAATTTGCCTTTCCCAGTTGCTGTAATATGTGACTAATACATTCAATTGCTTTGAGATTTTTTTGTGCAAAACATGCCCATCATCTTCCATCATGCATCAAGAGACGAATACTGTAATGACTTCTGTCAGCCACGCAGGTCTTTTGTTAAAAAATGAATACATTGAATGCAGTGGGAGTGTTTATATATAACATAGGGTTTTTTTTTAAAAAAAAATACTTAGTTTCACATCATTTTGTGAAGAAGAGGTTGAGGAGAACCTTGTTGCTTCTTTACAGAGGGAGGTGGGGACAGTAGTGCTGAGCTCTTGTCCCTGTTATCCAGTGATACGATGCAGGGGAATGGTTCAAAGATACATCAGAGAAGGTTTATACTGGACATTAGGAAGCGTTTCTTCACTGAGAGGGTAATCAAACCCTGGAAGAGGCTTCCTAGAGAAGTGGTCATTTCCCCAGCTTGTCAATGTTTAAGAGGCATTTGGACAATGCTTCTGCATGCTTTAACTTTTGGTTAGTCTGGAATTGCTCAGGCATTTGGACTAGATGATCATTGTAGGTCCTGTTACAGAATCACAGAATCGCAAGGTTGGAAAAGACCTCCGGGATCATAGAGTCCAACCATTCCTATCAATCACTAAACCATGCACCTCATCACTTCAGCACCTCATCCACTCACCCTTTAAATATCTCCAGGGAAGGTGACTCAACCACCTCCCTGGGCAGCCTGTTCCAGTGCCCAATGACTCTTTCTGTGAAAAATTTTTTCCTGATGTCAAGCCTGAACCTCCCCTAGCGGAGCTTGAGGCCATTCCCTCTTGTCCTGTCCGCTGTAACTTGGGAGGAGAGGCCAGCTCCCTCCTCTCCACAACCTCCTTTCAGGTAGTTGTAGAGAGCAATAAGGTCTCCTCTCAGCCTCCTCTTCTCCAGGCTAAACAACCCTAGCTGACAACTGTGCTGCACAAAGGGTCAGGCAAAGTTAGTATACGTTTTAGGATTCAAACCACCCCTCTCCCCAGGGCTACATTAACCCCTCCCAAACAGGGTGCCTGTATCCAATCAGTGAGGTCAGAAAACTAGGTTTATGATGATGCTTAAGCTACATATTAGAATTGTGTAGGGAGGGGTGGTTGACCAAAGCCGGAACAGTGCCTGAAACTGCTCTGGTGATGCAGCAGCATAGATGACTGCATTCCAAAGACATTATTTGATGCTATTTAGTGCACTGCAGGAATGAAGTTTCCCTGCCTGCTTGTCCTCCTTTGAATTGCAATGAAGATGTATAGTTGGTTAGGCTGATAAAAGTGCTAAGCACATACAGTAACCTATGCTTGAAGCATTAAGCCAGCAGCATATCTTAAAATGGACAGAGAGTTTTGGTAGATCCCCCCAAGTTCTGGAGGTCCTTGAGAGTAACCAGTGAAAATTGTTCTTTGAGACTAGGCAGAACTGAAATCATATGAATCTTGCCCACTAATGTTACTGTAAAAACTTTTCTTTGACATTTCCAGAATGTGGCTAAATGTCACTCTGTCTGATGCTGTGATAGTTCCAATGTTCTCCCCACTCCCTAGAGTAACAGCAGCTTGTTGACAATAATGGAAGAGAAGAATAATTTTTTATACGTATTTCATTTGTGCTAATGTGATTGCTCTTATCTGCTATGTTTCATTAGCCACTTGAAAGGCTACAAGAAATGGCAGAACACATGAAGTGTTCTCATTTTCCATGTGATGGAACAGGATGCTAGGGCCTCCAGTAACCTTCTTATAAGCTTAATAGCTCTTCATGCTTAGAAATTATTTTTACCATAACTTAACACTTTCTTTCCTATAAAAACATACTTGTGCCTACTTATTCTTAAGGGATAGTTATGTACATTATCTGATGACAGAAACTGTTCTTTGCTTTTCCTCTACAGCAGAATATCTAATGTAAGCGCCTGGTTACTCCAAATCCCACCGACAATAAACACAATCAAATTTAAAAGCTTTAAAGAAATGACTCTCAGAGGTAATGTGACTTTAAAGAAGTGTAAAAGAATGCATCTTAACATTAAGCTAATTATTTTAAAGTCGATAAAAGAACTCATACACTTAAAGATGAGTAAAAGTTTAAGTTAGCTGATGGCCTAAGGCCACCAACATAGGAAAAGATTGTTAGGATAGATGTTCTTTCCTCTTCAAGCAGCTCACAGTACTGGCCAGATTGTTTTACATGACGCCAGAACATGTTAACTTCTTTAATGAATTTACAAATGGTTTATCCAAATGTCATTTACTAAAGAAATCTTTAGATAATGTAGAAGAAGGAAGAGTATTTGATACCACTTCTGGATTCTTGTGTAACACAAGACTTCTGTAATTAAACTTGACACAGCTGATTTTTTGAAATCAAAAAGCAATCACTATATCTAATAACACTGGATAGCATCCCATTTTTAAATTCCTAAAGGTTCAAAACACTTCATAAATTTACATATATTGGTATTAGATGGAGACAAATACTCAGCTAAAAAAATGTTGTGGAATTTCAGGCTTTATCCTTGTTTTTGTAACTTGATTTCAGTTTTAGTAATTACATTTGCAAATCAAAATGTTTACTATGTTCCTGAAGTTTGTGTATATCTAAGGAGAGCTTATGGGTTCAATTTAAAAACAGAAAGTACACACACCATTAATTAAAAGACATTTTTTCTAATTACCATCATTAAAAGCTCAAAATATAATCTGGAAATCAAACTGTCATCTTCTGGCTAACAGCAATACACATTCAACAGCAGCATATTTGCCGAGGACTTGCAAGGTGCTTAGTTGGACCTTAGTGGCCTTTACCTTATAATGACGATTCAAGGAATATCGAACAAAAAAAAAAAAAAAAAAAACAAGAGACAGAAAATGTTAAAGCATCCTACAAAAGAAAGGATTAAAAATCCAAATCCAAATCATAAACACATAGTCCTTGTATGAGCATTGTGGTCCACAAATCATGGAAGGATAGGTAGTCATAGCAATTATTCCCTGGGCAGTCATCTGGCCTTAGGCTCATTTTTCAATGTAATCTAGGGACTTAAAGGTACAGGGAGGTAATAAATGGGATTCTCAACACACCACAAGCTAGAGGACTCCTTAAGTTGCTTAAGTGGTTATAATGGTGTGGGACTCCTACTCACTCCCATCGGACTCAATAGAGTTAAGCAATCTTATACAGCGTAGATGATTCAAAACTGGGAGGAGTGGCTGATACACTAGATGACTGAGCTCTCATTCAGAGAGACCTTGGTGAGCTGGAGAAATGGGCTGACAGAACATTTATTGAGTTCAACAGAAGGGAAACGCAAAGTTCTACACCCTACAGGAAATAATCCCATGCACTAGCACAGACTGAAAGCTGAACAACTGGAAAGCAGCTCTGCAGAGAAGGCACTGTGGGTCCTGGTGGACATCAAATTGAACAAGAATCAGCAATCAGAAGGTCTCCTGGGCTGTATTAGACAGAACACTACCACCAGGTTGAGCAAGGTGATTCTTCCCCTCTTCTCGGTCCTAGTGAAACACATCTGGAGTTCTGTGCCCAGTGATGGACTACCAGTACAAGAGAGGCATGGACATATCAAAGTGAGTTCAGAAAATAGCTGTGCAGTGCCATCTGACAAATGAGGAAAGACTGAGAGAGCTGAGACTGTTCAGCCTGCAAATGAAAAGGTTGAGGGGGAGGAAGTGTGTAATGTAATTAGCATGTATAAATACTTTATGAAGGGTAGTAAAGGAGCCAGAACCAAACTCTTTTCAGCAGTGCTTAGTGACAGGAGGAGAGTCAATGGGCACAAAGTGAAACACAGTAGCTTCCATTTAAACACAAAAATAACTTTTTTACTGTAAGGGTGATTGAACACTGTAACAGGCTGCCCAGATTTGTTATGGACTCTTCATCCCTGGAAATACTTAAAATCTGACTGGACAAGACCCCAGACAATTTTTTGTAGGCGATCCTTCTTTGAGGAAGGAAGTTTGACTATAAAATCTCCCCAAGTCCCTCTCAAACTCACTTTTTCTGTGTTTCTGTGATATCAGTGCAAATATTGTTTTGCGTACACAGATCCAAAGATCTGCTGAGTATCTGAAAGGACGAAATAACATCTCCAAATCCAACCTGAAGCAAATACACAGTAATCCAGTGCTCTGTCACCTTCACCATAAAGAAGATTTGTGTTCATGTTAAGGTGGAACTTCTTAGGTTCCTGTTTGTAACTGTTGCCCCTTTTCCTGTCGCTGGGCACTCTTGAGAAGAGCCTGGATCTACCCTCTCAACACCTGCCTCTCAGGTATTCATAAGCATTGATAAGGTCTCCTGTTAGTCTTCTCTTCTCCAGGTTAAACAGACTGAGATGAATGAGCCTCTCTTCATAAGAGAGATGCTACGGTCCCTTGGTCATCTTTGTGGCTCTTGTGTGTGGACTCACTCCAGTAGTTCCTTCTATTTCTTGTGCTGGGGAGCCCAGAACTGGACACAGTTTTTCAGATTTGGCCTCACTAGGGAAGAGTAGAGAGAAAGGAAACCCTTCCTCGACCTGCTTGCCACACTTTTCTTTATGCACCCCAGGATACCACAGGTCTTCTTGGCTACAAGAACATATTGTTAGCTTATCACCAACTTCTTGTCTGCTAGGTCCTTCTCTGCAGAGCTGCTTTCCAGCCAGTCAGCCTTAACCTGTATATGTAATACATACATCTTTTCTTTCCACCAGCAAAAATGGCTCTTCTACAAGTACTAAATATTGAGCTTCAAATGGCTGATTGCTATGTAAGTGTCAGGACATGTCTGATATACCTGTGTGTGAACTGTGGTCTCACTACAGCTTTCTTGGCAGTCTTAGCTGCCAAAGAAAACTAGAGGTAGGTTTGCTCTTAGGCAGTCTACCAATGTTAGGAGAATATTTTGAACAGCTGACATCATCCTTCTTTTAAAAAGTCATATATTAATCTTCTCCCAGCAAAGCACTGATGATCTTTAAACGTACTTATTTCAGCTGCAATGGATGTTGCCCATTTTCACTACTTCTGAAGGAAGAGGATTGCTCTAGAGAAAAGGAAGCTGAAGGGAGGCTCTGATAGCCTTCAAATATGGAAAGGGTTGCTACAGAAAAGAAGAAATAAATAATGCTTTGTTTTATCTATAGCTATCAAGAGATGATCGGCTGAACTTATTATAGGCAATGTTTACATTAGGTAGTAGGAGGAACCTTGTAACAATTACCTAATAACAATAACTTCAATAACCTCATTTTGCTTAGAGCCTTTACCCCAATGTATGATTAAGCAGTTTTGAGACAAATCTTTTTAGAAGAGATTTAGATAATATCCAGGACCTGGAGCATGTGTTAAATGGCCTGTCAAGGTCCTCTCAAGCTCTGCTTTCTATAATTAAATTATACTGATTTCTAACTCGTGCTATGATTCAAAGTGTTCTTACCCCCAAATTTTCCAAATAAATAAACCATGTTTTTTTATTTCTAATGATTGCTACACCAAGGCTGATAGATTAACTTATATCACAGAAACACAAGGTTGGAAAAGACCCCCAGGATCATCAAGCGCAACCATTCCTATCAACCACTAAACCATGCCCCTCAGCACCTCATCCACCTGTCTTTTAAATACCTCCACGGATGGTGACTCAATCACTTCCCTGGGCAGCGTCTTCCAGTGCCCAAGGACCCATTCCATGATTTTTTTTTTTTTCTAATGTCCCGCCTGAACCTCCCCTGGTGGAGCTTGAGGCCATTCCCTCTTGTCCTGTCCCCTATCACCTGGGAGAAAAGGCCAGCACCCTCCTCTCTACATCCTCCTTTCAGGTAGTTGTAGAGAGCAATAACATCCCCCCACAGCCTTCTCTTCTCCAGGCTAAACAACCCCAGCTCCCTCAGATCTTCCTCTTAAGACGTTCTCCAGACTCCTTAGCAATTCCATTGCTCTTCTCTGGACTCACTCCAGAGCCTCCAACATCCTTCTTCTGGTGAGGGGCCCAGAACTGAACACGGGATTCAAGGTGCAGTCTCATCAGTGCTGAATATAGAGGGAAAATAACCTCCCTGGACCTGCTGGTCACGCCATTTCTGATACAAGCCAAGATGCCATTGGCCTTCTTGGCCACCTGGGCACACTGCTGGCTCATGTTCAGTTAACTGTCAACCAACACCCCCAGGTCCCTCTCCTCCAGGCAGCTTTCCAGACAGACTTCTCCCAATCTGTAGCACTGCACAGGATTGTTGTGCCCCAAGTGCAGGACCCGGCATTTGGCCTTGTTAAACCTCATGCCGTTGGTCTCAGCCCAGCATTCCAGCCTGTTCAGATCCCTTTGCAGAGCCTCCCGACCCTCCAGCAGATTTATGCTTCCACCCAGCTTAGTGTCATCCATAAACTTTCTTAGGGTGCACCCAATGCCTTCATTCAGGTCATTGACAAAGACATTGAACAGGGCTGGACCCAGGACTGAGCCCTGGGGCACACAACTTCTAACTGGCCTTCAGCTAGAGTTAACACCATTTAGCACCACTCTCTGGGCCTGGGCATCCAACCATTTTTCTACCCAGGAGAACGTAAGCCTCTCTAGTCTAGAGGCTGACATTTTCCTAAGCTGAATGCTATGAGAAACTGTGTAAAAGGCTTTACTGATATTCAAGAAGACTACATCGACCGCCTTTCCCTCATCCAGTAGGGTTCAAATGGTCAGATGAAGGCTACCTCGTCCACTATATAGCCTGAAATGCCACTGCTTCAGGCATTTATATCTGTGATTTTCATAAGGACGTGTTGCATGAACCATTAGCCAATAACATTGCTGATAGTGCAAGAAAATGACAAAATCTAGTTATCACTTCCAAGAGGCTAACAACAAGTTAAAGGACTACAGTGTCAATAAATTCACATTGAAGGCAAAGAAACAGCAAAGACTGAATCTGCTGAATAAGGAAAGGCCATTTTTGCACAGTGAAAAATAGTTTTCAGGTCATAATCAGCTCTTTTTATTTGACCTTCAATCTTCCTCCTCTTATGCCATAAATGTAGTCCCACTTGTTTTATTTATAATATATATATGTATTTATTATACATATATAAATATATTCGGACCACCATCTTTGTTACAGATCTGTTCCATCGTTTTTGTAGAATCATATAATTATACACATTTGCTATCTATATGCTACTTAAAAAGAATAAGAGTTTCCCTGGTTGTTCTCAGTCTAAGCAAAGTATGAAAACAACTGTGTACAATATAGGAAATGGATATTGTCTCTGAAATGTGTAGGGCTATATCTGGCTTTAAAACTATTCTTATACATATAGTACACACAAAAATAATAGAAAAAATGTGGGCCTACAGAATCATGAGCAATTGTAGCAATTAGTTCATGCTTGGTAAGTAGATACAGCATTGTTAGAAAGTGGAAGGATCCACATCAGCCTTCCACACTGGGAAGCCTCATGGGGTACTTTGTCTCTTGCCAAGTTTCTCCATGTGTAAGACCCACAAAGGCTCCATTAGACCAAAGGCTGCTTTCTGTTACTGGAGTAACATAGCATCTTCTCTAAGGCTGAGCATCCCATCCTACTAGAAAACAGGGAACTAGGCTTTTAGTTTTAAACAGCCACAAAATATTTCCTTCTTTCTCCAATAAAGAAAGAGACCTTAACAGCACACAATTGTAATGCAGGGAACATGGCAACTAATGTTCTTTTCAAGGGCAATAAACTCTGACCTTGTCAGGATATTTCAATCACGTTTTTCATGTTGTGAAGGGCAATTCAGTCTTTCAGCAAAATGCCTTTATTTCCAGACTACAAAATCGGTATCAGCAGCTCAGAGCAACTATAGAGAGTCCTTTAATGAAAGATTTTTAGGCAAACATTTCTCCTTCAACCAGATACAGCAATGTCTTGAAAAATTAATACTTAGCAAATCCTTGCTGGGTTTTATGTTCAGAGTAGAGGATGGTGTAAAACATACGTGTGAAATACAGGTGCTCTTGTTCTTATTGAAAGTAATGTAGTAGGCAGAAGTAGGTCATCCTTGTTTTGTTTGGGTTTTTTTTATTGTTATAATAATTTTGAAGATGTGCAGTTTATGGCTTAGGATGCATTTTTCCAGGAATGTGTGTATGATCCCATCGAAATCCCATGCTACTGCTCTGTTCCTACAAGGCCTGGACCTTCAATAACTGTAAGTCTTACAGGTCGGCAACATCTGTCTTTGTGATCCAGCAAAGGGTTTTTATTGAAATCTGAGGTAAGCAGGAGCCTCTGTCTCCCAGAGGAGGAGTTTTGCAACTGAGTGGCAATGGCCCTTCCATTTCAGATCCCAGATGAACTAAGTGAGAGTTGAGAGCTACCATATGCTGCCCACATGCAACAGGTGTCTTCTGAACTTTAAATTCTGTATTTAGTCACATTTTTCCTTTTAGATGTCACCAGAGTTCCACCAGTCTGAGAAAGGCATTTGCACACCTATTAAGCTGAGTTGCCCAGAAATGCAGTAGTTGCATCTCTTTGCTATTGAGTGGAGAAAGAAAAAAAAAATGTAAAGATTGTGGGTTTTATATAATCGGCCAAGAACTGAAAAAAATAAAGCACACACACAGTTTTTGGGTTTCATTACAGAAATCTTTTAAAGTAGCCCTTTATAAAACTTTTATGGTTGTCTAAATTTTTCTTTCCTATTTCCAGGCATTGTTCTCAAATTTATGTTTCTAATATTATCTTTGGAGCTATTTGGTCTGACTGGGTTTTTTATTAATTTTTTTGCTTAAAAATATAATTCCCATGACTTAGAGTTTTTATGCATTATAAACTCTTTGTGAAAATAATACATAGGAACATGCCAGAAGGCAAGAAAGAAGGCCAGAATGCATGGCATAGGTTATTTATTATACAAATACATTGTGTGTGTGTTGAAAGGATATGTTAGTCTTATGATTACATAATGATTAATTGAGCTGACTTTAACAAATTGATGTGGATATTCATGAGGAGGGAAACAAAAAGAAGTAATTGCAGCTTGTTCTGGTTTTTACCCAGAATTTAATAAAGGTTACACATGCAGTTACTGTACAGTGTTGGCCATCATATGTCAGCTTAATATTGACAGCCTGCATATTTGTAGTGCTGTTTATAGACATGGTTTTAATTACTCTCAGAACTGCACAAAAAGAAAAGCATTTGAACAGTAGGGTCTGAATGGGGCCTTATGTTCATTTAAGAACAGAAATTCTAATATTTTTCTGTCTGTAACATCCCTTGGAAAGGGTGTATTCGGCCAGTGTCGACTGGCTGGTTAGCAGAACTTAAGTTCTAAGAACTAATTTCATTCTTCTAGGCAAAATAAAAATTCAAGTTGTTATCAAGAAGGACACATAAGCTGTTCTTTGGGATATCTGAAATGCTCCCTATCACTTGTGTTCTGATTGCTAACAAACCAAGATCGTTGGAGGGAACTGCCTAAAAAGCCATCACAGCCAGCAAGCATATCCCCATCAAATAGAACCAGCTTTGGATCAAGTATTAAATGTAGTGATAGGACAATGGGTAACAGTTTTAAGATGAAAGATGGTAGATTTAGATTTAGATTAGATAATAGGAAGAAATTTTTTACTGTGAGGGTGGTGAGACAATGGAACAGGTTGCCCAGCAAAGCTGTGGATGCCTCATCCCTGGAAGTGTTCAAGGCCAGCCTGGATGAGCCTTTGAGCAACCTGATCTAGTGGAAGTTGTGCCTGTCCATGGCAGGGGAGTTGGAATTGAAGGATCTTTAAGGTTTGTTCCAGCCCAAATCATTCAATGATTCTATGATTAAACAGTAGAAAATGTCTTCACTCTTAATTCAGTCATTAACAGCGTCCTTTCTCCTTGAGCCTTTTCGTAGATTTAACTATTATTAGTCTGGTTGCAAAAAAAAGATCAACCAATCAGGCACGTCAGTTTCAAATAATGATTGTGCTTAGTTTTCATTTTTCAAAGCTCAGAAATAACATTCTCTCCACTGCCTGAAATTCCAGTAAAAAAATTACTTTGTGAGCTATTTGTTGTCTTGGCTTTTGTATCATGAATCACTGCAGCATCAGCCTCGATATTCATACCCCAGCATGTCCAAGGCCACACATAATTTTTTTTCAAGCAGTCATCTGCTGAGTGCTCCTAAGTAAGCAGTGTTTACCTGTCATGATTGCTGCTACATTGATCTACAGCAGATACATGAGCTAATTACTCACTAAGACCAACCATCTCTTTGCCCAAGCAAATTTCTCTTAGAAGTCAATGAGGTTCTGTTTGAGCAGGTTAACACTGACCTAGCTCCTGAGTGAGTGACTTTAAATAAACTGAACCGCAGAAATGTGGACAGCATTCATGGCTGTACATTGGACCAAACCTTGGATGAACTTACACACGGCCATGCTGATGGTAAAACTTCTGGGTGGTTTCTCTTGTTACTGTCCATGAAGATGTAATATTCTGTAGCAGCTCTTACTGGCAATGCAGCTCATGCAGCAGGATTCATTATTTGACTTTAGAGACAGTGGTTGTTTTGTCTTGTATCATTTATTTAATATTCCATGAACAGTCCAATTTCTTATGCTTACATAAGCAGAGAAAACAAAGGCATGGCTTGTATTGTCAGACAAGGACAATTTTGTCTATGGTAAATATCAGGGTTTGATGTTAATCCCATCCTTGTTTTATACCAGGATAAGCCACTGCCTTCAGAGGAATTAGTCTTAGGTCACACCAGTGCCAATGCAAAATGAATATTGTGCTATAAGTCTCCTTTCCTAACAAAGTGACGAAAGAAACCTAATCCTTCATTGTTTGTGGTATATTCTACCAGCCAAAAGACTGAGTCAACTTTTTCCCACAGTGCACTCAGTACTTTTGATGTCAGACTGACTTATTCTAGCTCACCACACTGAAGTATTCACCATGACTAACAGCAAAACAACACCCACAGGTTTCACAAAGGAAAATGTTTGTCCTTGCCTAACACTCTGAGATTAAGTTTTAATCCAGCTGGACTGGAATGCTGTATCCTTTCATGGCTTTTGTCTGGTACATTTCCATTTGCTCACACATCCCTTCCCTATTTTCTCTCCAGGATAGTTCCTAATTGAGTGTTCAAAGAAAATGAGATAAAGAAGACTGAAAGAGAATATTGAGTAATGATAGACAGTTTTCAGTAAAATTCCAATTTAACCTTGAGTGATTAATATCTTCCACTGTGCCTAAGGTGTATTCAGTCAGTTCTGGAGAACAAAGGCTCCTGGACCCTTCTACCCACTCCCCAACTGACCTAAAGTTTTCTTTAAAGGTTTATTTGTATTTTCACAGGCTCTGTTTCCTGTGGTTTTGCAGGGTCATCTCAGCACTGGCTCTCAGTGTGATTAAGGATGTCTGAAATTCTGTGTACACTGAAGTCAGACTACAATCCACCACCTTTCTGCTACCCAAGATTTCCCCAAAGCAAGGGCAGGCCCCAGATGCTATGATTTGTCATGTTTGCAGCTGAATGTTACAATCAGGGATAGCTGAGAAAGTAGGTGTTTTGGGGAGGGCTGTTAATGTTTTTTTCCAAATGTTTTGCTGGGAAAGGACTCTAAAAATTTTCAGAGGTTAAACATAATCAGCAAGAAAAGGAGATAATAAGCGAAAAAATAAACACAGGGAATATTAAATTGCTTTCATTGTGTCATTCATTTCATTCAGGTCATTTTTCCAAAAAGAATTCCAAATGAAAACAGAGCAGCCATAATGGGAAATTTGGAAAGAGGAAATAGTTTCCTTATTATTTCTACACCAGCAAACCCATAGCATGGTCTGGGATCTCTAAGTCTACTCCTATGGTCCTACACTACTCCCACATATCAATCAGTTGTAGATTCAGTGGGCAAACTCCATCTCCAATGACACTTGTGCAAAATGATAGCCATTTACAGGTACAGCTGTGGGGAAAATGTAGCCTTGCCATTGGCCTTTAGTTAAAAATACTGATAATAATGCAAAAAGGGTCTTTGTTTCCTATACTGATTTAGATTTTTTTTTGGTGAATGTTTTTAAAAAAAAGAACAGCTGTGAGGTGGTTTGTTTGCCAGCAGGTATAACTGATTAACACATGCTGCTGATCAACAGAGCTTCCCATCAGAGTAGAATTAAGCTTTGAAGGACAAGGGTTGTTTGGGAAAGGACATTCAACACCATGATATGCCTCATCTATTTTTCATTACCAGTATTTTCAGTGCTCTTTCAATTAAGCCAAATTACTTTTTTGTAGGTATTACTCTCACTCTCACCCAGTCTGGAGTGGCTTTCATAGACAGTCTGTATTTCTTGATAAAGAGGCCAAGAGGAATTTACAATCACTACCTTTTGCTCTTACTTTCTTTTTTCTATTGCAGTACCAAAGAGGAAAAGATTGATTTGTAAAATCCTGCTTCTTTCCTCCATCTAAGACCACAGCTTGATAATTCAGGGGAAAACACACAGGACCTGGCCTAACATAGCTAGGAAGGAAAATAAAAAGCTGCTTTGGTGCAGTCTGTTGTTATAACTCTGCAAAACAGACTGAAGCGGGGTCACCTGTACAGAAATCATGACGATTGCCAGCTCCATTGGGAAGAGATACGGAGTACATACTGTGGGTAATTGCTGCAATATGCATACGTTTGATCAGATGAAGACAGCAATGAGATGTGCCAGAAAAGATGAACTGCTGTCAGCTCTACAAACACAATTATTGCTCTCTCAGTTTTGACATCCTACTTCAGATAAGAGCCATTATATAGAGCAATAAAAACAGTTGCACAGAGCACCATAGCAAACTCACTTAGCAGAAATGCAGACTACCTAATTCTGTTTTCCTTAAAATGTAGTTAAACTCTTTCTAATGCTGCAAAACAGCCTTCATGATATTTTTTTTTGTATCATTACTCCTAATCAGTTTTATGATCTACTCAGGGAAGGATTGGGAGTTCTTCTACCTTGGCTATCTTGCATTGACTTAGATACTGAGATGATTTCAAGAAAATTTCCTAAAGTGACTTTCAGTGTAGAGGTCCCAGTTTTACAGTGTTCAAGCTCACCCTAAAGCTCAGTGATGCTCTCGGACATTTCCAAACTGGGTAACAACTGGATTTTTTTGTCACTGGGAAGCTATCTATGATGTCTGGTGACTGGTACCCAAATACTTCTGACTTGGGATCTGTTACTTACAACTCATATCCATGCAAGGGGTAAAACTAGCATTTGGTAAGGATTGGTTTAAAAAAAATACAGAAATTATATTTTATTATTAATATCAATCATATTTTGAATGCTCTTCTCTATTTCAGGTTATTTTATTATAAATCTTTGTTTAGATGCTGTAAGGCTTTAAATGGAATGTGACTTCTATTGGAGGTGGTTACTTCAGTATTTATTTTGAAGAGTAAATGTGCAGCTTGTAAAGGAGATCAACTTCCACATAAAAAAGAATGTAGGGAGTATTTTAGTGTAAAATTGAGCTTCACAAGCCTGAAATATGGAGGTGCAGAAAGGGAAATTCTACAGCTGTTCTACAGTCCCTTCTGTGCACTGAGTAGGGTAATGCCATCCCTTCAACAGTTTCCTCACCTATCCTGACTGCCATGGGCACCTTCCCATGCGTTCTCTGTTGTGTAGACATTTGTGCCATGCCTTGTTTTCTGATGGTATTCGTGGGTTTTTCCTGATTAGAACACATAGGTTATTTAAAGTTATTCTCTAGTGCATGTACTATGGTTTCAAGGTTACATACATTTAGAGAAGAAAACAGATTCCTGTCTGAGCCTTTTAGGTTTACTTAAACACATGAAATTAGGTGGCATTTTTGGACAATAAACTGATGATATCTGGAAGGTCTGGCTTTAGATTTCTCCTTGTAATAACCCTGCAATGCAGCTGTCTCAAAGTAGAGAGAGAAATTATATAACAAGCACAAAGAAAACACTGAATAGAAAGGAATTTTTGTGTAAGGATAAGATTTTCCCTTTGAAATAGGCACATTTCAGGTACCTGTAATAGCATCCTCTGTGTAAAATGGTGTCAAGAGTGCTGTGCTTTTCAGTGCACAGGAGACATGATCACCAGATTTAATTGTGTAGTTCAATATTGGTTCCTAGAGAGTTAAGCAGAGAACTTGGTAGCCATCAAAAACGATTACTAAAAACTGAATATTCTTCACCCATCTGTGTCCCTTTGCCTGTACACATGGGCTATGACCCTACTACTGTCATTGTCCCAGACATTTCTAGTCACTTCACCATCTACAAAAAGGAAAGCACCAAAAAGTTATCCAAAGTCCCAGAATATTTTTTTTCTTAAGTTTATACCTGAATCCTAAATTTTAGATGAGTTCAAGGGGAGATGAAGATGTGCTGAAAACTATTTGTCATTTGAGGCTGCTTGGTGGCACTAACAGGGTTATGTATTTGCTTGACTGCTTCTGTGCTTCACTCAATTTATGTCAGCCCTTATGTGTATGAAATGATATGATTTTACTGAAACAACTCATGTGCCACATCATGTCTTGCCATGGTTGACCACTGACTTACCAAATTTTATGGTCTGAGCTACCTATGAACAACTCAGTCAGACATTCAATTTTCTACATTTAAGTGAAAGGAAGAGCAAGAATGAACTAGTGACTTTTCTAGCAGCAAATTAAACTCTTGTTCTAAATACTAAAGATATCTATTTCTGAATTGTGTCTTGAACTACAAGAACTGATTTTCTGAAAATATGTCATTGCTGAGAGGGAAAATGTTTTTAATTTTCTAAATCATTAGCAATACAGGAGAGTAGGCATGTTAGGATATTCTGCAAATAGACTGGAGAAAACCAGGTCTGAGACCAGTTACCATTATTGAGGCTACTTTAATAATCCTTGAGGCTACACCCTGTGATTTTACAGGGCCAGCCTTCCATGCAGGCTACAGATTTAGTGCACATTGAAGACTAGACTTTGTCCCTAAATACATGGTGAAGTCCTCTAATGCCTGCCCTGGAAGCAGCAAGACCAGGCTTCTGAAAAGCTCCCAACTCTCCCGAAGGCATAAATAAGACTAGAGTTTTTGAAGACTTGGCTAACATTCTCATGGGAGCTCTGCACAGCTGAAGCACAAAACTCATTTCTAAACACAAAATCAGAAGGTGACGATGCAAATGGCTCATTTCACATTTAGCACATCAGACATGGGCAAGGTAAAGCACTGTTCTTAACTATTTTATTCTGTGCTTGACTACATTTACCATGAATAAACAGTATTATTTTCTCCATACATGTCTTCTCAGTTGTGTGGTATATTCCTGTATTTCAGTAAATTATGTATACGTAGATCAGATAAAAGAGATAGCACTCAACTCCAGCTGTGAGTAGGAGTGAAACAGCTGTTGTACTTTTGCATTGGGCAATATAGAGGATTAGGAACAGATGAGCTTTCTGGAAAGCCATTGCAGCAGTTTGGGCACCTTTGTAGAACAGGCAGGTTTCCAATAAATGTTGATGAAGAAGCACCCACAATCCAAAACAAACTAAAAACTTCTATTTTGGCACTAGCGTTTAGCAGTTAGACTTAGGAGAAGTCAGATGGAATGAATCTGGGGACTAAAAAAAAGCTCCCTACAAGGTGATTTAACAATAAACCAGCAATGATTTCAGTTTAATGAGTTGGCAGAAGGGCCAACAATGAATGTTCACGTGTTTCCTTTCCCTGTGGAGGCTCTGCTGTGAACTCAATCAGACTATTGCTCTAGATAGCAAAATCACTGCCAATGCCAAATGTTTGGGTTTTATGTTTGCCAAGTTCCCTGACATAGTTCATGGTATGGTCCTACAAATGATCGATCTGGCATGACAAAGCAGGAGCTGTGCTGAGAGATCAAGGTGGGCAAGAGGCAGTACAGAGATACAGGTACTTACCAGTTTCACTGCCAGGAGCTTTGATTCACAAAATCATGGTCACAGCTGGAGATAGGCTTACTGCAGCCCAGCAGCGACAGTGTGGTAGAGTCTGTGCTGCCAGATGTTCCTATGCTATACAAAGCACAGCATTTTGGTTTAAAATCCCACGCTTCTCATGCAACCTTCAGTTCATTCCTGGTGATCAGCTTTTATAAGAGCATAAGTTATTTTTCTTTGAAGTAAGCAACGGGGTGATGGGGAAAGGAGAGAGGGCAATGGGGTTTCTGAGACATTTTAGTTACAAAAAGACAACCTCGTGGCTATTTTTAAACAACTAATGATGAATCAAAATGCTCCTGCAAACCTAATTAACCAATAATAATTACCATAGCAACCAGTTCTTTATGTGGCACATGCTGAAAACATTCTTAAAGAAGCATAACAGCTTTACTTTCCCAGTTTTCCCAAAACACACAAGAACTACTCTAATCAATTGTTGAAACAAATCCAAAAGTAGAAGGCAAAATAGGAAAATAATTAAATAATTTCCCACAGGATCATTTCAGGAATTAATGAAATTCCTGCTCTTCAGGACTAATCTGCCTTGCTAATGTACAACTGCAGACTACATTGAAAATCATTTCTCTACTTTTCAGTCATGTTTTGGTGAGATCAGCCCCAGCACTGCTCTGTTTCCATACAGCAGACCAAAATTACCTTCTGAAGAGATTAATAATAGGTTTATTTCCACAGAGCACACTAGGGTTTCTTTCTTCACTTGAGGTTGTAACACACATGTTCAATATCCTCCTGAATTTCAGAATTGTTTCTGAACTTTTTGAGTTTTCTTTCCTCCACTTCCACTGTATTTTCTATGTGAATATGTGCTGATATTGGCTCAACTATTCACAATGAAGATTGTCTAAGGGAATTACTGTATTTTAATCATAGCTTTCAAATGGCATATTTCCAATATGTTGGGTTTGTTAAATGTTCCTAAGTATTCACTTTTCCTCAGGATATGGGCACTTTGAAAAGGCTAAACTCAATCAATTGCTATATATTCTATAAATGTCTATTAATGGCAGGTCTTAGAAAGCACTGAACTAGGAGACTCTACAGCTAGCCTTACAGCTTTGTATTTCCTGATGAATAAATACACCTATTCAAAGAAGAACCTTGTGGCAAAATTAAAATACACTTCTGTTACGCTCTTTGAAGTTTTGAAACTTCTGAGGTTTGCAAATCTTTCTTTAACTCACTCTTACTTGTTCATAAACTCAAAGGATCCTGTGTAAATTCCAAATGAAGGTGAACTCAATCAAGTGCTCTTAATAGCCAAAATGCCTACAAATTGTTGTTATGCTTAGTCCAGCTCTGCTCTCAGTAACTCACCTATACCCTTCTGAATTTCCTGTTTCCTGAACTCAATTCTATCTTGAAAAACTGTCTGTGGCTGATTCAAAATCCACTTTGCAATAGACTTGTGAGCTACTTTACCACCTTTTCAATGAATTTTCCTTTTCCTGTTCTCTTACATTATGTACTGTACCTATTTTGATTGATACTTCTTCCTGATCAGCTGTGCCCAGTGCCTTGTAATTGTTTCTTTGTCTGAGACCTGGTGGTTCCCAAATCCACTCAAAATGTTGTCTTGGGTTCAACTGTTATAGAATCAGAATGATTTGGGTTGGAAGGGACCTTAAGGATCATCCAGTTCCAACATCCTGCCATGGGTAGGGACACCTTCCACTAGATCAAAGCCACATCTAAACTCGCCTTAAACACCTCCACGGAGAGGGCATCCACCACTTCTCTCGGCAAACTCTTCCAGTGCTTCACCACTCTCAGAGTAAAAAATTTCTTCTTACTACCTCATCTAAATATCCCCTCTTTCAGCTCAAAACCATTAACCCTCATCCTGTCAGTACACCCTCTGAAAAAGAGCCCCTCCCCAGCTTTCTTGTAGCTATCTTCACAAATACATTTTTATACAGGGAGTGACAGATAAAATGAAACTCTTTGAATCAATGTGTACTGTCAAATTTAAACTTAGCTTTCTTGTCTGACATACTGCCTCTTCTCTCGTCTTTGTTTTTTACTAGTTTTCATATTGATTTTGCAAAGGGCTCTGAGGTTCTTCTGTGAAGGACACTTTGTAAATTGAAACTTACCAGGCAAGAGATTTCTCTGTGAACTAAGCTCTTAATTACCTCCTATGAGAAAAATGGAAAGCAGAGTTTTGGAATAAAAATTTTAATGGCTACTTCAAATTACCAGCATCTTCTTGTGTAGTAACTTTCTTTAACACTACTCATTCTAATATGTGACTATGTGCCACTGTAGGTTCAGCAGGGACAGTGCTGATCCTGTTACACAGATATTCCCAAGCAGCATGGTGATGGTTACCTTCTAATTTGCATTTTTTTAATATTTGAGAAGCAGACCTCCCCAGAACTCTATTTAGCATCAAAATGGCTTTCGAAGATCACTTGCTATCTCTGCTGCAGTTACTTAGCTGAGAGCTGCATGAAGTGCAAGTGGACTAAAGAGCTTATAAATGCTGTGAAAAGATTTTCTCTATTTTTCACCTTATAACTTATCCTTCATCTGATTGTCTTCAGGTCAGTCAAAAAGATGTGACACTGTGTGCATCTTATAAAATCACAGCCTGCCCTTGCCTATGGCCCCAATAGGCAGTAGAAAATCCTACAAGACTGCTGGAATTGGCCACAGTAAGCTGTAGGATAAAGAAGTAGCAATGGCAGACTCAAATCTTAAATGTCTTTTTTATTCTTTTATTAACAGGAGCCACAGATTAGCATCCTTGCAAGGCATAGTGCTTTACTTTTTAAATTAGCTTCAACCAGACTACTATGTGTAAGAAAAGCAGATACTGCGTCTGAATAAGCTGTTGTTTTACCTGCAACATGCTTTCCATAATTCCCTTTGTCCAAATCAAGTTATGTGCTCATGAAATCTAATTGAAGGTCAAATTCTACTGCATTTACTCTAAGGAAAGTTGCTGAAGTGAGTGGCACAAGTCCTGAGTATTAGCAGGAATGGGCGACTGAACTGGGCTCATGAGGAACTTCCAATTGAATTTGCAAACAAAGGAAAGCGCCTTGTCGCTGTTTTCACCATCAAAATGTGCATTTCAAATGTTGTGAAAGGCTTTCCTCTTTTTTTTTCATCCTATAGCCTAGCTTTCCTAGAGTGTAAGAGTTGGTTACCTTCAAGTCAGTCAAAAAGCTATGAAACATTGATTCCCGCAACCACCCACAGATGATTTCTGTTATCCTGCTGAACAATGTAATTCTGAACTGGTCTTATCTCATGTCAACTCAGCACATGCCTCTTAGTAGCCTGCACAGGAAAGGAGTTATCTCATGTGCTGAATTACTGTATTCTCTGTTTTATCTTACAGCAAAGGCAGAAAGTGTCTAGGAGAACCTAGCTGGTCAGGGGCAATGTGTCTCTGCTAAAAAAGGGTAGTGTAGATAGCAGGGAAAAAGCAGAAAGCACAGAGGTTTAACAGTGAGAAATGCAGTGAAACTAAACACTCTCAAATTCCTCCTTTGTAAAAGATATAAGGATGAGAGGGGTAAAATCAAGAATGATGAGAGAAAGATGGATTGGGAATGATTACTCATTGTTTCTCATATTATAAGCATAAGGTAGTAGTCATGATAAATGATAAGGCTGCGAATTAAAGCAAACAAAAGGAAACATTTTTATCACAAAGTGACTAATTAAATTGCAGAAACCTTTGTCATTGAACACCATAGGGGCTAAAGATACAACTAACTTCAAAAACGTATCAGAAATAGTTAAGCAGGCAGACAGATTATGCCACTTCCAGAGGTGGTGTAAACCATCGGATTCAGGAAGCCAGGAAGACTCAAGGATCATGCTAACCATGCCCTATTTCTCACCAGCATTTCCTAGGTGTCTATTACTGGCACAGGTTAAACAGCTGGAGTCATGATATGCATTCTTATGCAATCAAGGCATGTAAATCATAAATTAATTCCCTGTACTATACTCCAGATTCAGAAATACAGAAATATATAAAGCTGAAGTTTCTGTCAGATGATATCAAGTAACACTTTCATATGTGAATATGTGAATATGAAGAGCAAGACCTGCAGATCTGAGGCACAACATCATAATATGAGTAGAGAGTATTGCTAAATGTTTTCTTACCTCTTTTCTGTTAAGACAAGCAACACTGATTTTAGGGAGACTTGCTTTCAGATAATACTACAAAAATGCTATCTCTAGCCCATAAGGTTGCACAACCACAGACTGTTGCAGTGTTCAAGACTGTTTTGACAGAATATCACTGAATGCTCACTTTATTCTTGTACATGCTGTTTTATCCTTATAATCCTAGCTGGGCATTCTCAGTTGTCTGCTATTAGAGATAGGATCCTCAATGATGAACACTTATCTGTCCTGATGTGTATGTTCTGATGTTGTTATGATTCTGGGTACCACCCACAGTTCATAGCTGTGAGAGCCTGGACATCCTTGCTGTGCTGATGATGTGGTCCACTCCTTCTGCTCCTCAGCAGGTCTGCTGCTGGGAGAGAGCTGTGATCCTGCAAGACAGAGTACACTCAGTAGGACCTCACCAGCACAGTGGCTGACTGGGCCATGGCAGGCAAATGGAGAGCTGCAGCTTACAGACTTTCAGCTGGTTCACTGTGACCCAGTGGCTTCTTTAGCTAAGGTAGTAGTCAGAACGATTTGGGCCTACATGCTCCATTTGAGGCATATCGATAACTTCTGGACTGCCCAATGAGCCACTCCCATATAGCTCTTTTAAGTTCATATTGCAATGGAAGAAGCTGTGACACACCTTCCACAAGGAAAAAGAGTTCGGAAAAAGAGATGTAGTCATCAGTGAAGTTCTGTGTACAGAGACATAGGCTATGCAAACATTTGGTTATCCTTTCAGCTTACCCTTTTGAATGATTCAAGATTCAGATTGTGCAAGCTTGTGCTTTGGCATCAGCTGGAAATGAACTCACTTAATTTGGTCAATAATAATAGTATAACTAGTATTGTTGATATTAATTATTATCTAACTCTTTGTTTTCCTTAATATGGCTTTGTTCTCAAACTAGGCCATGGAACAGGTCACAAAGTTGCTTATACATAAGAGGCACTGCAAAAACAATTTGTTAATTATCTTTGTAATCATTCTTGACTAGACTTCTCTGAGACAGTTCTTGGAAACATCATTTGTGGTTCAGCTAGGGTTTAATGCCCCCCACCCCAAATACTGCATATTTCTTCCTCAAGGCAAAGAGAATTTTTTGCACATTTGATGCCTCTAATTAAGATCCAGGAGATTCTTTTCTGCAAACTTCCATAACTGTTTGGTTTTACAGCCTACCTGACTCCAGAGTGGTCATTCCACCTCTATTTCTCTTTTTAAACAGATATTTTTGCATCTCTTGTCTGATCAAATCTTATTCATTCTTCATTGCAGATAGTGGCTCAGGCAGTTCTATTTATGTGTATGAACACCGCAGGAATCTTCATTAGCTACCTATCAGACAGAGCACAACGTCAAGCCTTCCTGGAGACCAGAAGATGTGTAGAAGCCAGGCTGAGACTAGAGACAGAAAATCAGCGACAGGTATTGGAGAAACAATTCTATTTTTATATTAACTGGAACTGATAATTGGAAAAGGCTGGGCTTTTGTATCCACACTGACTCCAATGTGATGCTACCTGATTTGTTCAAGTTCAATGAGTTTCATGCTGTTATTTTGCTGGGTTTTATTAATCTGATATGACATCTTAAAGATTTTCAGTGGGAAACAGGATAAGTAAAGAATGGCTGTTCATTGTCCTTTTCCACAAAAGAAGAAGAGGCCATCAAATGAAATAGCAGTTGACAGGTGTTTAAAAATGGTTCTTTACACAAGAGGGGTTAAACTGTGGAATCTCAAGATTCAGAGTGTTGTGGCTACCAAAGTCTTTGGTCAAGAGAAAATTAAGCATGTTTATGGAGAAGAACTCTATCTAGGCAGAAAAAAATGCTAAAACATTACCTCTGGCTCACAGATGAATATTATTTTGGAGCTGGGCAGCCAATGCTGGGCAGTATCACTGTACACTTTCTCTGTCATTGAACTATGCCCTAAAAATCTCCTTTTGGCCACTGTGCACAATAGCATATTTGGGCTACCTGCAATCTATGCAGAATAAAAGGCAGTGAATAAAAATAAATTTGCTGCTTATTATTTCATGTTAAAGCAAAAGAAATGAAATGTAGCATGCTATATGTGGTCTTCCTGGACTTCAGTAAAGCCTTTGACACAGTTTCTCACAGCATTCTGCTACGGAAACTGTCAGCCCCCGGCCTGGGCAGGCGCACACTCTCCTGCGTGGAAAACTGGTTGGATGGATGGTGTGACCAGCAGGTCCAGGGAGGTTATTCTCCCTGTGTATTCAGCACTGATGAGACTGCACTTCAAATCCTGTGTTCAGTTCTGGGCCCCTCACCACAAGAAGGATGTTGAAGCTCTGGAGTGAGTCCAGAGAAGAGCAACAAAACTGGTGAAGGGGCTGGAGAACAGGCCTTATGAGGAGCGGCTGAGAGAGCTGGGGGTGTTTAGCCTGGAGAAGAGGAGGCTGAGAGGAGACCTCATTGCTCTCTATAACTACCTGAAAGGAGGTTGTGGAGAGGAGGGTGCTGGCCTCTTCTCCCATGTGACAGGGGACAGGACAAGAGGAAACGGCCTCAAGCTCCACCAGGGGAGATTTAGGCTGGACATTAGGAAAAAAAATTTTCACAGAAAGGGTAATTGGGCACTAGAACAGGCTGCCCAGAGAGGTGGTTAATTCACCTTCCCTGGAGGTGTTTAAGGCACGAGTGGATGAGGTGCTGAGGGGTATGATTTAGTGTTTGATAGGAGAGGTTGGATTCGATGATCCAGTGGGTCTCTTCCAACCTGGTTATTCTGTGATTCTGTGATTCTGTGATTCTGTGATATGTATTTTGCATTCCTACTGAAACATCAGAGGGTTCACCTGCTGATTAAAAAATTACACTAAGATCAAAATATAGCCTGTATGTATATACCTGTTACACTGGTATTTCATTCTCAAAGGAACTTAGCCATTCATTTTGTCCTGTTGTATAGACACAGGTATTGTTTCTCAATTTCATTTGTATAGACACACGTATTGTTCCTCAATTTCATTTCATTTACTTCTTGAAAGTCATTTTCTTATACAGAGATCTAGGAAGATGTCATATTCTAGACTTTATTGACTAATGACTCAGTACAAATGTATGACTTCAAGTTACCTATGCCAGAACATCTTTCCAGCCATTGCTAATTGAAAAGCCTTTGAGGAAGGCTGTCTAGGATACTCTGTTCTCATTTTAACTCTAGGACCCCATTTTTATGGCTTTTGGAGGTATTTCACATTTCTTATGCAATCCTTTATAAACTAATATTTTTTAAGCTTTAGTTTGATCATTGTTTTGTAGAATCCATTGTGAAAATCTTTATAAAACACTAGCAAAATATTTCCCTGTTTCAGATGATTCTGAAGATTTTTTATTAGAATTATTTTATTTTCTTATGGAAAATGAAATTCCTTCAAACACAATATTTTTTTGAGAAATTCAATTTTGTTGATGTTTTATTTCCTTTTAGGAAAATGAAATAGATTTTTTCCATTTGATGGGATTCAAAAAAAAATCAGATATTTTTGTGACAGAGGGAAGTAGGGATTGGTCTGAAATATTTGTTTTTAATCAGGCAATGTTGAACTGCATATTTTATCTTGGCCCAGTTCCTTGTAAGGCTTCAGGGCTGTGCTGCCCCATGAAGGCAGAACTTCCTGGAAAGTTACCACACTGCAGTTGAGACTCACCTATAACAAACATAGCAGTGTGTCACAGGCATCGTATGACTGGAAATGCATAAGGGAAAATGTATTTAGGCCAAAGAAAACGCCCACGAGGGAAAAATTACGTCAGGACACCAACGAAAGACTCTTCCAAAATTCAGATTGATGATACACTATCCCAAAATTTAGGAACAAAATATTTTTAAATATATCCAATTAATTCTGTTGGAACTTTGAAACTATGTTATTACACACGCCTTACATGTATACAATACATATAATATACTTTTCGGTTTTTCATTTGTATTTGCGACAATGACAAAATGATGACAAAATGATGACAGAATGTTCCAATCCTAGAATGTCTTGAGGAAAGGAGAGCCTCTTTCTTTTAGTTTTCCATTCTTTCTCTCTGCCTCTGAAGTAGTGGCATATTTAAGTAATTTCTAAACATATCTTCTTTAACAAGACTGGCAGTGTCACACTGTAGGTGACTTTTCTTGAGCACCTTGTTGATTCTCTGTTGTTTAGTATCCACAGTAATTCAGTGACTGCTTTTTAAAATGTGACATACATTAACAAGTAACACGCTTTTTTACATTCATGTGAACTACAGATCTCCTGTACCATGAAACATATATCTTCAAGATTAATAAATGTTAGCAAAGTTTAAAACTTGATTAAGTTTAATAAATTCATTCTAAGACTTTATAGAAAATAGCTCTGATATATGAAAGAGACAAAAAAGTGTGTGCCTGCCATTAAAGGTGTTGTAGCTTTTGAAAATTGCTAAAAATTTGCAGAGAAAATAGAGGAATAATTATTTGCATGATTCTTCCAAGTAATTATTCTAGGAATTTTGAATTCTGCTCCACTTTGATTTATTTTTCCTCCACTTCTCATAAATTGTCTAAATTTAGATTTTTTTACAGCAATGTCAATCTTTTTATGTCTTTTAAAGGTGATATTGCTACATTTTATAGTAATGAGTGACAATTGAAATGTCTCAAGGTTTGTTTTCACCCCACACAGCTTATGCTTCTTAAACTCAAAATAATAGACAATTACAATGGATGCATTCATGTCATACATGTCACATGCCATATGAAGTATGACAGGTTGTCACATAGGTCCCATTTGGTCTGATTTTGTCTTTACTTTGTTCAGTGTAGCAAGGAATGGTATGCTCTTCCATAATTAATTGCAGAATATGACTCCAAATTTTTATAATTATAAAGATTATATAAATAGTTTAGATATACTTCTGTTCATTACTTTGAGTTGTCAAAACTAAGAAATCAAGTTTGTATGCTCTCAAAATGATCCTTCCAATTTCTCAGTATCCCCTGTATTTGTCATCTCTAATCAACTGTTATTCTCATAATTATAAATGCTATTGTTATCATTATTTAGTATTGTGTATTGCCTTAAAGAGCCAGTCACGGAAAGTCACCTATTGAGAGCCAAACATTTTATAATCTATGATTTAGGGACAAGTGAGAGGTACCATCAGGCATATGGAGATCTACAAGGAAACAATAACTCTCATAAGTAAGGAATTGTTTGGGTTTTGAAGAATTTTTAGAATCCCCTAATAAGTATTTGCAGATTTTTCTGGAATACAAAGTTTCTGCTGCATCAGCTTCTATCTTGTGGTGGAAAGCAAGAGATACTTCTTTTTTTCCTGATATATTTCCTATAGCTGAGCTGATATTTTTTTTTCAGTGAAAGCAGTGTCATTCATTCATTACCATCATACTTTTTTGTAGAATGTGATGAAAACTGAAGGTGAAACTACCAAAATCCCAATAGGGGGAAAAAACTCTTTCATTGTTTGTGCAACTCTGCACTGAAATTTGGTTAGTTAGATGCAATAACTTGTTTTCCAGCTATTGTTATTTTGCAATAGTCCTTTTGTAAGGTTTTCAGGGTTTAAGGACTCCTTGCTGTATTTCAGTATTCCTATGGGATATTCCAGTTTAACAGACAGAGCCATTTTGTTCTGTTGAAGTGTCTGTATGCCATGTTATGGTCAAAACTGAATGACTGTAAATCTGAATTAGGTCCATTCGTTCATTGTCCATGGAAAACATCCTCAGGTGCAAGTTCAGCTTTTAGGCTAATTACAATTCATTCTCTTACTGCCCAGGAAGGAAGAGGGTGAAATGTAAACTTGTAAAATGGAAATTACTTTAAGCAGCCTGGCCAAGAAGCTGTTACATCTTTTTTCATCCTCCCTCCACCCCCCAACCATTTACCCTCAACAAGACTTTTGAATAAAATTTTAAGAAGTAATTTGGAAAGTTGGAGGGTTTAGTCATATTTTCAAAATAGACTAATTCATTAATGACCTGGTTTTCTAATTCTTATTTTTTGATTTTTAAGCACCTAGCATTGCTAACGAGCACACATTAACATTTTCAATTACAACAGATTTTCTAACTCTAATCACTCTACTAATAAAGTGAACAGTACTGTGGGTAAAAGGAGAATTACTCCAGCAGTCATTGCTAATGATGTTTATACACTTAATTGTACGCTACTATCTGTGTGACATTATTTAGGAATCTGAGCACTCTGTGAAACCGAGGGAACATCTGTGTGTACTTCTTTCCCAGTTTTCATTAAAAAAATAGAATTTTGGTGAAGATATAAAGCATTTCAGAGCTTGATTGTGTTAAGAGAGATACCACTGCTCATTAGTACCAGAAAACTCGTATCATAGAAAGACAGAAATATCAGAGAAGCAAGGTAGAGAAAGTAGCACAGACAAAATAATGATGTAAAAACAGCCTTAATTTACCAGTTATCTATCAAATCATTAAAGTATATTCTAATGACGTGTAGTTAGCTGCTTGTATTTAAATACGTATTTGTATCAACCAGCCCAAAATAGCAGCCATCAAATATCCTCCCATTTGTTTTCAACACATTGTAATTATGAATAAACAACAAACACAGGGTTCTTAGTTTTATTAATTCCATTTTATTCCAATAGCACCATCACATTCAACTACCAGTTTGTAGTTTTGGGTCAGTATTTTAATTTTATATCTATGTGTTTCAAAAAGATTGACACCCAGTGCTGTGATTTAATAACCACTCCAAAAACACTGTCTTCCCTTTTACCTTTGTTTTATTCTAAGTGCATAGCAGGTAATTCTACTTTCATCATATCTGGCTATGAAAATATAAAGTATAAGTTACTTTCTTAATTAGCTACTTCAAAACTTTCAAAGACAATGAATGTGTAATTTCCCTCATCGTGAAAAAGCTGTGAAATTGCCCTAAATGAATAGCAGGAACCTGCATTAAAATTCAGTCTCATTTCTATGTCTCATCGTACAAAATCCCTAAGTTTTAAATTAATGGCATATTAAATCCAGACACCTACTGAAATTATGACTTTAGGAAGAACTGATTTCATAATATATCTCTGGTGTCCTTCCCTGCTCATTCTTCAGCAATTCATCTTTGATTGAAATGTGTCTGTTTTAAACCTCAAAACAATTATTTAATTATATAGAGTCTCTCAGACAACTTTTTTCACTGTAGCTCTTCACCTCACATACATATGCCAGGATATGCATACATATCTGAAAACAATTTTGTTCAAGGAGGTTAATATTTCAATTACAACATTTCCTATGACTGGATCTGGACATGGAGGCTTCAAATGACTGAGAAGGGAACACCAAAGAAGCAAAGTAGCTAAATAGCTTTAAAAATCAATCAACACTTACCTCTTGCCTTGTAATAAGATTGCAACTTGTTAAAGCTGCTATTCAGAGAAAAGTCATTTTACTCATAACTGAAAGACTTATATGTTATGGTCACACTTCCAGTCTCCATCCAAGATCTCTCTAGGCTACTGAGACTAATGAAGCCCAGATAGAGCAATAGGGAAACATAGGTGGGAGGCTGTGTTCCAGCTAAGCAAATTTTTTGACTCTGTCCTATTAACATGAATAAGCTGCAAATTGGACTAGAGTAGAAGAAAATAACATAAAGACTCTCTGAGATATTTTATTTACATTATTTCTGGTAGATTTAGAACACCTGATTTTATCTTATGAAACAAGGATCTTCTCTGCAACCTTTTGAGATGACAGGTGAAATCAGTCCAGATCTTTGTGATGCTTATATTCATCCCCTGGTGAGGCATTTGTTTTTGCTCACACTGTGGCAGGTTCTGCATCATTTATCAAAAGGTAACTTCTTCCTGACCTTGTGTGCAGAGCTCACCAGAAAAGCTGCACTGCCACTGCTGTGCTAAGCTATTGGAAAAGACTGGGGGAAGGACTAGGACTCAAGAACAGAAAGAAATTCTCCAGATTTTAAGCTCTGTGAAGCCAAATAGAAAAAATTATTCTACTTTAGCCCTACATGTGTGCAGGTTCAGTGAAGTTAGCTAGTGCTAGAAGGTACTAAAGCCACAAAGCTCTCTTTACTTAGATGTTTTACATTTCCCTCTAGCATGGTCTTAGCAAGAATGCCACTTTTCCTGTAGGCATCATCACAAATTTGCCCAGAAGATGTTTCTCTTATTTGGAAATAAATTTCCTCTTTAATGTCTCTCCTAAGCCTCACAAATATTTTCTGGGGTGCCTAGCACACTGGCAGAGGGGACAGAGGCAAAGGTTTGAAGGGGCAACTAAGAGAATTGGTGGGGAAAAAACCCTGTCTGTCTCTAGTCTTGCAGGGAGTACTCAGGTGAGAAGGTCCAGGCTGGAATCATACCTGTTTCACTAGGCTTCTGGGCATGCATCCCTTGATGGAGGAGTGAATAAAGGCATCTGCAATCATAATTATGAGCTTGGTCAGATTAGTAGGGAACAAGAAAAAAATATCTTCATTAAATAGTCTAATGAGGAAAATCATCTATGAGAACATCCTAGCAGATATTTCCCTGCAAGTCCTGCCACTGTCTTACCGGAAACTTACTTTCCAGCTAGTCTCTTTGTCATAGAGGATTCCAGAAATTCAATTAAAGCTCATTTTGTAAGGTAGAACAGTTTGGATATTATTTCATTTAATTTCCACAAAGTATTGTGCTCAACCACTCAAAAGAACCATTTGTCTACCTCAGAAGAGGGGTGGCTTTTTTCTGGCTGTGGACATACATTCTGTTTTTCCAGTGTGGTTATGAGGGCTGGTGAAGGAGAAGACACCCCTTAGTCTTCAGAACAGTCTGCTGTTGGCATATTTAGTCTCTCCTGTCTGTTATCTGTGGAAAAAATGTAATCCAGTCTTAATCTCTTTTTCCATTAGAAAACTGTTCTGTTTGACTATTTGTTTCCCTTCTGCCTCAACTTTCAGAGCATTTTTTTCATGCTTTCCTCTGCAACAATCTCCATTTCACAGCTTTAAGAAGCTCTCTGCAGATTGATGAAATCTTTTTTTTTTTTTACTTTAAAAAAAAGAAGAAAAAAGAAGCTTACATGTTCTGCAGGGTTTATCAGGCACTTACAGATCTAGATTTTAATCAACCATCAGTACTTTTCAGCCTCTAAAGTAGGAACAGATCGGACTGGAATTGGAAAGGACACTTTAAGAGGTTTAAACACTGTAAAGTCATTTTTTTACACTGATGCTGACAATATGAAAATCCCTCTAAATTGGTATGAGGATAAAGTTCAGATTTTTTTTAAAAGAAGTGTAATCTGAATTTTAGACATCACATGACCTTTCAGTTTCATTATAAAAGTAGTTTAATTTTCTTCATTAATAAAAATTACCATCACAATAATTGAGGTTTTATTTGTGAACGGCAAACAATAACCTCACAATGAAAAATTCTGTGTAAATATATGATTAAGTATTGCATTTTAGCCAGTTTTTTTTTTCATTACAGGAAACAGTCTGTGAAATGTGAGATGCTCAGAAAGGTTTCACAGTTATCTAGACTTTCTTTCATGTTGATGCCTTTCTCTAAATAGCCATAATCTCAATAGAAATTTGTTCTTAGCATTGCTTCTCCAGAACTTCAAGGATCAAATTCAAAATATGACACATTGGTTGGCCCAATAAGTGAAGAAAATGTAAACTTTATATTGTCCTTTACAATTCATTTCCATATCTTGATTCAGTAGGTGGCCTGTTTTCTAATTCCACTCACATCTTTTTCTCCTTGTTTAGTGGGGTTAAGCATTATTTACACACACTTATGCTTCTGTAGGAAGGGGCTCATCAAGAGACAAGCATGTACATTTTCTACATCTTCATGTCTTAAAACACCCCATCTGCTCAACCCACTTGCAATAGGACACACAACTTTTTACAAAGCAGATTTTAGGTGCTGTTCTATCACATTTGCTGTAGATGTTTGTGTCCTATCATCATGTTTTGCTTTCAAGTAGAAATGTAAGGTAAAATAAGACTGAAAATCATCCTCTGCCTTGTCTACCATTCCTTGTAAATCTGGAGTAGTCAGACAGACTGAAACAGAATAACAAGATTTATAACCAATGCTATAGAAATAGACACTGAACAGCAATTTATACCAGGGGAAAATAATCCCAAACAGTGTCAGGACTCCATTCACAGGGGCTTTAGGGAAAGAAATTGGTGAGAAGGAAATCTGCTTCCTCTCTGTTGTAGATGGGTTTTGAATCCACTAGTGATAAACCTACTTTTAGAAAATATGTGTAGATTGTTTTTCATCTATAAACCAGGCTGTTCAAATGCTTTGCTGGTCAACAGTGAATAGGACTGATAGCTCATTGATCAGGTGTTGAGGCCTGTGCCTCCTGCGTTCTCAGCTCCTGGCTAGAAAGAGAAGTGCCTAATAAAAGCCATTGTTACAGCTGCCACTGACTAGCAGCCCTTGCTGATTGTGTCAGAGAAGTGGACGAAGGTGAAATGAGTAAGGGGAACAAAATAGTTGCAGCCCCCTACAGTGATGAGACACTTCTGCCAGCTGGCCTGCAGTACAGTTTTCTCTGCTTAAATAAAGAACTCCAGGTTCCAGATTCTCCAGGCTTGAACCTTCCCTGAGTTCCAAATACGCTTACTCATTTAAAGTCCATTTTTCTTTCTCATTCAGGATCAGAATTTTTAGGGTACTAAGGAAAGTTTATATTGACTTTCCTTAGCATCCTGAAATGATTGTAAGCAGACTCTGAAAATGTCCTGATAAGCTCCACAATTAATAGAGAGACTCTAACTGTTTTAAATTATATGACCATAAGCAGTACCAATCTAAGCTAGCCAGTGTCAAGTCACTGGTGCTATTGCTGAGATAATTTAAAGTAAAATAAAATTTTTGGATTGATGGTTATGAAAAGGCTGAAGGTCTTCCACACCACTGGTATTTAAGTATCCACCTATAAGCCAATTAAATGGGACTTGATTTTCAGAATGTAACCATGATCCCACCTATAAAAACTTCCCAGAGGAAGTTTTATCCCGTTTGTGGTTTTTAGTATTGGAGTCTACTAAGTCTTTGACAAAGTGTATTACTTGTTCTGACCAGAATCAATGACCTCCTAGCTCTTTTACATCTTATTCTGGGTAAGTTAGTCATATAAAGATGAAAAATAAATGGCATGCAAGCCATTAGTTGCAATAACTAGCACTATTGAAAAAAGGTAGAATTTGCTGAAATTGCCTAGTAATTTCTGTAAAAACAAAAAAGTAACAAAATGTAAAAAGAAACATTTAAATAGATAGAAAGTGTAAACAACATAGAACACATGCATGAAGATTAGGCAGTAGATGAATCGAAAAAGTTCTAGACAACTGAAAGTCCACCAGGGTATAGCACCACAGATATCAAAGACGGGTGAGGCCATTCTGATATTTTACAAACAAATTGAATTGTAGGATCTGATTTGCTTTCATTTTCTATTCCTGTAAAATAAGGAATGGCTTAAGGTTACGTCATTATGGAATCAGTTACCAGTAGATGTGTCTATCCTTTTCCTGTTTTTAAGGTATGGCTCCACACTTCTTATCCAAACTAACCAGTATTTATGGAAGTTGAAACACTAGAAGATTGCACAATGGTTTTTGTTGAGATATGTGTTTTATTTCCATCTACATGTTTTTCTTCTGGATATGTTTCTTTTCTACAATTTTTAATATAGAATAAATTATATTTTTAAAAAAGAACACTAAGATATTTGGAAGATAAAAAAACCCAGAACAATAAAAATTTCTTTTCCATGTATTAGATATGTCAGATGGGTTGTACTGGAGATGGACATTGTCACTTTTAAGCTTTAATGTTCATGTGGACAAAGGAGGGTGGAAATACATGTTGATTTTTAGTTCCTTCTTTGTTACATGCTTGGATGTCACAATGGAATGTAAGTCTAATGTACTCTTCATTCAGGAGGCAAAAAATCATGTGTCAGGATCCAGAGGGTCTGGGATTTTTAAACAGTACTGACACTCATCATAGACATTGGCATGGAGTTTCAGATATGTAGTTCCTATTGTTTAAGCTAAAAGACAGTTCACATGACAAAACAGTGTCAGGAGAGAAGTCATGGCAATCGGGAGAGGTCCCTAGTGACTGGGAAAAGGGTAACTTCATGGCCATTTTTAAAAAGGATAGAAAAGCCAACTCTGGGAACTACTGACCTGTCAGCCTCACCTCTGTGTCTGGAAAGATTGTGGAACAGATCCTCCTAGAAGCTACGCTAAAGCACATGGAAGACATGGAGGTGATTAATGGCAGCCAACACGGCTTCACCAGGGGCAAGTCCTGTATGTCCAACTTAGTAGCTTTCTATGATGGGGTAAACACAGCAGAGGACATGGGAAAATGAATGGATGTGATCTATCTAGACTTCTGTAAATCCTTTGACACAGTCCCTCACAACATCCTTCTCTCTAAATTGGAGAGATATGGATATGATGGGTGGATGGTACAGTGGATAAGAAACTGGTTGGATGGTCATATTTAAAGAGCAGTGGTCAGTGGCTTGAAGTCCAGATGGAGTCTGTGACAAGTGGTGTCCTTCAGGGGTCTGTACTGGGACTGGTACTGTTGAATATCTTCATTAATGATATTGACAGTGAGATTGAGTGCACACTCAGCAACTTTGCAGATGAAACCAAGCTGAGTGGTGTAGTTGTCACACCAGAAGGATAGGATGTCATCCAGAGGGATCTGGACAGGCTGGAGAAGTCGGTCTGTGTGAACCTTATGAGGTTCAACAAGGCCAAGTACAAGGTCCTACACTTGGGTCAGGGAAATCCTCGTTTTTCAGTACCTGCTGGGGAATGATGTGATTGAGAGCTGTCCTGCAGAGAAGGACTTAGGGGTGCTGATCAATGAGAAGCTCAACATGAGCCGGCAGTGCGCACTCTCAGCCCAGAAGGCCAGCTTGTAAGGTTATGAAGTTCCTAGTTAGCTATATCTACTTTCTTTTATTTGAATTCAGGCAGTTACTTTATCCACTCATTCCCATTCCTGGCTGCACATTCCATTTAGGCATCTGTTACAAGGCCAGATCACAGAGGAGGTTTTGGAGTCTCCTTTCATTTAGCTGTTGGCAATGAAACCTGTTTAATTTGGTTACATCAATCATTGCATCAAAAGAAGTGTGGCCAGCAGGTCAAGGGAAGAGATTCTGCCTTTCTATACCTCTCTTGTGAGACCTCATCTGGAGTACTGTGTCCAGTTCTGGAATCCTCAACATAAGAAGGATATGGAGGTGCTGGAACTGCTGGAATGGGTCCAGAGGAGGGCTACAAAGATGATCTGAGGGCTGGAGCACCTTCCATATGAGGACAGGCTGAGAGAGTTGGGGTTGTTCATCATGGAGGAGAGAAGGCTCCAAGGAGATCTTATAGTGACCTCCCAGTACCGGAAAGGGGCCTACAAGAAAGCTAGAGGGGGACTATTTATAAAGGCTTGTGGTGATTGGACAAGGGGGAACGGATATAATCTAGAATCTCTTTCAAAGCCTAGGTACTATGGTACATAGGTACTATTACAGGTATAAAATAGAGACGGGCATATTTAGACTAGACATTAGGAAGAATTTCTTCACCGTGAGAGTGGTGAGACACTGGAAAAGGTTTCCAAGGGAAGTTATGAATGCCCCATCCCTGGAGGTGTTCAAGGCCAGGTTGGATGGGGCCTTGGGCAGCCTGATGTAGTGTGATATCCCTGCCCATGACAGGGGGGTTGGAACTAGATGATCTTTAAGTTCCAACCCAAACTATTCCATGATTCTATGAGATTGTTTCATGATGTGGCCTAGCAGATCTAACAGCTGGCCACTCCTGTCAAGGAATGCAGACTTGCTCCCTACAGCTCTAATCCCCAGAAGAGTGTTCCCACCCACTCCCAAGGAAGTTACTGGTGCTCATGTAGCCTTATAGTGAGATGATTCATTAAGCCAGTGCCAAAACAGTGTAAGCATTGGCTACACTTAATTTCCTGATTGATCATGTTACTTTAAAAAATCATTGTAGAAGTAATTTTAAGTATTTTATGGAGGAATAAATTTTTTCATTTAAAAGATACATGCAGCAGCAGTAAGGGATACTATGCCAACAAATCAACAGGGAGGGTTGTTCCACCACTTTCCAGCATGCTTAGCATCCAGGGTATGGTAAGTATTTATAAAGCCAAAATAATACTGTGGAGGCATGAAAATACAAACCAGCAGCCAGGATTCAACTTTCCATTGTTCAGGGAGCACAGGACAAGGAGGCATTAAGCTTGTGATATTCTTATATAGCCAGCTGGCTGCTGAGAAAGGCACCTCTTTGACACCTGGCAAATGCTAGTCATTAAGCCCTGCCAAGGTTTTGTAATATGGCTACAGGTACTTAAAGCTTCATACCATTCATCATCCAACCAAAGAAAAGGACCAGTAACATCTTGCAGTTCTTCCCTTCTCCATGTACTACATAACTGCTGTTGTGGACAAGGATATTGATGAAACAGTTGGATGAAATATCCTTCCTAGGAGAAGTGTGTGCAAAAAGCTTTTTCTTTCTTATATTACTGCAAACTTTATAACACCTCTCAGTTAACAACAAATTAAACACCATTATAAAATGTCATGACTCATAAGCATTGGATTACCAGTTTGGATGAAACTCTAGTTATGTTTCATTGCCAATAGCTAAATGAAGGGAGACTCCAAAACCTCCTCTGTGATCTGGCCTTGTTTCTCTTTGAGAACAGCAGATGCCTAAATGGAATGTGCAGCCAGGGATGGGGATGAGTGGGTAAAGTAACTGCCTGAATTCAAATAAAAGAAAGTAGATATAGCTCATATTGCATATTGCAACAGTAAGTAGCAAAAGCTAACTGGAAACTTCATAAACTCACAAGTTTGAAGATATTAGATACTGCAGTTCTTTCCAGATTTTTCAAGTACTTGCCAGTGTTTCAGCAGCACACAAGAAAGAACAGCTGCAAATAGACAGTCCATTGCACATTAGTAAGAATGAAGGAATTTCTCTTTAGAGCTGTTCATCACAAGGACAGGTGCTAATTGCCACTTTCTAGAGGGGCATCTACAATAATTACATCGATTCTGAACATTGTAGGGTTTTTTTTCAGTAGAAAACAATACCACTTTTATCTACTTTCCTTAAACATAACAGAACATTGTGTGCTCTGGAAAGGCTAAAAACACTACTCCAAATAGCCCTTTTCTCATCCTATTAAGTTCAGTGTTTAAGACAATAAATATTCTGTGATATCAATTGTATATGTTCAAGCCAAGCTTGCTGGTTCTGGGAAAATAATTATTAAAACTCCAGACAAGAAGTGTGGAGCAGTTTCTCTCAAGTTAAACTTTTCTGGGGCATGTCCACTCCAGTTTTAAAGTGTCTTCAGAGAAGCCATAAGCAGCTTTTTCCTGATACAGATTTCCTTCCTCAAGATATATGTAGAAAGTATGTATGGAGAAGGAAGAACAAATCTTGAATTGAACTGTCAGTCAAGAGGACCTTTTTATGCCTCAGCAAAGCCAACAGTAATGAAGATGCTAAGAAACAAAGAAAAATCCTGGGGCAGTACGAGCGGCATTTTGTCATTTGCCATGCTTAGTCTAAGGGGAATTGATGCAAGGAGCTTATAAAGAGAGCAGACACTACAGGGATCATGTCTTTGTATGGTCTACAGGGAAGCACTGGGGAGTTTGCCTTTCCTCTCAGCAATCTCCTGGAGGCCCCAGATTGCTTGTTGATGTGACTGTTGGTATTTTTATTTTCTTTGATGAGCACCAGTGGAAAAGACTCCAGCTCATTCATTCAGAAGACAGAGATCTGGTGCACCAGCTAACTGACTCTTCTTGAAAATTGTTCCAAAGATTGTTATTTACTTGTGACATGTCACTCTTTCCTAACCATGAGCCTCACTACATTTGTGCAGTTGTAAGCACCATTGATACCCCATTATTTCAGCATGAAGCACACAAAGAACCAGTGTGTGCAGACTAGAAAGATGTTCTACAAAGAATGACTGCTGCAGATGTATAAACTAAGGAGAATTAAAGAAAGTGACAATGTTACAGTCATAGGCCTTTAAACAATAATACATGACTCATGAAATTAATTTGCTTTATTAATGCAGGATTTATTTCACTGATCCTAAGTTTTTCTGAAGGAATACAGTAGATTGGGTGGGAGTCAGCTCAATATTTAGACACCTCCTAAACTAAGTGACTACATGTTCTTTGCACCTCTAAGCTCCCACTACAGTAAGCTGAGATCTAGTCAATACAGACAGTGGAGGACAGAGAGACTCATAGTGACACCAAAGTAATTGTTTACATCTGATCTATTGAATAAGTCTCCAGATTCACTGGATAAAATGGAAGTTTAGGCATACATACATCTTAGTCACCAAAATTCAGGTGTCTGAATCCAGATCTGAAATGTACCATTATTTTTCTTTCTTTTACTTTGTTATTCTTTAGGCTAAAGGGTCTTTTTTTATTTATTTACTCAAAACTCTGACTGCTCTGACTGACTAGGGCTGATTCATGTCATAGTTGGTTAACAGGAGAATAGATCACTGGCTCTTTTATAACCTCCTTTTGTTGCTATCTTCTTTCTTCTGTGTATTTTCTTTTGAACAAATGTACCTCTGTTCCTTTTCAAACCACTTATCACTACTGCTGCTCACCTTTGAATTGTCTCCACTTAGTCATTTGCTCAACTAGGAAGCTTTCAACAAAGATGGATAATGTAGTTTCCTTCACCCTAGAGTTCATAACACTTCTTTATTAGGCCTTTCTCTGAAAAAGAGATTTTTTTTTCTTGCCTCTTTTTCTTCCTCTCTGAAAATGCCTTGCAGGGAAGACTAACTAGAAAAGTGAGACTCTTTAATCGTGCAAATAGTAAGGTACAGACGACAACAAAAAATTTGCGATTGTTTTATCTACAATTAGCTACTGTTCTTTTTATACATGACCTTCGCACATTTGCGCTATTCTTCTCTGGCAGAGTGTCTAAAACGGTGAAAGGAGAATAAGAATATTTAATTAGTTTTAATTGGTAGTTACATGGCTAGGATCTTTATATGAATCACAGAATAAACAGGTTGGAAGAGACCCACTGGATCGTCGAGTCCAACCATTCCCACCAATCCCTAAATCATGCTCCTAAGTACCTCGTCTACCCTAACCTTAAACACCTCCAGGGACGGTGACTCAACCACCTCCCTTGGCAGACTGTTCCAATGCCTAACCACCGTCTCCATGAAGAACTTTTTCCTAATCTCAAGCCTAAATCTCCCCTGGCGGAGCTTGAGGCCATTCCCTCTCGTCTTGTCCCCTGTCACCTGGGAGAAGAGGCCAGCACCCTCCTCTCCACAACCTCCCTTCAGGTAGTTGTAGAGAGTAATAAGGTCTCCCCTCAGCCTCCTCTTCTCCAGGCTAAACAACCCCAGCTCTCTCAGCCGCTCCTCATAAGATGAAGGGGACAGTGACCTGACACTCATTCTTGGATAGCAGAAACCTTTTTTAACTGCTGGATTTAAGCAAAGTGATGATAAATGCCTGTCAAGTAGGACACATCCTGGTTCATGAAACATTAGCATCAGCTGTAGGAAAACAAAGAATGGGCACAATCTACAACAGAGTCCTCTAAAACTTGATTTCTAGAAGGAGCCTCGTTGAGCATCCCCACCACCCTATCAATCTGACATGGCATAAGAGCAGTTTGTAAAAGCAAAAGAAAAGTTGGTGTCCATAGAGGGAAGAATTTTCTGTCCTTTGAATGTTTCAGCATCAGAGAATTGACTGGTGGCTGGAGTACCTCATAAAAATACATACAGAGACACATACTCATATGCTCTCATGGCTAGCCCTGGTTGTCCTTTAAGTATAATGCAGGTGCTCGCTTGCTCCCTTCAGGCTCCTAGTGGGATAGAGAGCAGAATTGGGAAGTAAACCAAAACATATGGGTTGAGATAAAAACAGTTAAATAGGACAACAAAGGCAGATATTATGATAATGACAACAACAATAATAATAAAGAATATAGAAAACAATGCACAATTCACTGTAATTTCTCACCATCCAGTGACCTGACAACCTGGCATAGTCCATCCCAAGCAATGATCATGGGTCAGCAAGCTCTGGGTCCTGGTCAATTATGCATTTATGTACCGAGCATGACATTATGTGTTATCAGATATCTCTGTGGCCAGCTTGGGTCAGCTGCCTGGCTATACTCCTCCCAGATTCTTGTGGACCTGCACACTTGCAAAACATGACAAACAGAAATAATCCTTGATTTTGTATAAATAACTGAAAACATCTGTGTATTATCAACATTCTTTTCATACTAAATCTAAAAAAACAGTGGCTGCTGGGAAGAAAATTCGTTCTATCCTAGCTAAGCATAAACATTACCTGGCAATAACTACAACAATATATGTTACCAACATTATTCTCATGCTAAATCCAAAACACAGCAGCTACTGGGAAGAAAATTAATCCCAGCTGAAACCAGGACATGGACATACACACTTATTACCTTAATTTCCTTGTAGTATTCTTCCCTAGCATGACACACATAATACAGAATAGTGACACGATCTGCATATACACTTTCAGTTGTGATCCTGATAAGACCTCTTCACATGCTACAGTATTTATTAGCAGAGGAGGACTCTGGCAGAGTCATACTAATTAATGCCTGGTTTTATGGATCATTGTCAGATCTTATGTGCAGTCAAGAATGTTTAGCTTACTTTAAAGAATAGCATGAAGGTTAAGATATCAAAATTGCCGGGCACACTTTTCTTGGCTAAGAGAACATGTGCCAAGTGAACTAGTTTTATTGTTCTATTATATGTTTTATTTTGAAAATTGCCAGGAGGAGAAAGACATGGGGGTGTTGGTTGACAGCCGACTGAACATGAGCCAGCAGTGTGCCCAGGTGGCGAAGAAGGCCAATGGCATCCTGGCTTGTATCAGAAACGGCGTGACCAGCAGGTCCAGGGAGGTTATTCTCCCTCTGTACTCAGCACTGATGAGACCCCACCTCAAATACTGTGTTCAGTTCTGGGCCCCTCACCACAAGAAAGATGTTGAAGTTCTGGAGAGAGTCCAGAGAAGAGCAACGAAGCTGGTGAAGGGGCTGGAGAACAAGTCTTATGAGGAGCAGCTGAGAGAGCTGTGGTTGTTTAGCCTGGAGAAGAGGAGGCTGAGGGGAGACCTCATTGCTCTCTATAACTACCTGAGGGGAGGTTGTAGAGAGGAGGGAGCTGGCCTCTTCTCCCAAGTTACAGGAGACAGGATGAGAGGGAACGGCCACAAGCTCCACCAGGGGATATTTAGGCTGGACATTAGGAAAAAATTTTCACAGAAAGGGTCATTGGGCACTAGAACAGGCTGCCCAGAGAGGTGGTTGAGTCATATTCCCTGGAGGTGTTTAAGGCATGGGTGGACGAGGTGTTAAGGGGCATGGTTTAGTGTTTGATAGGAGTGGTTGGACTCGATGATCTGGTGGGTCTCTTCCAACCTGGTTATTCTATTATTCTATGATTCTATGAAATAAACATTCTAAAGCCATTGTTTGATACCTTCTTAAGTGAATGCAAACAAGGAATGTAAACTTTTTCTGGTTTTGGAATATAAATCAGCAGCTGTTCCCAAACATGGCAGTTTAAGATGCCATGGGGTATTTGCTTGACAGTGTAGATACCTTAGAGCTAGACATTCCTGTGAAAACCTGGCTTTGCAGAACTGTACAGGACAGCCTGAGGGACTGGTTTTCTTCTTGCATCAAAAGCACCACATAAAACTGTGTTTACACATCAGAAGAAGAGTGAAGGATACCAGAATTCCCAGGTGAGAAGGGTGGAAAAAAGTCAAGACAATGCAGATGTGCTAAAATTAGTACAACCTGTATGGGGAAACAGAAGGTCTGAGCTGGGCTTTTTTACCAGAATAAAGGAGGAGCTCACTGCATGAGAGCTCACTGCATGAGAGCTCACTGCCTGCTCTATGTCAGCTGTCACTGCTTTGCATCATTGGTTTTTTCTCTTCCTCTTGAAGGCAGCCCTTGATTTTGTAAAGGTTTGTAGAAGATGTGGATTAAATATTACTAGAGTCTCTGGTATCTCATTTTCTATGCTAGCATGTTTTGCAGGCAGGAGCCCAGAAAAAAATCTGCCATTTCAGCTTGTGGTGTTACACATCCCCACTCTAGAAGCTATTAGCAGCATGTATTTTGCCTTCTTAAGTAAATGTACAGTTCACCTCAGCTGGGCTGCCATGTAGACAAATGAATGTGTTTACCCACAATGCGTTTTCATTTTAACCGGAATTATTTACTAACTACTTACTAAGACTGCTCAGAGCGCAAATTCTTCATGATTTTCACTGTTAAAGTTGTAAGTTAGAAACTACATTTCCTCCTACAAATGCTGGGGAAGGTATTCTTTGGTTTTTCAGATGTTTTGTCTACAGCTATATTTCATCTACAGCATCTAATCCTGCTGGCATCAAACTCAGCATTTTCCTGACTGTTTTGCCTTTCACTCTCTCTCATTCGACCTATCATCCCCCTTTTCTCTGCCTTGTTCTCTCTGAACATCATTTTTCCCTCAAGAAGGGACATATCCCACCTCCTGCATAATATTAGTTTATCTTATATCCCCCTAATATCATGTTACTTCACAACAACTTCAGCATCCATTTCCCTGACAGAAAACATAAAATGTGTATGAAGTTTAATCTTCCAAAAGAAAACGGATAGTACAGAGAGATATTGAAGCCATGACTCCTGGGTGCTACATACTTTGGTACTTGTGAAAAGTGGACCATTCTTCTTCCTTAAATATCATGTCATTGGAGTGTGCTAAAACAATCTCGGGGGTAAGCAACTGCAGCCAGAAAACACTTGAAGCAGTGCTGAGCTGAACACCAAGATACCACCAGGACAACCTGGAAGCTCAGAATCAAAATCCTTTCCTTTCAACATTCTATGATTCTAAGATTTAAGATTTCAATGCCAAGAAGCATTCTACTGCCTGTGGAGTGCACTTTCTCTTTCATCTATTCTCTCTTACTCATTAGGGATGGTGTTCTTCTTATAACTGATACAAGGATTAACTATATTCTTCTAAAACAACCTAAAATTATCTTTTCTCATATTTCTTCTGAGGATGACTAAAATAGGCTTGAGCAGAACAGCCATGTGAAGAGTCTATGGTGTCCTAACTGAAGACACTTCCGTGAGGACCTTTGCAATGAAGATTCCTGCCACAAACAACAATCAGCTATTTGTTTTGGGAGATTTAAGACTGTATGCAGGCATCATCCTATGCAAACATCCAAACAAACTAGTTTCTTTTTTATTGACAGACATTCTGCAATAGAGTTTTGTACAATGTAAGAATGAAAGTTTATCTACTCCCTTAGGGCCTAAAAGATGGTCAGGAGCAGGCTGTCATCTGCAGAACAACAGATTCTCCCCACTCCCACATGCCTTTTGATGTGGGAAAAGCCTATATATCCCATTAATTGTTTTGATGGCTGCTGTTGTACAGCTGTTATTGTACGTTGTGAGCATATGTGAATCCATTATGGATAGGGAGGTTGTACAAGACCTTTGGGAAAAAGAACAGTCAGCTCTGGGTCATCAGAACAACTCAATCCACAATCTGTGCTGGGGGGATCTTCAAATAAAGACGTGAAGAGGGCCACAAGCCAGATAAGTCAACCTGGAAAATTGTTTCACTGACATATATAAATGCTTATTTCTGAGGTTACATATAGAGTTTTCAAGGAACACTGAAACTCAGTCCTATATGTCAAAATTATGTAAGCACTTCAATGACAGAGACTGTTAAGAAGATTCTGGGATTCCTAAGTCACTTTAAAACTTTCAGAAATGCACTTAGGAGCCCAGTTCTTGTTTTCAAAAGTGAGTGACACAAATGGGTAAATCCACTTTAAAAATCAATGTATCTGAACTGATGAAGTTTGTTTCAAATTTATATCTAGATTTCTAAACCATTCAAATTTTTTAAAACTTTGGAATTTTTATTGCAGATATTTGACTGTCTCCAATAAGTATTTCCAGTCCTTGGAATAGGAAAGATTTCTGTGTCTGTGGTACAAGCTGAAAATGTAAATGTGAAGACATTCTCCAGAATGAGTCTCCATGTCCTTTTGCATTTTCCTTCTGGTCTCATGTGTTTTTCATACAGATCATGACATAAATCACTAGTTCACTCAAGGCATCTGCATTCAAAATGCATTGTCCGGTATATTTTGTATAGCAAAAGTGTAGATGCTCCATAGCAGTTCATAACTTACAAATACTTTCTCCATTTACCTTTAACTTGAATTAAGACTGCTCTTGCAAAGTGGATGGGTGCTGATGATAAAACAAAGTCTGCTGATAACATCAGGTGCTTCTGTAGATACTCCAGCTACTAAATGAATTTTACTCTGGCTTGCACTGAATACCATATAGTTGGCTATTTAGTTCCTGTTGACTATTGTAACCATATTAACATACAAATTAGTCTATGGCTAGATCTTTCCTGCAAAACGTTTTTTAAGTATGCATTAGTTTATATTATCTCCATCTTTAATCTCTGACAATGCAAGTAAGAGAGAAGTGTCCATATCCTGGACTCAGGTTTGTAATGTTATTTATCACAAATTATCTGGCCTAGAATTTTTAGAAGGGAGGGCCATATCTTCAATGGCCAGTTATCCAGCTCTTTAAGGAGGGCAGAACTCTGTTTCCTGTGAGGTACTAGTTCAGACTAACATTGACACTTTGCTTTCTTCTTCGTTTTAGGAACGGCTGGTGCTCTCTGTCTTACCACGATTTGTAGTCCTGGAAATGATAAATGATATGACCAATGTAGAAGATGAACATTTGCAACATCAGTTTCACAAGATCTATATTCATCGTTATGAGAATGTCAGGTGTGTGAGGGAAGCTTATTTTAATTTTTAAATTCTTAAATTGTACTTTTCTTTAACCTCTGTGTAGATAAGCACTTTGATGCCTTCTTTTACTCATTACCATGGCTGGATGTCTTTGTCAAGGCAAGACCCATTTGAATTGAACACTAGAGGCTGGATGAACCATTTGTCCAATTGAGTGGTCAGGGTGGCACAGAAAGGGGAACCCTGTCTGCAAGTGGACACAGATTCTGCCGCAACGTTCTGATTGATCTCACATGCTGAGAAATGAGATGAGGTCTTGTAAGATGCTATCAAAAATATAGATATGTCACATGACTCCTCTGTTTGGCAGCCATATTAATTCTACGATTCTTACTATAATTTTCTTAATTCCATCTTCCCTTTTTATTTCCCTCTATAAATTTTGTCTATCTTGAAATTAGTTAATGAGAAAGAGATATGGTAACTAAGTTCATTTGGGTTATTTCCAATCTGCCAGCATGATTTGTGTCTTTTTAAATCTTGCTACTTTTACAAGTATACTTTCTTTTTTCAGCTGCTAAGTGCCGGGCTGTTACGTCCTTTGGTCTGGGTCATAAATTACACAGAACAGACCTTTTCTATTGTGTATCTTTCTCTAATTTACATATGTTCATTGTAGGCATAGTGAACAGCCAAAGTTACATGACTAGAAAATTCACTGGCTGCTGAAAAAATATGATAGAGCTCTGTTTGCAACTAGTTCATTGACGAAGATCCTACAATAGCTTCAGGCATCGAATTTGATGCACCTTAATTTAAAGTATAATCACACCAGGCTCCCTGTGAAGTCAATGGAAAGAACAAGGAATCATCCAAATACTGATTCATACTTAAATAGATGTTACTATACTTGTAACTCAGGTACATCTGTCAAGTCCCTAAAATTATATGCAATGATGCTGGCTTGAGCCTGGTATATATCAATACTGCTGTGAATCTGTTTGTTGTCTTAGGATTTGAGTCTGGTATGACACATAGATAAGTAAAGACTGAACATCCCATCGTGCAAAGCAGCTGTAAATAAACCTGCCCTCAAAGAGCACTGTTAGATTTTAACAAATATATGGGTGCCAAGTCTATCTGTCTGTACAGCCTTCTATATTATGGGTGCACTATGCCTCAGTCTTCCAGTTGATAAATGGAGACAATTGTGCTTATTAACTCTTAACTGTATCTCCCTGAATGATTTGAAAATCCAAAACTGTAAAACACACATTTTTGCAAAACCTTTTCTCATATTTGTTAGTATTTCTTTAGTCCCTTCAACTTGTATATTCAGTAATCCAGAATCCCCTAAAATCTAGAGCAAATGTAGCAGAACTTTAAAGTGGTCCTTCACTAGTAAATTACTAGAAGATAACGTAGCATGTTCAGTTATGAAAGGCAATAGACTGCAATATTAATACCTTTTCTGTTTTTAGCATTCTTTTTGCAGATGTTAAAGGATTCACCAACCTCTCAACAACTCTGTCAGCCCAGGAACTGGTCCGAATGCTGAATGAACTCTTTGCCAGATTTGATCGACTAGCACATGTGAGTTAAGAACAGTTTGTTTGCAAAAAGATGTGAAGTCAACTCTGTATTTGGGAGCTTTGGGAAATATCCTACAATTACTTTGAACAATATTAATTTAGATTTTCATCATGGGAATTTAATGCAGCCACTGAAGTTGGAAGAAACTGACATGCTTTATCAAAAGTGAAAGCTCAGATACTCATCAGAAATTCATTCTTCTGTGGTGCTAGACAAGAACAGCACAAGAGCAGATCTCCTACCACAGTTTCTCAGGAGTTTTGTAGTTTTGGTCCTTGCTGGAAATTGAATTTTTTTAAAACCATAGCTTTATGTATGCTTCTCTTTTATGAAAGGTTAAAATAACTATTGATTTAAAGGATATGCAATCAGTCAACAAAACCATTGCAATGGTTAGTAACTAGCTGGTTTTACAATCTTTAGGTTCTATTAGGTTTTACAATCTTTAGGTTGCCTCAGTCTTTAACAGTAAGGATAATTGTTCCCTCTGTGCACAACCCCAAGGGTTGGAAGAGAAGTATGAGATTCCCAAGGTCCAAGAGGAGGTGGTTAGAGACTTGCTTGCCCAGCTAGATGCCCACAAGTCTATGGGGCCAGATGGAGTCCACCCAAGAGTTTTGAGGGAACTGGCGGATGTGCAGGCCAAACCCCTTTCCATCATCTTCCAACAGTCCTGGATGACTGGGGAGGTTCCACTGGACTGGCTGATGTTGTGCCCATCTATAAGAAGGGGCGCAGGGAGGATCTGGGGAACTACAGGCCTGTCAGTCTGACCTTGGTACCGGGGAAAGTCATGGAGCGGGTGATCCTGAGTGCTATCAAGAAGCACTTGCAAGAGAACCAGATGATCAGGCCCAGTCAACACGGGTTCATGAAAGGCAGGTCTTGCCAGAGTAATCTGATCACCTTCTATGACCAAGTGACTAAACTCTTGGACGAGGGAAAGGCTGTGGATGTATCTTCCTGGAATTTAGTAAAGCTTTTGATACACTTTCTCATAGCATTCTGCTTCGGAAACTGTCGGCCTCTGGCCTGGACGGGCGCACACCCTCCTGGGTGAAAAACTGGTTGAATGACCTGGCCCAGAGGGTGGTGGTAAATGGAGTTAAATCCAGCTGGAGGCCAGTGACAAGCGGGGTTCCCCCGGGCTCAGTCCTGGGTCCAGCCCTGTTTAATGTCTTTATCAACGACCTGGATGAAGGCATTGAGTCCTCCCTTAGCAAGTTTGCAGATGACACCAAGCTGGGTGGAAGTGTGGATCTGCTGGAGGGTCGGGAGGCTCTGCAAAGGGACCTGAACAGGCTGGACTGCTGGGCTGAGACCAATGGCATGAGGGTTAACAAGGCCAAATGCCGGGTCCTGCACTTGGGGCACAACAACCCTAAGCAGAGGTACAGACTAGGAGAAACCTGGCTGGAAAGCTGCCAGGAGGAGAAGGACCTGGGGGTGTTGGTTGACAGTCGACTGAACATGAGCCAGCAGTGTGCCCAGGTGGCCAAGAAGGCCAATGGCATCTTGGCTTGTATCAGAAACGGCGTGACCAGCAGGTCCAGGGAGGTTATTCTCCCTCTGTACTCGGCACTGGTGAGACTGCACCTCGAATACTGTGTTCAGTTCTGGGCCCCTCACCACAAGAAGGATGCTGAGGCTTTGGAGCGAGTCCAGAGAAGAGCAACAAAGCTGATGAAGGGGCTGGAGAACAGGCCTTATGAGGAGCGACTGAGAGAGCTGGGGTTGTTTAGCCTGGAGAAGAGGAGGCTGAGGGGAGACCTTATTACTCTCTACAACTACCTGAAGGGAGGTTGTGGAGAGGAGGGTGCTGGCCTCTTCTCCCAAGTGACAGGGGACAGGATGAGAGGGAATGGCTTCAAGCTCTGCCAGGGGAGATTTAGGCTTGAAATTAGGAAAAAATTCTTCAAGGAGAGGGTGGTTAGGCATTGGAACAGTCTGCCCAGGGAGGTGGTTGAGTCACCGTCCCTGGAGGTGTTTAAGGTTAGGGTGGATGAGGTACTTAGGAGCATGATTTAGGGATTGGTGGGAATGGTTGGACTCGACGATCCAGTGGGTCTCTTCCAACCTGGTTATTCTGTGATTCTGTGATTCTGTGATTCTATTCTACCTAACTCAACAATGAAATGAATTAAACACAATAGTGAAATTTAATACCTCAGGCAAATTAGTCGCTACTTAATTAGTGCAGCTTAGAAAAAGAGCAAAGCATACAAATACAAGCAGAACACATCCTCAGTTTTACTAGGCTTGCATTTTCTTTTCTCCTCTCTTTTATGTTTCTTTGGTCAAAGATCCATTTTGTGTGACTATGTTTAGGTGTCAACATCTGAGCTGGATCCTAAGGCTGTTAGTATAAGCAATGAAGTACTTTAATCCAGTGCCTACTTTGGGAAAACAGGAATTACATTCTGAATATCGTTGACCATGTTCTCTACTTATTATAAAAGGGGCTTACAATGACTTACTCCGATGTACACATCTACATCCCTCACTAATTCTTATGCATTTCTGTTTCAGGAGTTCGGGGTATTTATGTACGTATTGCACAGGCAACTGTAAGCTCCTTGGTGTTGTGTTTTAGCTTGCAAATTGGTATCAAGAAAGGCACGACCTCCATAATTATTGAAAAATTTTTTTGAGTCAGTAGTTTTTATCTCAAATAGCAGTGTATTTTCTCATGTACAGAATGATGCAATGACCCATTGCCTGGACACTGGCAAACTGGTAAATGCAATCTACAGTATTTGTTTTGAAAAAAAAACCTCATTAACGCTGATCTAAATTAAAAAAATAAGCAGAGTGACAGAAGTTACCACAATCCTGTCTTTTAGAAAGCTTATAGGAGCAATGTCTGCTTCTGTATAGGTTGACAAAAATAGCTACCCTAACTGAAGAAACATATTTTAAACTAAATGGAATGTATGTATGTCAGAAGTATTTTAGGAAGAATATGTACATCATATGATTTATTGCCTGGCTTTACATTTCCATTTTGCTTAGTATTCTTGGTAGAATAGATTCTTCTCTCATCATCATTAACCATATTTTCTAATTGTTGCATAAACTACATTTAATAAGTAAAGATTTTTATAGGTCTAATAAAAGACTTAAGAACAAAGAATGTATTTTTATCTAAATTTGAATCCAGAGAATCCTCCCTCACTTGCCACTTAACCCTGAAGACACTTCCCTGCTTGATTTTAATACTTTGTAGGAAATGAGAATTTTACTTCTTTTAATGCTCAGAGGTTTCCCTCTTCTCTCTGGTTTGATATACATCCCCTACCTAAGACCTTTAGAAATCATTCTGTTGCGGTCCTAAACTGATGAATCTTTGTGAAGAACACAGAGTATGCCCACACAGGAGGAGTATCTCAAAAATGTAGGTGAGTTTATTTTAAGCAATGGTAAATACATCAATTTATCTAGCATACATAATAAGTTAATTTCTTACCCAGAAATTTGCAGAGTTTAGGATGACAGAAACTCTCTGTCTGCAAAACTTCATCTTCAGGACCATCATCACTCTGGTAAATAATTCCCAATCATTGTTGTGACTTCTGAGCCCTGGATGTTGTGTTAAATGCCTGAAGTTCTGATGGTAGAGATGCCCGACAACCCCAGAAAGGAACGGAAACTTTATACGGCTTTTGGTGTTTCTGTCCAAACCGAGATGAAATATCTCTCTGTACTTTATCAGAAACCAAGACTCTTCACTGAGATTTCTAGACTCTCATGGAGGGGCCAGCTCCTAAAATTAAAGGCTTAAATCTCAAAATCTTAAATGGACTTCAACTTAGCATTCTGAAAATTTTGGAAGCCTGGACCCAAATTTTAAAGAGTTGTGATTTACATGAACCTATCAATCTACCCAACTGATATAGTATGACGCTTTCACACCTGACAAAGTTGGATCTTTTGGAAAAATGCCCAGTATTCATCTGGAGTCCTAGGAGATGGGGAAATACTTCCATATCTTAGGAGTTTATTCCAATGTCCTTACGCTGTCACGGTTAATTTGTTATGGTTTGTTTCTCATTTGATTTTTTCTGACTTTGAATTTCATCCAATAATTCTTGCTATGACCTATTTTTCCAGACAAAAGAGCCATCTTGTAGCCACTGATTTTCTCTAGGAATATATTTTTGAGCTTTGCTCAAGTCACTCCTCAGGTTTCCTCTTGATAAAAGAAAAGAACATTGTGAGGCTTTTTTCTCCTCAGGAATTATTCCTTCAAATAATTTTAGGGGCTAGTTTTCTAGACCATCTCCAATTTTTTAGAATCTCTTTCAAAGCCTAGGTACTATGGTACATAGGTACTATTAAGGGTGTAAACTGGAGAGGGGCATTAGGAAGACGGGGCATTAGGAAGACTAGACAATGGGAAGAATTTCTTCACCATGAGAGTGGTGAGACACTGGAACAGGTTTCCAAGGGAAGTTGTGGATGCCCCATCCCTGGGGGTGTTCAAGGCCAGTCTGGATGAGATCTTGGGTAACCTGATCTAGTGGGATGTCCCTGCTCATGACAGGGGGGTTGGAACTAGATGATCTTTAAGGTCCCTTCCAACCCAAACTATTCTGATTTTTACTAGCACTGAAAGCAGTGTTCCTGGACCAACCTCCACTACTGTGGGGGAAGCAGATCATTATCATCCTTATTTTCTGTTTCTTTGATTACTGTCCCAGATCACATGTTTCTGAACATACAGTGATTACCTTACTGCACTTAAACTTACTATTTTGGATTTTTTTCATAGTTTTGCTGTCTGGTTATGACCACCATGCCTGTATTGTAATTGATTATTCTACCTGTCTTATTTCTTCCTCAAATGGTATTAGCAACAGTTTCATACTTCCTTGTAAAGACTTGAGAGACCTTTTGGAAACTGGACCTTTCAAAGCCTCCCTAGAAGGATCTTCCATTAATGAGGATTACACATTCACATCTAGATTTCAAGTCTATCTGTTGACTAGTTCTTAATCTTCTTAATTAGAGTCATCATAACTCTTTACAACGGACACTGTTACTCAGACTCCTAAGTTTTGCTAAGAAATGTCATCAAAGCAAAGAGGTCAATTACAGAAACCTTGCAATTTCTTTAGATTTTAGGGAAAATCCTTAAAAATCCTTACTTACTTCTAAATAAACATAGTTATAATCCCATATAAAAAATTGTTTGGTCTACTCTGTGATATTATAAAAGTCATATCATATTAAAGAAGACACTATTTCACAGCTTAATGTAGACTGTCATTCAGTTTAGTTTCTTATTTGTTTTACTGAGCTTTCCTTTTTCTTGTGCCATGCAGAAGCAATGAGAGCTCTGAGGTTTCTTTAATCTTATCAAGTTACATCAAGTATATGGCATATGTTGATGCATATAATTAATAACAACAAATTCCATATCTGTATCATTTCCACAGAACACATTGAAGAAATATTAGAACTCAGTTCAATATTTCTTATAATAAACAAATGTTTACTTCCTCTTTCTAATCACTCTATGATATTTTTGAAAAATTTATAGTTATTAACAATGACAGTTGGAAAGGAAGACAAATAAGTTGTCATAAAAGAGAGATGAAAAAAAGATTCCCCTATATATCCATCTACTGAAAGGCCTAAATTGAAACTTAATTAATATTAATATTATCCTTAGGCAGAAATTTTGAGGAGAGAAGGGAAATAAAATGGTATTCGGTAAGATACTTAAGTCTATAAAAGGTCCTGCTTTGATGAAATTATAGGGTTTTTTAATGTTTGTTTTTTTCTCTGCCTTCTGTTCGGTGCTAGATATCAACTGATACTATGATTCAATTTTTCATATTTTTGAATGTATCTACATTGTGTGCAGATTCAGTTTCAGATAGGACAAAGAGGAAAGAGTAAAACTCTAAACATAGGAGCAGACATCTGTAATCTTTGTCATGACAGCATCTGAGATGTCTGACACCTAAAGGCAAAATAAAGCCACAAAATATGAATTAAGACACACATACAAAGCCAAACACAGTGTCTTATGTTTGAACTTGGACCTATGCTTAAGATGAAGTATTAATGCTGAAATGGAAATCTTCCCTTGAAAGATTAAAATCCATGGGTTTCATGTGAGAATGAAATGACTTGCCAGTAAGAAACCTCATCTTTTTACAGTCTTAACAGTTCTTGTGTTATAAACCAGAATACCATTGTGTCTTGCTCATAGGAGCTGTAGAAGCTGAATGTAAAATTTGCTCTTTATTATAAGCTTTTTTCTTTTTGTGTAACTAGCCTGGAGCTCGTGGAACATTTATTTACGTAATGTGAATCACATGTAGCTTTCATTCTTTAAAGAACTGATGAACATGTTTTTCCTAAGAAAGATGGTCCCTTTCTGTAACCTTGGTTAACTTCTTTATTAGGACATTGAAGATAACCTACTAAAGATTCCTCCAACACATTATTACTAGTCTTACTTGTGCCTACCGTTCCTAGGGATAGAAACCAGCCTAACAATCAGGCCTCACAAGAACCATCACTGCATATCCACTACAATACCTGAACCAGCTGGTATCAAACAGGGAAAAGTGAAGGACATTGAAGGCTCTTTTGTCTCCTCAATAAAGATACTCTTGTTGCTGTGCTTTACTGTTCCTTGCCACACTTAAACTCTGAGCTTGCAGTGCTTTATTCTTTCGTGTAATGATCTTTAAGAACATAACTGGCAGGATTTTAGAGCCTCCTTAAAAAACCTATTTGTTTAAACATATTATGCCAGTAAATAAAGGTGTGAATTTATTCGTGTGTATATGTTAGGGGTACTGTATTAGGAAACAGAGTTAACAGGAGTATGAATGTACATATATGATATTTTGTTAATTAAAAGGATGTTGTGTGAATTTATAATAATCATAGAATCATAGAATGCTTTGGATTGAAACAGACCTTTAAGATCATCTAGTTCCAACCTCCTTGCTAGGGTTCAGGGATAGCTTCCACTAGATCAAGTTGCTCATAGCCTCATCTAATCCCCCTTTGAACATCTCCAGGGATGGGGCATGCATGACATCTCTGGGCAAACAGTTCTAGTGCCTCACTACTCTTATAGCTAAAAATTTCTTCCTAATACCTAATCCAAATCTACTGTCTTTCATCTTAAAACCATTACCCCTCATCCTGTCTCTGCACTCCCTGCTAAAGAACTCCTCCCCAGATTTCCTGTATGCCCCAGGGCTGGGAGGGAGTCTTTTTTACTGTGCTTAATTCCCCCCCTATTAGTGTCAATAACTAATTGTCTAAACCTATGGAATAAATAACACTATTAAGCAATGCTCTTACTATAGTTACTGTATTCCAGATAATAAAAAGCCGGGTAAATCATCAGATCTGCATGGTTAAATAAGACTCCAGTCCACAAAACACCTTTGTAAGTGATAGTCATTAGGCCTTTTATGAAAGAAGTCGGATGAAAATGACAGATTAAATAAAAATTCAGTTTGAAAATTTTTGTGGTTTAGGAACTAAGAGTTATGTAAATCCAAACCTTAATAAGATCCACTTTTTTAAATTGGGATTTTCATGTAATTTAGACTTCATAAATATATTCTAAAGAAATGTTGCCTCACCCTTTATGTATCTGAAGTTCTAGAAATTCCTAAGTGGCAGAATTTCCATGTAGAATTGTTCCTGCTTTAGCATGTAAAAAACATACCTTAAATCTTTCTCATGGGGATTTATGAGCCTAAAAATACTTATGTCATAAATTACTAATAGATGGTAAGAATGGTTGCTTTCCAGACACGAGCAACAGCGGTTTTCATTCCACAGAATGGCAAAGGATGGAAGTGTTGATATGTTATATTAGAAAACTCACACAGGAATGTGCCTTAGTTCCTTCTGCAGCATAAGAGACTCCAAATCACTATTTTCTCTCAGTCTGGAGAAGGCCTAAGCACTGCACTACAGGCTATTCTAAAAGAAGAAAACATTACTTACATGGCCTGCTATAACACATACAAATAATTTCATATAGGGCTATATCTAAGCATTCCCTGGTCAAGGCAGAGGATGAAAGATTGGCACAATTTTCCCTTTATATATATAAAAAACAGTAACAGTCCTTGCAACTGTGACCCAAACATGGTCTTCCTTTCTGTCTACATCACCAGACTTGAGAATTTCCCACCATCTGGGTTTTTCAAGGTCCTAGCTCTGTTTTCCAAAGCAACAGAGCTGCAATAGGAGGAATTTGGATGGACCTCTCTCTCCAGCCCACCCCAAACCAGCCCACTGATTAAGAGCTCTAGCCTCAATCCTATTCGTGCTGAGAAAGGCCTTTTATCTAGGTTTCTTATTACTTTGGCAAATGTTTCGGGAACCAAGCTATTGTGCACAAAGGCCAAGTTCCTGCCCCCCTCCACTCTGGCCACCTTTTAAAAAATCTGTGTGTATGATCTCTCTGTTCTGCCTCAGTATTTTCTCATCCAAAATGTTCTAAACTTTTAGCTTGAAATTATAAAAACTGTTAATATGGGCTTTTCTGTGGGCTGTTACCTGGCCTATGAGATTCCCTTCAAAAGGAGGTGAAGCAATTAATTCACCATAGGCAGAAATGGAAAAGTGGCGTAACATAAAACACGATCACTTTTTTCCCTTTGTTGGAAATTTAGCCCAAGGAAACAAGAAATATTAATTAAGTTTCTGACTATGACTTTCAGTAACTTGATATTTGAGCAACTCGATATTTGAGCAACTCATTTCTTCAACTCCACTTTATGCCAATTTGTTTTGTTTCCTTTCCAGTCACTGAGGGTGTATTTAATAAGTTTAAACATAAATCATTCACATGCATGAGGTAATTATTTATGAAAAATTTGCATTTTTCTTTTGCTCTGGATTAATGTGCTTTGGAAAAAAGATTTCTTATCAATTGCCACTAAATTCATCTAGAATTATTATTAATAATAATCCAGCATTTGAGTCTGCACAGTAAGCCCAAGCAAAATTTCTACTCATTTCAATTGATCTTGACAGAATCAGACCCCTTAATCTTTCATTTGCATCAAATAAGAAGCTGCAAAGAAAGGCAAAAAAAGCCCCTATTTGTGACATGCTGAGAAATTAATTGATACCTTCAGTATACAGCATTAATGAGTGAGAAAGGAGCAGTGTTAGGCTGATGGCTACTGATATGAATGCCTGTATAATATTGGCTGTCATTTCCAAGCCCAAGGACAACTTTGGAATTGCTTATGGAAAGGGGAAGAGAAATTGAATAAAATAAAGCAAAAGTTCTAACAGCCTCAAAACAATGTAAGGATTTAATGCAGTAGTGTAAAAATTCCTGTTTGGCCATTTTCTCTTATTTAAATACTTTGCTCGTTTTACACTTTGCTCATGCAGGTTTATATTTTTCATTCATTTTCATTTAATATCAACTTACAACTCTTAGATTGCATTGTGGTAAGATGGTTTTAGGAAGTGTGAGGAAAATCTTGAATGCTATTATTATCATTTTAAACCACTGAAGAGTAAGTAGGCCCTTAGAAAATTCAGTCTTCTCTTCACAGCTACTGCATGACTACCCACAACAGCCATGAATCTAGCCTTAATGTACTAATGAAGCTAGTCTGACAGAGCATCTAGTCTGAACTGTAGATGTCATTAAACTACAAAGTTGTCAGAGGGAATCTCTGGAGACAACACAGTCCTCCTTGGCCAAAGGCAGATACCATTAGCCCTCTGTCCTCCCTGGCAGTTGTTGCATTATCTTCTTCTAGCTGAAACATTTCCAGTGACAAAAAAAACATGGTTTACTTTTGATATAGGTATGGGAATAAGGGAAGAACAAAAAGGGTAAGGACAGCAGTGTCAGTCTGTAACACAGTTCATGTTTAACAGTCATAAACATTTGACTAACAGAAAAAATAAGGAAGACAGGGAGTCATTTAAGTGTTCCTTGTGGCTTCTTGTGCCAACAGAGACACTGTGCCTGGCCATTGCACCACTCCAAGAGGGATAGATGTAATGTCATGTTTATTACTCCTGTGTGGGTGTCTCTCATACTCCGGGAGTCTTACCAATGCACTGTAAGCTTATTTGTAGACAACTGATCTGAAGCCTAGCCAGCTGCTTTATCTGTAAGCTGAATCAATCCCTAGGCTTCACTGACTTCAATGTTTGGCTCTCCTTTGACTGTGATGGCAGCCTTGATGGCTGACTGATATATGGACACCTATGTATGAAGTCATCCATGTCTGGATGCCTTACTCGGTAGATGACATCCTTAGCTTTGGCAAATGAGTGTAGAGATGATGTATTTTGACAAGAAAATGTATATATTCTTATTCAACTGAAAGGATTTCCTCTGTCACACACACACACTCCGATTCACATGCATCAAACCCTCATTAGCAGGTCTTGTTAGGTGTTAAAAGTCTTCTTTGTTCTTATAAAAATCACACCTTTTAGGAGCGAGCGGCCCGGCCTTGTTCTGGTTTTCAGCAAATGAGGAGACATGCATCCAGATGACAGAAGTCTCATCTGACTTAAATAGAATCCGCACTTCAACTAGTTTAAATGAACAATTAACCAAACAGTTGAGGTTTCTTTCCTGTTGCAGACTATGTTCTCTAACAGTGCTAAATTAGAAGCTAATTTAATAAGGGATTCCCACATCATCAGATAAGCAGGTACTACAGGTACAAGACTGTATGATAAATGTTGCATGTAAAAATGTAATTATAATACTAAAATATTATACTGCTTAAGAGATGTCTGTCTGCCTTTCTTTGTGTTTCTGTCATTCTTCCTTCCTTCCTTGCTTTCCTTCCTGGAAATTGACTGGATTTACCTTTATTTTTCTATAATACACTATGAGATTATCAGTTGTATTTGTAGCCTGTCTGAATGGCCTTAAAGTGCTGCCTTTTGCTTTAGTTCACCTCAAATTGATATGGTGTTATAAATGCTCCTTTTATTTTGTAGATGTAAAAGTAAATGGCAACTAGAATACAAAACCAATTGAATGTCACTACTAGAAAAATCAAACAACTTTAGATCTATGCTTTATAATATCTTTATCTCCTTGCATTTTGTCTAACCAGGGAACACAAAAAGAAGAGCTTAAGGAAGCCCATTAACAGTTTAACATGCAATGATTCATGTCATTGATTCCTCACAACTTCTTGATTGACTTTAATGTTTCATAGCTTCACTCTAAAGCCTTTGACACAGTTTCTCACAGTGTTCTGCTTAGGGCCCAAAGAGTTGTAGTAAATGGAGTTAACTCCATCTGGAGGCTGGTCACAAATGGGATTCCCCAGGGCTCAGTGCTGGGTCCAGCCCTGTTCAATAACTTTGTCGATGACCTGGATGAAGGCATTGAGTGCACCCTTAGCAAGTTTGCAGACAACACTAAGTTGGGTGGAAGCATCAATCTGCCAGAGAGCAGGGAGGGTTTTCAAAGGTTCTGAGCAAGCTGGACCACTGGGCTGAGACCAGTGGCGTGAGGTTTAACAACAAGGCCAAATACTGTGTCCTGCACCTGGGACACAACAACCCTGTGCAGTGCTACAGGCTGAGGGAAGAGTGGCTGGAAAGCTGCCTGGAGGAGAAGGACCTGGGGGTGTTGCTCGACAGCCGACTGAACATGAGCCAGCAGTGTGCCCAGGTGGCCAAGAAGGCCAATGGCATCCTGGCTTGTATCAGAAACGGCGTGACCAGCAGGTCCAGGGAGGTTATTCTCCCTCTGTACTCGGCATTGGTGAGACCGCTCCTTGAATACTCTGTTCAGTTCTGGGCCTCTCACCACAAGAAGGATGTTGAGGCTCTGGAGCAAGTCCAGAGAAGAACAACAAAGCTGGTGAAGGGCCTTGAGAATATGAGGAAGGGCTGATAGAGCTGTGGTTGTTTAGCCTGGAGAAGAGGAGGCTGAGAGGAGACCTCATTGCTCTCTATAACTACCTGAGGGGAGGTTGTGGAGAGGAGGGTGCTGGCCTCTTCTCCCAAGTGACAAGGGACAGGACAAGAGGAAATGGCCTCAAGCTCGACCAGGAGAGGTTCAGACTGGATATCAGAAAAAAATTTTTCACAGAGAGAGTCATTGGGCACTAGAACAGGCTGCCCAGAGAGGTGGTTGAGTCACCATCCCTGGAGGTATTTTAAAGATGAGCAGACAAGGTGCTCAGGGACATAGTTTAGTGGCAGATAGGAATAGCTGAACTTGATATGCAAGAGGTCTTTTCCAACCTGGTGATTCTATAATTCTATACAAAAAAATTAGGTGGAAAGCTTGACAAAGTTAATCTCTAATTCTTTTCTTTGAGGAAGAAATGTAAAAAATAAATGTTTTGGTGGATATTAGGATTTCAGTTGCAAACATATGAAAAATATTTAATGTTCATTTGTGAGGATCTTCAAAGGGGCTAAAGAGAATGTGACAAAGAAAGAGGAGAGTGACATACAAAAGCAGGCATTTTAGAAGTTTAACTTCAGTCCTGAATTTCCTTGTGAAACTTGAGCTGCTAGGTATTACACCCTGAGAGCCAGAGATGGTATTAGCAGGAGACTTAGCCAAAGGTTCAAAAGCATTCATCTCCTACTGATGGTTTAAGAAGATTTCAGGGTGAATCAGCTTACTTTGGTCCTGTGCCCAGAGCAGATTTTACCCTTACTGGAATGCTTGAAGGTTCAAATGACTTCTGCAAAAGCTTTAGGTACAAGTGTTTACATTCCCTATGCCACTCCAGGATTTTCAAAGACTTGTCTAAGGTTCACTACAAAGCTTCATTCTTCCTGGGCAAAATCCTAAATAACAATTTGGAGTCCCATATGTTTGACCAGTACTCAATTCATGAGGCACAGACAGGATTCACATTTGCTCCTACATCCTATTTAAAGTTCTTTCTTCCCCAGCAGGTTTAATGCATCTTCACTCTTTTGATTAGTGCAGCCTCTGCCACAGGTTGCCAGGGCAAAAAAGATGACAAAAGCTGTAATAAATACTACAGGTCAAATTTTGCTATCATCTAATGAGCTAGTTTTAGAAATTGTAATCTTTCTCCCCAGTAATGACTCGTCTTCATTTTAATGTTCTGTCATTTGATCCTTTACTGATTGAGTGCTAATACTGCACTTATTATTTCAATGATTCTCTATCTTGGGATACTTTCTGGCCCTAGGCACTTGCAGCTCTGTCCTCAAACCATTATGGTCTCTGTTCCTGTGTATTGATTGCCTCTTGTGAATGCCAAGCCAGCAGAATATATCAGGCAAGTTTGCAGCCTATCTTGGGCTCACTTGTTTTACTTTTCTGGGTAATGCAAAAGTTTCAGCAGCTCAGGTAATTTTGCTCACTACAACAGAATCTTTCAAAATAATGATCCAATCACATAGTAGTATGCTGCTTCTGCCTGTAAAGATAGTGTTAATATATATTTAAGAAATGAAATTCAGTATTAGCTCCTAGGCTAAAGAACGCTGCTGGCTAAATGACAAACAAATGCCATTTCTTCACAGTATAAGCCTAATGCAAGACACCTTCTTTGATAAGCTTGGCATGCGGATATGTGATCAGCTCCTATGGCTGTTGGGAATGCTTGACTGTGACAGTGGAAACTTTAGGTGAGAAGGGATTATCAGTGGGAGGAAAGAGGTTTTTCATTTATTTTTAGTGAAAAAAAGGGGGCAGAAAGGATACCCTGGAGAAATACATTCTAAAATAGGTTATTCATTATCTCAGCTGGCATTTCTGAAACCTTGGCCTAGCTTCCATCCTGACTCTATGATAAAACCTTTCTCACCATCAGCAAGGACATCTCTGGCTAGTATAACACAAAAATCACTGTATTTTTTTTACTGAAAATGTAAAGGTATCATATTTCAAGGTTGTACTAATTACCAGCAAGAAACATCCAGCAAAAAGGTTTTGATTTTTTAAAGTTCCTTTTTTCAATTTCTTAAAATTCTGAAAATATAACTGTAAATCTTTGCTTTCTCTTCAATTTATTTACACCTAGGAACATCATTGTCTCAGAATAAAGATCCTGGGGGACTGTTACTACTGTGTGTCAGGGCTCCCAGAACCTCGCCAGGACCATGCACACTGCTGTGTTGAAATGGGGCTCAGCATGATCAAAACTATCAGGTAATGATTTTTTTTTTTCTTTTTCTACCTCTTGTTTCATCATTTCTGACAGTGTTTTGAACTTCTTATCTAGAATGCTTTTACTAGACGAGTGATTCCTATGGTGGTTCAGAAATCTCTGGATTACCATTGTGAAAAGTTCAGGACTTATTGAATCCATGGAATGAGCGGAAAGAGATACTAAACAGCTTTGATTAACCTGTGCTTTTTCAGAGCATGCAACACAATAGGTGTGTGTGCATTGTGAGTGATAGGCTTCACAGATCTTAACAGTTCTCACTTCGTACTGTTGTCATTGTTAAGAGGAGATTGAAGAGGAGGAGACTGAATTGCTTCCAATAATCTACTTTAACAAAATTAAACAAGATAAACACCAAATAGACAGCTGTGGCAATACTTTAGCTTGGAAACTAGCTCATAGACAAAATTGTAAGCACTAAGATTGCCCAAGGAACAAATCTTACTTGTTACATTAGGTTGATGCTTAAATCCACATAGGCTGGAAGTTTTTAATTAAGGGATGTGTTCCCATCGTGTAAATACAGTTGTGTTGATTATAGTTTCTTGTATTTTGATGCAATCGGGATTAAAAATAACAAAGTTCCAGCAGCTCGTGTATAGAGCTTGTCCAATGTTTGTGACAGTAGCTGAAATCTAATGCTCCAAGAGGCTTTTTTCATCTTTTTTATCCTCTATATCAGTATTGCTGAGTTCCCATTCTCCATATCCTTCTGCTGCTTGCTTCCCTAAAACAGTGTTGCCTAACCTGAGCACTCTCCTCTTTCCATGGACATTTTTCTGTCCAATTTATTTGTCTGCTTCTTTTCCAGACTCCTTTTCTTCCTTTAATCTGAGTGTGTCTCATTGCATATGTCACAGAGTTAATGTGTACTGCAGCTGGATTACAGAGATGTTAATAGAGAGAGAATTTGACAAAAAGTTAATTAAAGGAAATTATGACTGAATAAAGATTATGCAACAGTGATATCTAAGAAGATTAAATTCAATTATCACATACTAAGCAATGCACAAAGTAATCAATATTTTGCTTCTGGAATCTCCACAGTGAAAGTGAAACACAAACAAGAGAACATGCAATGATGAAGAAAGCTCCCAGCACTGTTAAAAATTCTTGGAGAAACACATCAAATCCCGTGCATTTTCTTGGTAATACCATCTGCACATTGCAAGACATTTTTATTCTAGGACAGTAAAATTCTGTGAATCTCCTTACACATGTGGAAGTCTTTAGTACTCTGGTACACTTTCATGAACTGGATATCAAAGACAGTAATCCAGTAGATACAGTACCGTAGTTTTAGTATTTTAAATGACAGTTATATTCAGTGGGAGCTAGGAATCCGAAGTCCATTAAGGCTATGGACCCTCTGGCTAATTCAGTTCATATTTCCTCCAATTTATATGATAATCTCAATATCTGCATTTCTGGACATTCGATGAGGCTTTTCTGTTCAGACTATAGGAGCCTTATGTTACTTATCTTAATGCATGCTCATATATTCACAGGGAGAACTGATCCTTCCATAGGATGTTACAAATACTTCAGTCAACATTTCTGAGAGTCTAGTTAGTACTTAAACTAGTAAATATCTTGCACAGTTAAAGTGAAAAAAAAATAAAATCAACCTTTACCTTTCTTTAGAAAACTGACAAATCCAGGTACTTTTAGAAATTCTGATACTTGTACCAGTTTAAATTCTTCATGCAATTAATGCAGAAGGAAGCTTTAAATTTGGCAGACCAGTTTTTCCCCTTCAGATCCTCCAGGATTCCTCTTCTCTCTGTTGACAAAAGGAAGTTGGTAACATTGACAGGATCAATACAACACTTCTGGTGAGGAGTGCCCCAAAATCTACCATCTCAGGATACCATTGCTGAATTTTCTTCTAGACTCCTTGATGACTGCAAGGTCAGCAGGAATTGAACAAGAATTTAAAATCTACTCATTACACAACATGTAAAATAAATCTACATGGATAGATTGACTCACAAGGGACTTCTGAGTATTTTAGTACAGCTCATATCCATACAGCTAAAGTGTTAAAGTATTGTTAATTGAGGTTCTACAAATTGATCTTAAGATCATATACCAAGGATTGAGACTTGAGTCTTGGTGCTGCACTTCCCTCTTTGCAGTTATAAGGAACTGTTCTGAACACAACAAAACATCACTGTATCTTGTTACAAACCTTATAAAAAGAAAAGCTATTCTTGTTATCCCACTCTGTCTTGTTTTACTTTGCTTCCTCAGCCACTGAATACAATTGAAATACAACTTTCTGCCGTAGAACGGTTCCACTAAATCTGATATTTACTCTGAAACAAGGAAGCTTTGCCCCATAACATTTGTGCACAAGTAAGAATTCTAACTCTGTCTTGCAAAACCCAATCTCCTGCAAACTTTCTTTAGCTTTAGTTGGAAGCATAAATTAAGTTAAATGAAACAAGCTGTTCACAAGAGTATATTTAGTATATTGTTTAGCTGGTTCTCTTATCTTTTCACACACAGTGTAGCTCTTCCTCCATTTAATTTTTTTGAAGCCTGTCTGTACTGACAGTTGACAGAAATTAGATACTAATAGAATATTTAGTCATCAGATGATAGTGTTTCATTTTAACAGTTACCTCCCAAGACAAATGGATGTCAGAGAGAATGATCAGGGAAACTAAATCTGCAATCGCTCTTACCTACGAAAAAAAAAGCAGCCAAATTGTATTTACCTTTATGTCTATACAGGGAGGGAAAAAAATGTAAGAACACAGTCATCAGTGTTTTCATTGCTTGTTAGTGAAATTCCAGAGCTGTGTTGGAGTGACGGAAGGATGGAATTGTGGGTGGGATATGTGATAAAATATAAGACGGGGCTACCTATATGATAACAATAACATTTGCAGCGTGAGCTTAAGACCTAACAATAAAAGAAGCCTATGTTTGGTGAGACAATCACTTCTTAAAACATATTGAAATAGATAAGAGAAAGATAGAGGAAAAAAAAAAGTAATTCGGAATTGAGATAATCACATTATGATCCAGACAGAGATCACCATGCTTGTTCATTGAAGTTTTCCAGTTACAAGTGAGATTCCCCAGGGGTCAGCGCTGGGTCCAGCCCTGTTCAATGTCTTTATCAAGAACCTGGATGAAGTCATCGAGTCCTCCCTTAGCAAGTTTGCAGATGACACTAAGCTGGGAGGAAGTGTGGATCTGCTGGAGGGTCGGGAGGCTCTGCAAAGGGATCTGAACAGGCAGGACAGCTGGGCAGAGTCCAATGGCATGAGGTTTAACACTGCCAAATGCCGGGTCCTGCACTTGGGGCACAACAACCCTGTGCAGTGCAACAGACTAGGAGAAGTCTGTCTAGAAAGCTGTCGGGAGAAGGACCTGGGGGTGTTGGTTGACAGCCGACTGAACATGAGCCAGCAGTGTGCCTAGGTGGCCAAGAAGGCCAATAGCATCCTGACTTGTATCCGAAACGGAGTGATCAGCAGGTCCAGGGAGGTCATTCTCCCTCTGTACTTGGCATTGGTGAGACCTTTCCTTGAATACTCTGTTCATTTCTGGGCCCCTCACCACAAGAGGGATGTTGTGGCTCTGGAGCGAGTCCAGAGAAGAGTAACAAAGCTGGTGAAGGGGCTGGAGAACAGGCCTTATGAGGAGCGGCTGATAGAGCTGGGGTTGTTTGAGGAGGCTGAGAGGAGACCTCATTACTCTCTATAACTACCTGAGGGGAGGTTGTAGAGAGGAGGGTGCTGGCCTCTTCTCCCAAGTGACAGGGGACAGGATTAGAGGGAATGGCCTCAAGCTCTGCCAGGGGAGCTTCAGACTGGATATCAGAAAAGAATTTTTCACAGAGAGGGTCATTGAGCACTAGAACAGGCTGCCCAGGAAGGTGGTTGATTCACCTTCCCTAGAGGTGTTTAAGGCACGGGTGGATGAGGTGCTGAGGGGCAAGGTTTAGTGTTTGATAGGAATGGTTGGGCTCGATGATCCGGTGGGTCTCTTCCAACCTGGTTATTCTGTGATTCTGTGATTCTGTGATTCCATTCTTTGGGTAGGGCTGTGAGGAGAGGGATAGCTGCCTAAAATGTAGTGAGGGAAGTTCAGAGGGAAAGTGAGGTAAAAGAGAAAGGAGGGAAACCATGAAAGAAAGTGGAAGTAGAAGACAGACTGAGAAGAGAGGAGAAGGAAATAATCTTAAAGAAGAGGAGAGAGTACTTTCGAAGTGGAAATAATAGTGCATAGTTTGTCAATGTCGAAACTGAGATGAAAATAATGAATCTTGGTGTGGTGGCCTCATTTTAAAACGCTTGTTAAACATTTTCATAAAGCTGCAGGGAACAGTTGCAAAAATAATTTATGAAGCAAAAGTGCTTTTAAAATAAGAGAATTGTGAAGCTTGATCTGTTTTGCTGAGTGGAAAAAAGAACTGAGAAGTTATTTGGTAGCTGCACATAAAAAATATATGGGCAGAAAATGCTAGATTTAAAAATGGGTGATGGTATTACTAAGAGAAGCGATGGCTTTTCTGTCCATCAGTGTTTTCAAATCAAAACTAAGCTCATTCTGGAATAAATACTTATATCCAGTGCAAAGTATTGCATGATGAACAAGCACAATTGGGTAAACAGTATCAATCCATGTAGCAGAGGATGTCAAGGTGGACAATGAAACTGTCCCTTCTGCTCTTCAGCTTGGCACACAGTGGCAGCATGAATGAGAAGCCTTCTGTTTTCACCGTCACTGTCCCTATTTCTAAGATCCCTATGACTGGGAAGAGAGAGAGGAGGGAAATTGTGTGAGGCTCAGCTCCTCGAAAACTCACTCATATGGTATAATGATGGAAATCCTACAGCAATCCACATAACGGTGGAAATCAAACAAACCTTTATGCTGTTATATGCTTGGTAAGTCAAAGAGTTCTGAGTGATTTCATCTCTTGGATTATTTCCCACTGAAAGACCAGCTGAAAGGGTAATTATTATGACAGAAAAGGTAGTTCTAGCATAAAATGTAAACTAAATTCCAGAAATTAGGTAACAGTTCATCTTTATTAAAAGTCTATAATTGGCTACTAATATTAATATCAGTTCATGAAAGAGGAAAAAAAATCAGCCCTTGCTCTCAGAAGAGAGAATAATGTTTCACAAAACCAAAAGATATTGCTTGCCTTCATTTCTGTAGGGTGTTGGAAATGGTCTTTGCAAGATATTCACAAGTTCAGTCACCACTATTTAGAGTGAATGATTACATCGTCAGTTCCACATGTCCATTTCAGCCACCTACTGTGAATGAACAGTGTCAGAACAGTATATCTTTCCCTGTTTTTTGCTCTTTGGTTACCATATGAATTGAACAGGGTAAAAATTAATAAGTCTGTCTACCTCTGAAACCTCTTTTCTTTGAATATGCCATCAAATACAACCAAAGCTATGTTAGCAAGATGGCATAGAAGTCTATGTATTTATATAGTGTTTTATAATATAGTTTTCAAATGAAAATAATTGATAATATTGTTTGTAGATCCTTGTGCTGTATTAGTTTCCTGCCTCTCAAAGCAGATAGACATAAGAAATATGAATACAGCAGTGGTTTAACTCTGCCCATGTTGCTCCAGTATCTGTCTAAACCCAAAACAAGTCAATTATATTAATGATAAGTCTGATGACGCGAAACATCTCCAGATAGTAGTTTCTGCTGATGTTGGAATGTAAGTCTAATTACAACATAAACTCACTCAGGGCCTATTTTTAAATGGCTTCTTGGGATAATATCTGCCTTAAATGGTAAATTCAATGCTGTGTAAAGTCCATCTACAAAATGTTTTATCCTGTGACTCATAATACCTGTGCTACATTCTTCAGTAGTTTTAGTGCACCCTGTTTTCTAGCTTTTTAAAAATAATGGATATCTTCTTCACAGGCATGACAGTTTCCAGAGTCACACAAAAAAACCAGCACTTACCTCAGTTCCCCTACTATCCTTTCATGTCAGCAATAAAAAGCATTTGAGTTCATTTAAGAAAATTCCACAAACCTGTTCTGACCAGCCAAAATGTTTTATATGTAATTGTACCTCAGGATGATAACATGGTTCAGTTTGGAGCAGATATCAGGAGCTCACTAGTCCCACTTTCTGCTCAAAGCAGGGTCAGCAATGACCCTTATTTACTTCAAGCAGAATGCACAGACTTTCCTGTTACATCTGCATGAGGATGATAGTGTCTGTGTCTTGATAGGTAAATTAAACCACCCCACAGAATGTCAGTTGTCACCAAGAAGAGGTGGCACAGACTGGCCAGCTCCATTCTTCTAAAGTTTTTTTGCTTCCAAAACAAAGTTGTTGTATTCAGATCATCTACTGCAAATGGATCACATTCAAACTCATAAACCTAGGAACAAGTACTAAGAGAGCCAGTTGGCAAGGAAAAAACCATCTGGGACTGTTCTAAGTATCTCAAATGATATACAGAACCTTGCCCAGTCAAACTGATCAGCACAAATGTAGTGTGCCACTATTTGAACCTGCAAGGCATGAATTCCAGGGCATTTTTGGCAGCTATGGAAAAGGTTGGAAAGCAGATTTCTGATATTTGGCTCACCTTCTCAAAATCAATAGGAAAGCCCCTGATTAACAACACAAAAATCAAATGCCCATCAAAGAATGCTCTCCGGAATGAAAGACCAAGATCCAATTAAAATCAATGACATTTTTATCACTGACTTCACTGAAATGAGATATGGCAGGAATAGCACCATTCACAGTTGCCTCATCCTGGATAAAATGTCAGACAGCTTGTGAGGTAAACAGAGTTGCCTTATAGATCACCACAGAATCACAGAATAACCAGGTTGGAAGAGACCCACCAGATCGTCAAGTCCAACAATTCCTACCAATCCCTAAATCATGCCCCTAAGTACCTCATCCACCCTCACCTTAAAAACCTCCAGGGACGGTGAGTCAACCACCTCCCTGGGCATCATCAATAATGCAGCTTCATGTACCTGCTTTGTCAAAGTATTTGCAGAGAGCTTGTAAAGTATTGGAAGAAAATACTATTTTTAATTAAAAGTTTCATTGATAATTGAATAAATTTAAGAAACAGAACTAAAAAGTGTAAAATACCTGAGCATATGGAAAATGAACACTCTTAATTTTTTCAGTATATAGTGCATGCTATTATTTATGAGAAGTTATTTCTGAATAAATAGGAACAACCTCTATTGATAAAGATTACCCAGGGTTCAATGTTTCAAAGATTTTAATTACTTATTTTTTCCTACAGCAGTATATAAACAAGACCTCATAACATATGTGGTAGCCTGGCTGCTAGGATGTTTGATTTGACCATGGTGAAGTTCTCTTCTCCACATAATTCAGAAATCTGTTTCAGCTCACATCACTCCAAATTTTAATGAAAAAGAACAATTCCATACTTTTTACATGATAATCAATCACCTTACTTTTAATCTACAACCATTTCCTCTTCATTCAGTTTAAAACCTTACAATAAAGTTTAATGAAAGCTAATGCCTCCACAAACAAGTTCTCAGCTGCTGTGCTCGCTGTCTTGTGTTGCAAACAATAAAGCAACAGGAGCAGAACTAGATCATCATTCTGCTTTGATTCATGTTCTGGATAGAGTCTGTTTAAATATCTCAAACTGCCTGTGGCTTAATTCAATCAGGTCCCTCATGCAATTAGTTTCCTACTTATCAACATAAGAACACATTGCTGTGAAGGGCAAGTAAGAGAAGGATATGAAGATGGGTACTCTGCAAGTGCACCAGTACCACAGTAGACAGAAAAACAGAGCAGCATTTAGTCAAAGGATGCAGGCAGGTAGCCAAATCCACTCTGACTCTAGATGAAGAGCTGAGGTCACATATCACCTGAGCAGCACACAGGAATAAGTTGCTGGGAGGTTGTGAGAGATGAGCCAAGGGAGGTAGGACCTTGATTAGGGTCTGTAGTGTCAGGCAGGAGGTAGTGTGGACAGTACAGCTATATGAAGTTTTGAACAAATGTTTAAGTCCTATGTGGTTGATTGAGGCTGACGAAGCCTTTTCAAGCCATCATCACAGTATGCATCAACCACCTCTCTAGGAAGCTTTTTCCAGTGTTTGACCACTCTCTCAGTAAAGAAATGCTAATATTTAGCCTATACCTCTTGTGGCACAACTTTGAACCATTCTCATGTTTTATCACTGGATTCCAGAGAGGAGCGCTCAACTCACCCCGCAATTTCACCAGCAGTTGCCCTCCTCTGGATGCATTCAAGGACATTCGCTTCCTTCTTAAATTGTAGGACCCAGAACTGCACACTATATTCAAGGCAAGGCTGATCCAGTACAGTGGGATAATCTCTTCTTTTGACCAGCTGATTATGTGTTTGATGCACTCCAGGATGTGGTTTACCCTCTTGGCTCCCAGAGTACACTGATGACTCCTGTTGAGCCTGCTGCTGACCAGCAACTGCAGATCCCTTTCTGCAGGGCTGCTATCCAGCCTCTTCTCTCCCAGCTTAGACTTGTGCCCAGCATCACACTGTCTGGCATTCTGACTTAAATTCCATGCCACTGATGACTACCCAATGCTAGTATCTGTCCAATGTTGATGCTGGTATTTACTAGCAATTAAATACTATAGTACTTAAAAATCAAAATTGATCTAATAAAGTGAGACAATAAATATGCTGTGATATATATGAGATAAATATATGCTGCTAGACCATTCTAGTAAACTTAAGGTCCTCTTATTGTGTGTATTTTCCAATGAAGAGCTTTTTGCTCATTATTTCTCTGGATCCAATTAGCTTTTTATTTCAAGATAAGTAAAACAGGCATAAAATGAGAAATAATTATCTTAACAAAAGAAAAAGGCAGACTGGGCAACTAACATGTGGGGAGTTGTGTGATAATTCCTCAGGCAATTATAAGTATCAGTTTAGATATTTTTGTATAAAAATTCTTCAAAACACATTACCAATTACAGTGCTGTCACATCTCTCTCACAACATCTAAGATACTACTTATATCATGAAGGAGTTCTTCACATGTCCCTCCAGAGACAGGAGACTCCTTAACGTTGATATTTCAAGTCCTTTTGCTTGCAATCCAATAAATTCGTAGACAAAAACTCATATTATCATAATGTGTATAAATCTCTTTCCAAAGCTTCATTTTTGATATTTTATTTTATTATTTTATTTTATTTTTAAATTTCTTATTTTTAGATATCTGAAAAATGTTAGCTTCCTGATATGATGAACAGAAGTTCTATTGTAGGCAAATAACTGCACTGGGACATGTCATAGAATCATAGAAACACAGAACATCAGGTTGAAAGGGACTTATAGGATCATCTGATCTGACCTTTCTTGGCATAAGCACAGACTACAAAAGTTGGCCCATCACCTTGTCCAGACAGATCTTGAAAGTGTCCAGTGCTGGGTAAACCACCACTTCCCTAGGGAGATTATTCCAGTGGCTGATTGTTCCCATTGTGAAAATTTTTCCTCTTGTGTCCAGTTGGAATCTTCCCAGAAGTAATTTGTACTCATTATACCACCTCTTTTCCATGTGACTCCTTGTAAATAAGAAGTATCCATCTTCCTTGCAGGCACCCTTTGAATATTGGAACATAGTGATGAATCATACGCATGTTTTCCTGCAAGGTTTCAGAATAAACAGGAAAGGGAAATAAAGATCAATTGCTTATCTTCACTTCCTCACACTTTCATATGACTAGTTTCCCTCAATTTTAAAACTCTTATTCACACCCCTACCCCAACTGAACTGATGCCCCATTGCAACATGGAAAGGCCAAGACTGAACACAGTAAGTAATTTACCCTTTTCACCTATAAAGAGGGTCTGTCAAGGTCATGACAAGGCATCTGAGGCAACAGTATTTAGCTGCAGAGTTGTGAAATAGAGTTGTTTATTCTTTGTCTGCCCTGTTGTGTGTTCTTACTGCGCTGATGTTGACTTCAGTGACCATCGAATCGGGACTATTTACAGAAAAACAGCAGCCTTGTTTGTAGACCAACAGTAGCAACACGCTTTTCCTGTTGTGAGCTTGCTATTCAAACATTAATGAAGACTAGCTCTAGCAGTATTCCCGGTGCAAATGTTTTTTGTCACACAGGCAGAAGTGGAAAAGTGCTCTCTCTATCATCCCACTGGATACAGCTCAATTATTTCAGTTATGAGCTTCCCGTGCTAGATTATCTCAACACTCATTTGGAAGAAGCAGTCCTACATCTAACACAATACCAAGATGCCTGTTGCTGTGAACGATGTATTTTATCTCATATTGGAGAAGGAAGACACTATATTAAAATAGTAAAATTGCCTTTATAATCAACAGATATATTAAACGAAAACCATGCTGGGACAAAGTCCCTTTTCTGTGACTGCTAACAAGTATGCACACATTTAGTTTTGAGAAGTAAAATGGTCTTTACCATTACACAGAACAGAAGAAACTGGGAAACTGATTTTAGAATCATGCTGGTGTCGTAACAGAATGAATGGTGTTCTGGCCAAATCTACTGAAAATAATTTGCCTTTGGAAAAAAAGTAACTCTGGAAAATTTCAATCAATAAAGTAACATTTTTGAAATAGTCAAAATTATTCAAAAAAGTGGAGTAGAATATGAAAGTCTATGCAAGTCTGATGGTGATAATTTTTGCAATGTTGTTGAATGCTCTTTTATAATTCGAAGCTAAAGGACTCAATGAGTCCAAATATTTCACTCAGACATCTTTTTCTCTCTCTCCTTCCGTCTAATAGGTACATGTGCCACTGAACCATACATGCAATTAAGCACTTAATGATAACCTGGCTTTTAATGTCATTTTATCACTACATGTACTTTGCTACCTAGAAAGTGACCTCTTTGTTTTACAGACTAAGTGGTTCTTCATAACAAATTGCACTGTATTTTCCATTGTACCCTTTTCTAAAAGATATGAAAAGCTGTGGGATATACTTTCATGAGTCTGGCCTTTTCTTTTCTTGTTTTGTTTAACAGATATGTTAGGTCAAGAACGAAGCATGACATTGACATGAGAATAGGGATACATTCAGGATCGGTTCTATGTGGAGTGCTGGGCCTGCGAAAGTGGCAATTTGATGTCTGGTCATGGGATGTGGATATTGCAAACAAACTCGAGTCAGGTGGAATTCCTGGGTAAGGCAATGTGTATGTCCCACAGTTAGAAAACATCGTCGACACAGTACACTGCTAAATTTGTCTCTTATGTTATAATATCAACTATGACTTTTTTTATTTTGTGGATATTTTGAGGTTGGTAGGATTTGTGAAGTTATAATCAAAAAAAAAAGGTAAAAATGGTCAGCTTGCAGACGCATTGGAAAAGATAGAAATGTGAGGTTTTTTCCCTTTGCCAGCTATGATTTCCTGAAAAAAAAAGTCAGTGGCTGTATTCAGCCCGTGTAACACAGAGGCAGCCTGAATTTCTCACTTAGGTGTTAATCACTCCTGAGTTTCTTCAGGCTTCATTCTCCCATCCTTTGCATTCAAATGCTACTGTAATTCATTTTATTTCATAATGCACAAAGTGTGGGAAGAATTATGTGTGCAGAGGTCATTACACTAATAACAAGGCATTATGAGCAGCAAGCTCTCTAGGGGGTGTTTTTAAAAAAATGATGCTTTAATAGATGTTTTGAGACATTTATGTCACCTGTCTATATGTGAAAATATATGATTTTCCATTGAGCTGCTTCTTTTTCCTTTGTCTGAGGTGGCTGATTCATCTGTAAGATAACATTATTTCTGCCTGACATAGCTTTTACATCACAATTGTTTGGAAACTGCAAATTCTAAGTTTGAAGAAACAGTACTGGTTGAAGCAATACTCTGTTCACTTTTAGTTCCACCATTCATATGTGAAAGATGTAGCAAAAGGTCTCCTACAACAAATGAGGTTTTGGCCATCGATTATAGAAGCAATAGCAGCGGACAACTTTATGTGAAAATAATCCAGTTATTCTGTGATTCTTTGATTCTATGAAAATCTAACTGATGCTGTCACCTTGAGTGAGAGAGGTTTTAGTTAAATCTGAGTTATGTGCTCCCTGCAGACACATCAGGATCTGTCAGAGCTCTCATGTTTCCCAGAAGTTAGAAAGATGTTTGCTTTATATTGTATTTGCAAATGTGGCCCCCTTCCACCATTCCCCATAGAAAGCCTTTATACTAATGCATATTCCTAGAATCAGCAGAAAATGAAACATTGCATGCTCCAAAATCAACTTTTATACTCTGCATATGTGGTTAGCGTTTAAAATTGAAGAAAAAATTTCTTTCCCTGCTGTTTATCCTACGTGAGAGCCCTAGATGACTCTGAAAGGTCACATGCTGCTTTGATAATATAAGCAAATCAATCATCTTGGTTTCACCATCCACACCTGCAAAAAAGTCTAGTTTATTGCTGTTAATGTGTGCAAGTAGTATGGCTATTAATGAATAACCCAGAGAGCGCACCGCCTTGCTATTGTTGATAAAATGCCTGGCTAGGTTGCAGTCTATTGGAGCAGAGTGATTTCCACTCCTGTTTATCAGTTTGCCAACAGAACAAAGCCTGTATGTAACAGCAATTCACTAAGCCCCTCAAAACAGTGATTTACACCAGGCTTTCCTAGTGTGCAGAGCAGATTTGACAGAGCAGTTGAGTTCACTTCAGCCTCTCCTTACTTCTGCCTGCTGCCAGCATTCAAATCACCCTGCTTGTCACAACGCTGAGATGATTCCCATTCGCTGCTTTCCTCTGTTCCATGGTAAAAGCTGCCCTGCTGTTCTGAATGGTCCTGCTCCCACAGTGTGAAACAAGAGCAAAGATGAACCACAGCCCTTTCCTGAGCACGTGGCAGAGGAAGGCACCTCGCCTGCCTGGGTTGAGAAGGATCCCTCCACCCAGTCTGGGGGCAGGAGCGAAGGGACTCAGCTCTTCCTCTCAGTGGTCACATACCACCCTGAGACCTCGCAAGCATGGGTGATGCAGGAACGGATCGTCCTCGAGTTAAGGAGCATAAGTAGGCAGACCAGTAGAAATGGAAGGAGGCTCTTGGGAGCACTGAAAAAATACCCAGTAATTTCCGGTTTTCTGAGAGGAAAAGCATGTGTCCACAACACCTGAGAAGGAGACTATGTAAGATCCTACAGTGTTATTTCAGACACTGTAATGCTAGAACCCTGCCTTCTTATAGTTTTCACCTGGTATATCTAGACATGAATCCATGGTATTGAATTGGTACAAAACTCAGATAATAATTAATTTTCCAGTATGTAACATTCAGAGGTAACATCCAGACTTTTGTGTCTTATATTTTCAGTATTAAGACAGGCTCTACTTTTTTTTACTTCAATCTTCAGTTTCCCAATCTACCATATTTTTGTAAAATTAGAAAGACATCTCTCCACTAAACATTTTAAATTTTTTAAGCAAGCTGTACCAAAGGTGAAACTTGAAAATATTTTTAATCTACAAACTATTTATTACTATTTGGTCCATTTGAAGTTATTACATGAATTGCCAGCTCCACACTCCAGTTAAAGCTGTTATCATTTCAATTATATAATACATATTTCAGGGGTTTATAATGCAATATTATATTATAAATTTATATTAGCTGAAATTATATTAGTTGAAACTCAGCACAAAGATAGTCACCCTGGCAACTAATGTATCATTTTCTTTTTCTTTCTTCTTTTTTTTTTAAATTACTACTTTACTTAAATCAATTTAACCTATTTGGGTTTCTTAGAGCTAGAAAAATGCGTTGTCTTTCTGCGAGGTCATATGTTCTGGTTTTAAAGTCCAGGCCAATAGCTGTTTATGTTTAAGAAACATTTTTGGTGTTTTTTATTTTCAGTTTTACTAATATTTGACCAGGAAAGAGTACTTATCTCAGTGGACATCATGACGGCATGTCTTCAGACACTGAAAGCTGTACAATTGTACAAAACTTGTGTTGACTTCAGAGGGAATTTGAGACAAGTTGAAAATAGCTGAGTTAGATATTTTTTGATCTTTTCATTAGATACCAATACTTAAAATTCCACATAGACCCGAATTTTGCCAAATTCTGATACTCCAGGGCATTGCACACTGCTTAAAGACAACTTACACTTTATTTTCTGATAATACGTGCACAACATACATGTACTTATAACCCTTTACTCCATCACTATTTTATGCAATGTAATTCTCTTATGGTATCCCTTAAGGTTCAGAGGAAAGTTCCAAAGGGGGATGCTTGGACCATTTCCTTCATTGGATATAAATCAATTTGTGGTACCTGAGAAAAATATCTCAGCATCTATCATCAAGAAATGATCATCAATTTTAACTGACTCTGAATTTTAGGAATTTGTCTGCAGGTTTGACTTTCCGAAAGTGTCATGCATCCAAAGTTTGAAAAATGAGCCAATTTTAATGGAGTCACTAAATTTATTTGCTTGAGTTAGGTAAATATCTAATGAATATCTCCTGTTATTACATTTATGATGCTGCATTATAAAGTATAGCGTGGCTAACTATCTGGATGTGTTGTAGAGGTGTTTGCAATTTATCCTACCTGTAGGAATATGAAGGTTTCTTAGAAGTAGACAAAAGAAAGCCCAACTCTTTTTTTTTTTCCTTTTTTTTTCTTTTTTTTTTTATTAACTTGAACTTCTTTCAGTCCTTCTCAAGCAGTCATAATTATGAAAGTCCAGGTACCAAACACTTCAGGCTTTAGTGGAAGAATTCCAAAGTCCTACTGTGCTTTTGCAAAATTTGAGCTTTTTTATGTCATCTCTTAAATTCATCTTCATTTTTGCAAAAGCTTTTTGAATTCATCACGTAATCTTACCAGAAATTATCCCCTCACTTATTTTTTTATAGTTTCCCTATTTCCCTAATTCACTTGATGCAACCAGACAACTAATTTCAACTGTTCAAGACACCTTAGGTAGCTGAAGGAAATCAAAAAGCTTCACATAAACTGCTCTAATGCATACCACGTAGTTTCCTTTCACCATATTTATCTTCAGTGGCAATTTTCAATCACTCTGGATAGTATTTTACTATACTCCCATTAAGCTGTTGCTGTGAACAAAGGTTTCAGGTGTGAATATCAAAGTGTTTTTTCTGTGACAGGACTAAGTGAATTCATGAGATCCTAGTGGTGTGACCATGTCTTGAGAGTATTTTTCCCCAGTTGAAGCTCCCATTTGTAAATACACTATTTAGTTTTCCTTATAGAAAATCATCAAGTACAACAGAAAGCCTATTTATCCATCATATTAAAAATGATGCAGAGTTCATAAACTCCTTCTTACCTATGTATACTAGAACAAAATTGGTATTTGCTACTACTTATTTCACTTATGCAGGAGAATTCACATCTCCAAAGCCACTCTGGACTGCCTGAATGGGGATTATAAAGTTGAAGAAGGGCATGGCAAAGAACGCAATGAATTCTTGAGGAAACATAACATTGAGACCTATTTAATTAAACAACCTGAGGAGAGTCTATTGACTTTGCCTGAAGATATTGTGAAAGAGGCTGTCAGCTCCTCTGACAGGAGGAACAGTGGAGCAACATTTACTGAAGGATCCTGGAGCCCTGAACTTCCGTTTGATAACATAGTGGGAAAACAGAACGTAAGTCAAACTTCCTTTAATGTCATCAAGTATGAACGCATGCTTGAGTGCATTTCAATAAAGGAAGCCTCAGAGGACAGAAATTCATCTTTAACCTTTATTCTAACACATGCTGTAACAGCAGAGGATTAAATGAATTGTTTCAGGGCAGAAATAAACCATGTATCCAGACTGGGGAAATGCCAGTGGACCAGAGGTTTGAGGTTTTTTTCCAACCGAAATTTAACACTACACAGCTTAGTTTTAACTGAACCATTCCATAAAGGTGTAAATTAAAAATAAGCTTAATGTTACTAAACTAGCTGGGACATTCTCATTAAAATATGTATCTCATTGCAAGCTTCACTGCACTGTCATTAAAGTAAAGGAATGAGTGAAAGAATAGTTTGCCAGAAGAAAAATCAGTCTGTAAGTCATTGATACATACAGGAAAGACAAAAGACCTACCTTAACAAAGCACCTTGTGAAAACAGTTTGTCCATTCTTCATTTTTCTTTTTTCTTTTTTTTTTTTTAATTAAAAACATTAAAAAAATACATTATAGAACATAAGTAAGGTTCAGTAGAAGGCGAGTTAGCCTCTAAGGTCACGTGTAGCTCAATAGAAGTACAAGATAGTAACAACTGCTCCTGATCAGATCTTTTCCAAAAGCATTGCATGGATAATTACTAGCACATTGAGAACCAGCAATCCTTAGGTAATCATAAAAATCATTTGTGATGTCTTCTTGCTTAGAGGAATTAAAATGGAAAGGTTAAAATGCCCTCAGACACCACTTTCTTCATTGCATTTGAAAGATTGATGAGTCTTTATGAAACAAGGTCAGCTGGACTTTTCTTCCATTTTTCTGAGGGATCTGTAATGACATGATATATTCTTTCTTCTGCCACACATCCTTAGTCCTATTTGTCTGCACTGTCTGTTGAACTTCAAGAGTTGTTGTGTGGAGGTCTTGCTTTGTCAACCGTCCTCTGCTTCTTACAAATCTGCTCAGAAGTGATAAGTCTTCACAATTAATCAGCCTATGGCAGTGTCTTTGTCTCTTAAAACTGTACTGGAGCATGGCATAGTTTGCTGCTATATGAAATCCCTGTTTTATATGTGTTCTGTACATCTGTGTATCTGCATGTAAACTGCCTTTTAGCATTCTCTGTATTTTGTTGACCTGTCTGTATATTCTTGTTTCATTAGGAACAGTGGGTGCATGCTGCTGTGAATATTTTCTGATCTCTTTCTGTTTCTTCTTTCCCTTTAAGATATTCCAGTTTCCTTAGTCCAAAAAATCAGTATGGAGTAGGCTCTCATTTTGTTGATCTTTTTCTCCGCTAAACCTGACCTTAATACTAAGAAAGAGGCGGAACGAAATACAGGACTAGTGGTTTTATTTGATTATTGAAAATCTCCTACCCAATAAACCAGTACAGAGCCTACGAAAATCACTCAAATAAACATAACTAAAATGTTGGGTTTAAGCAGATTTTTGTCTTATGGAGGTCAAAAATCCATTTTTTAAATAGTTTCTCACTTTAAAAAAAAAAAAACTTTCTTTTGTGCAGGAAGTAAATATAATTTTATATTGCACATGCTACAATTTTACAGTAATCTTTTTGGTGGACACAAGATTTTAAAAATCTGGTATTCCATGTATGATTCAATTGTTATGCTATTTTCAGTTTTCAGATTGAGACAATAGACATTGCTACTCATGAATAAAGTGTATCAGCTCAAAAATCAGATGATAGGTTTAAATTATAATAGGATATAGTAGCTTTCTTTTCAGAAGTGTGTCAGCCTTGGATAGAATAAGCATTTAATAACAGTAATTATACAGTCTAAAGGTCACTGGCAGCAGCAGGCATTGAGAATACAAGTAGCAGCAACCAAGTAATGAATCACCCTGTATATCTGAATTTTTGCTAATGGCATTTAAATTATTTCTTTACCCAATATAAGTTACAACAAAATTTGAGCATCTCTGATCTTCAGCTGTAGTTATGTTAGGAAGAATAAGAAATGGCAAAGTCTCCAGGAAGATATCTTGCCAGATTTGAATTCATCACAATCCATATTCTTTACCTCAAACTCATTCTACAGGTAGTGTAAGACAGTGAATTGAAGTCGTGTTGATATCAGAGAGGAACAGAAAAACTACTCTTAAAGTATACAGTTACAGACATTAACAAACATTGGATGTGTCTACAGCACAGATAGGACCATTAGCTCAGGTTGTGAGGTAAGCCAAGAATGCAAGAGTCAGCTCTGAAATTCAGATCATGTCCAGTATGGATGGAATTTTCTGTTATTGAAACAGAGCCTCTTTTCTAAACCACAAAAAGCTAGACAGAATTTATTTTGTGTTAAGAGAGTTAAGGCCCATTTACCCAGTGAGGTGGTAGATGCTTCATCTCTGGAAACCTTCAAGATCAGATTGGATGGGGCCCTTGAGCAACCTGATCTTGTTGAATGTCCCTGCTCACTGCAGGGAGGTTACACTAGCTGACCTTTAGAGTCCCTTCCAACCCAGACTATTCTATGATTCTATCATTCTGTGATTCTAAGGCCTTCTTCTCCAAACTAAATTAACAGCTGATGAAGTTGGATTTCTTCCCTGGGCCTTCCAAAAGAAGTATATGAAAGCATAATATGGTCACTGTGTGTGGTGCTGGAGGCACCTGTTGGGCCTGAAAAGAAGTGAATTAGTAAAACAACAAATTAAAATGTCCATGTCTTGTATAAGCATGTTTTAGTGGTGGCTACAGTGACTCTTAACAATTACCACAAAATTTATACTGCCAAGATGACACACAAGTATAAACAACAGGGGGGAATTCATTTTAAAGCCAAGGCATCTGGGTTTTTGTATCTATTGACTGCCCCAGTGTCAATCTCCTCAAAGTTCATCTCCTAAACTTCCTAAACTTAAGGGTCTAATGCCACTTGTGAATGCTTTAGGGTTCTTGAGACATCCAGAAGACAATGAGCCTATAAAAGACTTATAATCATCTGGATTACGAGAAGCCAGATAGGAGACCGATGTTTCAAGTAGTGCTAACATCTCCGCTGAAACATGCTGAGTAAGAGCTTGATTCAGCTTCTTAACTGTGACTGTCTATTGCAACATGAGATACCCTAGCACATGCCAACTGGTCCCCATCACTGATCAGCAGCACATGAGGTACCCATAAGTATTGTGCTATATCTCCTTGCTCCAGACAGTTGTCCAGCATACCCTAAGTCATCTCAGGTCACCATAGTTGCATATGATCAGGCAACTGGAAGTATCCAGAGTGTATATCACCAGTAACAAAATTTTAGACACCAAGCGACTAGACACCTTCATTTAGGTGTCTTTCTCTTGAAAAAAATCCCACCTGCAACCTATCTCTTTAAACACATGACTTTGTATTTCCCTCCAAGATCTGATGTTTACAGTATGAAAAAAATAATTTGAAGACTTCCTAGAGTTTTCTGCATGACACTGATTAAAAATTCCCCTTCTTGTTGAGCCCAGGTTGCTTGGACTTTTTACACAAAAACTTAGCAGGAAGAAAATAAAATTTAATCCAAACTCCTTTTTTTTTATGTCTCTATAAATTATTGCAAAGTTGGAGTTTTATTATTTGCTTGTTTTCATTAACCTCATTTTCCACTTTCAAATGTATATTTGGCTAGGCTTTTTCCTAATAGAACCTTACGTGTTCTTGTACAATGAATGGTTATTGTCAGTATCAGGAATGTTCAAAAGCCCATTGTAGAATTCACAGTTGTATCGTCCATACAGCTGTTCAAAAAACTGTAGGAGAGGTAATAGGGAGAAACAGTATTTCTTTACATTGGCATAACACAAGTGTTAAAAGATGCAGAGAAAAGAGAGGGGGGGACAGAGAAAAAATGGGGTTAGAATATATTCTTGAGGCAATGATTTGCATGTTTTTTTCATTTTTGTTTTTACGGGGAAGCAGTTTCTTAAGTATGTGTATGGGTGTGAGGGAGAGCAGGCTCCACTATACTCAAATATGAATTTCTTTGTTATCCTATGAAAATAAATTCAACTTTGTAATCCATTTTTGCACTAATCCTACTGGTACCATTGCCATAGTGGTGATATTTTGTCATGTTTATCTATGAGAAATTGTAAAACACTTCATACATTCAGCAAGAAGATAATTCTTTATATTAATCAAATTTTAAAATATATTTTGAAGCAAAATATCATCATTAACTAGGATTACTTGAGATTTTTCTCCTCATATAAATGAGATCTATTCCTAGCTAAAACATTGAGACCTTCTTAACCCTCGTTTCCAGTGGAGCTACTGCTGTATGAACTAATTCTGAGGAATTAATGCACACATTAGCATAGAATATAATCTCATCCTTCAACAGTGACTTCAGACACACCTGCATAATTTCAACCACCACAAATTGATAATAACTTTACTCCATAGCTCAGTTTAAAAGAAATAGGAACATATAAACTAGTCGTATCTTAGTGTGGAGTACTAGAGTATTTCTCCAATTGACTCAGTGAATTGTTCTCTGGGATTTGTATCTAACTATAGATTCCACCTTAACCCCAAGTCTAAGACATGGATTCAGGCATACTTGAAACTTTAGTATGAGAAAAGTTTCCTTTATGCTTCTTTTTGTCTCCAAATGTTGATGATACTGATTTTCTAGACAGAATATGAGGATATTTGAGTAGAGTGGTTTGATAAATCTTCTCTACTGAAATCCTTTTTCTACTAAAGCAAACAAGAAGATTGCTTTTCACTAAAATAAAAAGACAATTTCAATTCTTATATTATTTTATGCCTATATTTGGGGTCTTAAGTTACTCATCAAAAGATGAAACAAGAAGAGGAAATACTGTCTGTGACTACAGAGTCCGTGGACTTAATTTTTGGATTATACAGAAAGTTGTTGCTTGGGGGTTGACAGTGGGTACCTTCTTGTGTTTTTATGTGCTCTCCAAGATTCATTAGAATGGAATTGCCTACTATAATTTGAATGTTAACAATGGAAACTTCCCTCTTTCATTTGCTGTACACAATCTCATAATACAGAAGAACTGGCTTTCCAAACAGATCTATTCATAATCCTCCCCAAACTCCTGTTTCCAACAATTCCCAATAGGAGACATAGCAGAAGATCTTTCCAGCAAGGACCTATGGGTTAACTTCTTTTAAGCAGAAGTGTATTTCTTGTCGATAATAATTCTGATATGTCTTATGCTGTGATGTATGAAGGTTTATATCCTTTCCACTCATTAACATTTCTTAACCCTTGGGAATATCACAGGTAGTAGGGTTTGGTTTTCCCATTCAAGTGGAAAAGTCCTGCTTCATTGTGGTTTGTGTCATTAAATGATACCATGAAACCAGATTGAGTTCTTCTCTTTATGAAAGCAAACTTCACCTCTTTCTTGAAGAGAAGCACCCTTCATACTGTCTCTGCTAGCTTTCCTTTGTGAAGCTGTTGCAAGTCTTTACTTTTTTTAAAATTTTGACTAGTCAATGGAATACCAAAGGAATAAAGCATATGAGATAATATTTTAAATAATAATTGGAATTATAGTTAAATTAAATCATACAACCCAACTGTAATCTAGACTGGCTGAAATATACCAATAGTGAAGAACGTATTATTTGAAAATCCATGCTGTAGTAACCAGAAATGTTACCTTCACTCCTGCCTAACGGCTCTGTTCCTTAACTACACACATCCAGTAACTTTAAGATCAAAAAAAAAAGTCATTGCTTGTGTTCTGTGATTTCTGTTTTCTGTACCACTTTTTAGTTGTTCAAACACACCATTGAGTTAGATATCCTGCTATGATTTTGGTCTGTACTCCTGTCATGCATACTCTAATAACTAATCAGCAGAATCTGGAAAGGGGAATATATTCTTAGGTTTCAGTGCAGCACCAAACATCCTAGTCTGTGAAAAAGAGGGCATTAAAGTACCCCCCTTAATATACTGTATGTGTTTAGTGGAACAGACTTATTATTTTATTCTTCTGTAGGTTTCATTGAATGAATTGCATGGAATGCTGTAATGGTTTGCAAAGCAACATGATCTAAAACATTGCATTTTTAACCCAAGGGGACCAGCAGGTTTATTCTGTTTGCATGTGCTTTCCCCTAGACTCTGGCTGCCCTAACAAGAAATTCAATAAATCTGCTTCCAAACCATCTTGCACAAGCTTTGCATGTCCAGTCTGGGCCTGAGGAAATTAACAAGCGAATAGAGCACACCATCGACTTACGGAGTGGCGATAAATTGAGAAGAGAGCATATCAAGCCTTTTTCACTGATGTTTAAAGACTCCAGCCTGGAGCATAAGGTAGCTGGGTCTTGGTAGCTGCATTAATCGCAACTCAAGTTGTAATAAATGTCCACTGAAGTAGAGAAGCTATAGGTTTTAACTCGCGCTGTTTATTTTCTGGGTTTGCTTTTATTTTTGGTTTTGTTTCAGTTTTCAGAAGTTGGGACTGAGCTAGAGGTCATAATAGTGTCATGATGCAGGTTTTACAATGCTGCAATGATTACACTTCATTGCTGGAAAATGCCTACACTGAGCAAACTCTGCTCCTGAAAACAACAGTCATTTGCCAGGTTTCCTTTGCTGTTTAGTACAAGCAGATTTCTGTAGCTGACAGGTTGCTTTGACACAAGTAGTGATTGAGCATATTAATAAACTGACACATCTATTCAAAATGTATATCTATATTTATATAGATATGTTGCTTCCGTTTAGTCATAGGATCCACCTGATGTCCTCTAGGAAGCTGCTATGTTTACTTTAAGTCAATACTAATTTGACAATTCTTTGTTTTAAACACCCCTTTTTTAACATCTACTTCTAAGAGATGTTATGTCTTTGCCGCTTCCAATTTTATTTGAGTCTAAATCCAGATATAAGTTACAAGTTAAAATTACAAGGCAATGGGACAACTTTTTGCAAGCTGATGACATGGGGTGTGGTTGTACAGATCTCAAATTGTTTCATTGGTTTATATGCTATTACAATGCAGCAAAAGCAGGTCTGTCATAGGCAGTCTACTTAGACTGAAAAGATAGGAAAATAATGGGAAATTGCAACTGCGGGGGACAGCTTCTCTGTTGTCACTTTAACCTGCACTAGAAAACAGACTTTTTTTACTTGACTTAAGGGAGACCAGCCTTTGGGTGGTACCACTGGTGTGAATTTAATGAAAAACACTGGAAAAAAAAATTCATCTTGAAGTATATTTAAGCCCTTATTTCACAAGCAACCCTGCAGAAGGAAAAAGAAAGGTTCGTTTAAGGTAAAGAAAACATTCAATTTCCCTGTTAGAGTATGTATGACACTAAGACAGAAGGTACAATCCCCAAAACTGAATAAGTCTCTACTGCTGCAACAGAACATATGAAGGTATTTCTTTCAGAGAAGTCATCATGCAAAGCTGACAGGGATACAGAGGTAGTGGAATCTGAGATTTCTGATATCCTGTGAATTACATCTAAAGGCCAGAAAGTCACAAGCAATCTTTAATTTTTTCAAGGAACAAGGCCAAAAGATAAGGTAAAAAAAGTCTAGAAAAAATATCATTTAATCTAGAAGGTCAGGAATAGTACATCAGATTTGTGTGTGTGTGTGTGTGTGCTAAAGAAAAAACAGCCTCGTCACAAACAACTTTCTTAATGAGCAAGATAGCCAATGGTTCACCTTGTCTTACATTACTGCTCAATAAAAGCGAGGCCTTAACATGAGCTGGACTAAAGGGACATTACCCAGAATCAGATCCTCTATTCAGAATATAAACTTTCTTGCCATTTTAGATTTCACAACTAGCAGCCATAAGGAAAATCTTTACAGGAAGGGTAATTTTTCTTTTAAATGCAATTTAATCAAGAAGGGGAAAAAATGAATCAAACCTGCTCTAAACCATCACATTACATAGGTCACGTTCTAAATATTAATTAATCACAATGTCCACTTCATTATGGGCAGTGGCAATACCTTGTTGGGCCATGTGGGAAATGTCCCTTCCTTCCTCATTTACCTGTGCAGTAATTACAGGATTGTCCTGTTTTCCTACAGGTAGTAGCTATTTCTTCCATGCAATTTTATATCACTATCATTTTCTCCCTTCTACTTGCCCACTTCGGAAACAACCCAAGACATATGGATCTCATAAAGCTATTTCAAAAGCCTTTTCCCTGTGCTTTATCCACCCCTAGCCTTTCAGTCTAGAACTATGTTTTCTTCTTGCCATTAACATTTTGCAACTGCTTACATGACCTTCTACATCATCATCTTGAGCTGCTCCCTGCAGTGTTGCTGAGCAAGTCATCAGTATGTCTATGGACCTTCCATCTCACACTTCTATTTCCATTTGCTGCCAGTGACTTTCTGTTCAGACCAGTGGCAGCTTCAACTCAGAGGTAGCTCTGAAATAAAGTAACTTCTAGTGTGTAAAATCTTGTGCCCTCACTTTTAATCATCACAGTCACAGGTGTCCTTGGCATCTGCCTAATACTTATATCTTTTATCTGTTAGTACTTCTCACCCCAGACTTTAAAGTTATTCAGGAGGCAGAACAACCAGTATCTATAGGTGAGATCCTGATCAAGAAGTGTTATGCTGACGCTGTTCAGTGATAATTATATAATGCTCTGTACCTCAAACCACAGAGAAGCGAGTAACTGTATGAGCAATACACTATGTTTCTTTCTCCAGCTTTAGTAACAAGACCACTTTGTCATGGAATCATAAATCTTTTGGAGTCACTTTAATAGATCTGAAGTGTTATACTGGACTTCAATTGAAGCAGTCAAGTTGTTTATTCTTTAAATTGTAAAACAATTGCAAACAACATATTTACACTAGCAATGAAAGTGCTGTTTCAAAAATGTTTTTTATGGAATCAACATGCCCAAAACTACCATAGGAGCTAGCATAGTTCCTGTTTTACAATAGTTTAAATAACTGGTATGTCACAGCAGTTTAATCCATCCCTGGAGGTGTTCAAGACCAGGTTGGATGAGGCTATGAGGAAACTGATCCAGTGGGAGGTGTCCCTGCCCATGGCAGGGAGGTTAGAACTAGAAGGTCTTTAAGGTCCCTTCCAACCTAATCCATTCTATGATTCTAGCAGCTTCTTCCCACTCCTTTCTTATGTTGTTTATCTATGTGCTTTTTGATGACAGCATAAATGTATATTCCACAGCAGGCAGTTGCATGAGCAGTACATATATTTCCACATAAATTTTGCAATACGTTATTTTTCAGAGGATTTGTTCAAGATCACCACCTAGCATATTTCATAGATTCTTTACCCAAATGGACTAGTTGTTAATTACTTGTATTTCACTTATTAGCACTTGATATCTCATTTAGCGACTAATTCACACTTAATTTTGCTAGAGGTTATTTTCACAAATAGGATCTAGGCAGTCAGAGCATAAGACTCATCACAGGAGAGGACTTCTAACAGTAGCATGAAAACACACTAATGATTTCCAAATATGTAAAAGCTCATAAGGAAAATCTCATAATACTTTAGATGATATCCAGTAACGAAAAGATATTATGGTGCTCTACCTTAATAGCAGTGACTTGGCAATAGCAGTGCTGTGTACTTTTCTAGAGGATGAAGTATAGTAACAGGCCAGGGAATTTTACATTTCAGTAGAGCTTTTTTGGTTAAGAAAGTTCTCAGTGTAATGATTTGTATAAAAATGTTCTATGTCTTCCAGCATATTTATATTGGGATAATATATCAGACTAGTTTTAGAGGTGAAGTGTCTACATTTTTTCTGTGAAATGAGATCACTGAAAATATCAAAAGGGCTTTGAATTTCACAGTACAGGTTTTCTTAGGTCAAATATTAGACAAATATCTGAATTCCTGTTTCAGAATTTCTGATGGGTGAGAGAAATAGAAATTAAAATAGTAGGAAAGAAAATTTTGCCTTTCCTGCATGTTGCTCCTTAAAGACATAGGTGTCACTTCTTTCCTTCAACCCAGAAACTTCCAGTGGCAAGAAGGTCTGCAAGAAACTGGACAAAATCTGGGCCTGTTCAGTATCTTCATTTCTATCGCTGGTCAACAACAGCATCTATGTGTTCCCTTTGATCTTCGCAGGAGTACATCCATCTCTTCTCCTGCCTTAGGCATTCAGATGCATCTTCTTCTGTCCCTCCCCTGTGCTGCAGAAGCTTTTCTAATGCCACAAACACCATTGCTCTGAAGGAAAAAAAAACCAGACCACGGTCTCCCTTTTCATCCATAAGGTCTTATCTGAGTCAAAGAACAGCCATTGAGGATAAGATCAAATCCTTCCTCCCCAATGCACAAACACTTTGTCTAGGTGAACATGTATGGCCTGTTGTATTACCAGTACTTTCTTTTCAAAGAGCCCTTGGAAAAGAGAGCAGAGGTTGGGAATAAGCAGCATTACTTGTCAGAGGGAACTTGGCCTTTTCATACACCAGCTCCATTTCAGCTGTCTGGCTGTGCCTCTGCCAATAGCATAGGCAAATGGGTCAAGCCCCATGAGAAGCATAGTGAGCCTTTGCTGCTCCATGAACAAACATGCCAGTGCAGGTGGGTCTCTAGGATGTTACAACTAAGGTGTTCACAGCGGAGTAAGTCACATCACCATTCTCCCTACTGCTCTGTGTGGCTCTAGTTGGCTACATTCCTCCCCATGGTTAAGTACCTTGTGTTTTAGTCTCTCCTTCAATTACTTCTCCAAGGCATTAAGTGGTAGACTGCTACAAAAATGCTACATTTATCATTGGGGTTTGTGCTGTCTCAGAGATGCTAACAATTTCTCATCACAATATTGATACTGATTAGACCAAAGAACTCATCGTCTTGACATAATGCTCAACACAGCAGGCAATTCAATGTTTATGTTTCATTCAATTAGTTTTCTGTAATTTCCCTAAGGAACAGTTAAGATTTCATGTTATATTTTAAGAAACGTACCTTTCTTTTTCCCTGTGGTTCTATTTGTGCTGCAAATGAAAAGAAAGCCTTGGTCCATTATTTAAGCAAACTGATGCAGTTCTGTTTTCCTGCACATGAAATTGGAGTCAGTGCCTCTGTGCTTCCAGCAGCAAAATGGAGTTGACTGCATGCACCACTGAAATTCATGTCAAAGTGATACTGCTTTTGCTAACACCAGACACAGGGTAAAATCACTACAGAGGAGGATTCAATATGATGAACACCTCATGATGAATAACAAATAAGCCCCTTTCTTACTTATACCAAATGAAAGCTGGAAATAGAGAAGCCTTTTTTTCTGTTTGGGTATATTAAGGGTGTTTTTATCAGATGTTCGCAACTGAGATTAAGTCCCCACAAAAGGTCTATGTAGTGAATATAGTCTAATTCTAGATAAGATCTTCTTTCAAGAGCAGATTAACTATAAAATGGAGGAGTTCATAGCTGAACTTCGTCAATGAATATTCCTGAAACATTTCTTAATCTCTTTCATGTTTCTCAGTGATAATGCTCTCTAAGCACCTATAACTGCAATTTACTTTATTTCCAAATTGTTGGAGAAAGATTCTGATGTATCTTTGACTCCGGTTTCCTTCTGTTCTGCATGTGTAATTCTTAGTTCCCTCAAAACCGCAAGATATTAAATAAAACTGAGTTATGGTTCAGAGGAGGAAAAATGACAGAGGCAGGCATCAGTGGAATTCTTTAATAAGTAAAGAAAATTTAGTAGCATCAATATAAGACAAAGAGATTTACAAAAATATGTCTATGGACTGATCTTTATCTCCTGTAAACAACTGGAGTTGAACTGAATAAGCAGTGATGAATACCAGTTGAGGACTAAGGTGATATGTCCACTTCAACTGATCCACCATGATTCATCAGTGTATCTGTTACTCCTTTTCTTGGTAACTCTCATAACAGGGGAACCTGTTAGAATTTTCAGTGGTTTGATATGCTGGAGAAAATTACTTTTGCAATAAATTTTAATAATAATGCATCTCAAAAGATCTTTTACATAATAATACCCTCATTTTCTACTTGGAGAGTGCTCGTATTGCCAAGTTTCTGCACAGCCTCTGGATAAGGTAGGACATAGAAGTCATGACCCACATCCCATTAGTCACAGAATGTCCCAAACTACATAATTCTCTAACAGAAAAAAAAAAAATGAACAGTTCAAAAGAAAACAGAATTTTGCAATTTGGCAAGCAGTGTCATGCATACAGAGTCACAGCAGACTTCAGTGATTGTCTTCAGGTGAGGAAACCCATGGTTCCTCTGGTTAAGCTATGAAGTATTTAGCATTCTATTCAGCAGCACAAGCCCTTAGAATCTACCTGGGGATTTTTAAAGCAAATATTTTGAAAAAAGAGGCAATCAAGTAAAAGAACTTTGTATGGCAAATTACAGAGTTTTGCTCTCTTGGATAAAGCTGTTTTTAAAAACAAATTCAGGTTCATTAATTTATTAGCTCTTCCTGATAATTTCCCCTAAGACTCCTATGTACATAAGCCTTTATGAAATTTCTGTATGGGTAATAGCTAATTTACTCTTCTCTTTGTTGTTTCTTTTTCTTATTCTAGTATTCTCAAATGCGGGATGAAGTATTCAAATCAAATTTGGTGTGTGCATTTATTGTTCTTGTATTTATCACCACTATCCAAAGCTTACTTCCTTCTTCCAGGTAAATATAGAAATATATATCTGAAGGTCCTCTTGGGGAAACAGCAGGATAACATTTCTAGGACTGACGTGGACTGAACCCATAAAATACGCTTATTGTCTAGAAGCATTCAGAAATATTTTTTCACATTTTTCCCAATATTAACCACTTTTGTATCATAATATCTTCAGCTACACTTTTTTCATGTGAGACATCTGTTTACTGGCATTATGTTATTATGTTTTTAAGCAGAAGTCCCACTGAGATAAGTGGGAACTTTGGGTTACAAAAGTTTGACACGATACGGCCTGTTGTTTCCAGTGTTGAAGTAAAACATGACCCAGACTCATAACAGTTCTAAGTGACTGGTAATAACCTTGGGAATGAACGATTGTTTTGGTTTAGTTTCTTTTATACTGCATAAGAAAATTATACTGTTGTGCTTTGTTGCTGATAATACATATTACCCATCTGGGGAAAGCAATCTGGTGCCATTAAGAAGAAAGAAGGAGGTGATCTGGTACATCTTTTCCCACTTCTGTTTTTGTATCAGACTGACCAAGCAAAAACTTCCTATCAAGCTGATGAAAATGGGACATACCTGAGGCCTTTGTGTCCACGTTTCACACAGTCAAACCCACCAACTGACATTTTTGTCCACTTTTTAATACTGAGAACTCAAGTGTGTGTGCAAGGAGTAATGCCAGTTTTCCAGCATCATAGCAGAGCCAGTGGAACATGATTGCCACAAAAACATGCCGCTGATCCCATTTAGTCATTGGCAGAGCAAGTACTAAAATGGAAATACCTAGATAAGCATAATTCTCACACACTTTCTAACACTCAGGTAAACATTATCTTATGCTAAGGTTGAATAACCTTGAAAATAGTCTTTATATAAGAAATAAGACATTTGTTGTTACAGTAATGCAGCAGTATTTCTTGGATCACCTCTGGAAAACATATTCTCTGTGTTTATGTCTAAGAATAGCAAAATGGTGGTTAGATGCTACACACTCCAGCAGTGGTTTCCCATGTATTTTGTAGTTCTCAACTGGGAAAGTACCCAGAGTAGTACCTGACCTGCTGTTCCTCGTGTGCTATATTGCCCTAATGACAGTAAGTTTGTTTGGTTTTTTAAAGTTCTTCTCCTGATACACATTCAGAATTCTTCACTTCTGGTAGCTGTTATATTTTCTTTTTTTTTTCTCAGTATGCACAAGATGATTTATGGAACTCATTAATGGAAACTGTTTTCAAAAAAGATTTCTGCTACTACATCTATCACTGCTCTCCCAGCAAAAAAACATGACATTTTTTCTACCTGCACAGATTCATCTCTGTTAATTCCCATAAGCATGTCTAGCGCAAATGGCATTAGGGGAGAAGGAGTCACATAACCACATTACCAGCGGTTGTCTCACTTCTGGTTTCCCGTCTTGCATGGTACTTTTGTGGTTTTCCCTTCACTTCAGAAATGCTTATTTCAGCTTTTTGTCACTGAATGTTAAAGAGGCTGAAAGTATAAATAGGTTCAAATAAAGATTAGTTAAATTACTATAAGATAAGATCATCAGAGGTTTTAAAATCAGAAGTATGGAACCTTGGCCACAAGAATGTCCCTGAGTACTGGAACCCTGGGAGACATTTAGAGAAAAGGTATTTACCACTGTCCCTTTAGAGATAGATTTGGAGCCACATGGGTGCTGAAGATTGTCAAGATTTAAGATGGCAAATTTTAGTCTTTCTTTTTCAACTTCAGATACTCTGCTTTAAAAAATATGTTTCAGTCTTAAAAAATATACCTTTTAAGTTGGCGGAAGTCAACAGGTGATCAACCCTAAAATAACAACATAAGAGGTTTTGAATGAGAAGATTTCAATATGCTTAAACATGGAAAAAATCTCAAAGTTCAAATTTCTTAAGCTCTAGTTATAGAAACAACTCAAGGTACGAGCACATGAACTAGCTGTCATAAAGTTAGGCAGGATTTGGATTCAGAGAGATTTGGAGATAACTGCTTGCCTCTCTATTGCACCTCTAGTAGATATCAGAGAGACAAACTACCACAGTGGAAGAGCATGGGCATAATTTCCATCAAAATAATAAAAAACTAAAATTCACACTCTTGATGGTAACTTACCCATTTCCTAACAGCACACTTAAGTGTCTTTCAATGTGTGTTTCAGAGTTCTGCTGAAAAAGAATGGAATTTTGTGTTTGCTAAAGTACATTGAATATTTTTCTGAGCTGAGTCCTTTGGGGATTTTAAGAAATATGGTGAAAGCAAATATTATTTACATCATTGTAAAACATGTCTTATTAAGGATCTTCAGGAATTTCCAAGATAGGTTACCTTCAACTGCATGTTAAAGAAGAGAATCATCTTTCTATTACTGCACCTACTGTGTATGGGAGTTTCAGAACTTTATCTCAGTTTATAGTTGTCTCCCACTGAATAAATATTTGATCAGTTCATACTTTTCCCTGACACAACAGGCATATCACTGAATTTAAAAATCTTTGCAATAGTTTTCATTCTTTGAAATATTGAGTTGGGGAAATTACTCTAAGTGACATAAATTAATGTCATATTTCTGCTGTAATTATCCTCTGTGAAGCCATTAAGTTACTCTATCAACCTTGCAATGATTCATCTTATCCATCTGAGAGGCCTGGGATTTTGATTCATTTCCTGCAATAACTTTCTATATGCTTACATGGGCAACAGATCATACTAGAGCAGACTGCTGAACTGCTTTTATTTCTGCCAGTTTTTTTCTGGGTTATTGTTGTAAGGGAGAAAAGCAGGTTTCCTTCTGGCTCAAGTCTTGGTTTGCAAATCCGCATAAAGAAGAATAAAAGCAAAAGCTCCATTTCAGACTTTGCTTGATCTTGACAGCAAGGGAACATGTAGAAAAAAAAAATTTGGTCTTTTATCTCTTATTGAATGAAGTAAGTTTTCAACCCAAGTTCTGGGAGAAGTTCACAGACAGAACAATATTATGGATGTTTGTTTCTATCCCTCTAACCTTGGCTGTGTCTGCTGCTGTACTTGATCCAGCAGCATGCTGCCAACAAAATCTTAGCACATATACTGGACTGATCCTCTAATAGGATAGTAGTGCAGACTTCAGTTTTGTTTTTATCTCATTTCAGGCAGTCTTAGACAAGAGACAAACATACAAATATAACACATAAATATTCTTCTACAGTGGGAGAACTTTTGCTTCCTATATATTAGTTAGGAATTAATACAGTGTCATGGTTTGTCAGGCACCTAAGCAGGTTATTCTACATTCTGGATTGACATTCCAGATTTAGGACCCTAGATGACCCCTTTACATTACATTCATCCAATAACACTGGGTCATACATGTACAGTTTGGCAGTTCAAAATAAGAACTTTTGTTTAGTGTCCACAGATATGACCTCTGGAAGCTCGACCTTAATCTTTTTGAAAGCCTTAATTTAGTTTCATTTAGAGCAGGGTTGGGCTAGGTCTGCAGAACTGGTAGGCTACATCTGCTTATAGAGAATGTCTATATCTATATATATGGGATATAGATAGAAACTATCAGTTCCAAAGAGCATCTCAGTCATTTGGCTTTGGAAAGCAAGAAGGCAGAATACTGCTGTAGTGTGGGAAACAAGGAAACCATCCAACATATTGTCCAGATTTTGCCTGATTTTATTGACTGCCTCTCCCTTGGCTTTCCTTGTATTTTCACAGACAGAAGCTTCTATCAAGACAACGTTACATCGTGTCTCTACTTGTCTAGCCTTGGGACTTTCAGAAGGTCCTGAAACTCTTTCCATGAAACTTTTAGTTTCACAGGATGAAATCTTTGAATTCTCCAGTTTTTCTTTCCTCATTACTCACTCTTCCCTTCATAATACAGTTTATTTTTACTGGCTACATTGTTTCTTCATTCAAAAGCAATCTGTAGGTGTAGGTAAGGTCATTAGAGAGGATGGGACTTTTTTGAGAATCTCCACTCTGTCCTGTATTCAAGCCACACACAAAACTCTGACAAAGCTTGTTGGAGTGAAATGCTGGCCCAAGTTTCATACCAATGGTACATCATCAGAACAATGTCAAAGCTAATATTATCATATGGAAACTCTCAAGGGAAATTAAAGTGTAATTCATCTTATTTCAGTTCATTGGGGAACAGAACTTCTGTTTTGATATATTTCACATTTTATTTCAAAATATTTTGTCAGATTATTTGGTACTACAAAAAACATCTTATGCACATATATATATCACTTGTAACATTTTAGATATATTCTAAAAGAAAAACTTTCTGCTAACTACAGCCTTGTTTTCTGTTTGTTATCAGTTAAATGATTTTCTTCTCTGGACTCCTATGCTGCAAGTGTCATTAATTTTGAGGTTCTGAGAGTAGGAGTTGTACATGTAAGCCATAGCTGCATTATTGTAAATTATTTTCAGGCTTGTATGCTGTTTTCAAAATCTTATACCATGATCATACTTCTGTGTTAGCTCAATTATTTTTCACAGTCGATAGACAAGGAATTTTGAAGCAAATTACCTGCTATTCTGTCCTTTACTTTAAAGGAGTCATCATCCCAGCAAGTATGCTTGGATGATCAGAAAGGAATAGTGTTTATAATAATGTAATAACATTTTCATATATCCTCTTTTCTCAAAGTATTTTCTAGAAATATTAGTAGAGTGAGGAGGATGTACCCACAGTTTTCACATAAACTACCCAGTGCATCTTTGGTGTCTCCTTGGTGCATATTTTGGACTCTATCCACCAGCTTCAAACATGGCCAGAGTTAAGACATGCCAGTTCCCACGCTGACTGATTATAAAGCCTGTCCTGTTATGTCCATGTGTTCTCTCCTGCCATTTTCTCAGTATGGCTTCCTCTTAATGCTGATTACATACCTCTTAGCTTATGCTGAAATTTTCCAGAGTGAAAGTTTTAGTTAAGTTAATAGTTTCAAATCACAGATCTGAATATAGGTCTGCATGAGTTTAGAATTTGCTCTTCTAAAGTCAAATATGAAAAGCCTGAAATTGGGTAGAATTTCAGGCAAGTTGAGATTTAGTCCAATCAGATTCAGGGTGTGGATCTAGCTGACCCAGAGAGAAACAAGGAAAGACAAGATATGTTCTCTTTCCAACTTACACCCATATTTTTTTACTTGCCATGGCACACAAGTGTACAAACAGAATAGCACACTACCTGAAAAGAAGAGGGAGGGATAGGTGATGGGTAGCAAAACCTGAAACTTCATGTTTTCAATAAAATAAAATATATGTTTAGAGAAGGTTTAATGAGCAGAGTACAACTTACCTGCAGTCAGCCACCTGGAAGTGCAGAACTCCCTCTGGAACACTCTGATAGTCCACCTTCAAAGAGTTTTGCCTATGAGACATCAATGTTAAATCCCTGGCTGGAGAACAGGCCTTATGAGGAGCGGCTGAGAGAGCTGGGGGTGTTTAGCCTGGAGAACAGGAGGCTGAGAGGAGACCTCATTGCTCTCTATAACTACCTGAGGGGAGGTTGTAGAGAGGAGGGTGCTGGCCTCTTCTCCCAAGTGACAGGGGACAGGACAAGAGGAAATGGTCACAAGCTCCACCAGGGGAGATTTAGGCTGGACATTAGGAAAAAGTTTTTCACAGAGAGGGTCATTGGGCACTGGAGCAGGCTGCCCAGGGAGGTGGTTGATTCACCTTCCCTGGAGGTGTTTAAGGCACAGGTGGACAAGGTGCTGAGGGGCATGGTTTAGTGTTTGATAGGAATGGTTGGACTCGATGATCTGGTGGGTCTCTTCCAATCTGGTTATTCTGTGATTCTGTTACTAGGAAATTTAATTATTTAATTCAAAGCCTAAAGTTTAGTCATTTTCCTTATAGAATAAAGGCAAGGAAAATCAGAGTGAAAAGGGGAGAGATTTGTAGGGCAGTGGAGTTACTTTTAATTTGCATGGGCTTGATCTTTGTGAAGAGAGACACTGACAATGACCGGCACAAATGGGAACAAAAAATTTTATTTCTGAGTTGCTGAGTTCTTTCTTCTCACATTTTACCACATTTCCCAGTCATGTTGGTTACTTGATTGACTTCAGATCCAGATTTAAGCAGGAAGAAGGAATAAATTTAGAAAAATATAGTGAAATCTGAGTTAGAAGAAATGGGGTTTAATGATTTATTCAAAGGAATTGAATTGTTTATTCTGTGTATGCACTTAACAATACTTCATTAAAGGTGACATTTGCAAGAACAAAGTTTATAGGGTTTGCCAAATGACAGGTTTTATTTAAATAAGTTTGAATGATAGAACACCTTTTCATACACTTGATATTTTAAAGGGCTTCCTTGAAAACAGCAAATACGTTCTTTTGCTTTTTTAGAAACTGATGAGATTCACAGCTGCAGCTGATGCACTCCTAGTTAAAACGAGGCATATCCTGCATTTTTGTAGTTACTACATCCTGACCTATGCCAGAAATCAGGCTGCATTACTGTACTCACTTTAGAGTCTATGACCTTCAGTATAATATAAGTTAAAGGCACCTCTGTTGTGCTGTGTATAAACTACTACTCTCCTAAACTGCACCAAACTGGCTTAATAGAGTGGGAACCGGTGACATCTGGACCCTACAGGCTGAATAGATTTGCTCTGAAAGACACTTAAGGGATAACTGAGTCCCAAAGGAAGGGGTGTTCTTGCCAGCCAAACTCAACACAGACTGACAGAGGCATTGGCAATGGTTCCCCTGGCTTGTTTCTTCAACAGCAGTTTCTCAGAAAGAAAACAGGTAAAGCAATAGCAGACCTATGGAACATGAACAGATTGTTGCTTTCTCTGGGTTTTGTTTGTTTTTTTTTTTCCTAGACTAATTGTCTCAGATTTATGACCACTGAATTTTTCCTAGTCTGAACTGTTTACATATTTATTTTTATTAGCGGTGGTATTGTGTCCAGGTTTAATTCTGGGTTGTTTTTTTTCCTTTCCCAGGGTGATACCAATGGTCATTCAGTTTTCTATCTTGATTATGCTGCACTCCGCTCTTGTACTAATCACTACAGCAGAGGATTACAAATGTTTACCCCTAATGCTCCGGAAAACCTGCTGCTGGATTAATGAGACCTACCTGGCCAGGAATGTCATTATATTTGCATCCATTCTGATTAATTTTCTTGGAGCCGTCATCAATATTGTAAGCTTATAGGGAACCAGAGAATATTGCACAGGAAAAGATGATTTATGAGTTATTAAGCTTGCTACAGGACCTGCTGATTAATGTGTTTATAAGCAAACTATAATTTAAATATAAAAGGCAAAGTATGACAGCTTCAGCTTCAGGAAATTCAATCTGTTTCTTTAACTATGTATTTCTGAAATATCTAATTATTTCCTCCTCATGAGTATCATCTATTTTTAAACCCCTTTTTTCGATACATCTACCATTTGAGGACAGATTTTTATAGTTTTCTAATATACTTATATACGTTCTTAAAGATTGTCAATCTAAATAACATTTATACGTATTAAATTCCTCATCTCACAGGTATGCATGGATTTACCTTAGCTGAAACACTAAACTATAGGCATAGTCACTCTCAGCTTTCTTTATATTCAATGCAGAAAAATGCGCATCCCCCAAGATTTCTTTGGGTCACACCAGGCCCAATAAAATGACTTCTTTCTCTCTAGTGCCCATACAGGGATTTTAGTCTGGTTGGTCTCTTAGTATACACATCTCCCCTAAGATCCTAAAGTATGAAACATTTAAAGCTAAGTTTATCAGTTTATCTAATATACTGATATATATCAATATGTCTATATCATCAATATCTCTATAGCATATATCTGATATATATGTTTCAAGTTTTGCTTAGCAGCTGTGATTAGATAAAAATACTGATTAATGAATACTGTGGGCTTGGCACTTTACCATGTCACATGGTGAAAGACTGGGGTCTTGGTAAGGCACGTATAAAACAAACACTAATAAAACAGAGCCTGATTTTCTGGATATCTTCAGAAATATAGGACAGATTTGTATGAATTAGGGAGATTATTACATTACACAACGTGTTGGGTGTTGAAGCTTGAGACAAGAAGGAGGTAAATATCTCACTGACAGATTAAAAGTAACAGTTCCATCACCCTTTCCTCCTGTAGGGCACCTTTTGGCCATGCAAGTAGGCATTCTTATTCATCCAGACTTACTGTTTTTAAATTTTTATTTCCTTCTAGATGAGACCAAGAAATCATTTTGTGACAGTAATAGAAATAGCAGCTATGACAAGACAACAGCAACAATAATTATCCTGTAATAATTAATAATAATTATGATTATTATATAATTGCAGTAAGTATGCTGAAGTCTGATAATTCAAGGGTTTGCCTCATCTTTTTCTAATAGATAAGAGATTTTATTATATTCTATTGCTGTCATTCTTTCATGATTGAATCCAGGTTGACAATATGCTAGGACTTGGCAGCTCTCTTGGTTTCTCAGTGACACCATGGAGTTAGGAGAGTTAGTCAGAGAAAGAAGAATGTAGCCACTACTTGATATCCTTATAGAGAAAATACAATTACAGGAAGTTCAAAAGGACTGAAAACTTCCTAAACATAAGAACAGTGGTACATAATATTGTAGATCACTAAGGAGAGTTATAGAATTTGAGTTTTCAAATCATATTGGACAAATATTTGTCAGAAAAGATTTTATGAGAATTAAACTTTCTCTTGAAACAAGATGACCTCCAAGGGCCTATCAATACCCAATTTGCTGCAGATAAGGTAATGAGATTTCACTCTCACTTCTTGTGGATTATTTTTTAAGATTGTACACAGTGCAATCTTGTGGAAGAGCTAATCCAAAAACAGTCAAAAGAAATACAATACTTTGTACACTCATACCAATGGGCTTCTATAAACAAGTAAACAGTTATATTTATCGTCATATATTTAGAATGTCAATAACTTGAGACACCAAGTCCTGACCTCTGCAGAACCTCATTATTTCATATGCCAAAATCCTGCCATAATAAAAATAATTTAGTTATAACTGCTTTATGTATACCACTAAAGAAAAAATGTTACTTTTGTGAAGTAGGTATCACAGCTGCAGGTGGTGTTCCATATAGTGGAATGCAGCACTCAGGGGGAACCTACATGTATTTAAGAACAGCTAATACAGCCCACACTTGAACTATATGCATCCACTCAAGGTCTTTTTAAAAGATGCCCAGAGTGGCTCTAATGGCACACTGCCCTGTGGAGAGGTGCTGTACACCTCATAAACTCGTGGAAGGTCACTATGTCATCACAGAGTTGTCATGGCGGACTGCACAGACACCCTAGAAAATGTAGCTGCATTGCAGAGATTACTGAGTTGCTGAAAGAACAAACAATAGAGTTCTAAGTTCAAAATTCATTAGAACATCATTATAAGAAAATGGGACTCATGAAAAACATTCTCTAAATCTTTTGGGAAGAAATAGAGAGGAACTAACTTGTACATAACAGGCTGATAAAAAAATAAGGAAACCCAAACCATACAGATTGGTTTAATACATGTAACAAGACCCCATCTGCTTTAACTGTCAAAATATGAAACTGTTAATGATTTTGTTCCTGTATTCTAAGGCCATGGTGTATTACAACTCAACATTGCTGATTTATTTATGTTTAATACACTTGTTTTGAAAGACCATGAAAATGAATGCAAGTCATAACCCCTAAAAGCAGTATTATATTCTCAAAACAGTTGTATTATGAATGAATTCTCTTTCTCTTCAATTCTAGACATCACAGTTTGCAGTTCTGGGATCATGTTATGTGTTGGTACAAGCCAATTCTGCAAGTTGCTATGGACTTTTGTCCCACATCTAGAAGCATAACACTGTCCATAACAACACAGCAGGAAAAAAAACCTGCTTGCAAACAAGTGCAAACACACAATATGATTTTATTCTCCTAATTTAAGAAAATTCTCTATAGTTACAGTAGTGCATAAATATTTTGAGAATGTAATTTCTTAAGAGTACATTAGTCGTCTGAAACTCCCAGAGGAACTCATCTTTCCCCTTTAGCAATAAGAGAGCATAAGGCAACTACTCAGATGCTGAATGTCTGTAGTATGAATAGCTCTCCCCTTTCCATTTCATCTCCACAAAATGCATTCTTACTGCTCATTTGGTCCCTGGTGCCAGTTAGGAATCTGACATGGAGAGCAGCAGGTTAGCCAATTCCATCTCTGAACATAGCCAGGCACACAAGCACTTAGTCACCAGGGCACATTATAGCCAATATAGCCCTGATTTTGTTTTCTTTCCTCACAGCTATGGTGTGATTTTGACAAACCGGTAGCCCTGAAGAACCAGACATTCAATTCATCTGCATCTTTTACAGACATCTGTTCCTATCCTGAGGTATTTCTGAGGGTACTTTTGAATTTGATGCAGAGATCCACAAAGGTTACATTGTGACCGCTACCTGGAATCAAGTACTTTGTACTGGTGGTGGAGTCGGGTGCCTCAACGGCACTGAGAAGCTGAACCTTTGTCATCTATCTGTATGCTGATAGAAATAGCAGAGACAGATTACAGAAAGAAATTAACCTTATAGTCTAATGGGGCATTACATCCTAGTTTCAAACTTTGAACTTCATACAGAACCTTTATGCTGGAAACAAATCCAGCAATGATTCAATGAACCTAATGCAATAAAACACACTATTTAATTCATATGAAGCTAATGGAGACTAATACTTGCATAGCAGAACCAGCAGTCATTCTGCTGCAGTTATTTTAAATTTGATTTTGGACCAAAAAAAAAAAATCCTCTCTACGATCAGCAAGCAGGCAACAAAATCAATGGGTTGATGTTGCAACTCAGACCAGAATTGGTCTCTTACAGTTGGTTATGTGTGGATAAATGAAGTGTGTAGCTTGGAAAGTCATACAGCAGTGTCATGATACTGTCAGTAAAATGTCACAAATTACAGGGATACAGACTTTCCTACAGAGGAACCATACTAAAGAAAAACTGTACTCCGAAAAAATGAATGCCATCTCTCCTAAAGCTGTATGACAGGAGTTAATTTAAACTACATTTGGACTGTGGGTGTTGATGTTGCTATTTTAAATCTGCAAAGCACATGGCCATGATTGTCTTTATATCCAATATCAACTGCATGGATTGCATTTGAGAGATGAATAATCATTGAGAAAAATGAGACAATGAAGAGATTATAAAATGATATATGAATAAAACCTCCAGGCACCACATTTTAAGAGAGTAATTTAACTGAGGTGGACCTGCATTATTGTAAAAAATAAATATCTAAATTCCTGTAGCTTTATCCTCTTTTCAAGTACTATTGAAAAGTTGACTTTTCATGAGTAAACAAATATACGGATCATCTCTCCCCTTCCTCTTTTCAGTATACAGGATGCCCTTTGCCTTCTAATGCAATTAAAATGCCATAAAGGCACAGAGGAAGAGTTCTGCTAACACCGATGTGCATGCAAAATGGAGAATTTGTAACTTCAAATTCTATCTTAGCAAAAAACTTATTTTCAAAATACCTTGTACCCTAAGAAAATGTGGATGGAACTAAATTGTGGATGAGAACTAAACTCCAAATTTTTCTTATGTTTCTGATAATTTTGGTTATATATGTAGATATTTAAGGAGTGAATATGGAATCACTGATCATCAAAAGTAACCACTGTTGTTTTCTATTCAGTATTTTGTCTTCACTGGTGTGCTGGCAATGGTGACTTGTGCAGTCTTTCTTCGTCTCAACTCTGTCCTGAAGCTGGCAGTACTTCTTATCATGATTGCGATCTATTCGCTGCTGACTGAGACCATTTATGCTTCCCTTTTTCTGCAATATGACAACTTTAACCACAATGGAGAGTAAGTTTTCATAGTAGCCATTAAGAACTGCTTTTTAATAAGGTAACGGGTCAAGTCTTACCAAAGTATACATACTGGATAGCACAATAGTTAAGAATTGAGTGATGCTTTCAAGAGGCAATGACTAATCCAAAACAATTTAACATGTGATTCTTTCTTAAGCCTTTTTGTTAGAATGCTCGTTTCATGAGGTTGTTTATATATTGAGCAGGAGGTCTTTCTGATGCCTCCCATAGACTGTCCATGTTGATAAAAACACACATTACAGTGCACAGGCATTGTCTGTTTCTATTCTTGAAACCTGCAGAGATACTGATTAAAGCACTCACCTCAATTTAAGAGAACAGGAACTAACAATTTTTTTTTAGGAGCAGGGTTTTAACTGTATACATTTCAAAGTATAATGTGTAGTTGTAAGAGACACAAGGAATACAGAGATGATCCCGTTTTGTTAGAGGGCACTTAAATGCTCTTCCTAGACTTCCTCCCCAACAAGAGGAGATGGAGAGGATAGAAGAGCCACAGTAATTTGCAGTCAGAGGTGCACCAAGTGTTGTAATAACTGAATCTAGAGCAGCAGTGATTTAGCTCATTCAGAAAAACTTCCTCAGTCTTTGGTACTTGACCAACTTAGATTTGCAGTTGCTTGCCCTTGTAAATGTGTGCCAGATGAAGATCCTCAAAATGACAGAAAAGCATGGGTTTGCAGTCTATCTAGTTCTCACAATGGCCACATCTTCTTTACACATAGTAATGCTCTGTATGCATTTCTTTTGTTGCTAGCTTCCTATGGTAGCCAGGTACTAAAGACTGGGATGCAATTCCTTTTTCTAATGCTAGTTATGTTCCTACACATTGATGATATGATATGATATGATATGATATGATATGATATGATATGATATGATATGATATGATATGATATGATATGATATGATATGATATGATATGATATGATATGATATGGTATGGTATGGTATGGTATGGTATGTTATATAGCATATTCAGAGCAGAGCCCGGCAAATATGACAAATACAGTAAGCAATATTTTGGCTTGCTTAGCCGAAACTTGGCTTAGTTTCTACTAGAAGTAGAAACCATCATCATGGTGGTTAGTTTTTATTACTAATCAAGTATGGCAAAGAAAAATTCTCCCTTGTGTGAAAAACTTAGAGAATTCAGAGTGGTTTCTAATCCCTATGTCAATGAAATTGACTTTCATCATAAAAGAGTAAGAAAAAGCCAGAAATATCCATCCTCTAGAGCACTCAACAGACCAGGACATACAGATCTCAGCTGACATGCTACGCACTCAGGACAAGGACCTGAACTCTGACTCTGATATTGGGGAGCATGAGATTCAAGGCTGTTGCCCAGAAACTTATGTGGGGGTTTTTAGCTATAACAATTAGTTGAATAAAAGAGTTTACAACTCCCTACAAAACCCACTTAGCTTATACATATGTGGCTATAGCTACATTACCACAATATACAATAATTGGTGAGTTCATAATTATGAATTTTGAAGCTATTGTCCTTAACCAGTGTAAATAAAGCCCTTCTGGAATCATAGAATCATAGAATAGCTAGGGTTAGAAATGACCTTAAAGATCATCTACTTCCAACTCCCAAAATGAATGAAATCTTTGGGAGGCTGCATTTCACACAACTTCATTTGCTGATGTCAGAAGTGTTTTCTGCCTGTCTTTTCCTCTACTGATGCATCCCATACGTATTTCCTCACCATAAATTCTTCATTAACCCCACAAAGTCAGCTTGGTTAACTTTCTCACAAGAAAATTTCCTTTTGGTTTAGTTTATGCCAAATTCTTCTCTTTCCCAAATTTCTTTGTCATAGGAGTCCTCTGACAAAAATAATCTGATCTCTTTTTTTTTTTTCAAAATTACTATGGAATATGAATTGAGAGTCCAGACTTCACTTTATTCTCATACCTCAGGGTAGACAGACGAGTGTCCCAAAGTCTCCTCCAACTTCCTCTCCTTGTTTCCTCCATTATTAACTTTTTTCACAACTTCAGCCTTTCAGCACCTCTTGAACACGTCCTCATATTTCCTAATCTTCCTTCAACAATACAATTGCCATGTTCAATTATCTATGTTCAATTTGACTCCAAATTTAGTTATTTGCCCCTTTTGTCTTACTATAAGATTTGCCATAGAAGTTCCCTTACATCTTCATTTCTGTCTTTTCCTCTGGAGAACACACATTTTTGAAACCACCCAATATTACAGAGATACTCAGTTTCTTTGGTTTTGTCATCTTTTGTCACATACCTGTAAATTCTCCTCATACTTGAAAGCTCCTGTAGCTTTCCTCCTTATTTTGTCATATGCTGTAAATGATCCACACACAGCATTTCAGAGATTTCATACAGACAATACCCTGGAGCTGTTTAAGGGACGGGTGGACAAAGTGCTGAGTTTAGTGACTGATAGGAATGGTTGGACTCGATTCGATGAGTCTTTTCTGGTAATTCTATGATTCTTGGATCATCTTGATTGCTTCCCTACTGTCTGCAATAGCTTCTTCTACTTCCCTTGTCATAGACACACATTTCTTCTGTGCTGCCTTTGTAGCTCAGTCCTAATTACTGTTTGCCACTTTATTCATTCCCATTTGATCCACATCTGCTTTCTTAATTCCTCTGTCATATTCTCCAAACTTTTCTCACAATACTTTTTACTTTCACAATCAGAACTTCCTCTTTCCCAGCTCCAGCCTCAGCCTTTCCCCATCCAAATTCCACCTCCTGTACTCTGCAGTGACTGTGATACTCATCATTGCTTACCAATCTCCCAGAAAAAGAGAACGACTGACACACAGCTTGCGTATCACATTTGAAAGAAAAAGACCATCACCTTCTGTGTTCGTATTGTAGACTACTATTTAGTTCCTTAATACATTTGTCTCCAAATAGTGGGCACTCAAGTTACACCCCTGTTCTCTTGAACTAATTAATTATTGCCAAGTAAAATTTTCAAATACAGGGGATTTTTTAAAGAACAAGAAAAAATTACCAGGGTACATTGTGAAATGAAACTTGTGAACAATCACAACGCTGAAAAATCAATAACTGTATTTTACTTTGGATTTTTTCCAGCACAGACTTCCTGGGTACAAAGGAGGCATCTTTACTACTGATGGCAATGTTCCTTTTAGCTGTATTTTATCATGGTCAACAGGTAACGCAAACATTTGCTTTAACCATTCCCTATATCATTCGCAATTGCAGGATGTGACGATAATTACTTTCAAAATATCAACTGCCTTTTTATCCACTTGAGCATATGACCTTTAACAATTTAATAAACCACATGTTAAACCTGATTAAAGATAGCCCACATTTGACATTGCCTAACATTCTTAAAGGACACGTGCAACTCAGCAACATTCAAGTTATATTGCATTTTTAATAGAAATTGAAGGAACAAATGGGTCTTCATTTATCTTAGGTACATGTACAATTCCAGTGGCATCTGAATGCTTCGGTGCATGACAAACAATAAATAATAAATCTGTGAAATATCTTAGTATAATTATAAATGAAAAACACCAGTTTGAGGAAATGAGGAAAACTTACAGTTAAGCATCAACACTAACTTCTTTTGGTTATGGGCAATTTACAAGAATTCTTTCACACAGACCTAGTTCATGACCAGGATTTTGTGGCCTCGGAGGTTTTGGGTTGTTATCCACAAGGAGGAACTAGCTGAGAAACTGGATATTTCAAGAATCTATGCATAGTGCATATAGATGGTGAACTATGAAAAAAAACCAAAGCAATAAATACACCAAGTAAAACCCACCTAAAGCGGGGTGTTTTCTCCCTTGCTTTTGACTGGCGATCTCTAGGCAGCTTTATGTCAAACATGCTGACTTCACAGAGCTTCTGTTCACCTAAAGTCAAACAGGACCACTGCTCTAAAAGAAGTAGCAACCACAATTGCCTTTAAATATGCTTACATGTTCAACTTAAATATTTTCTTTTCAAGAGCATTAAGCTGATGAATACTTTGACCCTAATTTGAGTAGGGCAGTCAGAGAGGAATGTCGCTGTGATGAATAGTATGGTATTATACACTTTACTGCAGTATTACAATAACTCTATAAGCTGTGCAGGTACATACAGAGCAGAAGGAAGGCAAGATGAAGTATGCTTGTAATTCTATACCTTTTTATCTTATTTTTTGGCAAAAAGAGGAATAAGTTAGTAGTGAAAGCAAGGAATGAAATGAGCTTTGCACTTGGAATTAAATTTCAGAGAAAACGATGGACTTTGCAATATCTTTATTAAGACATAAAGCCCATTTAGGACAAACATGCAACAAATAAGAACAGAATATCCCAAATTTGTGATAGGCGTTATAATATTCTCAATGATCCTTAACATGTGTAAAGATTCATATCTAAGGGTTGGGAACAGTCTACAGTGAAAGTACCAAGAAAGGAAATACCAAGAGATTTTAGGTAGAGTAAATATTAGGAAGTATCCAGGCAATGCTCTTCAGTATGACAATTATGAGTGTAAATGTTTGTCTTCTAAATAAGCCTATTAAATATTCCATGTTAATCCATCCTATTAAATAGTCCATGTTTCATAAAACAGGGTTGCTTCACTCAAACTACCCTTGAACTCTTCCCTGAGCTGTGTTAAAACTTGCATGTTGTGCCAAACGATTCATAAGGCCACTCTATCAATTTGACAATATCAAACAGCAATGCCCAGGAGCATTTCCTTGTGTTGTTGATTTCCTGTTACAGAGTTAACCTAAAAGTATAAATAAAAATGAATATATATAAAAATTTTGTCCAGAACAATTAAAAAAAAAAATCACTTCAACAGTCTGAATTGATGATGAGCACAATAAATCTGATAAAGTTGTCCTCCAGCACAGCTTTGCTTCTCACAAACTGCAAAAGTATTCTGAAGTAGAATAGCTCATTCTGGGTGGATTTACCAAAAAAAAAAAAAAAATAGATCAAGCTTATGGACCTTTAATTTCTAAACAAATAACAATCTTTCTTTATCCGTTGTAATTTAGAGTAATTTCGACTTTTGCAACCAGAATTTTAAGTTAGATTCAAGAAAAAGTTGCATGAGACTGTCTAATCAGATTCAGAGCGTTTTTTAAATCTTACTTGTACTTCAGCCACTAAATCTTGAAGGTTACTTGTGCTAAACATAATTAAAAATGTTGTGTTACTGTTACATGCAATCAGGTTATATAGACTAATTCCCTGTTAGAAATTCAATTTTATCTAGATGCACTTCTACATAAAAGGAGTAATAAACACTTTTTACAACATTCTTTCTACAAACTAAACTTCAGAAAAATCATAACAGAATTGTGGATAATTTCAAGTCTAGACTTATTCTATTGTGAAATGTGTTCATTTACAGCTTTACCTTATAATCAATTAAGTGGACCATTTTCTAAAAACATAAATTAACCCTTAAAACTTTATAAAAATATGATTAAAACAGAGAGCAAAATCCCTTATAGTTTCTTTTAGAGTATAGATCTGAAAGTAGAAGTTGCCTACATCAGGTAAGTATTCTGGTGTAGGCAAGTGTAGACTGACTAATTTGTTCCTGTGCTTCTGGGGCTCTTTGATAGAAAAACTTTGACAGGGAAGACACAGACAGCTATGTAAGTAATAATCTCTGCGTGTCGGGGCTGTAGCTTATTTCTATAGAGTCTTGTTGGAAGAAAGGAAGGACTGACATCCCTACACAGCAATTTATCTACAAAATACATGACCCTCTGAAACTCCTCAATATTTGGGGAAAAGGAAAGGAATGAGGAAATGCAAAGAGGAGATTGTTCCAATTGAAAAGAGAAAAAGACGTAACTAATTCTGCTGTTATGCTTCAGGCCTCTTCATTATCCTTTTGCTATTTGTGTAGTAAAGAAAAGATGTCTGGAGTTAAACTGATTTGGGCAGTTTGAAGTGTCACTTTGGGATGTAAATCCTCTTCCCTCCTTTTCTAAAGAATACTCTGTTCCTCCAACTCTGGTCCTTACCTTGTGCTTTCCTTGTATGCGGCAACTGCCTGCACAGAGGCTGGGTTGTAGAGCATGTAGAGGACATAAGTAGTGTTAGGCTTTCTGTGTAACATATATTCTCTGATTTCTTCATTCACCATTGGAATTAGGGGTGTTTTGTAGAGCTACATGTCAGGGCAAAGAAACCTGGACATTTCAAGTTTTAGGTTGCAGACAGTTATTTTTATTGGCACTACTATGCCCGGGGAATACTTCTTTACGCAATCAAAAAGAAACCCAAAACTCAATCCTACAATGTTATTAGTTTTAAGAAATATCAGGACATACCAGAGCACCTTCTTAAAATTATTTCAAATCCCACATGTAGCATACTCTTTTATCTCTGCACTGACAGTGTCATCTCATTTGTCCACTGATGATGCATGAAAAATATTTTATGCTACTATGTCATTATAAATAATGAGGATGAAAGTATCTAAAATGTAAAGATTACCTGCTGCTATTCTAAGCTAGGTTTAGAGATGTGAAATTTTCCTGCCCAGTAGCATAAAAAATCAGCTGTGAAAAACTGTACTACAGTTTTCTGCAAAGTTCTTATTGTAGTGCCATTAAGTATGTGAAGAAAAAAAATCAGAATCCATCAGCACTTTCTGCTCTGAGCCAATCTGTTAAAATACCTTTAGAACTTCTTGCAAAATTATAGTCGTTGTTACCTTCTCAGTGAGCTGGTAGAGATAAAAGTCAGTTATGATCTGGTATGGGCTCTGTCTTCGAGCACAAAAGAAAGTGTGAAGGGAACTGGAAAAAAAAGTTAAAAAACATGATTTAAAAATACTTTTACCTGACAGGTTGTTTTTTTGTTCCAGTTAATTTAGGGAATAGTCACAAGAAGAAGATCAATATAATACAAACAGAGAAGAGATTATTCATTTATAAATTTGTCAGTAGCACTCACAAGGCAAGTCAATCACTGCTAAGGTACATACAAGCTTTGGAAGTTTATATCAAGCACGGGTCGCTTTTATCTTCTAGGAAGGGAAACTCCGTTGAGTACAGTAAACCCATAAACGTCCTTTGCAAGCTACTTTGCATGCTATTGGTCACTGCTGGTGATGAAAAATGTGGACAAGATGAGTCACTAAAAAATGCTCAAACCTTTTCTTAGTCACTCCCACACAGAGCAGGATTGCTGTTCATTAATTATAACTCAATCACTTTCTTAATCACAGCACCTTTTGGCAAACCATTTGGTGTCTTTCCAGTTGTAAAATTCATCTGTTTTCTAGATAATATGCTTTTTTGCTGGGTGTTTGATTTTCTCTAGTTAGAGCATCTCAAACCTAACAAATATATTTTCTCTTTCAGTTTACTGCACACAGATGTATTTCAATTATCCTCAGTAAGATCATAGATTAACAAGTCACCTCTTGTGCAAACTACAGTATCACCTGCCTTGAGGTCTGATTAAAACACTGCATCAGTGTAATGCACCCAAAAGTTCTGGCAGCACTGGTCTTGTCCATGTGCTGACACACACGTGCCTCTCAGGCAAACAAAATGATGGTTCAGCATGTTCCCTACTTCAGCTAGCAGAGAGTTGCAATTTAGATACACATAAATATGCATTTATATATATATATATATATATATATATAATTACATAAGTCATATATATGCATATATTAGCAGTGCTATGTAGGAATCTTCCATTTGACCTGTACACACACAGCAATGAGAACAATTTAATTTTGGTTTGTAGCCGAGGCTATGAGGCACTTCCTCTGCACATATTAAATTGTGACTGCAGACTCTAGATCCTCAATGCATCAGGGACAGATTACGTGAGTAGCTATCAAACAGCATGACTTTCCCTGTCTTTTAGAAGACTTAAATTGCAAATAAGTGCATGTTCCAAAAGCAGAAATACTTCATTTTGATGCCACAGATTTGAAAGTCCTCTTTGGCAGTATGTCAGGTGGTTAAATTTTGTTTTGCTAAAAGAAGGTCATCCTTGAGAACTTAACTGTCTCAGCAAAGTGTTTAGAATGAACCTTGTGCTCATTTCTAAAGCAACTCTTTTCATATGACAAGGGGAACATATTTATTTCATACCAATATCTTCCAAATCTTTTATTTCCTATTTTACTCCCTTCTTTAATTAATACAGAGGTGTTTACTAGGAAAATAATTTTGTGACATTTTCTAGCCAATGATCATAGCAGTAATATGAAAACATTCTTTTGCTCAAGATAACTCCATACACAAGGAAAAATAATAAACCACTTTTCTGGCAATGAAATTTAATTCTTTCAGAGTCAAAGATCTTCAGCAGCACTAAGGGCAGCTACAGAGCAGGAGCAGCCTACCAGCATGTCTATTCTTATCTTGTCAGATTTTATTTTTTCCTTTTTTTTCCTTTCTGGAACCACAGCTTGAATACACAGCAAGGTTGGATTTTCTGTGGCGTGTTCAAGCAAAAGAAGAAATCAATGAAATGAAGGAATTAAGGGAGCACAATGAAAATATGCTACGAAATATTTTACCCAGTCATGTTGCCCGTCACTTCCTGGAGAAGGATCGGGATAATGAAGTATGTATCAATTTTATTGCTGATTCTTTTATCTAATTAGCAAAAGAAAAGCAGATACATTAGGAAATTGATGGAACTTAGTTCTCTATAGGATTCATAACACAAACACTGCCAATATTTGATATCTGATCCACATTTAAAAAAAAAGTGTTTTAAAGTAAAGGGGTTTGCACTTCTAGGACCACATCTGGAGTAGTATTTCCAGGTTCAGGCTCACCAGCAGGAGATACGTGGATCTACCAGAGCAAGTCTAGCAGAGGGTCATCAAGATGATTAGAGGATTGGGGTGCAGAGGCCAAGCACATTGGGTTTATTCAACCTTAAGAAGAAAAGCCCAAAAGATTATCTCACTTTATTCAACTACTTAGTGGGTTTTTAGAGAGACAACAGATACAAACTCTTTCCAATGTGTAAGTAGAAGGACAAGAGATAATGACATCTGTTGAAGGAAGAAAAGTCCCACTTAGATTCTAGGGGGAAAAAAATCCCCTGAAAGTGGTCATTGCATCAGAGCTCAGAGATCTCCAGTCTTGGAGATATTCAACCCATAACTAAACAGAGCCATGAGACACTTGACCTTATCATCCCTACTTCAAGTGGGAACTGTGTTAGATGACCTTAAGAGGTTCCTTCCAACCTATGAGTCTATGAAAGTATAGTATTCCTAATTATGGAAGAAATCTGTGCAAAAGCCTGCAATAGACCTGAGTATCTTCCATCTTCAGACCCAAAAGAATATTTTTTCCATTTAATATTGCCCCTGAATTGCCTTTTGGGGGCAGTTAACAAAAAACCTACTTCAGAAACTGTTTGTGGTTGTGTTCAAGTACAAAAATAAAAGGTTGATAATGGAGTCTTTGGATACTCTTAAGACAGTATTATAATATTATAGACATTATAATATTATCTGTGAATAAAGGCCATTGTGTGATGAAACTGAAATTTTCCTATGCAATACTGGAATTATCTTTTATAATGAAGAGGTTACAGCTGTTGCAAGACTCGGGCTGAAGCACTGACATATCTATTCATTGTGCAGCAAAAAGGAATTGAGGCTACTCTTTTCTGATTCTACATTTTGGAAACAGATGTAGCCAGACAAATTAGACAGCACAATGAGGAATCATTGTGTTCTGAATGTGCAATTTCAAATATCACCTAAGGAGGACAACATAGTGAGAAGCTACAAGGAAAAGCACTTTAGAAATCAGCCTCTTGAGGAATTTATATTCTGTGGGTACTAAGCAGGCATAAAAAAAAGATAGCTCTGTACATGAGAAAATGTTTGTGTGTGAAACCAAGAAGTTTAAAATTCTTAATTCCAAATGGAGTAGACTCCGATACCAACAATGACTGGATTCTGGCTTATCTGCATTATGGATTTTCAGGGAATACATGTCCTCTCTTACACATTCATTCACATACACTCACATGCATAATAATCTTCAAAAGCAAACAGATGCCCCATAGATCACTGCTTATGATTCAATAATTTGCCACTGAATTCAATTCCACCACCCCTTCTTCTTGTAAAGCAATTTCCAGAGTGACTGTACTTGGGGATGATTTATGCATGAGCCGACTAGCTGTAACATCTACCAGATTTCAGTAAAATCAATCCTGCAGTTCATGTCTGCCCATTAAGTTAATTTCTCAGTTCTCAGAAAATGAATTCCCAAATGTGTACCGTAAGCGTTTTTTCATGGATGTATTATTTCTGTCTTGATGCTTCTTACCAAAAATAGAAAAGCTGAGCAGCTGAAGGCTCAGCCAGTCATTTTCTGTCTTCACAGTCTGAGGAAAAATTATGCCTGAGTGTATATATGCTTCTCCCAGCACATATTGACTAGTCTTCCATAAGCATCTAAGAGCTAATGTGTGTATTACTTTTCTTTATACCTTTGAAAGTGAATAAAAGTGACCTTGGAGTATGGCTTACATGACTCTGCAGATGTTCTTCAGTGAAAGAAAGTGGAAGGGCAAGATGGCAATCAATGATATTTCTTCTCAATAAAAGCTTTGCAGTGTCCTTAGAAACTTGCGGAATTTTCCCACTTTTAATTTATGATGCATTGTAAAAGACTGTAGACAAGTAGCAGCATTAGCAGCATAGCAAAGTTGAGGATGCTTTTCTAGGCAGAAGCAGGATGAAGGAAAGGGAGTCTGACATCTTCAGATTAGGTGTATGGCATCCAGCAGTAAGTCCTTTTATCAAGAGAGCAATACACTAACATGTCCTAAGACACACTAACAAGAACATTGAGAAGCAACTACTCCATGTCAGATGTTATGAGAGATGTTCCAGAACAGAAATTAAAGTATTGACCATTGGGTAAGACTTCTCCCCAAACCAGTCAACCAAATGTCTCCATAGTCACCTTAGGAGAATGAGCCACAGTTTACCATTAGAGTAACAGGTCTCTGAAAACCTGTGAATAAACAAACTAGTAAAGATCTGCAGTGTGAAGTACAAGGTATCCACCAGAAAATGTGGTAACTGAGAGGCATCATTACCAAGAGGTCATATTAGCCATTTTAAATGGTCCCATTTGAATCACACAGAATCACACAGAACAATCTGAGTTTGAAGGAACCCACAAGGATCATTGAGTCCAACTCCCATCCTTGCATAGGACAATCCAAAAATTTACTCCATTTATCTGAATGTGTTCCCTAAATGGGTTAGTGCTCTGGGAAGCTGCTCCAGAGCTCCACCACTCTTTAAGTGAATAACCTTTTCAAATATCCAACCTAAATCTCTCCTGGCACATCTTCCTGTCATTCCCTTTGTTCCTATCATTGGTCACTAGAGAGAAGAGATCAGTGCCAGCTCCTCCTCCTTCCTTTGTGAGGAAGCAGTAAACTGCTATGAGTTCCCCTCTCAGTGTCCTCTTCTTCAGGCTGAACAGATCAAGTGAATTCAGCTGCTCCTCATACAACTTACCCTCTAGACTCTTCACCAACTTTATGGCTCTCCTCTGGACACTCCCCAGTAGGTTTATACCCTTTTTATACTGTGATGCCCAAAAGTGCACACAATACTCGAGGTGAGGCTGCACAAGTGCAGAGTAGGGCAGGACAATCACCCCCTTCAACCAGCAAGAAATGCCATGCTTGATTCACCCCAGGACTTGGTTGGCCCTCTTGGCTGCCAGAGCACACTATTGGTCATGTTCAACTTGTTGTCAACTAGAACTCCCAGATCTCTTTCTGCAGGGCTGCTCTCCAGCCTCTTGCTCCTCACACTGTATGTATATCCAGGGTTGCAGTGTCCCAGGTACAAAACCCAGCACTTGCCCTTGTTAAACTTCATGTGATTGGCAATTGCTTGGCTCTCCAATTTGTCTAAATCCCTCTGCAGGGCCTCTTTGTCCTCAAGAGTGTAGTAAAGGTTAGTAAAACTTTGAGTCCTGCATCCAGATCATTTATGAAGATATTAAAGAGTACTGGTCCTAAGATTAATCCCTGTGGAGCCTGATGTAATGCCATTCACTATGATCTTTTGAGCCTGACCCATCAGCCAGTTATTCTCCCACTGCATTATCTGTTTATCCATCTATATGCTGGACATTTTGTTTAGGAGGATATTGTGAGAGACAGTATCAAAGGCCTTGCTGAAATCCAGAAAGATTATGTCAATTGGTTTTCTTTGGTCAACTAGGTGGGTCATAGAAGAAAATTAAGTTTTTTAGATAGGACCTTCCCTTTATAAACCCCTGAGGCTGGGACCAATGACTGTTGTCATTCAGGTGTTTTCTAGTAGCTCCCAGAATAATCTTCTCCATAATCTTACCAGTCACTGAAGTGAGACTAACAGGCTTGTAGTTACTCGGGTCAACTCAGCTGCCCTTCTTTAGATTGGGACAACATCTGATCCCTGTTAATCAAGAAATTTAAAAATACACTGTCAAATGCAAATATTTATGAAACAGACTGAAACAATAATAATAAATATTAGTTTACTTTTACTTGCCTAATAGTGTTTGATTCTCTGGTATGTGTACTTGTAAGTGAAAATGAATCCCTCATCTCTTCAAGTGGTTCCACGCATAAATCAAAATGAAAAATTATATTACATTTTTTGCTGGTCTAGCCCCCTAATCTCAGAAGCAGAAAGAGCAGGCTTTCAAAGAAAGAACAAGCCCTGCATACAATCCATGATAAAAACATGAGAAGCCTCCCCCTATTGAACTGTCCAACTTTTACTATACAAATGTTAACCTCACATATTAAGTTATAATGCATAGAAAAAATAAGAAACCTATTTTAATCACAGTCAGTTATGTTGTCCTACCTGTATTACTGCTTTAACTTCATTGTTCTTTTAGGAATTATACTCTCAATCCTATGATGCTGTCGGTGTGATGTTTGCTTCTATTCCTGGATTTGCTGACTTCTATTCCCAGACCGAGATGAATAACCAGGGAGTAGAATGTCTGCGCTTGCTGAATGAAATCATTGCTGACTTTGATGAGGTAATAGCAGTTGCTAGAGAAAAATCTGATAAAGCTTAAAAAATGAGTTCCCGTATACCAAACATGTCATCCTAAATTATCAAATCTAGTAATGATTCTGCTTTCAACAGTTATCTGGGATTTTTTACTCCAATTACTATTACAGTTGTCTGTTTTGCTTTCTGTACTTAGTCTTACTAAACATTGGTTTGAATGACATGGTGAGATAGAGTTTGAAATCAATAATTTCTTGAGTATAATCACACATAAATAAAAACACAGTCTGCACCAGTGCATCTAGGAGTAGAACATGCTTTAATTTTGTAGATGAAAGGACAATCAAGGTATTTACAACAGTTTTGGAAACAGTGGTCTAAATCCAAACAGATAAAGATATTGTTTTTGAAGACGTTGGATGAATGGACTCAGCAAATGTCAAGTGTCGAGTTAAATGTGAAGAGCACAGCTCGGAATCAAATGTTGGGTAGAGGATGAAAAGAGGTGACATATTAATTGAGGAGACTTGTCTGGAAAAAAGTCAAGAAGGCATACTCAGTCTTTGCATCTGGACCAGGATTCCACTAACAGATAAAGCATACAGAAAACTTTTTTTCCAGAAAACTAAAGCATTGGCAGAGCTCAGGCCTTTTCAAGGTTTGGAACACAACTGAGTGAAGAAGGCAAAAGGCTGAGAAAAAGAGATAAAGACAAATTATTTTTGTTTTGTAATTCCATTCTAAGCAGCAAGTGCCTAAGTCTTCTGGCAGTTTTTGAAGAATTTATTTTTAATTTGCTCTTCTGGTAGAAGTTATGTTATCTTCATTTCATAAGTGGAAAACAAAGGCACAAAGAGTAGCTGACTTTCCTGCTTTTTTTTTTTCTTAAAACAAATATACCTGTGCCCATGCCAGAAGCAAGAACCTAAATATGAGCCCATTTCAAGGTCTTAGCTGCACCTTTATGCTGCTTCATGCTGGGCCTCTGCATGGAGAATGTTCTTAGAGAGGTAGTTCATAAAAACTGGATCAGGGTTAAAATTCCCAGACTCTGAGAGACAATGAAATTGAGAGTTTATCCATAAAATTAGTCAGATACTAAAATTACAAGTGGGAAATAGAAGAATTCACAGGGGATGCATCCTGGGGCATTTTTAGTAGAAACACTGCTATTCTCCTATGAGGAGAAATCTGTCACCTGCTAAGCACTGCTTTCTCTATAGGTATAAATACTTGCCTATTATCTCTGAGAACTTGCAAAGCTGTCAGCATGCTTCTTGATTAATAGTTTTGTTTTTCATTCCAGATCTGATTAAAATGATTATGACTAAAGCTTAATGCAAAGCCTGTTGCTATGAATTAATTTAAGATATTTTGTCATGCACTTTCATATAATCTTCACAACAAAATTCCATTGCTGGCATGGCAATTACTGAAGACAAGGTTTTCATCAAAAGCCCTAACACAATATTACATTCAGGCCCCTAACACCTGCTCTGTAATCAATAAAGGACCTAATTAGGGACTGTATTATGTCCCAGACATGTTTAGTTGAATAATAGATATGTTCTCAGGATGGGTAATAAATGAAATTATATGATCCCCTGCTGACTGCTAACCTACTTCCAGTACAGCCATGTCATTAGTTTACTCTGTCTAAGCAATTTGAAAGGTCATATGCCAGGCAGGACAACTGACATGAGTAATCCCACCCATGGAAAAAGAACTACCTTTGAGACATCCACTTGGTACTGCCAGGTCCCATAGCACACCACCAGAATACTGTTCTGGTGCAAGTCATTGGAGGTTTTTCATTGAAGCATGCACTAGATGACACTGGACATCTGTTTAAATAAATGAATTGAGCTCCTAATCTCAAATCAGATCCAACCCTATAAGTCCCTTTCCTTTCCTTAAATAGGTAATAGTAGTAGGGATGTTGTGTCCATAGGGCCAGGAAGATGTTTCTAAATGAAAGCAGCAGTAAAAACACAAATTGACCTGGTCTGGAAAATGCGATAGGTCCATGGAAAGGAGGTCTGGGCATTTTATTTCTTCTCTTTAGAAGAGTTTCCTTGTTACTGCAAAATAGAAGACTTACTAGCTGGATCTGTTATTTTGATTACCAGGTAATGCATCTGTGTTAAACAGTCAAACAAAAAAAAACTGGATAGTGGAAAAGAACCTTCCACCACCATCTGCACAGAGTAGGAGGCCACAGAGGAGTTGGGTTGTGAGTGGGACTTTCACAGGGAGCTAGGGGAACCTGCTCAAAAAATCAGTCTTGGGGAGCAGGTGATTGACTGTTCTCAAATCCCAGCCTTTATTGAGAATATTTATTCCTTGTGAGTACACAAATCTGTTGATTTCCAAAATATCTATGCTTCCTGGAGACTTAGGCAGATTGGGAGCTGTTTGTTTCTGAATTGAAAAATTTAAAACAGAGAGGTTTTTATTTTTTTTTTAATTTGACATATAGAATCATTATAGAATACAGTTATATATGATTTCCTGGTTTGTACTCAAGAAAAGAGGTGGTGACAGGAACAGTTCATATATCAGAACAAACATGAACATTCCAAATCTACTTTCCTAACTACTCATTTTATATGACTGTAGTCTTAAGACACATACAGGGCTAAACTTCCACCATTAGAGATGCTTCACCAAAAAAAAATAATATTGAAACATTCCTTCTGAAGATTAGGACTCCTGAAGGAATTATTTTACAGATAGTAATAGTCTTCCTAGCCTTTTTAATCTATCATTTATGTATCTTAGTGTTGTTACGTTTGGGATTTGTGCTTTAATAAGAGCTTTCTAGTTCACAGGCTCTTTTTTCCCCTATTTTATTTATCCTGCAGTGATTTACATGGTGTTTATGACAACAGTCTTTAATACATTTTGTTGCCACAAATAGAGGTTTTGGTAGAACACAGGATCTTGTTTTCAGACTTCATTGATTATTTTCCACTTGTGTGTCATGTCCTGAAACATTCCCTTTAATATTACTTTGTACAAGTTTCACTGCATGTGTATAGCCCGAGGTCTGAACTCCCCATAACCTTGGCTATAGGTGAACTGCAGCATCGAATCAGTAGTTGCTTTTTAGATACCAACCACATTCTAGTGTCTGAAAATGTTTCCTGGACTATCTTAGCAAATTAGCAAGTCTGTTTAGAATGTCATAACAAATAGCAGCTGATGTAGGACTGAGTTGGAATGCCTTTCTCCAATATGAAAATCCATCATACTGTCATACTGTGAAAAAAGGAATTGGTAAATAAACCATTATTTGAAGAAGGAAAGCAGTGATTTAACAGACTGGACAAAACAGGGGAAAAGAAAGATTTGGAAAAAATAATGAATGAGAAGAAAAAAAGATAATGAGATTATGTCTTCTAAAATGCCTTACACACTATAGGTTGTTTCTTTCTTTCTTTTAAAGGGTTATTAAAAGAGATATGTATCATACATTTTAAATTAGTATGTTGTTTGCTGTTGCTTCCAGCAACCATCTGGAAACGAAAATATAGGCTGTTTTTAACCAATATTAATTTCTTCTCTTGCCCACACACCTGGTGCTCTCAGACTGCTCACAAAAGCAGAACTGTAAGAAATTATCTTTTTCTTTAAGCAAGCAGTTGGGAGAGCTGCTCTTGTAAGAGGGAAATGTAGATAATCGGCTTTTCTTGCAGTTTGAAGAAAAATGAGGAGCAGGTCAAGTCTTTGGACTTTCCTGGCTTGGAAGAGAGCCATTAACCATATGGCTTTGTATTCCCTGCGTGCAGTGCTGTGCAGCCTCCCATTACAGACAGATGGTGCGATATCAGTACACGAACAAGCAAAGCTTGTAAGACCCTGGCTCTCCGGCTGACGTACAGTCATTAGTTCAATGGCAGGGGATATTTCATATTATCCTTTGGTATGCCTCTCCTTTTGAATGAGACAACCCCTTTCATTTTTAATTGACAGGAAAGTCAAACCCTCTACATGGAAAAAGAATCCATGACAGCATATAAAAAAAGGAAAAAATTTTCATTAAAATTTTTCCTAACCATGGCAAGAATTTTGTTCATTTAAATCCTAACTAAGTTGAGTTTTTAGAACTTAAAGTCAGAAATTTCTTTTCTCTGTGTATTATTTATTTTCCTTCCATGACTGCCTGACCATATTGATACCTAAATTTATTGGACGCTATACTGCTTATCATGAAGTTTCCCAGGGTATTTTGGTTTTAAAATCAGCAATACTCATTTTTAAACACTGTGATGAGGTGATACATGCCCAAATCACACATGAAGCTCCATTTTCATTGATACAGTTCACAGCCTGATCTCTGTTTAGGTCTCTCAAGTAACGTAAGGCTCTGTTTCTACTTCATGGAAATTATGTTAAAATCTGCATACAGACTCAGAAGAGGGACCAAACTGCCACTCCTACTCCACACCACCTGAATTGTTCCTGTAGCAGCCCTTAATTTGTAAGCTGGATTCCTCCAAAAGAGATCCAGGAACACTTTTAAGGGGTCAAGTCTACTTGTATTCACACATGCATGCACACAGAGCTTGTCTTCAATAATTTTCAATTATTATACCTCAGGAAACACAAAACTCATCTGCATTTGAGTTAGGCTGGAATATGGATGTTCTATATTACCCATTATGTGCTTCACCAAACAGCTTTACAAAGCACAGCAGGATTTACAGAACACAGCAGGATTTAGCTTCAATACACCCTCTGAGTAGATGATGGTTCAAGGAGTCCCAGCTCAGTATGCCCCAGAACACAAGTGGAAGTTACCATGAACATAAATATTCATTTTCATACCTGTAAAAGCATTTTGCACTAAGAATTACAAAAGTAACAGTGTTTTTTATATATGTATTAGTTATTAGGTGAAGAGAGATTTCAAGATATTGAAAAAATTAAAACGATTGGCAGCACATACATGGCCGTATCAGGATTATCACCTGAAAAACAGGTAAGAGAATAGTGCTCTTTAAGAAGCAAAACTTTCAGTGTGCTTCATCATTAATATTAGAGAATATTAGTGTTATCTTTCTGATATTCATAGAGCTGTCTTTGCTAAAAGAAAACAGACATCTGGGGCTTCTTGCAGACAACAGTTGTACTACTTGATGAATTGAAATGTCATCTTGTGCCCAGAACAAGAACCATATGCATTCTTTCCTCAAATTTAGATTTATAAGACAGAAAAAAATCTCCTTTCAATGGCACTGATGTGAATCTAGAGGAAGTCTATCTATATCTTTGGACACAAGCTAAAGATATCACTGTAACTGAGACCGGAATCTGGCTGACAGCCTCCAATAATCTATGAAAAGGGAGGATCTATTAACTGACAGAACACTTATGCAAGCGTAAAGTTGCCTTTAAGCATTTTTGTGATTCTGTAGCTTTACATCTTCAGACAGCATGATAAACTACACATCAAAAAGAAAGCAGATTCATGAGTTCAACTGAAGAACATCATAAAGCCTGAAGTCTGCACGCTGCCCTTATTGCAGAGGTGCAAACCAAGCTGAGGAGAAAAAATCAGCCACAGAGATTACATTCATAGTCACAGCCCTTAACCTCAGATAAGTTAGTGAGAGATCCATTCATAATTACACCGAAGTACATGCCTGAAAGTGGGGTCACCAAAGGACTAAGACAAGGCTCCACAATACATCTAGTGAGAACTCAGCTGTTGCTGAAACCTGTCTTGCTTGGCAACCATTGTCTCTCTCCAAGGAAAAGCAGCATAAAAAAAGGCATGTTGCCCCAGATCACCCACAGACTGGGAATCAGATCAGCCCTTGCTGACTGCAACTACCAGAAAAGCAGAAGCCAGATTAACATGAGCTTTATAATCTAAAAAATTTTCATTGTCTGTTTAGAATGCATTGTAAACACGTGAAGTATAACTAACTGAGCATCTCCCACCTACAGAATAACAAGTGATGCTGATAGCTAAAAATCCACAAAATTACGCATGCATGAGATTTTTGTTTGCTCCAACTGAAAATGCTTCTGTGCAGAGATGAGCAAAGAAGGACTGAGCTTTAGGGAGGTAGCTGGATATAGCTACACAGCTCCTTTCAAGTTCTTTTGACTCTTGATGTGGGTAAAAATTCAAAGGGAAAAAAATCTTTCCTGCATTTTCAAGACACATTAGCTCATCCCTTTTGTTGAACTATAAGAACCTAATGAAATTTTTATTTATGTTTTAAATACATCTGTCTTTATACATACATGTCTATCATCTTGTCAGCATCTAAAAGGTGAGGGCTACTGAGGGAGGTTGACATGCTGTGAACTCAACAAGGCTGAGTACAAGGACTGAGCACAGTGTGAATAGAACAAGGTGATGCCAGAAAGATGCTTATGTTCAGGATTAAACACTGAGTATGATGGAAATTTCAGATGACTGGATTGCATGACCCAGGACAGGGCCCTGCAATGCTTCATTCCTATGGACTGGAAATTTGTTTGATGAAAGAATTACCTGGTCTCAGAATAGATGAGATGACATCATCCCATTATCAGACCAAAACCATGGCTATTCCCTACTTCACTGTCCTCCCTTGAGAGTCTCTGCCTCACCATATGCTCTTTTGATGTTTTGGGAAGACCAAAACCCCCTCCCAATCCCCATCTGAATGTTCCCTACAGGAATGGGAACCCAGACGAAGGAACATGGAGTGATTTGAATGCTCTAAGCAGAGGCCATTAATGAGCTACCAAATAGCCTTTTCTCTCCCACTTAACCTGTCCCAGGTTGCTTGGTTTGCCCTATTGTTCCTGTCACTATTCCATCCTGAGAGCACTGGAATTGGTGTTTTTCCTCGGTGGCAGTTTCCGCAAAGAAGAATTATGTCTTTCACTTCTTTCAGTCTACTTCTTGCTTACATTGGTCATGCCTGGTTCTCACCAATTTTTTGTACCTTGCACCCAAGCTAGCTCAGTCCTCTCTATACTTTCTTTCTCAACCTTAGTTAGATTTCACACACCTTATTAATTCCCGTGACTGTCAGATTATTGACAGAAAATGACTTTCTTTAGTACTTCATGCTAAGCTTGTCTGTATGCAGGTTTTGTAATACAAATGAGAAGCATTACCATGACTGTTGGATCTAGTATGTTGAGGCTGTTCTAACAAATCCTGCATTCAGATACTTGGCACTTGCTAGTGATGGGTGGGATCTGGGAAAATTGCAAACCCTTTCTAACACCTTGGTCTATAATTTACTCCTCAGCAATGTGAAGACAAATGGGGGCACTTGTGTGCTCTGGCTGACTTCTCCATAGCTCTGAATGAAAGCATACAAGAGATCAACAAGCATTCGTTTAACAACTTTGAACTCCGTATTGGTAAGCATAGTTCAGACATAAGAATTGAAGTATGATTTTACCTGCAGGGATCCAACTCTGTAAGAACATTCCAGGAACACTGCAAGGACATGTGTAATCTAAAAGACTCCAAATACTGTACACCCCCATTTTCAAACTGACTTAATCCAAAGCAAAGTTAGAAATATTCTGTTTGCAGAATATCAGCCCTGATTTGAGGACTGCAGAAACTCAAAGGTTAAGTGAAGTGTGAATACATAATTAAGATACTGTCTTTAGCAAGTATAGCCAAGAGCCCATAGGTATAACACAAAAAGTGAACTAGACAGCCTAAGTCTAACCCCAAGCCTGATGCTGGCTTGCACAGTCGCTAATTAATTTCCCTGTCTTTGATGATTCTTCAGTAAAGGAGTAATAATAGCTTATCTTAAAGCCTATCTGTAGTACATTGGTTTTGCACAAAAATGTAATTCCATTCCTAACCTGATCTGCTCCAGTGGCAGCAGCTTTAAATTATTGTGATAGGGAATGCATTATCCTTGGTGGATTATCCTGGAGTGACAGTAGGATGGGAAATGAAAAGATGGCCTGAATATATGGCCCGTGGCAGGACCAGATCTGACGGCTTCTCATGCTGACAGGATCACTGGCCAAAACCAAAAATTACCCAGAATTACGTCCTTTCAAGACCATCCTGATGTAAAACAAGCTGAAATATATTCATCAGCCACAGCATGGAAGGCTGCAGCAGCACTGTGATCCACACCTCCTAATAGTTTTGAACAGAAAACTCTCAGTTCCCAAGATTTTTCATGGAACTTGTATCCACTTTTAGTAAGCGTGGATCACTTGCAAAGATTTCATGCTATATGAATACAAGAGTATTTGGAAATAATTTCTATGACCAGTTTAAAAAAAATATTCCTTAAAAAATATCAAAAAAATTAATACCTGTTTCCCAAAGATGAACCTGTCATAATAACTAAGAGAATTCTTAAAACTCTGCTGCAGAAAAAAAATATTCTCTTCTATATTATTGCTTGTCTTGAATTTATGCAACAATGTTACAAGGTACAGTCTTCCAATAACTTCACAGAATATTTTCATTTAATGGAATGTAACAATGTAATTTCTTGACTGTACAGCAGTAGCAAGGTGGCCTTCAACGAGCATTGACTCAGAAATATCCTTCCAGAGAGATCTTTCCTACTACACAAGAACCACTTTGCAGGAGCTTTGGCAACAGTGTGCAGAATACAAATGACACTTGCGTGCTGCCATTCCACTGAGATGGACATCCTGTAAAATAGCGATAGATATCACTTTTCATATTTTCTAGATTTTCTGGATCATTTTCTTACTTTCTTTGTATATTCATCTTCCCTTAAGCTTAGAGATAAGTGTGTCTGAACAAGGCTTCTTCTGTGTCTTAAGTGCAAATATGGTTTCAGACATTCATCTCTAACTGCCTACCTCTTCTCATTTTTATTTTATTTTTATCTAACAGGGATTAGCCATGGCTCTGTTGTAGCAGGAGTTATCGGTGCTAAGAAACCCCAGTACGATATCTGGGGCAAAACGGTTAACTTAGCAAGTCGAATGGACAGCACAGGTGTTAGTGACAGAATACAAGTGCCTGAAGAAACGTATCTGATCCTGAAGGACCGGGGATTTGCCTTCGACTACCGAGGAGAGATTTATGTCAAAGGTATCAGTGAACAGGAAGGAAAAATCAAAACATATTTTCTTCTAGGAAGAGTTCAACCAAATCCTTTAATCTTACAACCAAGAAAACTGACGGGACAGTATTCATTAGCAGCTGTTGTATTAGGACTTGTACAGTCTCTTAACAGGCAAAAACAGAAGCAAATCCTTAATGAGAACAATAACTCCGGAATCATAAAAGGACACTATAACCGGAGGACTTTGCTCACTCCCGGTGGATCTGAGGCAGCAGCCCAGGCAGAGGGGGCTGACAAAACTGAATTGCCATAATCAGCATTTTGTTTGTGTTCTTTTTTTTTTTTTTTGTATTTCTTTTATATATAAAAATAAATATACAAATAAAAAAGTTTAATTTTTTTTAGAATAAGTCTGATTATTTTCTGGTGTGATATTTCAGTGAAACTCAGATCCTTACATCTTAAAAAATGGTGACAGCATCTCTGCCCTGAGTTGTGGTTAACCTGAGTGTCCAGACACAGTAGCTGTGGGCCACCACTACAGTCTGCCAGCTATCTGCAGAAAGGGGCAAGAATAAACCTCTAACTGGACAGATTTAGAACATAAATTGGGTAGGAAGTTGATGATGGGGAAAGGAGGGAATACGTCCACATTTTTCAGGTGAAAGCAAAAGCATAAGGAGATTGAGCATCTTCTTCTCACATTTAATTGCCTTCAAGTAGACTTCTATGCATTTGAGTTAATTTCCTCGTCTCCATAAGGGCCAGGGAGAAGTTAGTCAATGCAGCCAAAGAATTTTCAGGTGTGCTGCCTCCCCAGAAGTGAGGATCTGGGAGACAGAAGAGATGGATCTCGCTCTAAACTCACTGATTCCATTAAGTCCACTGACTATTGGCTTTTAAAATAGCCTAAGTTGTCCACCTCACAAGCAGGTGACTTCACTGTCTCCAGATAGATTGCACATTGATTTCCACACGACCTCTTGCACTCAAGCCAGGAGGTCAAGGTTCTCCTGTACACATTATGTCACGTCTGTCTGTCCTGTTTGGAGGGCTTAAATGCACTATGGTATCTTGACTAGCACAAGACACCTATAAACAGATGACAAAAGTACACCTTGAATGACATGTGTGGAGCATATAGCTGATTCTGTTATCCAGTCAAGGAACTAATCAAGTTCTCTGGAGTCACTCTCCATAGCTGAACTCTTAACCCCATCACCAGTCTATTTTTGCTAAACCAATGTCTCTCCAAGTCTGTAAAATGACTACATGCTGAAGTACAGTAGGAGATAAAGCTCACCACTAAACTCCTGGTCAGTGGCCTCAAGAAGAGGAGAGGCCAAGACTGAGAATACCTCAAATTATTTGTGTGCCAGCACAGAAACAGTCCTGCTGGGATGCTACATTGGCACGACTACGTGTTACAAGCCCTGCAGGAGGATCACTTTTGAGGGGATGGCTAATCAACTTTGCCTTGGAAACAGTAAATATGTAGCACAGGTGCCATGATTCATATTGGGCTATAAAGTGCACGAATGAACCTCTGATCAAGCCTGCATGCTCGAAGGAGCTAGGTTTGTCTCAGTAAATATCATCTTTAGAGTAAATCATAGACTGAAACAGCAGAACCTGTGATCACACGGCAATCACCAGATGAGACCCCACACAACCAATACAGTGCAACATAACAGATTCTTTGCAAATACAGGCCTTGGTTTTTGTAAGCTGTTACTCAGTCCTTAATGAAAAAAAACAAAGTTTCTTGGGAGCATCACCACTGGATAAGGAACATTTATAAAAGATGGCTAGGAAATCTTGATTCCTACACTACAGTTTGCTAACAAAAAAGGCACCAAAACATGAATGTTTAACTATAGTAAGGTACAAACAATGGGTTTGCATTGTAAAATAACATGATGAATGGGTTTGTGAAGCAAAATTTAATCAGCTGAGTGCCATATTTTGGAAACAGAAAATAATAAAAATGACCAAATGAATTCCACAGAAAATTGCTTCACTGAACGATGAGTCTGAGCACGGAGAGCAAAGAACAGTCTGAAACAGTGCACCCAGGGGTGATGCTGTCAGTAACTGAGCTCTCATTCCAAATGATTATTCCTTTGAATCCCCACCAATATAATTTTTTCTGCCACAGAGGGAAAGCTGAGCCCCTCAGCTCACCCAGGCTTGTGCTGATATTATAGGAGATGAAGACAAGTAAAGGCTGGCTTCTGAAGCTGATAAATTAATTTCACATTTACAATGATATTTGAGGCACTGAAGAAGGAAGTTTTGGCTGGTTTAAACAGCTCATTAACAGCTGTCCTCTACTTCACAGCTTATTTCTGTGCTGGATGGGTTCACTTCTCCTGGCTCCCTAAACAAATAATTCTTGCTAATATCCCAAAGGAACTGGTTCTTTAATTCTCACCACTGCTGCTGACCTCTGTAATGACAATTAGCAGTCAGTGGAAGGTGTTAACTAGATAACAGGATTGGAGACTGGAGCAGTGAGGGCAACTTCACTGCTCCATAGCACAGACCCAATTCTCCTGCTACTTATCATAGCTTTCAATGTTTTCCCTCTCAAAATTCTCATTATCATTACTATGTTCCCAAGCAATATTGTTGCTAATGAAGCCTGAGTCTGTGTTAACCAGATAAAGAGTTTGCTAAATAGCTCATTGTCATGAATAACTCTACTGAAGAATTTCACCTATGTCTGCCGCAGGTAAATCCCTGCTTGGGACTGTTTATCTACACTAGATGGCTATTTGTCACTCTAGTAATTACGCTGCTTGTTCCTTTCACAAGTTTGATGACTTTGAAGGTTCAGCAATGTTATTTCTCATTGTAGCATCTGTTCTCAGTGGAGCAACAGCTATTATTTATGCTCTCAGCCTTCTAGTTTTACTCCATGGCTTTACGGTACCATTAGAGATCTCAGCTCTCCCACACAACTCTGTCTTCAGGGTTTCTTGCTTATATGGAATAGAGTTGTTCATACAAGAAGGATCTATAAAGCCAAGATATCTGGCTAATATCCTTTGAAATATGATGTCTGGGCTGGCAAAGGTAAATTGTTTTGATATCGTAACTCTTTGGCCAAAACAGCTAGCCAATATTGAGAGCTTTCCTGGATTATCCCCGTCAAGAGGAGAAAGCATTGGCAGAAACTGACTGTAGCCTTAGACATCACCTTACGTATTTCTACAAATGTGCACCACAAAACCAAACAGCAGCCAGACACTTGCTCAGAATAAACACTGTGCCATAAGCTCTGCAGACTTAAATGTTTTCTAAACAAACAGGCTGAAATCCACAGCTTTCTTCTTTGAAAAGGAACATACAAACATCTATATCAAGGGCACTTGATGCCAGCTTTCTTAATCATTAAAGTAAATGGAATATTGACTATCTGGACAATAGTTCTGTACAAAAATCATTACTCTGTAATGTTCCAAGTGCATATTTGAGCCATCATTTCTATATTCTAGCAAAGATCACATCTGTAGCAAGAATGCGTAATCTTTGCAGGACACTGCAAAGATTACAGTGTTGATTAATTTATGCCATTCACCAGTTTTAGCAATATCCATGGAGAAAGTCATGGTTATGTACTGATACTTGCCAAGTTATCTCCTCTCAGCTCATAGTAAGACTCAAAACAGAAGAGAGTCTGTCTCTGATGAGAACAGTATGATAGGTGTGATATCATTTAGAAGTGTGTGCTGAGAAAAAAAGCAATTCAAAAAATAGCCATTGTTCACAGGGGAAAAATTACTCACTGTCCTCAGATTTAATTTATTCCTCTAATCAGTCATTTGCACATTTTGAAAAGCACAGCGAAAAAACCATCTCATCTAATCCTTTTCTCATTAGCAGAACTTTAGCTGCCTTTCCTAAGTGCTGTGGGAGTCAAAGAGTTTGTACAGATACACAGCACAGCAAAGGTGGCTAATAGCCAAATGTCCTGTCACTGCATACTGTCAAGCTGCAACACGGGGAGCAGAGAGCCTGGTTCCAGAGCTGACTTAACGAACATGCAGTGAAATGATCAGAGGAGCAGGAAATAACCACATTAACCATCGTCAGTGTTACTGGGTAAGCGTTATAGTTGCACAGTCAACTTATTAACATCCCCATGAATCTTTTTCTGTTGCTGAATGACAGTAGCACAATTAAGAATTTGTGGTTTCTCCAGCTCTGCATTTTGCTTGAGAAGGGGAAAAAAATATGACAGTAGAGTAGACAGCAGATGGGAAGGAAGGGGTAAAAATACAACATGCACATCTTCAGGTGATTGAAACTAACTGCAGTTCACTTAGTATTTAAGCAATGGTCTAATCAGCTCTCCTGGTAGAACAAAATATTTCCTTGGTTTATGTACCTTGGCCCAATTTTTTCCAAAATATTTTTTTTTCTGTCCATTTTCAACTAAGGTCTTTTTTAGATCATGGCTGTCAGAGTTACAAAACCATCCAGAGACTGTTTCATTCATTCTGCTTTTTCATGTGAAAATTACAGCAATGTGGAAGGCTGGTTAGACAGCATCTCCTGTAAAATGCCACTCATGCTACTTCTCCTGACCCAGATCTCCTGGAGCCCAAGTTGTTTACCTCTGGCTCATAAATATGTTAATATCGATGTGTTGAGCATCTCTTTGTTTCATAGGCCATGTACTTTTAGAGGGTCTTGAAATCAGTGCCTTCCTTCAGCTTTGCCAACACAGCAGCAACAAAAAAAAAGAACGTCTGTTGCCACATGGAGAAAAAGAAGAAATCTCAGCTGGTTTGTGAAAATCTAGGGTTTTGAAACAAATGGCATGTGTGAAATGACATTCAATTGCAAAACCCAATCCCAGCAGCAGTGACATGGGTTACACTAGGGGATATTTTCACAGCAACAGGATATTAAGTATAAATTTAATTAACTTGTCAATTACTCAAAGTAATAAAAATACAACAGCCTCTTCCTACTTATCCTTCCTCATAGAGACAATTGTGACAAGCTGTCAGTTTTCTAAGTTTCTATAAATCAACAAGCAGTTTTGCTTCAAGTGAGTGATTACTTTCTCTGGATGTGCCCAGACCAATGCTCTAAAGCTCCATCCAGAAACCGGGAGTCACATGCCAGTCACTGGAGTCAGTACATTTTGTATATAGGTAAGACCAAGAGTTGCAGTGCTGCCAGCTCTTTACCCATGGCCCAGTTCTTGAGAAAGGCAAGATCAGGGGCAGAGGCAGACTGGAAATTGTGCCTTAACACTTTTTCCACCTGAATGAGGGTGGGAAGAAGACCCTAACACGATTCGTTTCACAAGGTGAGTCAATATAGTGCCTTTACATCTCATTCTTCATTAACAGCCTAGTTACCTGCAAGTCGTTATAATAACCACTAAGCATTTTGGCAGACCAGACCAGCTCACAGCGTAATGAGGGCATAAGGAAAACCTCCCCCATGCCACAACTGACACTGTATGCAGTCACCTGCTGCTGAATTATATTTCCCCTTTCCTGGCAATTAACTTGGCAGGACACATTAGCTCTTAGAAACCATTGGATGGATGTAAACAGTCAAGTTTTCATGGAACCGTCTCCAAGAAATCTTTTTATTGATTGGGGTTTTTTGTCTATAATGTTCTGTTTCCTTCTGAACAAATAGAAATCTGTGTTCTCATAGTTTTCATTTTACTTATGTGTTCAGACTTTATTCAGAAACAAAACCCACATCCATGTTGAATATTTAAAAATCAACTTAAGCAACATACCTTCTTCTTACCCTCAGATAAGGCTGATCATATGTCGATTTCAGTTTAAGGATCTCCACCATACTTCCCTCCCAAAGGCATCCCTCCTTCAGCTCTATGAATTGAAAGTTCATATACAGCGTGCTTGCGAGGAGACCTCAGCCACCTATTCACCCCATCTTTCTGCTCCCATCACTTTTAGAGCTAGAGGACTAGAACAGAAGGGCCTTCATGAACCTGAGAATTATGTAAATGAAGGAAAATTCTCCATGAAACAAGTGCCAGGCTATCTTTAGCTTTGCACATAAAATTCAAGATTTTATTTTCAGTTTTAAACTCCTGGTGGCCACAGAAAGCACCAGTATCTCTCATTGTCACTCAATATCACACATTTTATGTTCACATTTGTTGCTCTCTCCCCACTTAAACTGTATTCCTATGACATTAGCCAGTCTTGGCTAGGAATAGCAAACCATGCCTTTGTATTCTCCCTTGTGGAGCATCATCTGACAAATATACAAGAAAAAAAAAATTTGATGGCAACAGCTGCAATGTGAACTTTGAATTTCAGACACTTAGCCATATCCAAATATGATTCTTTATTATGAGTCCAAAAAGCATCCTTGCAGATCCAACCTGCCATTGCAGATATGTCAGAAGGTATTGCATCTTAGCATCAGCACAGTTGGGAAGTAGCTGGGTTTTCTCCGTGCTCCAGCGGTTAAGTACTTACCAGTAAAAGAAACAGACAAAACCACAATGCAAACAAAAAAAAAAAAACCCAACAAAATAAAACCCTTATTCTGTCTCTGGAGGTATCCAACTCTGGTATCCAGCCAGAGTTCCTCCTTTGACATGGAAGTCACTACATCTAGGCAACAGCCATCATCACCTCTGCTCAACATCAGAACTTGAGATTTAACCTGTCTTCTGTGTGAGATCATTTCAGATGTTAGGCTCTTTCAGCCTTGGCTCACAGTTCTGTAACAGTCTCAATTAGTCCATCTTGTGAATCCTAAGACTGTCAGACATGACAAAATCATGTTCATAAACATTCTACTGGAGGTCAGTAGCAGAACTGAGTCAAGCAATGTGGTTTATGAAAATGAAGGCTTTGCTGGAGTTAATTCCAATACATGAATACTTTCATGGGCCCAAAATTGTAGTTTCTTGAGACCCTATGAGCTAATGAAGAAAACCAGAACTAAAAGTGATGATGGGAAGTAAAACGAGGTCAAATTAGAAATAAGGACATGCTTTCGACAGCAAACATGATTAACCCCTGGAACAAATTACCAGGAAAAAACAGTGAATATATTATCTCCTAAAGACTTGAAAACAAGATTATAAAGATTGTTTGTGGAAATTACACTTAAAATACAAGTGACCAAGTCCTCTGATAGGGTAGCAATGAGGCTTTCTGCAATCTGTGAAGCTCAAAAGGGCAGACTAGATGTTTCAAGATAATTTTTTTTTCTAAATCCATTAATTTGACAATCAAAACAGAAGAAGGCAAAATATTCAGTCCTGGGAATATTTCACAGCTCTTGCTAGTGCTGACTGAGGATGAGAAAAGCAAACCTTTTCCATTTCATGTATTGATTCATAGCCTAGAAAAAAAGTAATTTATATGTCTCCCTTTGTGGAAAGCACCAGAGGTGTTGCAAACCAGTGGCTCAGCTCACTGGCAGACACTCTACTAAGCTACTCTATTTAGCTTCTGTATTGCTTATATAACTGCTTCATTGATTGTAACAAAAAAAATAAATAAATAAAACTCGGTAGTCAAGCATTTGGAAAGAAATCTTATTACTTCTATTCCCATCCCACCACCTCTCACTCTGCCCCAGTGCTTAGAGCAATAAGTCCTCATTGCATTTGTTCTAAGGGCTCAACGACCCACCAGGGAAAAGTATTTGTTCCTTAACAGGAGCCAGTTCAAAGAGAATTTAGTGAGATCTCAGGAAATACTTTTGTCAGTTGAGTTGAATGACCTTGACTACAAGGACACTGTTCACACTTACTGTTATAACTAAAAAGCTGGCCTTGAGTTAAATGGATGAAGATTCCACTATAAATTAGTTTTTTACCATGACGTCTCCCTGTTATTTTTATATAAGCATATGATACAACAGACGTAAGATACTCAGCCTGTAAAGGCTTCTGGAGACTTTTGCTCCACAGCCAGAAAAGCTGAATAAAAAACATTGGATGCAGTGAAAGAAGAATAGAAATAAAAGCTCCCTCTGAAGGGAAGAAAGAAAGGCATGTTAAATGCTCAGAAATTATCTTCCAAATAATGCAATTACCTATTTGCAACCTGTAATTCATGACACATTTCTCAAACTTCTCGCAGAGGCTGATAAGGAGAATTTTTCCCCTTCCCTCCCCAAATTGAACCAAAACAAGAACCAGTTAAATCCTAATATCTCAATTGGATTAGCAGTTCCCACCAAGTGACAGAAGCAAGAGATTTGTACTGGAAAGTAACAATGGTAAAGCAGAATAAAAGCCTCTGCTGCTTTGAATTATTAATGGTGTATCACCACAGAGCACATACCAATCACCCTGTTCTCTTTTCTGGTGCCTCAGGAGAGAGGAGAGTATTTTCCAGCATACTTCAAGCTTTTTGAAACTGCTTGGAGGCCACCCAGCTCTTTAACACCAGGGATAGTTTCAGTACAGAGCAGACTTCTTAAAGACATAACATCCTGCTTATGATGGAGGCAAGAAATGAGGATTTCACATGTGTTATTTGGGGAAGGCATTTTCAACAGTATCTAAATGGAGGGAAAACAGTTTAGTGCTCCAAAATCCCTTAGGCTCTGTTAAAAAAAAATATTAAAAGCTGTAATTATAAAAGCATATAAACACATCTGAATTGCCATGCACCATGATTCCCTTCTGCTGGTTGTCTTTATGCACCGTATACCACAAGTTCTGGTTTTAGTCTTTTTCCCAATGTATCTAAAAGTCTTGAATGGTATTTTTGAGGCAGAGCAGTGATTTTTTCAAGACAATGAGAAAGTGCTTTGCTGGAAACCTATAATGGTGTCCTGGAATCAATTTGACTCACAGGAAACACTAGTGAGCACAGCTCAGGGGGTTCAGTTGTGTATTTCCAGTGTCCAAATACACGTTCTAAAACTTGATGACCTTATGTTCTAATCTGTCTGAGGCTTAAATTGCAGCAGATTAGAGTAAATTTTGTCCTTTACAACAGCACTCTCAAGTTCTCCGGAACTGTGTAAAAAGTTCTTTCTACAGAGACATCTTTATTTACAGTCTCTCCTGTCTCCTTCCCTGTCTTTAAAAGATACTAGGCTTGAGAACTTGTAAAGGAATCATGGATCTGTCTTATTAGATTAATTTACCTAGAAACCTTAAGAGTGTATTTCTACAGCAGAACTTCACTTTTTACTGTTTGAAACAAGCAAAAAGCCTGAAACAAGTATAAATGACACAGCAATATATTTTTGCACCTGCAGGCAGGATGAAACTATTGGCTCATGAAAAAGAAAAGGATGAAGCACACACAGCTGACCAAGCTACTGATTTTGACTCCCATAGCAGAGGGTAGCCTTGCTCAGGATAAATTCAGCCTGCTTATTGTGAGGCAGGCAGAAAGTGCTTTTTTCTTCACAATGCCACCACAAGGAGGTGCAGGGATAACGTATACTGAGCTGTATACATGGCCTGTGGGCACAGTCCTTCTGCAAATTATTTGCATGGACTAAGGTATTTATTACTTTGCATCGAAAGAACCTAGGGTTAGATAATGTAAATAAAGTAGCATTATGGCCGAGCATAAAATTAGCCTTTATGTCTGAGCTTGGTTGCTTTTAATCTATGACCTGGAACTTGTGAGTCTACCAAATCCTGCTACTTGTATCTCAACCATGGTAATATCAAATACCTTCTTCAGTGTTATCTACATTGCATTTCTTCAAGCATTCATGGCAACCTAACTCCCCCCAGCTCTGCCTGAAGACTCCTTACTACAGGCCTCTACTCTGCTGATGAAACTCTCAGTCACAGAGAGATAGATTGGAGAACCATAGGAATGAATGAGCCCAAAGTTTTACTGGAGCATCAACCAGAACAGCTGAGATACTCCTTTCCAAGCCAAACAGCATAAGGTGTCTACTGGCATCTCAGACACCTCTCTAAAGTTTACTCCTAATTCAATCTTCACTCTTGACGTTCTGTCATGATCACGATCCTACCAGTGTTGAAAATCTTCTCTTGAGACCAGTCTTGGCACTCCTTATGTTGAATCTTGTAGTCCTGCTGGAATCAAGCCCTCAAGAGTATGATGTTCATTACTGTGGCTACCAAAGTACATTAGGGACGATTATAGATGAAGAGCATTTTTTCCCCCAGAGAAATTAGATCATAACAGATACCTTTCCTGACCTTTGCTATAGCACTTGACTGCATCACACCAAGTTTGGTGCTGGGATACTTGTATACACGTACTTATCAAACAAATTTAGCAGAAGAAACTTCCCACACTTGGCATTACCTCAACCCTTACTTGAGTTCGGTTCAAATTCTTCCACTGCTTTTTGTAAACATTCATCCCCTGTTTTTTGATGGAAGCCATAAAAAGCCACAAGTACAGAAATAGAAGGGATGCAAAATTGCATGCAGAATGTGCACGTGAGCAAACACAGGCTCAGAACTTGATATCATAGAATCATAGAATGGTTTGGGGTGGAAGGGACCTTAAAGATCATATAGTTCCAAGCCAACTGCCATCCACCCTGGCTTTGAACACTTCCAGGGATGGGACTTCCACAACAACTGCGGGCAACCAGTTCCAGTGTCTGATATATAAAACAAGCTACCATGAAACAAAGACACTTCTAAGTCTCAACTCAGTTTTAAGTCAATAAAGACCAAAATATGAAAGATGAGTGGCAGGGGGCAGAGAGGAGGATGTGGTGTGTAAACAATACCAGCTCCCATTGGAGGGAGTGATCTCGAAAATAAATCAGAGAATTTCAATTGTGTTGTCTTAAAAATGGCTCCGGAAAACAACCACATCTGCTGACTGTTGCAGTCTAATTCATTTGAAAATCTGTTATGCTGCTTGCAGAGGAAAACTACTAGCATTAGAAATACTTCTTGTATTTTCTGAGACATCCATTTACTGTGTAATCATTGTTTAGGTAGCTATGAACAACTTTCTCTCTTTCTTGCTTTCCTCTGACACCCTTAAATAGCACTCACTCTTTTACCAGTGCAGAATGCTAATGTGAAAAAAAAGGTCAGCTGTTTTCAGTCCTCTACAGTGCATCAATTTTAAAAGGAGCTCTAAACTCATGTGAGCCTCTAACAAACAAGCATCTGATGCTTTTCTCACACTCCATACACTCTGCCTTGAAGGCAGATATACCCAAAAATATTATGCTACTGTATTTATAGCTGATAAAAAAGTTTAGAGTGCAAATTAAAATGCATGGAACTCCTCCGACTTTGCTTAAAAATCACATCGGTTTCCCAAAAGCTCACATAACATCTCTGAGATCAGCTGTAGGGCCCAAACTGACCTAGAGAGATTTGGCATATCAACAGGGAAATGTGTGGCTTTAGTAGGAAATCATCATGCTTTGAATGAGATAGGAATTGAAATTAGGAGGGGAACAGGAAGAACAGATGGACTTTTCTAACCTGATTTCTTCCTGGCAATCCCCAATATTTCCTGTATTTCCCTTCAGCCTGGGACAGGGATTATTTTAGTAGTTTTGTTCTATACACAAGTCATGCCATGAAGACTTAAATGAAAGTAGCAGTGAGCAATAACACCCAGGACAACATCACTCTCCCTGCTGGACCACAGTAAGCCCTGAACTTTATACATATCTCTGTACATCTAACACAAGATCTGTAGAGGTTAACATAGCCATGCTTCAGCTTCACAGACAAACTGCTGTTCCACACAAAAACAGTAGTTGCCATTTACTTGGTGACTGGTGATAGCCCCTGGCAATCGCAAAGTGTTTGTTTGAAGCAGTCTCCATAATATATTCTGACTCATGAAGTTCTGGGACCTCTGTGGTTTCTGATCAGTAGAACACAGCCTGAGACACAGCCAAGTCTGTGAATGGCATCAGTCATTGGGAAGACATCTCAATCACCTGGGAGAAATAAAACTTGCTTAGTAGTTTCATGTTGTGTAATACAGCACTTTCTAACGTTAAAGCAGAAGGTTAATATTAAAAACTCTTTCTGCTGGTGTTATTATACTAGAAAATCCTGAAAACTCTCTTCCATTAACAAAATGCAAGGTCCAAGCTGTCTGGCTACTTCATTTTACATTTGTTTTATATTACCTCAGACTTTTGTTTTATATAATGCAGTCTCTAGACTAGGTTGAAATCCCACTTCAGTCAACTCCATAAGGTGTAACAGGAGTTTGTTATCTTTTTAGTGCCCCTGGAAATGTTATCAGACACAAGGCCACATGCAGTCACACTGAGAATGATGGGGTAGTGTTCAGCAGTGCTCTTGCACTACTGCAGTCTCACGTAGTGTGCTGGCACTGCTACAGGGAGCAAGGATTCCTTGATACCCTCACCTCTATCACTGCACAAAGATGTAGCATGATGAGACCTCAAGTCTCCCCGAGTGAGTCTCAGGTTGTATTAATCACTTCACCAGCAACTTCAAAAAGTGTGTCTATAGTGACAGCCTTGAAGAGTTTGTGACCAAAGCAGAAAAATGGGATGAATAGGGAGGAAAATGAAAAGCCCCAAGCACCAGACAGATTTGTTTGATGATTCTTGGCCTGTTTGTATCAGAGTCAAAATCACATTTAAGGTCCTTGATCCTAACTTAGACCTAAAGAACCAGCTTGTGTCACTTCAAATAGTGTACAAGGTTTTTACGGGCTGCTTTGTTGAACTGACCACACACATCTGTCAACCTTTTCTTTCTCTCCATAAACAAGCCCTTATAGAAGAGCTCCTGCCTGAGGAGTCTAATCCTCTTAGAGCCTCAAAAAAAGCTCACATGGATTTTTGTCTGTTCTCTGTCAGTTAGAGGATTTGATTGATTCTTTCATTATTCTTCCAACTCAGAGTAATGGAGAGTGGCATTTTGCTTGGAGAGATGTACATTGGATTAAAAAACATCCCTAGTCCATCCATCTGCTAGACCTCTGGAGTGCCAAGTAGTAGTTACTATTTCAGATGTTTGGTCTAACATGGAAAAGATTTTGTTTTCCCTTCTGTTAAGTGTCACAATGAGTGCATGGTTGTATCCCACGTGTGCTTCCCTTTTGGTCTTAGGGCTTGGCCGGGGCCCTTCCTGCCCTATAAGAGATTTAGGGTTGATCCTTGCAGACCTGGAGGGACAGGATCATGCACCTCATCTCAACAAGCTATAGGATCACATTAAGATATGGTGCCCTGGTGCCAGGCAGACATGCTGAGAAAACTTTGCATACCTGAAAGCAGGTCTCTGACAAGATTCAGTTTGCTGCTTGTGGAAGTGCATAAAGCCTGATGCTTTGAAGTGAAAATTGGACCAACTCAGTCTATGAACAGCAGCAGAGAGCGTGCAGTGGTTATAACTTGCAGTTTGAGGAAGCTTCATTAGCAAATCAGAAACCAGTCAGTTTGCAGGAAAAAGAAGGGGAGGCAGAGGCGCAGAGGTAACAACAGTGTTCGTTAGAGTAACTTTCCAGTCAGCCAAAGCTGCCACAGTCCCAGACGTCAGCTCTGTATGGCTGCATCTACCACAGATGTCAGTGGGGCCATAGTCCATGAAAGATTGGAGTAGCAGGCTAGGACACATTGGTTCTTCCCCTGGGGAAGATGCTAAGTTTTCTTTTCTGACAACCAGACACATTGTGGAGGGAAGCTCATGTCTGGCACCCAGATCCAGTAGCTCTTGGGCATCATTTACAGCAATAATTATCTGAGTTCTCAGTCCCAGCTAAATTGTAATACTTGTTGCTTTCTTTATTTTGTGTTTCCTTCTACTGCATTCACTGAAAGCAGTCAGCATGGAGTGGGACCCTGCTTTGAATAAATGAACCTGTCCCAGTGTCGTCCCTCTTACTTGTGTTCTGGTGTCACTCAGAGCGTGCTTTCTGTTAAGTAAAATATGGCAGCAGTGGTAGCAGAAAAAGACACCATCCCAAGGCTAAAGAATGACTGAGATTTGGGTCCACATCCAAACTCTAATATAGCCCTTGGAAAGATGCCCTGGCTTTCCTATGCAAGTTATTTTTCTCTGCCTTCTGTTTGTCATTTATTTAGAAGCAGAAACAGTCAAAATGGGCAAAAGTCTTCTGTATATTTTAAAGGTAATTAACATGCTGGCTCCCTGGTTGCCTGCAAGACTGCCGCATGCATGAATGAAAATGCAGGATGAGGCACAGAACTGCTTCTTTTACTTAATGTCTATTTGCATTCAGCACAGCCACTGTGGCACACAGACACTCCTCCAGAAACTGAAACCAGCTATAACAGCTCAGATTCTGTTCAAATACCTCTGGGTAAGGCTGCTGGATAATAAAGCTCCCCAAATCAGGATTCCTTTATTACTCAGGCAGGATCTTGAGATAAAACAGCGTAAAGTGACATGGTTCTGCTGTCTCCAGGTTTTTCTTTAATTATAATCCTCCCTCTCTGTGTCAGTGCTTCCTCAGGCAAAGAGTGTCTTAGAAAGGGAAGGACAGATTTGGGGAAAGTAGTGAAATTCTTCGAGAACAGAACAATTAGCACTAGAGATGAAGATGCTGAAGCCCAGGAGACCTTGCTTAGCTGCTGTGCTGCAGAGAGCATATTTGAAGGTAATAGCAAGTAACTTCATTAAGCTCTCAAGAGATTGGGAAGCTTGGAGAACATAAAAAAAAAAAATCTCATTCTCTCACCAGGAGGTTTTCTACAACCTCTCCCAGTTCCCATACAATGGTATTTTCAGTGTCTTATTAAACACAGTAGGAAACATAAAAGCTTAAATGTTCTTGAATGTTTTTGTCTTGCGTTTTGGCAATAATTTTCCTTTGCTGCCCTCTTGTGGGCTAAGAGACAAAACGTTCATTCAGCACAAAAATAAAAGGCTTCATTCACCAAAATATATCCTGACCTAAATTCACCTAGGCGAGAGACAGATGTCTGTAAAAGATGCTTGCTTCATTTCATACCGTTCCTTCTGAGAGGAGGTTTTTTTAACTGCCAATATGCTTAAACAGCTCAAATGTAAAATATCTATTTGGTAAAATATCATCACTCAGGCCACATAAAACAATCATAAACCTATTTTTCCTTGTATGAGCTAGGGGAGAATATACATATATGCATGTATACGTATTTCTATATATACTGTATACACAGCTGTTTTGTAAATAAATACATATATATGTATACATTTCATAGAATCATTTAGGTGGGAAAAGACCATTAAGATCATCAAGTCAAACCGTAAAACTTACACATAGTCCACCATTAAACCTGTCCCTAAGCACAACATCTACACATCTTTTAAATACCTCCAGGGATGGTGATTCAACCACCTCCCCGGGGCAGCCTGTTCCAATGCTTGACAACCCTTTCTGTGAAGAAAAGTTTCTTAAAATCTGGTCTAAATCCCTCTGGTGCAACTTGAGGCCAATTCCTCTTGTCCTGTCACTTGCTACTTGGAAAAAAGGGACCTCGCTACAACCTCCTTTCAGGTAGCTGTAGACAGTGATAAGCTGTCTCCTCAGCCTCTTTTACTCCAGAATAAATAACCCCAGTTCCCTCAGCCACTCCTCATAACAGTTGTACTCCAGACTTGTTACCAGCTTTGTTGCCCTTCCTTTGCACATCCTTCAGCACCTCAATGCCTTTCTTGTAGTGAGGGGCCTAAAACTTCTCACAATATTTGAGGTGCAGCCTTACCGGTGCTGACTACAGGGGCAGAATCACTTCCCTAATCCTGCTGACCATGCTGATCCTGATACAAGTCAAGATGCTATTGGCCTTCTTGGCCACCTGAGCACATTGCTGGCTCATATTCAGCCAGCTGTCAACCAATACCCCCAGGCCCTTCTCTGCCCAGCAGTTTTCCATCCATTTCATTGCACGGGATTTTTATGACCTAATTGCAGGACTTTCCACTTGGTCTTGTTGGACCTGATACTGCTGGTCTCAGTTCATTGATCCAGCCTGTTCAAATATTTCTTTAAAGTCTCCCTAACCTCAAGCAGATTGATGCTTCCTCCCAGCCTAGTGTGATCGCCAAACTTACCAAGAGTATACTCTATCCCCTCATCCAGGACATTGCTACAGATGTTGACCAGAACTGGACCCAACACTGAGCCCTGGGAAACACCACTTGTGAATTGGCTTGAATGTTGCATTTTAAAGCCATAGTAGGTTCCCTTTAACAGTACTAGTTTATTAACATCTTTAATTTCCACTGAATAATGATGCCACATAATCTTTATTTATGATAACAAAATGTTATTTTCCAATACAGGGTAGCCCAGAGCAGATAATGAAATCATCTCTGTATGAGCTGCAGCCAAAGCTGCCTCCAGCTTGCTTCACTGTCAAGGAAAATATCCACCGACTACATGATATAAACCTGTGAGGCCTAAAGCTCTTCATATCATCCCAGTGTAACAGTGCTCCAGAAGTCTGTGGACTACAGAGATCTTTAGGTACAGCCTTGCAACAAGACACTGTGTCTCATTAAGGCACTGAAATGCTGAGACACTTTGAATATGTTACCCTGGAATTATTTCTGCCTCTTTGTTTTTTCTCCAGTTAAACTTTATCTCTTTCAGAAGACAAAGTTTGAATCCCATAAAAAGCAGACAGATGTTCACATCTTACAGAATCGACTGACTTTCCAAAGCTCTTATACCACCTTCAATTCTTCTCATGAGTTTTCAGCAAGATGCACCAAGTGTCTATTTTTCTGAGCACAGTCTGTCATTAGCCTGACAACAAAACCAAACAAAAGCTTTAGAGTGGTCACTAACACACACAGAAGAAGGAGCCATCTTCAGTAAATTCACCACAGGAATCTTTCAGATGTCTCCTCTTTGGATGATGGTGGCACATGCAAGCATGTCAGATTAAATGTGTGGGGGTTCCTTGAGTACATTAAATATCAACTCTAAGGGAGATGGTTTTGGGGGATTACCACACCTACCCCAAAATAGATTTATTCATGAAACCAGTGCATTCTCTGAGGTACTTCACAGTCACCGCTGAAGTAAACCCTAACATTAGAATTTTAAATAAAATATTGATATTTCAAAATATGGAGAGTTCACCTCAGAGGAATATTTGAATTTTTTGAAGATCCACATCAGCACTCTGCTGTTTTCAGAGGAAAGCAGCACTACAGGTCTTCCTGTTGGACTGCACTGCATCTTGGGTTTTAATACATGTTACTCCAAAACCCAGGACAACTATCCATGCTTTGTGTTCATGACTCTGTGATCATTCAGAGCAACAAAGAGCATTCTTTATGTAAATTCACTGAATCTCTTAAAAAAAGTTTAAAAGGGGGACCACATAGCCTAGGAAAGGACATATGGCAGATGGAGTGGGAAAGTTAATCATTAAGGAATTCATTCATGATGCTGGAGCAATTCATAACAGTTACTTTACTGTTAGCTTTGCAGGAAACAATAATATCTTGTCAAAAGCAGTCAGTTTTGTGAGCCAAGACCTCTGTTCAAGAAGGTGGATCACTGCAATGGAATGAATTCATCTACTATGAGCTTGGCACTAAAATTTAAAGCACTCTTGCTAGGGTCTGCTAGACATAATGAAGTAGGCATCTCTAGGATGCCCTTTTCAGCAGTTTATCCCAAAATATTTTCCAATGGATATCAGTGACACAGTCACAATTCTACAAATGAAAAAACTAAGGCACATAGAGGCAAATCAATTTATTCAAGGTCAAGCAGCAGGCAAGAAAACTCCATTCTTTTAACTGGAGACCAGTACCCTGCCCACTTGGCCACACTGCATAACGTTTGCATTATCTGAGGCCAGAAAATGCTCCGTTTGTTCATGTAATGCCTAACATAACTAGCTGTGAGTGCCTTTCTAAGAGTGATGAATGCTATTCAGTGTGCAAAATAATCTGGCAATTCACTGATGCTCTTCACCCATGTGAACTCTTCTGTCCATGTAATAGCATGCAGTAAGAGAAAGCATTACCATATGATGGAGCCAGATAATTGTTGCCATAAGTAATTTGCAATAGTAATTACTGTTTTGTTTAAATCAGTGTCACTTCAATAAACTCATGTACTGCCTGTCACATATCTCATTAACAAACAGTCCAAACATGAAGATTGAAAATACCTATTGCATTGACGTGAGGAAGGTGTGAAAAGGGAATTAGGATACTATTCTAAGCCAATACAAATTTCTGTAAATCTGTAAATACTGCTGCTGTTATATCAACTCATGCTACATTAATTAACACTTGCAGAAATTCTATCCCATATATCATCATTTCCTCATGTCTAATTTAAGAAATAATCAAACTAGTCTTACGCTTTGTTTATAAAAACAAGCTGTCACCTTCAGGTCCTAATTTTCTGCAATCATTTTTCCTACGACCTCACACAGAATCTAGTAAATGAGTGAACTCAATGTCAAATTGCAGTTTCCAATAACTGACCTCACAGTAGCATTAAACACCCACAATACACAGTATAAATTATGAGTGAAGAAAGTGATGCCAACTAGTATCCAACCTATGTATTTTCAGTAATAAGCAACACATTCAGTTCTGCAGCAATTTAGGGACACATGGAAGAGTCCTGGTTGCAAAACTATTCTGACAGCTCTTCTTATTCATATTGTGTGAATTCATCACATTATTTTGCCTGGGAACACTAACAATGCACTTATTCACTGGGAAAAATAATGTGTCACACTGTTGACGGGAACATCACAGAGTCAAACACAAAGATCCATATGATCAGTGAGTGTTCCATTTATTGAGTTAAGCTGTTTCTTTATAAACCCTTTTCAGTTACACAACTGGGTACCCATGAGGGTATCTACAGTGTATTATTGGCTAAAGGTAGCTGTCCATAAAGCTATTACTAACATATTATTGGCTAAACTACTGCACATGCTAAGAAACCAAGTTACGCTAAAATTAACTATGTTGATAGTTCTCTTTAATTGTTTTTCTTTCAGCTGGTACTCATTCCCACTGAACTAGCCCTTGTGTTCCTCCAGCTGTTTATCAGAAGGTTGTCTTTAGCATTGACTGCTTAGACAAAATTACTGTTTTGTCTAAGCAGTTGTGAGGTTCTCTGAAAGTTAGACAGAATATTTTCTTTAAAATGATGTTATCCAGACATTGTTTGTTCTTTTAAGATGATAATGTCTTGTATGAAGTATGATCTGTGCTGAACAGATGTCTCTTCTTCTGTAATCACCTCTATTTTCAGTATTTTCTATCTTAAAGCCAAGGTCAGGCAGAGAGCCAGAGCCAGCTCCAAATTAGCAAGAGTTTTGACTCTCGCAAAGTTTCATAACATTAAAATTAGACCTTGGAAGGTAATAGAATATGCATAAGCTTCCTGGGGAAATTTATACATATGCATGTAAGTGGGAAATGTATTCTGTAACCAGCCTTTGTCTCATTGCACATGATTGATGGAGATCACTCCCACATGTTGCCCAGGCCTGATAAAGGATGCTTGCTTTCTAAAACTTCAAAACGAGTCTTACAGAGTTTTATTTCCCAGCATTTTCGTTATCAATATAATTGATGGAAATATATAAACAGCACTGGTCCCAGTATGGACCCCTGAGGGACACCACTGGACATCCAGCCGTTGACCACTATTCTCTGGATGTAATCATCTAACCAATTCTTTATCCATATAACAGTCCACCCATCAAATCCTTATGTCTCCAATTTAGAGAGAAGGATGTTGTAGGGGACTGTATCCAAGGCTTTACAGAAGTCCAGATAGATCACATCCACTGCTTTTCCCGTGTCCACTGATGCAGTTACCCCACCATAGAGAGCCACTAAAGAGTCAGGCAGGACTTGCCCTTGGTGAAGCCATACTGGCTGTCTTGAATCACCTCCTTGTCCTCTATGTGCTTTAGCATAGCTTCTAGGAGGATCTGTTCCACGATCTTCCCAGGTACAGAGGTGAGGCTGACAGGATAGTAGTTCCCAGGTTCCTCCTTTCCACCCTTTTAAAAAATGGACATAATATTGCCATTCTTCCAGTCAGGGACTTCCCGACTGCCATGACTTTTCAAATATTATGGAGAGTGGCTTGGCAACCACATCAGCCAGTTCCCTCAGAACTCTGGGATGTATCCTATTCAGTAACACCCCAAGCAGAGCCTTATGTACTCATCTTAGATTATCCTAAGAAGCCTGGGAGAATTTTAATCATCAGACTCACTTTTGGGCTGATTATCAGCTGGTGGCTGAACAGAATTATGGTTACCTGTGATGGGAGGACTGTAGGCTGCAGTATTATGATCCAGGTGCATGTAACAAAACAGTTTTGTTGAAGGGTGCAACTGCTGCATGCCACAGTTTTCTCTGCTTCACAGACAAGTGGGGGTCCCTTGTATGGTGTCCAAAACAAGAGGAGATATGTCTCTGTCCTGCATCCATAGAGATATTGCATTTTATTGGGAAAGATTACCTCTCAGGGAAGGTAGAAGCTGATGTCCTATTTTATTCAATCCCCAAGTATTCTGGAGTCAGTTCAGGTACATATACATAGGGGCAGCATTCTATATTTTATTTCCCAGGCTATCTCATCTAGGCATGAGCTGCTGTCTCTCATCTGCTCACTGTGTTTGTAAGACTTGCACTATAGTGGAAAGACACATCTGAAACACCACAGCTGAGCCACACTGCCATGGCATGGAAAAGCATCTCTTGACTGTAACTCTACCCAGCCTTTGTTACAAGACCTTATTTAACTAGAATAATTTAACATCTAATATTTTCTCTGTTATTTAATTCTTCGAGTTTCCCAGATTCTTTATTTTTTGTTCTTTGAATCTCCACCATTCTGAATGCACAATCCTGTATTTGATGATGCTCTGGATGATAGACAAGACTGACAGCTCTCCGCTAAAGAATCATTTTGCTTGATTTAGTTTGTTTACGTAGACCATAAGTTTCAGTAATAGCTTGTTGAAAGCTTATAGAGTCCTAGAAAGTAGGACAAAAAGGATGAAAGCATCTGGGCCATCCCTCTTACCCAAGACCTGTTATCTGTACCTATGATATTCACATAGATATATTTCTGTCTCTGTATTTTATGCAGCAACATGAATTTCTAGTATTCCTCTGCTCACCACCTAAAACAAAAATAATTTTCACTGGCTCATTTTTGCTTCTTTTCCTCTAAATTGAACCTCATTTCATATTTTCTAGATGCTTTGTGTCCTTTTATCATTATTTCTCTCTCCTGCCTGATGTTCACATTTCCCTTCAATTTAATAGTTTCAGAATCCCATTAACTCAGCCTTCTTAGACCATTAACATGGATGTTAAACAAGACTGAGTCTAATGGTTATCCACCAGCTACATCTTCAAAAATGCTGCAGTTTCAGTGTGTTTTAGCCAGCTTGCCTGCAAAAACATCTTAAATTAATGTGCTGGATAGGATTTATTCACTCAGTATTCACAATATCTCCTTGAAATTCTAAGCTGATTCTCACATTTCTTTCATCCTTCTAGATCCTGATATTTACAGATGGCAAACTTTTGCAGTGTAATTCTGTCAAAAGTCATGTTTTCAAAACACATCCAATGCTCTTTTGCACATAGTGTCAGTATTTTCTTCATTCCAGAACACTCTCATCTCTTTATCGGCAGTGTAAGGAATAGCAACTGCAGGACCATTTTCCCTTCATCTTTTGAGCACTCTTCTCTAGATTTTCAGGACTACCTCAACTGTCCTATACTTTTCAGGTCGTGAAGTTACGGAACTGAATGAATGAACTTCTTTGTCATTCAGACCGAGTCTCATCTCAAGGGAGGTGAGTAAAAAGAATTTCTTTTGTACCTTGATGGGGCAGTTTGGCCCTTCTTCTGGGCACTGAGATGTGAGGACTGAAGGCAGTCATGGGTCTGATAGGCAAAAGAGCTTTGTGGTGCTCTTTTTCTATGATGAGATGCTTTAGAAGATCCCATGACCTTTAGGTGAGTGATTGATGATACATAACTCTCAGAAGTGTGGCACACCTGGACACCTCAGCACTCTTGCCTCAGCAGCTGAAACACTCAAGGTGCTTGCATGCCTCCTGTGCCTCTGGGATTCAGTTCCCCACAGACCTTTGCTCACTATTGCATGAGGCCAGGATATCTCAGTGTTAGCCTGTTATGAAAAAGAGAGTATAGATTCAGGACTACTGCTTTTTTAGCTTATGTCTGCATTATCTGAGCCACAAAGCTGGGCATCAAGGGCTACATAGACCTGGTAGGTGTCTCTGCCTCAAGGTGACTTATTAGCTTCAAAGAGGATGGTTCAGGGGCAGGGTTAATTAGTTTTGGAAGATATTCTTCTATGGCCTTAATTGATTTTATGCTTAAGGAAATTTAAGCTGTGAGAGATTTAGATTTTGAGATAGCAGAGAAATTACTTATTCACAGGAACAGGAGGCTGGACAAATCTTTGCCCAGCTCTGTGAGTCGAAAAAATGTTCCAAACCTGTAGTTACATGGCTTAAAGAACAACAGCACAATTATACATTTACCAGTCTTAGAACAGGAAATGATCTGTGTAACAGACCCCTAATGCAACCACATGCTTTAAATAGGACAGAATGTAATTAACATTGAAATCACTGCCTTGAGACATAGGTTTATGGGAAGAAAGAACCAGTGATCTGAAAGCTTCAGCCCACTGGTCAAATTCAAAAGTTAAGGATATTTACTTGGTCGTTTCACATCCAGGAAGTACTTCTGAACTGCTCAGTGACTTCTTCCCATGCTCCTTATAGGTTTGAACTTTATTCTTTTGTTGTAGTTGTATAGGAGACATTAGCAAAAACAGTGCTTTCCTGAAAATATATCAGTCATATGATACATCATCATTTTCTCAGAACTAGCTCTCAGTAGATATTCACAAAGAATTCATCCAGCCTTGCACAGAGGTTATAAATTTCTCTACTTCAAAGTGAGAGAAGCCTCTACAAAAAATAGCTCATACTTCTTTAGATCTCTCTCAGCTGTCCCCACATACACGCTCCCATTTGTGCACCTCAGCTCTAAGAAGACTTCCTAATGACATCTGAACTATCACACTAAGGATGTGTATTTTACAAAACTCATGAAAAAGACAAATGTTTTGTGGTGAGATACATCAGTAATTTAGAGACTCTGAAGAGGACTCATTTTTATGACATGAGTAATGGGGCAGAAAAGGCTATGGGAGAACACAGTGAAGTACTAAGAACAGAGTTTAATCCACAATGCATTTGTCTGCTCAACGCATGTACTGTCACCTTGCAAACCAAACCCCAACAAGGAATTCATCCAGACTGTTGGCACTGATCTTAGTCAGCTGTCAAACTGCCCTTGTAGCCAAAGGCAAGTCAGTGGACACTTACTTTGTAGTGAGACAAATCACATCCAACACTCAATTTATTCCTTTAAGCAGATCTCCTGTAATTATATGAGTCTATATCACAAACACCTAAAACTAAGCAAAACAAATCCCTCCACAGATACCTCCATCCTGGCATTTGGGGGCAGTGGATGTCATGCAAAGTTGCTGGCAATGGATCTGTGCAAAGAATAGAGTCAGACATCTGACCTTGCAGTCCTCCTTGCATAGAAGAGCTGATCTCCTGCCTGTGCAAACTGGGATCCTGGAGAGGAGATCAGCTCTTCTATGCAAGGAGAACAGCAAGGTCAGAGGTCTGACTCCATTCTTTGCACAGATAGCTGGATGGTATTTCAGTACCTTATGTCCACATACAAGATCATAGAATCATATAATCATTGAATGGGTTTGGTTGGAAGGGACCTTAAAGATCATCCAGTCCCCCGTCCCCCACCTCATGTTATGGGCAGCTACACCTTCCGCTACATCAAGTGGCTAAAAGCCTCATTCAACCTAGTCTTGAACATCTCTAGGGATGAGGCATCCACAACTTCCCTGGGCAACCTGTTTCAGTGTCTTACCACTCTCACAGACAAGAAATTCTTCCTAGTATCTAATTGAAAACTCCCCTCTTTCATCTTAAAACCATTACCCCTCATCTTATCACTGCACTTCCTGATAAAGAAGGGTGTCTGGATAAAGATCTTCCAAAGTCCTGCCTCCCCTCCCTCCCCTCTCTCTTTAATGGCCTCAATAGAGAGTAATGATAAAGTCCTACTAGGCTTTTTTTTTTTTCAAGGCTTGGTGTTACATTGTCTTCCCACTTTACTTTCACCAAACAATTTTTTTAATTCTCGAGATAAAGTTAAAACTGATATTAATGCACTTCTCTTCAGAAACTCCCTTTTAATCATTGTTATTAATATGATGTCTATCACTGAAACAAAAAATCAGGTTCTTTGAAAGGATACTATACAGAAAATTAAATATGATCTCTTACGGCTGCTGGACAAAAAAGTTCCTCTATTATCTTTCATTATCATAATGAATCGTTACCACTGACAAGAAGTGGTGTAAAATGAGGTTTAAAAATATCCTGCTTCTCAAACTGAAGTTAATTAGGTCATCCCTAGGGATGGGGAGATTTTAGTTTGTGGTAGCTGTCAAACTCTTGGCAAGGGAAATAACCTGTACAGGGACATTTCAGGGAGGCTTCAGACTGGGAGATTTCTTCATTGACAGCAGTATATGAACCCCTAAATGAGATTAGTCTCCTATAATTTTTGTCCTTTTAAGGCTACACAGAACTCTTACTGTAAAAAAAAAAAAGACTACAGGAGAAGTGTGATATCTGTATTATTTTAGGAGTGCTAATGTATGAAAAGCCTAATTTGAGAAAGATCACAGAGAGTGTGGTAAAAGTCATAATTGACCTGAGGCCTAAGATGTTGCCCTACTCACAGCATCAGCTTCTAATACATATTCTATGGCTATGGCTCACGGAAAGCTCCATCTGACCTTTTACAATGTCACTTTTGGCCTACACAAAGAGGAAATATCCAAGATACAATCCTTCCAAATCAATTATTGTGGTTGCTTCCTCAGCCCACACAGGGTGGGATTTAGAACTTTGTCTTTTAGTAATGTTTCAGCTACCTTGTATAAGCTCTTAGAAGTGCAGCGTGGCAAAGAACTGAATACCTTGATTCAACACAATTATTTACCAGACATAAACTTGTACCTCCTTTAAAATCCTGGAAAAACTGCATATCATTAACATCCTTGTTGCCAGGGTGTTTTATCAACCCCTCACAATTACAAAGTCAGCAATCAGTGGAGACACGTCTCTTGAACAGCAATTACACTTCTTGCCATCTAATCAAGACAACTGTGACTGACATTGCTGCATCTTCAGATGAAAGAGATTGTTTCCCTCTCAGTACATTAAAGAAGGTAATGCCTTATGCAACCTCATATTATAACCTCTCCTTACACATAACATATAGATGCATATCTTCTCATGGTACACAAATATCTTTTCTTATAAGGAAATGTTAGTTTTATCCAGAAAATGAATACCTTGAAAACCTTTAATGTAAATTTGTATTTTATGCAAACTGAAATTTATAGGAGTTAATTTTGGCAACAATTCACTAGCTTTATTTGGCAAATGATGTCTCAAATGAGTTAAAAAAAACATAAAAAATTAATATAACTACTGAGCTAAATTACATCACACAAGCCATGAAACAAAGAAAAATGAAACATTTTGGGTGGAATGGAGAAGTTCTGCATTTCCATGGAAAATGAACCTGCCAGATGTCCCTTGCAAATCACTGGAGGGGGGTAAGTGCTGGAGTTGGCAAAGGACTTACTTTTTTTTGTCAGCTGTGTAGATGGTCAGCTGAATTACCACCAAAGAAGAGTATATATAAGTTTGATATTTGAAAATTAGAAAGTAATTTGAAACTTTCCCATGACATTCTCATAAATAAATGGAACACAGTGTCTATTAACCCACTTTAAAGTGTCTGAACAACTGGTCAATAACTGCCTTGTAAAGTTTCCTATCATTATCTGGCTATGATGCAGAAACAGCATTTCATGTGGAGGTTTAGAAGAGTCTCTTCTGCCATGTGCTAGACAGAATTCCCATTAACAGCTTGGCTGATGTAATAACACACCCTTGTAAAAGCTATGATACCAAACTTGGGAAGGATTGCAGACAATTTAGATTTAGGACAGAGTACACATGATCTTTTTGTACATTAGTTGAAGTTCAGTAAACAGAAAAGTCATATTGCATTTTTGAAGGAAAAAGAAAATATACAAATGCAACACGAAGATCAACAGGTTTATCAGTAACATGGAAAAAACAGAATCTGGAAGCCACATTTGGGATCGCTTATTGGGGAGAAAAGGAGGCTTAAGTGAGACTATATCACTGCTTACAACTATCTGAAAAGACTTTGTAGTCAGGTGGGTCTCTTCTCACAAGTAACAAGTGACAGGACAAGAAGAACTGGCCTCAAGTTGTTCTAGGGGATGTTTGGGCTAGGTATTAGGAAATATTACTTCACTGAAAGAGTGGTCAATCATAGGAACAGGCTACCCAGGGAAGTGGTGTAGACACCATCCCTGCGGGTATTTAAAAGACATGTAGATGTGGCATTTCAGGACATGGTTTAGTGATGGACTTGACAGTGCTAGGGTCATGGTTGAACTTGATCTTAAAAGTCTTTTCCAGCCTAAACAATTCTGTGTTTTTGTGATCTAGGAGCCACCTTCTGCTGCTGTCCAAAAAGAAATATTTCCTTCCATGAGGAATGAACAGGTGTGGTATGTGTAAGCTGCGGGGCATCATCACTCTTCAAGACTTCACATTACTGAAGTACCAGTTACAGAAACAAGTTCAGTGATGCTAGTGAAGATCCAGAGGAGAAGATTAACAGAAGGTAAACACTCTACAAAACATGGCCTTTGTGAATATTTTTCAGGAATTACAGTATTTAGTCCTGAAACAAAAAGATCGATACTGGAGGAACAGAAGTGGAGAAAAAAAATGAAGGAGTGGGAATGAACAAGAGCAAATGAGACATAACAGACATTTGGTACTAGAAAGAACCATAACCAGCTGTTTATGAACAGTGCTCCTAATTCCATCTTCCACATGCTCCCACATGAAATCCTGACTTTAATTTCCAGCATGGGAAATCAAGGTAAATCTGAGGGAAACCTTTCCACAACACAGGAAAAAGTTACCTGCAGAAGGCCAGAGACCCTCCTTCTATAGAGTTTTCAAGGCCTGCCTGGGCAAAAATATCTTTCCCATGAGATGGTCAAAGTTTAACCCCTCACTAGATCTACAGCGTATCTTCTGCCATTATATCCAGAACAACTTTGTCCACATTCTCTGTTTGCTCCTGCAGTGCTCCCTGTCAGAGATTATCTGGATACACTTGCCCCTATTTTAAAACCAAACTCCTTCCAGCCCAGGTTTTTTCCAGTGATTGAGACAGAGACGAGTACCTTAAAGTATTTATACATTTGGTGGCAATAATGACATGTTGTTGCATACCCTTTGCTGCCTTCATGCAGGCTCCTGAAAGGTTTCACAGGGGTACCATTCAATCTACTGTCCCAAAATAAACTGGTGGTCTCAATCTGAAATGCAAATGCTCAGTAAAACTCTAACACAGTGGGCTCTGTAGGGCTCTATTTTATTCATACTTCCAGTTGCTAAGGGGAGTATATAACGAAGACCATATGCAAAATGAAATAAAGAGCACTGCACGAAATTGCAGCTGCAGAGGTGTAATCTGATTACCACTGCTTTTTATTCATTATCTAATACATACCAAATCAAGACTCTACCATAGTAGCAGAATAACACTCATACCCTTCTTGATTTACTTCTGCAAGCATTGCCACTGAAGGTACTGATATTATTATTTTATCAGATTCTACACATAACAGAGTCAGACTACAGTGTTAGTGATATTTATTAGTGGTCTCTGGACTCCACCTAAAGATGAAGACAAGTCTGATGTAGCTCAGAGACATAACCAACCTGTGGAGAGATTAAGTTGAGGGGAGGAATGAAGTCTTCTCCTGGAACCTGCATGTGGAATCAGTCCATCTCTTTTCACTTTAGGCTTATGCAGCCACCCTGCACTGGGGGACAGCCCCACAGACTCTATTCTGTGGGAAGAATACCAAATATCTGGCATTGCAATTGTAGTATTTCATAGGCTTTGTGGATTGGAAACCTCAACTGGAGAACTTACTAATACACTTACTCAAATCTTTTGCTTCCATTTATAATTACTAATTTTTTAGGGACACATAGGTATCATATTTCTTAAAAATTACAGACATAAAGATAAAAAAAAAAAACTATACCCTGAAATGCTGTGTGGTAAGTAGCCCAACTAACTGTCCTTGCTGACTTCCTCACATGCCTTAGTGCTCGCTATTTTTACATTATTTTACTAAAGATTCATCATAACTATAAACCCTATCTCTGTTTCCATTAAGTGTCATTTAACAAACCACAGATAACACTAATCAGTTTATATAAATTTTTAAGTCCTGAAATCTTTTAATTAATAGATCACTAGCTCAGCTGGTAACTAGATAATAATCTATACGCTTTTTTACTTGAGACATCTTGATAATAAGTTGTAGCACCATAACGATTTCTTCAAGAACCTGCAAATGCCATCTGATTACTTCTGAGACTGGTCACAAAGGCATAGGCTAAGAATTGTTTGAATCAAAGTAATTCTGATAAGTTACTTCTAAGGAGATAAAAGCTAGGCAAGGCTTTGCATGGGATCTTTCACAACATACGGAAAATAGGCTATATTTGCACTGCTGAATGCTACTTCAAGACCAGACTCATAAACAGGCCACACTATAAGCTTACACTTGAAGTGTGCCCAGGTAAATATCCTATTACCATGTAGGTGATTCAGTCAGCAATTCAGGGAATAAAAGCACAGAACAGAAAGCATGCAGTGCTACAGCCACACTTCTGACACAATTTATCTATAAGCTAAAAGAAATTAAAGTGACAGAGTCCACAGGCTTCATACCAGTACATCAGCAATCTTCTTCATCTCACCTTCTACTTAGACCTTAACTCCTTTCTTGTTCTGTGCACCTCTGCATCCTCAAATTAATGATCAATGCCTAACACTCTGTGGCGGAGAGCCATTACGGAGAGCACCAAGTTTCTCTTTCTTCAGTCTGGGGGATGACGACGGGTATGGATGTTCCTCTGCCAAGTGAATTGCATAGTCCAGGAAGTGCAGAGGGAAAAATATACTGTGTTGAATATAAAATTGGCACAGCTTTTCCCAGACATGAGTAGGAACCAAACAGTATGTTACAAAACTGACTGAAATGATCTAGCATAGAACAAGTATCTTGGGCATTGGCTGACAAGTATGAGGCCATTACCTCTTCAGAGATCTGACAATAATCTGAGATTTAAAGTAGCATAGACACATATAGCTTAAGTCAAGGATAACATTAATATAAATGTGTTTTTCAGCCAGATCTAAAAGTGCAGGATGCTAAATACATGGGGACTGTTTGTTCTTTTATCTACTTCTGTCGGAGTAGCATATTAAATTATTTAGGCGGTATTGATTGACTAAAATCTCTGACTTTCCTTTAAATTATGCAAACTTCATTCAGTGTCTGCAGCTTGACACAATTGCTTTGCTCTTCCCTTGCATATGTACTGCAAAGGAGCAAGTTAATACAGTCTTTGCAAACCACATAATCAGCTAGGTTATATTTGAATGCTTCTGAAAGCAAGTGCAATATGCTCAGATCTCTTCAGCAGCAACAGAAGCCTTTAGGGATAAATATTAAATGTGGTGTGGTGGGATTTAACTCCACATCTCCTATTACCTTTCATAGGATGCACACAGTTGAAGCTTTCTGTACCCATGTTAAAAAATTTTGGTCTTGATGTTTAAATATTGACCAAAATATTTACATGTGAGAACATCAGTTGCTTTTTCTTTGTTATTCAGCCACTGTCAAAAGGGGACAGAAACAGTTTGTGAGGCTTCATATTGGCTTCTTTCACTGATGCTGTTGCAAATGAGGGCACCATTCAGTCAAAATATGGCCCCCAGCCAATGGCACAGAAATGCCAACTTTAATTTCTTTCATAGTTCACAAATGCACATACAGGGAATGTTTAAATTTCCACTCTGGCTTTTAACACCACAAGTGCTACAAGACAACAGAGAGCAGAGTAAGACAAAGGCATCAAATTATCACCTCAGAAGGGAAGGTTCTGCCCCTTCATGTTTAGAAAGTACTGGTTGAAGGAAATGTGGGTCACCCTGGGAAAAGTGCAGCTGCCATATAGGCAACAGGAATAAGGATCATACCCATATATGGACCCCTAGACACTTGCTGTGCCCTTTCATCTGGAATTTTATTGGTATCTACTCCAGTTTTACTGTTTCACTTTGCATTTGTCATTCTGTGGGAAGGACAGCAGTTATAGATTTTCCTCTTGTTTCACTATAAGAATTAATTTGGGCAATCAGTAGGAGGGGGTTTTATGTGACTAAGGACTATCGGAGTTGGCTCTTATGTGATAACATACGCATTTAGCACCTGTAGGCTAATCCTGGTATCCCAGTATCTGTGGAGCTACAAAGCTCCCAGCAGCTTCCAAGAGCTATGAAGGGCATGAGGAGAACACCACAAACAAAGGATCTAAGCCCATCAAGTCAGTAAATTGTGAGAGGACATAAATGACCAAAGGGTTCAAATAGGTTTATTGCTAGCTTATAATGTACATATTTTTCACTATTGATTTCCTTCCCCAGCTCTTCTTGATTGTTCATGCTTCTATCCTGCTTGGCAGAACCACTGATCTCCAAGACACGGTTTCATCCCCAGAGTAAAGACCATGCACAAGGCAACTGTCTAAAGGTCAGCAGCTGGGAAACTGAGTGGTCCTCAACTTTATGCAACTATCCCTCTTACGTGGGCTGAATTATCACTTGGAAGAAACCTTTCGCTCAGCTGATACTAAACGGAATTGATTAAATAGTGTAACAAAATAGCTGAAATACCTCAGGACAGAGGGAGCAACCAAAGGAGAGAAAATCAGGGAAAGAATAGTGGAGAAAACTGGAGAGTGACAGAATATGAAAATGAGGGAAAGGGGAAATAAACTCCAGAACAGAAGAAAAAGGGGTCATATTAGGCACTGAGCATCTGAAAACACAGAAAAAAAAGTGAGAAGACAGTGAAAAGCAAAGAGGCATCGGATTGGGAGGCTTCAGGTATTGCTTAATGCTGCTTGCACCTTTTATACCGATGGCATACCATGAAGAATACCACGGTATTCTTTGGTATTGGCATACCAATGGAATACCATGAAGAGAAGGTTGACATATAGTGAATACCAGCTGAAGATAATTCATCAATAGTTTAGTAAGAAATCCTGGAAATTTGACAGCACAGTCTTTTTTTCCTGCTTAGTAGTGCAAGGACTTCAAAATTAGGCAGCAGAAAATAAGTAGATTAGAAATGAACAGTCAGGTCTTTTGTGGCAAGTGATCAGGAAAATGTACTGGAAGCCTACTTTCCTCTTTAACATCATCTTACATGGGAATTGATCTTACAAATGAGGCAAAGGTTATTACCAGTGATGTTATGCTAAACCACAGACCTCTCTTCAGCAGATCCACCTCCATATCTCCTTGGATCATTACTGATTTAAAGAATATTAAAAGGTATTCATCCCTGGAGCTATCTTCCAGATCCATGGACTGCAGTATGAATTCACCGTGGTGAGTAATTTTTTCTGTATCTACCACTGAGAGGTGCTATAGCAAGGGGGGGGAAAAAAGATGAGGTGCTTTCCCTAACAATTTCGGTGTCTATTTTGTGTTTTGATCTCCTTGACAAGAAAATATTAGAATTTCACTGGTTATCCTCTTGGTTGCTAAGTTACAACACAACTGAGGATGAGGAAAATTCACTTTGTGGGAGAGCTCCTACAGAACACTGTTCTTAGGATAACATTTTTACTGTTGCAGAGCAACACATGTCATGGAAAATGATAAGCTAGAGAACATCCAAGAAAGGGACTCCTCCAGCAAATCTGATAGTTTGCAAATTTGAACTGAAACAGTCATTGCTGAAAAAAAAGTGGGTTTCAAAGTAGAGATATGCTGTCATATTCAATTGACACTTCCAGTTCATACAGCAGCCACCTTACTGCTTTGATTCAGTGGATCCTTAAGCATGCTGCCATAACCCAGACACACAAGGACATGTGTGGTATCAGTAGCTAAATTTTTTCTCCAGAAGATTTGATTCCAGTGCAAGTATAATCACAGAGTGTTATGTCTCCATGTGGCTACCTCAGAAAGGGCTGAGGACTAGCTCTACCCTTTATTATTTTCTTTATGACTGACATGTTCTGCATGCACTGTAGAGGATATATTGAAGTCTATGTTTGCTGGCTTGTGGTACACATGGGGTATTGACCTGAGACCTAAACTTCTCAGGGGTATATGTGTATCTCCGAATAATAGCAGGAATCCCATGCCAAATTTTTTTGTCATGAGTCATCTTTACAACTATTAATCTTCCAAGCTCTCAGGCTGCATAGAGTGCCACTTCCTTTCTGCTTACCAGTTCTTGTTCACATGAAGTTTGTGCACATTCCATCTGAAGAAGCAACTCTAATCTCAATTCTTGCACATCTGCATGGGTCCAGATTGAAAGCCTAGAGAGGTCCCAAAAGGCTACTAGATAGATAGTATTTTATTCCAGAAGACTGAGAAGATGGTAGAAGGAAAATCAAAGCTGATGTTTCCAAGATGCTCCAGGTGCATTTGTTTTACATGGTAAAGTTTTGGTAGAATGGAGGAGGCAGGGGAGGGAACATGTGGAGGACAGTAGGAGTGGTCCCCATGGGTTGAGACCAGGTCAGCCTCCAAGTCAGACAAAGCCAGACTAGCTAGCTCCAAGGCAAGTCCAGGGCTGAGCCCACCAGCAATGCCAGTGGCACCTCTGTGAGAATGTATTTAAGTGTGGGAAGAACATACTGTGCAGCAGTTGTGAGAAAGGAGTGAGGAAATCAGCCCTGCACACACTAAGATCCATGGAGAAAAAGCTGCTTCAGGAGCTGCAACAGAGATTTACCTGTAGCCTATGAATAAGACCATGGTGATATAGATTGCTCCCCTACAGCCCAGGGAGGACCATATTGGAGCAGATAGCCATCTGCAGCCCACGGAAGTCCCCACACTGGTGCAAGTGCATGTGCCCTGAAGGAAGCTGTGAATCCACAGAGATATTATGCTGGGGCAGGGTTCTTGCAAGAACTCTGGCCCATAGAGAGGATCCCACACAGAAGCAGATCTTCTGGCAGGAGCTGTGGCTCATAGGGGACTTGTGCTGTATCAGTTCATTCATGAAGGACTATACCCCATGGAAAGGACTCATGCTGGAGCAGTTCTCAAAGAACTGCCACCCTTGGGAAAGACACACATTGGAGTAGTTTGTGCAGAGCTGTATCCTGGGGGGGGCCTCATGCTGGAGGAGGGGAAGAGTATGAGGACAAAAGAGCATCAGCGAGAAAGCATTATAGACTGACTTCAACCCCTATTTCCCATCCTGCTGTGCTGCATCTGGCAGGGTGTAAAGGAGTATGGAACAAAAGAGTGAAATTAAGCCTAGGAAGAAGGAGGGCAAGGCAGGTGATTTTAGTTTTGCATTTGTTTCTCACTATCTTACTCTATTTATTTAATTGGCAATTAATTAAATTAATCTTCTCCAAGTTGAGCCTGTTTTGCTCATGATGGTAATTGGTAAGCAATCTCCCTGTCCTTTAATTGACCCACAAACTTCTTAAATTAACCCATGAGCTTTTTCATTCTCTCCTCCTGTCCTGTTGAGGAGGGGGAGTGAGAGGGTGACTTTTTTGGTGCCTGGCAACCATTAACCCCCTACACCCTGATGGCATTCCACATTCCCATGGTGTTTTTCAACAAGACGTCAAAGCTTGCATTCTCTGAGCAGGCAGCTGTAATGAATATCTGTACTTTAGGCCAAGGTAGAAATATGATTAACCCACTGATCAAGAAAGATACTGAGTTGTCAGAAGGTGTCCGGAGGAAGGCACTGAGGCTGGTGTAGAGTCTAGAGCTCACATTTTATGAGGAGTGGCTAAGAGATTTGGGCTTGTTTAGCTGAGGGGTGATGTTATTGGTCTCTGCAGCTACCCAAAAGGAGGTTGTAGCAAAGTGGGTGCCGGTATCTTCAACCAAGTAACAAATGTTAGGATGAGAAAAAATGGTCTCAAGTTGCATCAGGCGAGGTTTAGACTGAGTATCAGGAAAAAAATCTTTACTGAAAGAGTGATGAAGCACTGGCATAGATTCCCTGGGGAAGTGGTGGAGTTACCATCTCTGGAGGTGTTAAAAAAAACATGCAGATGTGGTGCTTCAGGACATGGTTAAGTAGGCATGTTGTACTGTGTTGATGGTTGGACTTGATGATCTTAGAGGTCTTTTCCAACCTTAACGATTCTATGATTCTGTGATTCATAGTTAGATATAGATGAATCTCAGGCTCACAAACATGCCTGCTTTAGCACACAGATCCTTCTACTGGTTTAGGTGAGACTATTCTACTTAAAACAGCACAATATTTGAGACTCTTGTTCAGCTGCAGTCCACAGCCACTAGAACAACTGATTAATGCTTAGGGCTAAATTTAACTGCAGTTTAATCTTATTTGTAGCCTAAAAATATTGAGGGTGTGAAACTGCACATAAGACTCAACCTTAACAGTAATTGTACCATGAAGCCAAATGCCTCACATAGACCTCTTTAACAGTCAACTCATTAACAGTGACGTTCAATAAACATGATTACAGTTATTGAATGGTAAAGATGGCCATAATGGAATATGTGTGCACTTTCTGCCTGTTTCTATGCTTTGCTATACCTGGGTATCTTTTCAGCACAAATATTAATTGTACTTGTTTTCCCTGAAATTACCTTTATAAGTATTATTAACAAACTGTTCAGAATATATGTTGTCCTAAATTAAAATATGCTTTTATATAAATAAATAACATATCCATCACTCTTAATTATACAGATTAAGATGATCTGTTCCAAAACTTACTTTTTTTTTAAAAAAAGGTGTATTATAGGTGTATAGGCTTTATGCTTTGCAATCTGGCAGAATAAGATTCATTTAGCACTCCAAACAGCAATTTCGTTTAGTTTCTTATATTGATTCTGTCTTGAAAATTCCAGTGGGGCATATAGATTGTATCCCATCTGTTTCATATTTCACTGCTGCTCTCCTTGTAGCACTTCTGCATTGTTCTCTGTTGCCTTGCCCGCTTACAGCACTGACCAATTGGCCATGGATCCAACACAGCCAGCCGTCAGACAGTCAAAGAGGGAGTACCTGTACTAGAGGCAGGTACTAAACTGACTTGCAACTTTCATAAAAAGTTGTAAATATCTACTTGCAAAATATACCTGCTAGTTCTATCAGTGGCTTGATGCAGTACTTCTCACAGCTTAAAGCAATTCACAGCTTGTGGAGTATTAGTGTTTAATTTATAACTCTGATTTCAGAGGACCAAGTTGGTTCATCTATTTATTGACTGAAGCTATAAAAGGCCATAACTAATCATCTTTAAAAAGGTATCTGTTAAGTCCTTTGCTCTTGTTCCTGCTATAAGCAGGAAATCAAAACAAAGACAAATATTAAAAATGCATAGCTATATTTTCAGTCACTGTTTATTAGTTACTTGCATATTTTCTCCAGCCTGATACCATCTCTACTTCACCACGGAATAAGCAGCTGTACCAATCTACTAAAATATTAATCATAAAGACCACCTACAGGCTTTCCTTTTTTTCTAGCAGCCATCTGGCTGTTAGACAAAACCTAGCTCAGAAGGGAAAGTAAGAAAAATGCAGAACTCAAAAATAGCTCATATATGAGAAATAAGGGGAGCAAGTTCTGGGTTAGCAATCTAACAACCCCCATAACTGCCAAGTGAAATGAGATCTTGAAAAGATTATCCATGCCTAAATGTGTGTAGCAAAGCACCTTGGAAGTTAGTGACACAGTTTATCACAAGCTCACAAAAGCTTATGCTAATGAATCGCCAAAATAATGGATGATAACAGGTGTAGTTGAGAAAATATTTCATATTTTGAAAGAGGTTATGGGATTTATTCTAAACTATGACATTTTATCGAAGTGTCTGTGTCAGACTTAAGTTAATATGAACCCCACAAGAGGAACAGAGCCAAAAACCATTTTAAAACTACAGGCTGATTTTATGAGCAGATCTTTATACTACCTGCTAATGGCTATTTCATTATTATTTCACAGCAGTTGCTAGGTTTGGCATGTAGAAAGGAAGATTGGATGTGGATTTGTACCTCTCACCTTCAAATCAGCCACCTGGCAGGCAGCACTGCCCTATAGATCTCTGCAGGAGATCTGCAAGTTGCTGTATGTTGTTCCTGCTCCTCAGACTCTCTATTCTCTGAATATATTTGTAAGTGCATATTTACACCTGTATACACAGGTTTTTATTGTTGGCATAACTGCAGTTTTTGCCCTAGCACCTCAAGTGTTTAATATTCTTCTGGAAAAGCCAAAAGTCATAGAACCATAGAATAACCAGGTTGGAAGAGACCCACTGGATCATCGAGTCCAACCATTCCTATCAAACACTAAACCATGCCCTCAGCACCTAGACCACCCGTGCCTTAAACACCTCCAGGGATGGTGACTCAACCACCTCCCTAGGCAGCCTGTTCCAGTGCCCAGTGACCCTTTCCATGATTTTTTTTTATTGATGTCAAGCCTGAACTTCTCCTGGCAGAGCTTGAAGCCATTCCCTCTCATCCTGTCCCCTGTCACGTGGGAGAAGAGGCCAGCACCCTCCTCTCTACAACCTCCTTTCAGGTAGTTGTAGAGAGCAATGAGGTCTCCCCTCAGCCTCCTCTTCTCCAGGCTGAACAACCCCAGCTCTCTCAGTCGCTCCTCATAAGGCCTGTTCTCCAGCCCCACCACCAGCTTCGTTGCTCTTCTCTGGACTCACTCCAGAGCCACAACATCCTTCTTGTGGTGAGGGGCCCAGAATTGAACACACTATTCGAGGTGCGGTCTCACCAGTGCCAAGTACAGAGGGAGAAGAACCTCCCTGGACCTGCTGGTCACGCCGTTTCTGATACAAGCCAAGATGCCATTGGCCTTCTTGGCCACCTGGGCACACTGCTGGCTCATGTTCAGTCGACTGTCAACCAACACCCCCAGGTCCTTCTCCTCCTGGCAGCTTTCTAGACAGACTTCTCCTAGTCTGTAGCTCTGCTTAGGGTTGTTGTGCCCCAAGTGCAGGACCTGGCATCTGGCCTTGTTAAACCTCAAGCCGTTGGACTCAGCCCAGCAGTCCAGCCTGTTCAGATCCCTTTGCAGAGCCTCCCGACCCTCCAGCAGATCCACACTTCCACTCAGCTTAGTGTCGTCTGCAAACTTGCTAAGGGAGCACTAGATGCCTTCATCCAGGTCATTGATAAAGACATTGAACAGGGCTGGACCCAGCACTGAGCCCTGGGAAACCCCACTTTTCTCTGGCCTCCAGCTGGATTTAACACCATTTCCCACCACTCTCTGGGCCAATCAGTTTTCCACCCAGGAGAGCTTTTGCCTGTCCATGCCAGAGCTGAGAGTTTCCATAGCAGAATGCTGTGAGAAACTGTGTCAAAGGCTTTACTGAAGTCCAGGAATATACATCCACAGCCTTTCCCTCATCCAGCAGCCAAGTCACTTTATCATAGAAGGCGATCAGGTTAGTTCGGCAATACCTGCCTTTCATGAACCTGTGTTGACTAGGCCTGATCACTCGGTTCTCTTGCATGTGCTTCATGATAGCACTCAAGATCACCTGTTCCATGACTTTCCATGGCACTGAGGTCAGACTGACAGGCCTGTAGTTCCCTGGATTCTCCCTGCGACCCTTCTTGTAGATGGGCACAACATCAGCCAGCCTCCAGTCCAGTGGAACTTCCCCAGTCTTCCAGGACTGTTGGAAGATGATGGAAAGGGGTTTGGCCAGCACATCCGCCAGCTCCTTCAATACCCTTGGGTGAATCCCATCCTGCCCCATAGACTTGTGGGTGTCTAGTTGGGCTAGCAAGGCTCTGACCATCTCCTCTTGGACCATGGGAGCCTCATTTTGTTCCTCTAGCTCCGGGGTTTGTACACAGAGGGAACAACTTTCTTTACAATTAAAGACTGAGGCAAAGAAGGCATTAAGTACCTCAGCCTTTTCCTCATCCCCTGTCACCGTTGTTCCTTCTGCATCCAATAGGGACTGTATGGTCTCCCTAGTCCTCTTTTTATTATTATATATTTATAGAAAGATTTTTTGTTATCTTTCACAGACTTTGCCAATCTGACTTCTGAGCCTTAGCCCTTCTGATTTTTTCTCTACACAATCTCACTTCCCTCCTGTAATCCACCCAAGAAGCCTGTCTCCTCTTCCAGAGCCCATAAACATTCCTCTTTTTCTTCCTCTTGGAGACTTATCAGTTTTGGAAGCTCTTATTGAAAAAATCTGCCTTTTCAGACACAGTAAGAGCTAGATGGAAAATGTCTATCTACTTAAATAAGACTGAGAGGTTTGTTTTATCATATTCAAAGTATCTTTCTTTGCCAAATGCTGATTTAATATACTATAGTATAAATAGAATCTTAGATTTTTTATTGAAATATAAATGTACATATACATATACATATACATATACATATACATATACATATACATATACATATACATATACATATACATATACATATACATATACATATACATATACATATACATATACATATACATATACATATACATATACATATACAGTAGTCAATGCTACACAAGACCAGAAATTGTCCCATCAAGTGCAGATTTTCTCTTTAAATTTTCCCACTTAATATCAACAAGTGAAATGAGGAAGATATAGAGGAAGATCTAAAATAATTCTTGAGGATGAATATAAAAATTAACAGTGTGTGTGTGTATGTGTATATACATGGACATGAACACTCACATACTTTCAGATCCTTGTCTGAGTCCAATTTCTGTTCTCTTCCTGCTGTATTCACTCTAATTTCATCAGATGGAAGAGAAAAAGCCTGAAATAAATGTTAGTTGTTCACAAACTCTAGAAGCAGTATCCTGACAGTTCTCAACACACCCTTAATGAGAGACTGATGTTGGATTTGAAGAGATACACAAACTGTCTCTTGATCCAGCCTGTGCAAGAGGAGAGGCACATTCACTAGGGGCATGTGTGGGGCAGACACTGTCCTTAACATTATCTGCCACTCACTAGTTGCAGTTTTCAGATTAAAAAGTAGTTCTGCTTGAATCTGGGCACAGAAAATAAGACATTCCTTTACTTCAGAAAGATGTTACATGTTCTGCTTTCCCCCTCACCATTTGGGGATACAGGCCTTGGTATGAGCCACTGGGTATTTGACTTTTCGTATAGTCATAGAAACATAGAATCATTTAGGTTTGAAAAGATCTTTAAGATCATGAAGTCCAGCCATAAATCCAACACTTCCATGTCTACCATAAACCATGTCCCTAAACAATATGTCTACATGTCTTTTAAAGATCTTCATGTGACTCACCACTTCCCTGAGCAGCCAATTCCAATATTTGACACATAACTTCATGTCGTTTGCAGACTTATTGAGGGTGCACTCAATCCCTTGATCCAGAGCATTGATAAGGATACTAAACAGCACTGGCCCTAACGCACAGGCCTTATAAGGACCAGCTGAGAGAGCTGGGGTTGTTCAGCCTGGAGAAGAGGAGGCTGAGGGGAGACCTCATTGCTCTCTATAACTACATGAAAGGAGGTTGTAGAGAGGAGGGTGCTGGCCTCTTCTCCCAAGTGACAGAGGACAGGATGAGAGGGAATGGCCACAAGCTCCCCCAGGGGAGATTTAGGCTGGATATCAGGCAAAAATTTTTCACAGAAAGAGTCATTGGGCACTGGAACAGGCTGCCCAGGGAGGTGGTTGAGTCACCTTCCCTGGAGGTGTTTAAGGGGCGGGTGGACGAGGTGCTAAGGGGCATGGTTTAGTATTTGATAGGAATTGTTGGACTTGATAATCCGGTGGGTCTCTTCCAACCTGGTTATTCTATTTTCTATGTTTTGCTGAGCCCTAGGGAACATCACTTGTGACCAGCCCCTAAATGGATTTAACTCCATTGTTCACAATTCTCTGGGCTCAGGTATCCAGCCAGTGTTTTACCCATTGAGGAGTATGCCCATTCACCCCATGTGCAGCCAGTTTCTCCAGAAGAATGCTTTGGGAAATGGTGTCAAAGCTTTACTAAATCCTGAGTAAAAAGCCACTGCCTCTCCTTTATGCAGTTAACAGGTCACCTTCTGATAGAAATTTGTCAGCTTAGTCAAGCAGGGCCTGCTTTTCGTAAAGCCGTGTTGAATCAGCATGATCACCTGGTTGTCTGGTATATGCTATGTGATAGCACTAAGACGATCTGCTCCATAATGTTCCCTGATACTGAGGTCAGACTGACTAGCCTGTAGTCTCCTGGATCCTCCTTCCAGCCCTTCTTGTAGACTGGTATCACATTTGCCCACCTCCAGTCAACTGGGACTTCCTGGGTTAGCCAGGACAGCTGATAAAAGACGGAAAATTGCTTGGTGAGCACTACTGCCAATTCCCTCGGTACCCTTGGATGGATCTCATCCATCCCCATAGACTTGTGTTTGTCTGCGTAGTATAGAAGGCCAGTAAATATATCCCCTTGGATTACGGGGGCTTCACTCTTCTCCCCATCTCTGTCTACAGGCTCAGGGGGCTGGATATTCAGGGAAAACTAGTCACTAAAGCCTGAGAGGCATTGAGTACCTCAGCCTTTTCCTCATTCTTTGTCACTTTGTTTCCTCTCTGCATCCAATAAGGATGGAAATTCGCCTCAGATCTCCTTTTGTTATGAATATATTTATAAAAACATTTGTAATTATTTTAATGATTAATGGCCTAATTCCTGAACCCCACTCACCCCTAAAGCAAAACCACAGTTAGAAAAACATTAGTCCAGAAAGAAGCTACCTATGTATCAACACTCAGCATCACAATTTCGAAGGCCTACACTGTACATGATAAAAAGCAAGAGAAAAGTTCTCTGGAATAAACCAAATTAATAAAAGTATCAAGGTTTTTCTGCTTTGATGTCCAGTAGAAAGTTAGGGTATTGACCAGGAACTGCAGCCCCCGTTCAGGACAGCAGTTCGGTGACCATCCTTGTTCCACACAACCATGGATGAAAGTATGTGTCCCCCCTAGTGGAAGGGACAGTAAATGGCTCTGCTACCAAGTCCACAACCTCCTGAATGCAAATGTCATGGGGTTTAGGACACTGTAGGATGCAATATTTGTTTTTATTTCAGATAGCTCTGTCTTTTTTATTTCTGCCTTGGTCCCTTTCTTATCTTCATCCTGGGGGGTGAATGCAAAACAAGTCCCTCTGCTCGGCAGACCTTTGTGGAGGTCAGTGATGCGTGCTGGCATTTTGATATTCTCAGGGGGAGACAGGGAGAAGAGGAGAATGAAAAATGATACATATTTAATATAGGAATGAAATATTTTCCTTAATTTTTCCTAGTAAGTAGTCCACGTTAGAACGGGCTTGTATTTCAGAGGCTCTTCCTCTGCAGGGAGGTCCTTCCATCGCTAGGGCTCGCAAGAGAGCTGCTGGACTCAGCTTTGGTTTGCCGCAGGAATTGATGCTCCTTTGCTAATCCCAGGCTGTAACGCAGCTGATTGTACCTGCCTGCTGCCAAGGAGAGATGGAAGCCTTGGAGAGGGGATCTGCACAGAGAGGAGTCTCACAGCCCTCTCTACAAGAAATAGGGGGATGCTCTGGTAGCCAAAGGAACCAGCCTAAGGAGATGCTGCCAGCTGTGTCTGGAGGAGTGGATCCATCAGGGGCTCAGACCTGCACTGATCTCTGCTGCTTACCACCCACCGTCTGAGTGTGTTGCTGCTGTTCCTTTAGTGTGTGTGAGCTTTTACCAGACAAAGACTGGTATGACATCTTCTTCTGAAGTCTCATTCCCATGCAAGCCCTGACAAAGCAAGAAAAGGATTCTTCCAAAACAACCATGCTGTTCCATGCAAACAAACACCTCTGAGCTGTCAAACACTCTGTGATCATTTCATATCTAATCATAGGGCTCCTCCTGGCATAGTGGATAGCACTACTGCTGGCATCGCTAGGTGTGGATTGCATCTTGACATCAGCACCAGCATTTCACTGTCATTTCCTTCCCATTACAGCATCCCCAGAAAGCACTGCCAGGAAGGGAAACGTGACCAGCTGTATTTCTAAAGCACATTCAAAGCCATCTCTCTATGCCATGTCTCTATAGGGCTGGGACAACCTGACATAATTATTGCACCAAGCAAACCCTTTCCTAAACAACATGGCTACTGTCAGGAAGGCACTCACTGCTGCTTTTTACAAATAATTGGTTTGTATTTTCACACATGCTGAATCTGTCCTTTCTGACAGATTCACAAAGTCTATGGGGATGGATGGGATCCATCCAAGGGTACCGAGGGAACTGGCAGAAGTGCTCACCAAGCAATTTTCCATCTTTTATCAGCTGTCCTGGCAGAATCCAGTCCTTTCATTGCAGGGTATAGTACAAAAAATGAAGAAGGGGAGCTGCCATGGCACCACCAAAGAAAAGGTGATCACCCCTTCCTTGACCTATAAGAGGCAAGAAGCTGGTGAAGGGGCGAGAGAACAAGTCTTACAAGGAACAGCTGAGAGAGCTGGGGTTGTTCAGCCTGGAGAAGAGGAGGCTGAGGGGAGACCTCATTGCTCTCTACAACTACCTGAAAGGAGGTTGTAGAGAAGAGGGAGCTGGCCTCTTCTTCCAAGTGACAGGGGACAGGACAAGAGGGAATGGCCTCAAGCTCCACCAGGGGAGGTTCAGGCTTGACATCAGAAAAAAAAAATTCATGGAAAGGGTCACTGGGCACTGGAACAGGCTGCCCAGGGAGGTGGTTGAGTCACCTTCCCTGGAGGTGTTTACAAGACTGGTGGATGAAGTGATGAGGGGCATGGTATAGCCATTATTAGGAATGGTTGGACTCAATGATCCAGTGAGTCTTTTCCAACCTAGTGTTTCTGTGATTCTATGATACTTAGTCCCACTCAATTGACATCTCATTTGCATTTGGCTATGCACTCCCAAAATGTGCAGGTCTGACATATTGGTGGACCTGAAAAGAGTGTTCGGGTAAACATTTGTTTCAAGTTGCCAATTGTGTGATTGAGGCCCTGTTAAGCCAAACAAATGATAAGACCGAGACCCATGCACTCGTAAACTGGTCTACTGGCTTATACTAATGGCTCAAGAAGGGCAAAGGCATGATTTATACCCCTGCCCTGAATTCTAATGTGCCTTCCCATATGTGAAGTGACTGTATAAGCGCTGTTTGGTAGAAAAGGCACATACCAGCATCTTGTCTCTGTTTTAAGACTATATCCCCTTGTGACTCTGCCATTCAGATGAGGACATTGTCCCTAGGAAAAACACAGGTTTTGTCATTCCTGAAAACTGTTCATCGCATTTGATTTATTTGAAATGGCCCTTTGGGGACATACAGATGATTCACTAGTAAAGAGTCAGTCTGAGCTCAAGATTGCCTTAAAGAAGGGGGCAAAACAACAGTCCTGCAGCCCTGTCAAATGCAAGCCTGCTCCTGATATCAAAGGTCTTTACACCAAGCTTTCTCAGAACCAGGATCTTCTTGGTCTTCATCTTAGTTGTTTTAGATTCATCTTTTGACTTGATGATTAAAGGAACTTGTAAAAGCACTTTGAGTTTTCTGAAACTGTCGAGTGGTATCTGTAATCCCTCATGACCTCATTTTACAGGAGCTAGAGAGAACAAGAAGCAGCTGGCTGAGTTGTAGCTGATGACTCTACCAACATCTAGTAGTATTCAGGAGTTGCTGCAATGTGAGGCACAGAAAGTTGGTGAGCTGAGGAAGAATAAGGGTCTCACAAGGGCTGAGATTATGATTTCTCAGTTATCTCTTCAAGCCAGCCAAAATCCAAGAAGCTTGCAAGTAATCTATGTACTTAGGAAACCAGTGATCCAGCTAAGAAATACAGGGTCTTCATTGTCCTTCCATGGCTACTGGCAGAACACATTCCTTATGGAAATAACAAGATATAACAGTAATAATCCCACTCCAACTATATCAGTTTGTGAAAGAAAGATAGGTGGACTGAAGTGGCTTGACTGTTTCTGATACCAGGACTATTTGAGCATGGGGCATAGTAGAGCAAGGGGTCAAGGGAAGAAATCTGGGGGCATAAAAAAGTGAAAGATCACGATGAATGAGTTTAAGAGTTCATCCTGAAGAAAAATTATGAACTTTGTGTTAAGAGCTGGAGTGGTTTTGGACAGAGAATAAGGATGTTGCTCCTTATTTCATTTCTCCTCTGTCCAAGTAACCAAGATTTTGTACATTAAAAATAAATATATCAAATATTTGTGTCTATCATCTCTCTTTTCTTTAAAGAGATAAACAGCAATTTGAATTACTCTGTTCATGTGGGCTATGAAAGATCAATGCTGCTTTTCTCACTTACAATGTTTATGCAAGCTATTAATTAAAATACTTGTAGAGCACTTGTAATCTCATATTAATCACACCATATCTGTGCATTTTATCACTTATTTTATTCAATTCTGAAAGCTGAACAGTAACATTTCTCTTCTCTGCATATTTTTGTCCTTTTACATTTCTGCAGCTCTGCGCTCTGTTTTCTCTCCTCGTTTTTAAATATGAAGAATTTTAACTTGCCATCTTTTTTCTCTACATCTCTGTTCTTCAGCACACTCATTCATTACCCATCAGCACAATACCAGAAACAGCAGAATTTTGGAAATCATTGGTGGAAATGTGTCCTAGTCTCTTATCAGAAGCAATTAGTCACTTTGGGTCAGAAATATCTGTCTAGTTGTCTTCCTTCTAAATATATGGGCATTGTTAATCCCTTCAACAAATTTTTTGTTTACCAAGCTGATATACACTGACAAGATAACCATGAGAAAGGAACCTCTGTAAAGCAAAGCAACCCAACTCCCTGATAGAGAATGTCCTGCTTTTTGGAGTAATATGTGATTTGCAATCTTTGCTTATGCAAACAGTTGAGTGCAAGTTCACCTGTTTGTGAGACAGGCAAGATTCAGAACATTGAAAAAGTACATGTCAACCCTGGTACACTGGGGACTTGCTTTCCCAAGAAGGCTGGGGCAGGGCACAGAAATAAAAATTCTTTCACCCTTAGTACCAAGGATGAGATTCAGCTTCCATGATTTCATCTATCTCAATCACCAGGTTCCCTCCACTCAGTGAAAAAGTGCTACCAGGCACCCGATTGAAAACTTTCTTCTACAATTCCTTCCCAGAACCCTCCTATCCAATGATTCCAGAGGGAGCCTTCAGTTTGCCAAATCACTGAGGGCTATCAGCTGAATCCAACAGTTCCCACATTCCCAGCCTGGTGACACATGTATGCATAAATCTGTCTTTGCTAAAAAGTATAATTGACATTATGGAAAGTAAAATCAGAAACTTTTCTCCCAATAGAGAAGATAATGCAGGAGAACATTGTCTTTACAAACTGGTTTCATGTACAGCAATTAAATCTAGTAATTAGAAAAGTATCTCAATTTACCAGCTGATAGGAATCAATACAAAGATGTAGAGGCCAATAAGTATAGGTACAAGCTGACATTTGAGTTCCGTTAAGGACAAATGTACTCTTTACGCAGAGAAAATAAAAGTGACAAGGGCAAAGCAAGGGGGAAAAAAAAAAAGTGCAGGAGAAAGCCACAAGGACCACTAGTCAATGTTCATTAAAGTGATCTTTTTTTGGAAGATAGGCATAAGACCAAAGTTTGCCTAAATGAAAGCAATCGGCTGAGAAATTTGTTTATTCCTTTTATCTCCTCCTACCTAGGACAAGTTGCTTTTCCAAGGTTTTGATTAGCACATCCAAACTGCTAGCACACTGCAAGCAATGAGGGAGGCAGCGCTTCACAGACCTGACCTGGGATCTGCTGTGATCTGAGCCTGGTTTGTCATCTCATGCCGGGAGCTCACTGACTCCCCAGAGCAGTCTGGAGATCTGCCTGGATATTTTCAGACCATCTCTGGTGACAGACATTCAGTTTTCCTAAGGACTAAAAAAGAAAGAAACAGACCATCTTTGTAGTTGTAACAGGCTAGGGCCAGCTGAGGTTCCTCAGAAAGAAATGCTTTTCTCCTCCTCTTGTGATGAAAAGCAACCACGAGTTCTTGTATTTCTTTCTCTAGCAAGGGTCATTTCAAACCCCAGCTGCTCGCCTAGGGCTGCTGCAGGGCCACCACACACAGAGCCCATGCAGACAAACCAGGGACAATGGCAGGGTACAGGCTGTCACTGGGGGCAGATATTTCTCTCTATCAGCTTGCTCCAATCAGGCCATTACATGCCTGCAACCATTGTTGCTGCCTTGCATCAAAGCAGGGATTTGGTAAAATTAACATCTCTGAGCAGACTTTCCTTTTGTATATATGACAAAATGTAATCTTAAGAGATACTGAAGAGACAAAGAATATTAATCTGAAGGGCCCTTAGGAGAGACAGGGTGGTATCTATATGGCCATCCTGAAAGTCCTATCAGAAGACTCTCATGAAGGTGTGGCAGCAGTTGCCACTGCCAAAAGGGAGCTGGGTGCTCTTTAGCCCCTCTCTGTCCCTGCTAAACTCATTCTTGTTGATAAATGGAAACAACACACCATTCAAAGCACCTAAACAGTGTTTGTTCTGCTAGTTCTCACTCAAAAACAAGGAGATAACAAAACCTGAAAACTGAAATTTTTAAACCACTAAGATTCTCATACATCACATGCAATTAAGCTTTTTTACCTGTATTACAGCACGTTGTCAAGTCCTGGGACTCTGCAACATGGTGAATGGCACAAACAAGTGCCTGGCACAGTCTTGATATCTGAGTTTCCCTAAACTGACTAAAGACATAGGATTTGGAAGAGCCGATTAACCTCTGTTTAAGGATTTGAAATTATTTGGCTCTTGGAGACCAGAGTGACAGCTGGTGGAGGACAGGGACATTCAGGTGACCACTGAAGAGCTAAGTCTTCCTCTGAAATATCCAAACTGGCCCTTTTAAGAAATATCTCACATTGTATGCAACCCGTGTTATGACACACGGACTGGAAGGACCAAACCACATTTGTTAACTTCTGGTAGGGTTTGTCATACAATGCTTAAGGGTGGAATTAAATGTGACCAAGCGTCATGTATCATACCACATGATACTAGTGTGATACTAGCTTAGTGGGTCGTAACGTGGGCTGAGACAGTTGCTAGATGACACAGCTTCAGCCTGGAATATTGTGCAAGCCTGTGGGATGCTGTGTGGTCACCTTCTTCTAGGGATATGCATGAGATGGCATTGCAGTGGCAGGGTTTAAACAAGTCTGTAGGATTTAATCCCTGCACTCAGCTGATAGGAGTTGCTGTGTTGCTTTAGCAGGGCCTAGATTTGGAAATACCAGACCCTTTCCACCTCCAACAGCTGTCAAGATATTAGGGCCTAGATGCTTGCCACATCAAGGGGGAGAGGGGAGAAATGAAGTGGGAAAGGGTGCACCTAGGGCCCACAGGAGTCTCAAACACTAGCCAAGCCTCCTCTCTCACCTCCCTGCCTGCTCCAAGCATTCACAATGCTTATTGTTTCCTTTGAGCAAGTGTTTATTTAGCCTGGAGCTCAACTTAGTGGCTTTGCATAAGGACATCCTAACTGTGCTTTGCTGACAATCTATCCTTTTACCATGGCTTTACAGGGAGTAGCCCCAAGCCAGTCAGTCCTTCTCTACACTAACTTCTTGGCTGGGGACTGGGATCGAGGAGGGAATTAACTATAAATTGACAATTAATTGTAGCTTTAAACTGTCAGGGACATAAAACTGTCCATTTCAAGCGCTTTAGGAAGAATGAAGCAGCTGTTCACAGAGCTGAAGGCTCTTTACCTAGGAAATACTTAATTTCACACTGGAAGTTCTCATTACTCAGTAGTCTATACTGCCTAGATACTAATCCCACAAAAAAAGGCCAGTACCTTAGTGTCAGAGACTGATTTTTGCTAGTCAAATGATTTGCCTTAAATCATTTGGTTTTGAAACTTAAGACTGCGGCAGCAGCAGCCTCCTCCAGCCCCTTATCCCAATCTCACAAGCAGCCTGGCTGTTTTGGTGCTAGAGAGGTCATGCTGCAATCCTGCCGGCAGGGAGAGCAAGGGCAGAACTTTGCCTTCGACTCACCTCGACCCTAGAGCCCCTCTAAGTTCCCCAAACTCGATGTCAGAACCTTCCAGAGGCAGCACTGCACAAGTCCATTGGGAATCCCACCCCCTTGGGACCTCAGGGTACAAATAACACTCGTAAGGTAGGGTGGGATGGTGCCCCAGCATACTGGGAGGAGCAGAAGAGCACTCAGAGCAAGCACTCAGAGTGCACCCTTTTCTCCCTTTTCCCTCTTTCTTTCATTTCCCTGACCACAGATTTATAAGCCAATGCCAATCTTATTCCTAAGATTGGCTACACAAATAAATTCCTTTTTGGATAAAACATTTGGCATAATTTTGCCTTCATTTAGCCTGGTGGGAAACAAACCCATAAATTTTAAGGGGACACCCATGGGTCTTACCCGGGCAATATCTGGACTGTCTAGATTAGGTTGCAACACTTAGTTTTGCAGGTGATAGCTAATCATAGAATCACCAGATTGGAAGAGACCCACTAGATCATTGAGTCCAACCATTCCTATCAAACACTAAACCATGCCTCTTAGCACCTCGTCCACCTGTCCCTTAAACATGCCCAGGGAAAGTGAATCAACCACCTCCCTGGGCAGCTTGTTCCAGTGCCCAGTGACCCTTTCCATGATTTTTTTTTTCTGATGTCAAGCCTGAACCTCCCCGGCAGAGTTTGAGGCCAATTCCTCTTCTCCTGTCCTCTGTCACTTGGGAGAAGAGGCCAGCACCCTCCTCTCCACAACCTCATCTCAGGTAGTTGTAGAGAGCAATGAGGTCTACCCTCAACCTCCTTTTCTCCAGGCTAAACAACCCCAGCTCTCTCAGCTGTTCCCCACAAGACTTGTTCTCCAGCCCCTTCACCAGTTTCTCGCCTCTTATAGGTCAAGGAGGGGGTGATCAACTTTTCCTTGGTGATGCCACGGCAACTCCCCTTCTTCATTTTTTGTACTGCCTTCATGCATAAACAATACAGAGAACACCTTGCAGTAACATTTGTTATTTACAGCAGCAGGCAAGAGCCTCCTGAGTGTCTGTTCTGCCTGAGGCAGCCTGTGTCCATTAGATCATAGCCAAGCTACTCCACAACACCTGTTCATTAGTTTGCCAAGGTTCAGGAACAAGTAAGGTTTAACAGGTCTGCTATGACGCAGCATAAACAGGCATCAGAGATCTCATTTAACCAGCGATTTCCTAGTGCAAAGTACAAGGTAACACTGCTGCAGAAGCGCCTTCAGCTATTATATAACATCATAGCTGTACTGAAATTAAACTTTAATTCCTCTTTCAGGAGTTTTATAGTCCACTGTTGATTAAGATTCCCCAAATTATAGTACTAATAAATTTTATTCCTGGCTCTGCCACCGGCTCACTTACCAAAGAAATTTATTTCACTTTTGCTTCATTGCTCCCATCTGAAAATAGATTTACTAATATTAAGAACCTTTCTTTTTCAAAGTGCTTTCAAGCTTGGAGATAATTCACCAGACAAGATTCAAGCATTGTTATTATAACCTTAGTCTACCTTGAAAGCAAGGATTGTATTAAGCCAAAAATCTTTCTTGAAGACATTGCAGAAATGGGTCAAAATAGCAATATTTTCACAAGAATGCTACCAGGCAAACTCACATCTCATCATTTCTGTCTTGTATGATTAGAAAGAAGTTAAGTAAATGCACAAGAGAGGCTGCATACAGAGAAATACAGGGAATGTGTTTTACTGGACCTTATCACATTAATTCCTTTTGAACTCAGTGGTGCTGCATGCCAGAAAACTTCCATTCGTTGCCACCAATTCAGAGGTTCTTTGGCATTTGAAGTAAATAGCAAAACAAAAGTAAGATAGTGTTCAATGAATGGCACACTGACAAGCCTGAGCCCATTTTTCTTTATAAAAAGAAATACTGTGTTATTCTATTATTTTTCTAAGGGTTTCCTTCCTTTCTGTCCTTTGTTCCCTATTGCTGGTTTACAGCAATAGAAGAATCACTGGACCAGTTTAAAGCTGATATTTTAAAATCTTTTTAATGTCTATATCTTGATGATAAATAGTAATGCAGAATGATATTTCTTTGTGTTCCATATTGCACATGAAAGGGCTTCCTGGAGACACATCCAAGGAAAATATGAGCCAGAATCCTCTATGAGGCTCTTTAGCAGTGCAGCACTTAGTTGTATAAATAGGCAAGTGTTTATGTAAGTACACAGGGGGAAGCAACATTCTGGGAGGAGGACAGGTCTTCTGTTAGACTAGCTGATAAGCGCAGAGAAGATGAGCTTTATGAGCACACTGAGATCAGGGGGCAAATATTGCAGATGCAACGACACTTCTGCTACCAAGGCATACGCATTTAAAACAAACCTGCACGTGCCTCACATACTGAACAAAAGGCTCACAATTGTCTTCTGCCTCATGTTACCCTTTAGGTAGGACATACATAGCATCACAGCCAGGAGTTCCCAGCCACTGTCGTCATCAGATCTCCCAGGTTCACCTCTTCTTCCAAAGTGGACCATGCAGGATGCACTGCTTCACCCCAGTGTGCAAGAGGCTTGCATCACAGCTGCTGATATGCCATGAAAATTGAAAGCTGTGTTTAAAGAAGCTGTGGCTGAGAACCTGGCAATGAGCATGAGTCCTGGCAATGAGCAAACCTATTCATCAGGGGAACTCCTCAAACAAGGAAGGTGGTTACACAGATCTCATGTGTGGTGCTAAACTTTGAGAAGTCCTAGATGGACAGAACTGAATGCACATTTTAGGACCTAGAAAAAAAAACAAACAAAAAAAAACCAACAAAAAAACCCAATTTGGAGTTTAACTAATCTTTTTTATGTGCTTTTTGACACAACAGTAAGAACCACTAAATGGCTGGACATATACCAGAAGTGTGATTTGCATTGTTAACTGTAGGAACAAACCATAAAGTCAATTAGATATTCTGCAGCATAGCACAAGGAAATGGTCAATGAGTAAGAGGAGTCAGAGCTGATAGTCTTTGTATGCTGGTGTGCTGGCTAGTGGCTGCTTCATGGGTGGTTTCTGACCAGCTGTATGCAAGTACTGTATTGTTTGTCAGACAAGCAATATAAATGAAAAAAAGACAACATAACAGCAGAGATATCTTAGTGAGAAGGGTCAAAGCCGCTGGCTGAAGAAGACCGTGGAGGCTGGCTGAGCATATACCACTAGAAGGCAGCCCAGGCCAGCCATCACATAACCCATCATATTGTCCAAATCCCATGACCTAGTACATAAAGTCTGATGCACTTAGAGACAAGAAACTTGTGAGGTCTGGTAAATGAATTATGTGTGTGTAAAACATTGATGGCTTTCTTGAGCTATTTTGTGCGTTGAAGCTTTTGGTGTTTTATTTTGCCAGAGCTACTTGAATCAGGCCAGCATTACTGAGAGGCCAATGAGATGCTGTTTTCCACCCTTACTCCACAGCCTGGGTGGTCTTTGAAGCTGACCAGTGCAAAAGCTGGACACTACAGCTCTAAGTCAACTTAGAATATATTACCCATTAAAATTGGCTATGGCTTGGAGACAGGAACAAGAGTTTCCCTAAGTAAAGACAGACACTAGAAACATCGCAGCTTCTCCACTATTTTTCTTCCACTAAGGGTCCATAATGAAGGCATCATGGTGGAATGTCCCTTTGTCTTTGATCCAACAAGTACAACCTAGCAATTCACTTAAATCCAGTCCTCTGGAACTAATGAAAACATTGTTTGGCCCTTTGTACAATGTTTCTGGACAGGAAAAGATGACTATGATAAGGAAACTGTAACTTACTCCACAACACCTCAAAATGGTAGGTGAAGTTTAACAACTCTACCTACCTGTGCGAGACACTGACATAGAGAAGCCATTTATATATGCTACTTCCTCTCAGACCTTTGTTATGGTTGTCTTCAGTCATCTATCAAGAACAATCAAAGAATGAAAGTGTTAGGCAAAACTTCATCTAACCCTTCTGTCCTTCTTCATTAATAATAGTATGTTTTGGAACGCTAGGATGCTAGCCAGTAATTTCAGTGTGTTTCCCTCCCAACAATGATGTCTATTGAAACAGACTAGGAAAAAAATGTTCACAGTTTTAACAGTAGCACTTATATAAGCACCACTATCAGAGCACTTTGAGAATATGAATTAAATAATCTGCATAGTAGAAATAGAAGTGAAGCGACTTTGACTATTGTCCCTTTAGGTTTAAAGCAAGAGTGTACAAGGTGGTTTTGCATAAATTTGTTTCTGGGTCAAGCCTGGCATTCTTTGCCAGCATTAGTAGTCATTAGAGAAAGAAAAAAAATGTGCAAGAATGAAAGAGATTGGATTAAAATTTGCTTTCAAAAATTGCCTTGAAACATAAGTCTTCAAAGGAAAGAGCCAGTGAAAGTGCAATAATAATTTCAGAGTTAATGAAATAGAAATAGCATTTTAAGAAGTTTAGATCAATAAACCTCAGTCATGAAGGATTTTCATTATGCTGTGCTAGAATGGAAAGTGATTATAAAAATCTAGATGTGTTCTATTTCACAACAGATGAAAATGTAAAATCAGAGCTAAAGCTCATAGTAAGGAGATACAAATGCTATCATGTGACAAATTACTTAAAATCTTCAGTACAGCCTGGCAGTGTTTTACATACATGCAGGCAGCAGAGATGGGTAAATTATTTTCATAACTTGATCAAGCATGCATTGAAGTAGAGGACCTTAAGGAATGGTCCATTTTCACCTAAGAACAAGTATTTATATTTTTATATCATCATGAAGAGTTTTTGTCCTGCTACTCTTAGAAATTGTTAGTGAAGGAGACCCCATAAAATTTGCACACCATCTGTGTTTAGCATCTGTCATATTTTGAAATATTTCACTGTATGTAATTTACTTTTTACTTGCTGTTTAAATTGATTGAAATGAACTGATTTCTTTCTATCCTACCACACGCACAAACAATGACATTCTCATTGCTCTTGTCACACTGTTTTGCATACTGCCTGACCATGACAAAACTGCTGTTTTCTAGATTAACAAACACACTGTCTCCACCCTCTTCAAATTGCATTTGTTTCTGTAGATTTCATTTGGATTCTTCTGATGTTGCCTATATCTTTTTTTTCCTGTTATTCTGGAACTTAAAACTCTTCAGTCTTACATCCAAAACCTTGCTCAATACCTCTCAGAAGAAGACTTTTCAAACTTGCAACACCATCCCATTTTAACGTAGATTCAGTTTGTAATCTGCTGTGTTCACCAGACTCTTTTTCGCAGTTGTACTAATGCAAGCATTAGCCACTTTGTGTTCATCCCATTATTCTTTCCGAAGTACTGAGCTTAACTCCTGACTTTCACTGAATTTCATCTGACTGGCTTCAGATACCCTCTTTAATTAATGAAGACTATTTTCAAGGCTGGTCTCCTACCAAGAGTTACCACCCACTTCCATCCAGACATTTCTTGTGCTATCCTGAGCACGTTGCCATCAAAATCACTTACAAAAATAGTGACTAACACAGTAGCCCAGACTAGGCCCCCGAGAACCCCTCCTTCACTATGAAAATTCATTCTTGCTTTGTGGTCCCTCAATCCACTCGTATCATGCAGACCACGGTTTCTAAGCTTGGACTTTCTTCATGGGAAATGCGGAGGTGGAAATGAAGGATGACAGACGTTATTTGCCCTGCCCCAATCCTGTGCCAGTGAACACTGGCTGTCAGGACCTAGACTGTATTGTCTTACTTTACATGCTACTGTTGATTCAGAGATCATTAATAGCATCACTTAAGCTGGATCTATAATTTATTAAACAGTAAATTATTAAATCTTCAATGTCCACTTTCTTTTCCAAATTTCTTTCAAAAAAAGGAAATCGAAATAGTTTGTCCCAACTTGTTATTGACATGACTGCATTCATTGCTTTTTAAGCATCTATTTATTATTGTACAAACCTGCAGAAATTGATTATTTAATAATCTTTTCTGTTACCTACATGTGTAACAAAGTTTAAGTAGCTGATCTCAAAATCCCTGATACAGTATACACTTGCCTATAGTCCTCTGGGACCACAGTGCCCTTGCTGAGTTCTCAGAGATAATCACTAGCAATTCAGAGATGCCTCGGTTAGTTCCTTAAATCCGCTCAATTTTATCAGCCCCAGCTGAGCTGAACACATATATTTTATATAAATAACCGTTGACTTTTGGTTCACTCCCTGATCCCATTTGCATTTCAATCTCTTTGTTAAAATTAATTTTGTCATGTATCTAGGCATAAGTAATCTATTCTGGGGAGAAAAGTGAAGAAAAAAATGGTAATTATTTTCAGCTTTCTCTGCAATAACCCACTTTTCTTCTTCTTCCCATTAAATGGTGTGTCACTATGCATTCTCTTTCCCTTATTTATATTTCTAATGTATTTGCAGAACATTTTCTTGTTAGCATAGTGATTTTAAATGTTGAATTAGAACTTGGCCTTTCTGTTCAATCTTTATTTTTGGGAAGAATCTGAAGAGGAACAGAGAAAGAATCAAAGGAGAATTTCAGTGAGAAACTGAAGTTAAAAGGAAGAACAGACCAGGGAAGGAACAGAGAAGATGGAACTGAGTGTCAAATAAAATAACACCTCAGTAACTGACAGTCACATTTTATCACTCTCAGTTTAAAGGTTTCTACTGTGTGTGAAGATAAAAAAATGTTAATCTAGGAAAACCATACTGATTTCAAAATTATTTCAATTTCTGGGAACATATAAAGGGGGGAAGTGCTTTGCAAATCTTAGTCACTTTGTCATCTTAAAGAGGGGGTTTTTGTGCTTTCTCAAAGCACCGCATGAGTCACTCAGGCCATTTTCAGCTCTCACAGCTGTGCTAAAGGTCACTTTTCAAACATATTTGATGTTGGCAGTGACCCCTTGATACCTGGTACACTTGTTTAAGCAAGTCTCTTTCAAAAATGCACCTACAAAGACACGGTTAATAGAATTGCATTATTGTTTCACCTGGTCCCAAAGCCTGAGAATATCCTGAGAATATCTCCATTGGCTTCACAGGTGTTACAATTTCAGCACTTCCTCTTCCAAAGGGAAAAAGAGAACAGCTTCTTTGCTCATGACTCCAAAGAAGGAACGAGAGTAGGTCCATCAAGCATTGACGGTGCAGAACAACCAGCTCAGGGTTAACATTAATACACGGACTTTCTGTTATTTGTCCTCTACAGGAATGTGTTGCTATTCAGTGCTATAGGACTGCAGGGCAGATGTCCTTTTAAAGATACTGAAAAACAGTGACGTGCTGTTTTTTTGACTACCGTCAGGGTGCTTGACACTAGATACTACAGAAGAGAGCTGATCTGCTGATATTACCTGTGAATTTGTCATTCCTGAAGAACAAATGAATGATCTGGTAGAAAATTATCCCTTCACTTGTCTCCTTAATCACAGAATCACAGAATAACCAGGTTGGAAGAGACCCACTGGATCATCGAGTCCAACCATTCCCACCAATCCCTAAATCATGCCCCTAAGTACCTCACCCACCCTAAACTTAAACAACTTCAGGGATGGCGACTCAACCACCTCCCTTGGCAGAACGTTCCAATGCCTAACCACCCTTTCCGTGAAGATTTTTTTCCTAATCTCAAGTCTAAATTTCCCCTGGCAGAGCTTGAGGCCATTCCCTCTCGTCCTGTCCCCTGTCACTTGGGAGAAGAGGCCAGCACCCTCCTCTCCACAACCTCCCTTCAGGTAGTTGTAGAGAGTAATAAGGTCTCCCCTTAGCCTCCTCTTCTCCAGGCTGAACAACCCCAGCTCTATCAGCCGCTCCTCATAAGATTTGTTCTCCAGCCCCTTCACCAGCTTCATTGCTCTTCTCTGGACTCGCTCCAGAGCCACAACATCCTTCTTGTGGTGAGGGGCCCAGAACTGAACACAGTATTCGAGGTGCGGTCTCACCAGTGCCGAGTACAGAGGGAGAATAACCTCCCTGGACCTGCTGGTTACGCCATTTCTGATATAAGCTAAGATGCCATTGGCCTTCTTGGCCACCTGGGCACACTGCTGGCTCATGTTCAGTCAGCTTTCAACCAGCACCCCCAGGTCCTTCTCCTCCTGCCAGCTTTCCAGCCAGGCTTCTCCTAGTCTGTAGCTCTGCTTAGGGTTGTTGTGCCCCAACTACAGTACCCGGCATTTGGCCTTGTTAAACCTCATGCTGTTGGTCTCAGCCCAGCAGTCCAGCCTGTTCAGGTCCCTTTGCAGAGCCTCCCGACCCTCCAGCAGATCCACATTTCCACCCAGCTTGGTGTCATGTGCAAACTTGCTAAGGGAGCACTCAATGCCTTCATCCAGGTCGTTGATAAAGAGATTAAACAGGACTGGACCCAGGACTGAGCCCTGGGGAACCCCACTTGTAACTAGCCTCCAGCTGGATTTAACTCCGTTTACTACCGCCCTCTGGGCCCGGTCATTCAACCAGTTAATGACTCCCTGCCTTTTGTGACTGTGCATAGGTAAAAGATATCTGGCCGGCAGGTTGTGAAAACCTGTGGGTGCTTAGCATGCAGTGTTTGCAGTGCACTCCTTGGACGGTTTTAGATTCTTTGATCTGACTTGACATTTCAAATTTATAGAATTATATTGAATTTTAACTACCCTGGAGAAGCCTGGCAGCCTGTGCTTTCCTCACAGCAGACCTGTGGGACAAGTAAAATGTGGATCACGTTTAGGATAAAGCTGTCAAATATTTGGTAGCTGTTACTGGGAACTCAGGTGACTTTTGCTACTCCATTAATTAATGTTCTTTTATATCATTCCTCTCCTTGGGTGCTCTTCTGATTTAGAGCTATGACACTGAGTTTTGGACTTTGATATTAACTGTTAATAAACACATTGGACGATTTAGATTGAAAGCAAGAGCAAAAGTCTCAGGTCTAAGGAGTTAATGATTTTAAGAAGTTTGACCAGAGACTAAGTAGGAGGGATGGAGGGAGGCATAGGTTAATGATCTCTGTTCAAGCAATTCCTCTCAATCTACGTTTTTGTCCCTATAAGGCACTGGGGGGTTGCAACAGTTCTTTTTTAAATAATCAGAGTCAAATAAGGCACTCTTTAAGCTTTGACAACATAACTAATCACTAGCGTAACTAACTCAAGGCCAGAGCTTCGTCATGGTAGATCTTTAAATCAAGAGAAAAATTATGTTACAGCTCTCCTCATAAGTATATATGTGACACTAGATCCCATGGGTGACATGAAAACTGGTAGAAGGAAGGATGGGTTATTTTATCATGGTGTTTCTTTTTAGTCTTAGTTATTTTCTCTTTCTGACTTCAATTGTGTTCAAGAAAAGACTTTCTCTTTCAGAGAACACATCACTATATGCTTACTCTGCAAAAAGGCACTTGCTTAAAACGTATGAATTCCACAGTCACACAAACACATGCAAAAGGGTTTGGCTGAATCTGATTTACATTAAAGGCAGAATTCACCGTGCTAGTGAACTGGATTCTAATTTCTTACTTTTTACTCCATCATTATTAAATACCATGTGGTCATTGAAAGCAGCCTGAGTATGCACTTGTAACTTTGGCTCAGATGTGCTTAGTCCAGATCCGGTGGGTTCTGGAAGGCCAAGGGTATGTTAGTATCCTTACATAACCCCTGCTGCTTTGATGTGGTTTGGTTTAGTTTATTTATGGCATCTAACTCTTGTGAATAATAATTCCTGATTCAAAGGGTTCATAGTCAGCTTCAAGTTCTTGGCCCTACGCTAACTCACCCTCCAGAAAAACATTGTATCAGTGCACAATGACAATACTTAGTCCTCCAGTTTGATTCGCTGCATGTTGGTCGATGCTCAGGATGATACCATTAATCAGGAAATTAATTCACTGGATTGTTGGCATTTCTAGACATAAGTTTGAATGTTCGGCCAGAGTCTTTTGTCCTCTACTGTGTATTTTTAGAGGCTCTTGCCACAGGCATTGGTGAAATATTTACAGATGAATTCTTTGACTTTTGTTGGCATCTAAGTGCTCTAGGTGGCAATTAAGCCTCAAAATAGAGCAGTGACAAATTTGGAGTTGTGAAATAAGTTTCTTTGCTCAGGATAATGTTTTCAGTTCAATCTATTCACTAAATTTCTATTGACATATACAGGAATTTTGCTGAAGGGCCCTTGAAGAGAGATGAACCATTTGTGCCAGTATTGCATAAAGATTTTAAAAGCATTGTGTTTCACCAGTATGATTTGAGTTTCTGTCCTAAGAGAAAGGCGCTGAGTATTTAGAAAAGAATAGACCGAAGACAGAAATTCAAAGGGCTTTCCCAGCCCTTGGGTTTGTGGTTATAAAAACAGCATTTCAGGGTCAGAAGGCATCAGAAATGAATAGAGCTTGTATTTCTGGATTAAACTGGATCTTACACAACTAACTAACATATCAGAACTGGCATTCACCTACACTGCAGTCCTTTGAAGCTCTGGGTGGTATGGAAAACTACATGCAGAGCCCTTTGTGGAGCAATTAGCGCATCACTTCATCTTTTCAAGGATGTGCTTTAGTCTACCTCATCCTTTTTTCCTAGGTCAGTAATTTCAGGTCCCTAATCATTTTTATTGCTCTCCTGAATGCCTTCTAATTTCCAGTAGTTAGAACTTAATGCAATATGTCCAGTGCAGTTACAACAAAGCCTCTAAGAGCTACAAAGAGCTTCAATTACCTCTTTGGTCTTTAACTGCAATTCTGCTTAGCTTTATTTGCTGATAATATCAAACTGACAAAGTATATGTCTCCCATCATTGTAATGTTTGTGCTTAAACTATTTTCCACACACTATATGAAAGCAACTAGCGTTTTTCTGACACTTACTGTGTTAATTTTGTTCCGTATTTCTAGCCTGTTTCTGTGTTCTATTTTTCTGCTTTCATGCTCATGCACAGAAGCTCTAGGCCATTTAAGAGCTGTAAGAGCTGTATTCATCTGTTCCAGATCATGTGAGTGATCACCTTGTCACAAAAATCTGTCAATTATAAGAAATTAAGGCAAATTGCCTCTGCCAACAAGGAAATAACGAAACCTGGAGACAGCCCTGCCACAGCACACAGTTCACCTGAAGAAGAGGAGGCTACCTCCACACAGGCATCAACATCTGGACTCTCTGTACACCGAACAGAAAGAAATGGTACTTTCAGCGAGAGTTTTGTCTGGTCTGCTTTGGCTGTCTGTTTTGACATGAGGTGTGCTACAAATGCTGTATCTCTTCACTGACCGAAAGGAGCAGAGGTAGACTCTATGCTCTACAGCATAGATGTCTAAATCAAGGTGAGATTAATCCTGTTTTATCTCTCCTCGATTACAGCCCCATTCAGAGTCATCTACAGGTGCAATAGATGCCTAAATTTAGTTATAGCAGCTACTTTGACATCTGAAACAGAGTGGGATGATAAATGAGTCGAATCAGGACTCATTTCCTAGGATCTGCACAGATAGTAGGGAATTTTTACAACACCTAAGCAAGGCTCAAAGAATAGGCTAATTACAGCAACTGGACCATTTTCATGTTTTTATTGCTTTGATCATGACAGCCTTTGAGCCAGACTCCTGATTCCTACATTTCATATGTACAGAATCTGGCACAGTGAGCCCACTTTGCCTAAGGAACCCCTGGGTGTGACTTAATAAATAATACTAGAATAGAATGGGATTTTTTTTTCCTAAATATAACTCTAGTGGTCGGGCATATTGCCCCTTGTGGGTGCTTGTCTGATCATATGATCAACCATAGACACCTTCTGTAAATATCTCTCCACTAATGAATACTAAACAATTTAGCTGGACATTGTTCATAGGCAAATTTCAGGTTCTGAAAGCTGAACAGCCTGAGCTGCAGCTCAGAATGACTGAAGACAGTGGGTGGGTATGTCCAACAAACCAAGAACCGCAATACCTTCATACAGGTACTTTCTTTTTAATTGAACGTGCTCTTGCAAGCTACCACCATGCCTCAGCCTCCTTTATCCTTAACACAGAGATCATAGCAGAGCTGTGCTGTGCAAGGTGAAACATGTAGAAATGGAAAATGTTGCTCATCCAGTGCTGCTCCAGTACTGTCCCTCTCTCAAGGTCATTTGCAAATCTGCCTAAAGCCTCATTTGACAAGCACCTAAGTTGCACAAGTGTAAGCACTGTGAGGCTCAGTGGAAATGATGAGATTTCACAAGCTATATTCAGCTTGTTAAGACATAAGCAGCCTCCCTCTGGGCACACACAGGTCTCTTGTGCTGAGCAAGCTAGACTGGGAGCCAGGGTTGACTTGACTGCTCTGTGACATGTTCTCAAAATGATAGAACAGGACTCAGCAGGTCAGAATAATAGCCAAGAGACTGTTTCAATGCACACAAAGTTTTATATCACCTTGGGCTCCAGATTCAGTATTTCAGGGACAAACAGCAATAAACAGAGAGAGAAGATAAAAAGTCCCAAAGAGACATGCAGGATAGACTTCTTTTTTTCCCCATCTCTTGCAAGTGAACTGGCTTCATCCTCATTTTTCATTCATTTGCCTTGCTCCTTGAAGCAGCATCTTTGTTGAGATTTTAAAAAATGGCACTGCATTTATATTCCCGAGCTTTCCTCATTCATCCTCAAGGATGAATTTGTTCCCAGAAAAATGGGAGATCTCCCTGGACTAGACTCACTGGAGATAGTGAGAGCCTTTGTCATGATACAAGCTGTTTGTGTCATGTCACATAGAAATCATTGGCAGGAACTAGCCCCCACTGAAAATCCTCGTCTACTCGAGAGACAGAAGAGGGCAATCCTCTGTCTAAACAATCCCAAACATCCCCTAGAAACAGAAGACTGGAAGAATCTCTTGGGCCAAATCTTATCCCCAGCTGCCACATATCACAGAGATCAGCTTTTAAGCTGATCATGTGTCAGCTTAGAAAAAAAATAACAGGAGGAGGGATTTTTGTCCTTATTACCACTACCAGAGGGTCTTCCAGACTTTCACTGCCACAACAATCAGAAGCATTCTTCTAACTTCCAGTCCAGATTTATCCATAAGCAGTTGGTTCCTAATTGTTCTTGTAGTTGTATCCCTTAAATTAATTCATGCTAATCTTTCCTTGCTGTTCACCGTTGGTGTACTTATAGCCAAAAGCCACATCCCTTCTCACTCTTCCTTCTAAAAGACCAGACAAGGCCTCAACTCAGGTAGACGTTTTTCAGATGGTAAACGTTCCCTTCCCTGGTCACCACCATGACCTTTCTATCTGTGACTCCTGCAGTATAAACTCATCTTTCTTTTCAAATGGGTGATGAGAACAGTGTGCAGCACAACTTAACACTTTCTTTCAGGAAATACTTTCCTCGAGATACTCCAGAACTGCTTTTGCCTTCTTTACAGATGAAACATTTCTGTGTCTTGTGCTCAGCTTTTATCTGAATGTTACACACAAGTCTTTCTTCTTAGTTATTTCCTGCTGATGAGCACCCAGCTTATAACAGAAATCCATCTTATTACTCCCTAAGCCCCTGCTATAACAAAGTATTTAGATTTCTAATTCCTATTTAGACAGCTCCTAACATCCTGCTGAAATCAATAGGAATCAACTGAGGCTACCCTGCTCCCAATGAAAATGGTGGAAATGAGGTTTTGTAGTCTAAAATAGACTAAGTTATTAACTTTCCTTTAAGATGTTTACAATAGAAACCTTATCAGCAGGAGACTAGATACCATGAGCCTTAATAGTTCTAATAATAATTCCTAGAGTAATAAATCAGAAGTTGCCTTTAGAGACTGCGTAATGAATTCAGAAAACAAAATGAGCATGCACACTGATTTGACAACATCCACTTCTTTAAAAAAGCTTTACTAACTGAGCAGTTCTATGCTGTATCTTCTGTTTGCTATGAGGAAAACTGTTGATACAAGGACAGAAAAGAAGGAATGCAAAATACTCATACTAATATAATCTAACAGTTATAGTTTTCTCACTGAGTCAGAAGGACTAAATGGAACTGCATTGAAAAGAAAATTATTCCTTCAAGCCTTTTGGTCCTCTAGATCAATAGTTAAGTCTCAGGAGTTCCTATGAAGACATTTTGCAAAACAGCCTTTGAAGAGAGAGTAAACTTTGTTTATTGTCTTCTTCACATCACAATTTGTGAAGTTATCCAAAACTGCCATACGTTTTTCTTAGTGCTACAGTCTAGCCTTGCCATGTCACTGAATTATCATAGGATGGCACAGCTTGGGACATCACTTGAAAAATAAAGCACAAGAAGAAGAGAAAATACTTTAATGCAAAAATAACAGTAATTTAGGATTGAGCTATTTCCAAACAAACCAAAACCTGACAATTATTTCTTGGAACTAGACTGTAAGAATATTTCAGATCATTGAGTTCTGCAAGGTAATAAAAGTATACACTTTATATCCAAAGAGCTTCATAAGCATTAAACAATGTAGGAAACTATAGCTATGAAACAAGATTGTTTTAGTATAGTTACATGATGGCTGAAAGCAAAAGTGTATTAATTTTCTTCCAAGACATTCAGCTTCTTGGAGTTTTACCAAGGATGATTGCTTTTCTTCATATGCCACAGACAAGCCCTTACTTCAAAAATGTGTACAAGAAATGGAGTGGTTCTCTTTTGCAGCCCATTGCAGGGATAGAAAGAGTCTGCAATGTGCAGAGCATTAGTTTGTCTGCAACTTGTCTTCACCACAAAGTGCTGAACCCTAGTTCTGCACCCAAACTATCAGTCTATTCACCCTTCAGTTAGATAAGAAGATTCAATTCTAACATTATGTTCTTTATTTTACCAAGTAAAAAGTTCAAAATGTTTCCAACCATGTAGCTGTAGCTAGATTTCCCTGACACAAATATTTTGGAAGAAAACTGCGATACTACCTTGCAAGAACCCTTAGCCAAAGATAAAGGGTGAAAGAGGGAAGTAGTAGAGATTTGTCTAAGAGCTCAGGAGATACAGAGAGGAGCCTGAAGATATTTCTAAACACTTTGTCACCACATCAGGCTTTATAAATTACCTCAGCTCCCCTCAAAAAGTCTATATTTATAGTTTCAAAGGTAACTTTGTGAAGCTGGTGCTGTACATTGAGGAAGCACCATGAAAGGACTTAACCTCAGGACTGTGAATATTAAGTGAAGAGAAAACATCGAGGTGCTCAGGTACTACCTAGAAAGTCAATCAAGAAAGAATATGCATGGAGGTGTAAATAGCAAAGAAATGTTGACAAAAATATACCTTTTCTCTAGATTAACAGTCAGGTTGCAAGACTAGGAGGCGGCAGGTCACCAGGATCCTGCAGGGTGGCACAGGTCATTGCGTTCTTCCTAAAAATCTGGACTAAGCACATGTTTAATAGAGATAGCTAATCTCCTGGTAAAGATTTCAAGTGAGGGTGATTTCAGCACCTTTGCTGATAGCTGCTCCAATGTTTCATTAATCTCACAACTAGGATATTGCCACTTTTTTTTTCTAGCTTATAATCCATCATGTCACAATATTATAGAAGACAAAGTTAGAAGTGACCCTGAGAGGTCTGTTGGTCCATCTTACTCCAAAAGGGATCACTCCCCTATAAACATATTCCCTGTGAAGAAGTTTGTTTTCTCTCCCCCCTGTCCTTGCACCCTGATTAGGCTGTATGAGATCTAATTTGCTGGATGAAAGCTTAAATAACAGGCATTTCCAGTCAACTTTCTCACAAATATTTATTATCATCTGCTATATCTGTGATGGAAACATCATGTGGTATTGGACCAAGAGTCATTGTCCAGACAAGTCTTGTACTCATGGTCACACTCAGCAACAGCAACATTAACAACTCCACTCCAAAGTTTGTCATTAAGCCAGTTTTTCATTCATCTATTTTGTGCCCTATTGATTCCTTTTAATGCAAGATTTTAATCAGCAGGTCAGGCAGTAGTAAGTGAAGTGCCTTTGAGAAATACGAAAGTACCACCTCAGCCCAACTGTCATAATCATCCTAGCATATAATCTTATCTGAAAGAGATAATGGACTTGTTTAATAAGATGTACCTTCCATTCAAACCAATTTGCTTGTTATCAATTAGCTTCTTAAACTCTTAACTTTTCATTGGCAGAGTCCTGAATTCACTGACCCACTGTCAGGCTCATAAGGAACATCAGACTGACTGATTCTTCCCAGTTTATCCCTTTTCTAACTACAGGAATCACAAATCTGATGATATGATGTTGCTGCTCTTATCAGGATGAATTACCAAACAACCACAGAAGGTTTGAGTAATTCTTGCCTCAGCCCTTCTTGACTCTTAAATTATTTCCTTGATTTGTTTATTTTAAGAAGTCTGGAAATAAAAACCAATTCATAGCATCTTTTGATATTGATCATAAAAATGTTTCATACCAAAATCATTTATGCTGGGGTATTCTTCTTTGTTTTGTGTCCTTCAAACACAGAACAAAAATATCTGCTGAATATTTTCATGTTAGTATTTATGATTTATACTTATTAAATGATTTTATATCGGTGTTCAGTAAGTGACTTGTACTTGAACTTAGCATTTTTTACCCCCCTAAAATGTTTGTTCTCTAATCCTGTCAATGGTTGCTGATTGTTCAACTTTTTCCATCAACCAGTTAAATTTTAAAACTTGTAAATTACATTCATGGTTATTAACTCCTATTTCGTTTCTGTTCGTCACAATTTGGAAATGCATGTGCATCAAAGGTGCTTTTTCCTATAGGATACCTTTTTTTTCAAAAAAAAACCAGCTTGCTTCTGTTTCAAGATCGTGATTTTATGGACTTTCAGGGGTATTCAGATAACCAATTTACAGTGCTTATTAAGATTTGCCACTTACGTTACCACATTGCTAACAAATGTTTAAGGAGAAGAGAGCTGAGGTATCAAATGAAAGCTGGGCAGAAGTGGTAACTGCTAAACATCTTACACTTTACTACTAGAAATCAGTAAGTATTTAAGCATTCTTTCAGACCTATAATCATATATGGCCCGTAATGATAACGTGAACTATGGTGAACATTATCTCCTTTTTTCCTTTCACTTCCAACATTATAGAACCAAAATGATCATCCTTAAGTTGTTCACCTATTTTCTGCAGCATCTTGCTTCTCTGCTCCTAAGAAACGTTTCTCCTTTCATTTGTAGTGTCTCTCAGGATCTGTGCAGTGAAGCTTTTTATGATGTCTTCAGTTCCAGTGCAAATCACTGCCAGGGGACTGTCCCTCCACTTTACAGGATCTCATCTGCACTCATCTGTAGTTAATAAAAGCTTCTCTTCTTTCTTCCGGAAAGTAATTGGATTATTCTACTTTTCCCCTTTCAGGACACCTGCTCAATTTTCCTAAGATTTTTCACCTCTTTTGAACATTCCTAGCTACTTTCTAGGTTGCCCGGCTTGAGTTGGACAGAGGGTATTTTCTTTCCCCCTTTTTTTTCAACCTGTACTCCCGTTAATTCTTACATATCTATTCATCTGTCTAACCACATAGAGATATAATTTCTTTTCTCTCCTTTTCCAAGTTGTTTTACTCCCTGTCCTGATATGACCTCCATTTCTCTTATAGGATTACTTGGATCTGAATATCATGGAAGTAATCTCTTCTCCTGACACATTAGATGGTCAGCTCTTCCTTAAGAACTTAATTTTATACCTTATGCATAAATGCTCTTCTTCGTTAGGGAGGAATATCCAAGGCATGTTATGATCATTAATTTCTCTAGCAACACTCGATAGTGAATTAAACTTTTACAAAGAAAGCAAGGCCACCAATCTTTCTCCCATTTTTTTCATAGCCCCCTACACCCTTCAGGAGGGAGTAACAGGAGACAAATATTTCAAATAGTCAAATATTTCAATAGACAAATATTTCAAATAGAAAGAGACAAATAGTCTCTTTCACTCAAAGAGAACTGAAGCAAATTTCTGATGTTTCAGACTTACAGCAAAATGTAGTTTTTCGAGAAAGTTAACTGAGTTGGTTTCAATATAAAATTCATTATTTACAGAAATTCAGACAGGCAAATTACCCACTTCCCCTCAGTTCAGCTGAGATGTATTTTGTAAATGTTATCAAGTAGAAGATGGTCTTTATATTAGAGTATACAGTGACATCTATATAAACAACATATACTGGGAGAGAAGAGATGGAAAAACACTCTGGTTTCCATTTAATATACAATCCTACCATCCTTGCATACACCAAACTTCATATAGTTTCAGCATATGGATACAGGATCAAAAGACAGAATGTGCAGTTAAATTTCCTACTAAAAAATGTAATGCTGAAAGCTGTCTATTAGGTTTCCCATTCCTTTGTGTAAATTGCAGATCATTAAAACATCACAGAGATCTGCTTCTCAAATCTGGGCTTCTGAAATGAGGAAAAGGAGATATAGAATCTAGGTCATGTTATTTCAGAGCCTGCAAATGTCAACAAAACTTCATAGTCTGGGGTGATTAAAATTCAACTCCAGCAACTACTATGAGTACAATCTTTTCTTTTGTTCTAAAGCCTGAAGGCTGTAACCATAAATCTGTCTGTTCAACAATTATTGATGCTGGATTGAGTTTCTCCTGATTGTTCAGGGGATTCTCCCCACAATTTTCAAAATGGCACAATTCATACATCAATTTTCAATACCTAGTTTATAAAACATCTGAGGAAGATGAAATGAGCAGTAATGAGCCTATTTGTCTACATCAAGTCTAGCTGAGTCTTGAGTGAAAGCATTAGGCTGCTGCAGTCTTAGTCCTTTGTAAGTGTCTGCACCACCAGATTTCTGCACTTCTCTGTCAGGATAAGGGCACACAGGAGGGCAGAGTGAATTTTATTGTACCTCAAAATCTTGATCTCTTGAGTTACCCTCCATAGTAAGAAAGGGAAGGGGATGAAATCCCTTCCTGCTTGGATCAGCTGGAGAGGGCAGTCTATTGCCTTTCCCTAGGAGCCATTTTCTAGACTAGGAGGTCACGTCCACAGCCATGGGTAACTAAATATGTCAGGCAGCACTGCAGTTATTTCAGCATATGTATGGAAGAAGAGATGGATCCAGAACTCCCCTAAGGGCACCTCATGTTTCAATTACTTTCATCAGCTAGGGAGAGCTGCCTTAGTCACTGGTAGATCGATGCACCATGCTGTAAAGAAAGGCACGAGTATAGGATAGGGGCTGCAGAGCAAGAACAAGTCTGGCCCTGTGTGTTCAGTTGTCTGTAGAGGTTTTGAGCATGGAACACCTCCAAGAATGGACCTTAAATCAGCAGGTTATTTCTAGACAGGCTCTGCCATGTACAATTTACTCTTCCTTGGAATTCCTCTGCATCTCTGCCTTGAAGAAGTATATACAGTTAATTTTTTACCACACCTGTTGTCCCCAAGGTGTGTTTAAGAATGACCTCTCTTTTAGTCTTTGTTATTACCACCTCTCCCCCCTCCTCACTATTTGAATCATACCCCGCTCCTGCATTTTTGCTGCCTTAATTTCAAGGGGTCGGGAAGAAGAGTTTAATTACAATTTCACTGGCCTTATTGTGTTATGGCACTGAACCCCAAGGCTTGACTATAAGGGGAGTTTTATAGTAAGCTATAGTGATCCATCTTTTCTTATGTGCTGTGAATTTTAAGCCCCGCCTCACTGATAGTTTACCATTTCAACTTAGTATATGAATTATTTAATTCTCCCAAGCTGCAGCATGTATGAAAAAGTACTGTGAAGCAATGAAGATCTAGACTTGCTTCCAGTGAAAGACAAAAACACAGCTCCTGGCAATTTCAGTGGAAACTGCAGCAACCTGTGGGATTGTTTGAATGGAAATTGCTTCATTATTGTGGGGACTTTCAATGCTATCTACAGAGATGTCTTTCAAGACCCATATAGACACACAAATAACATACTGGTGCAACTTCTAAAATCAACTTGTAGGATTGATGGAACCTCACTTTCCCCAGTCTTCTCTAATTTGGTCCCCAAACTCTAGTTTAGCTATAGTCTGACATCTGAGAGGGGACATTGGGATGATATTTATGGTCTAAGTATAGAAACTACATGTTGTGAAGGTCTATTCTGGCTTTATGAAAGCAGAGTCAGTACTCTTCCAGGAAGCAGTCACTGTTTGGGAAGGATCCAGGCTCTGCCAACGAAAAGGACTGAGTGCCAGAAGGGACATTTATACATCTCCTGGAAAGCATCTGAATCTAAGGGAACAGATTCCAACCTCCTAAGCAAAGGATACCCAAGAAAAACCTCTGCAAAGCTCATCTCAGAAACTTACTTCCCTTCAGTAGCAGCTGTCATTGAGGGGAATGGAGATGCTGTCCATGCCATGCTGGTGTCTTCTGTTGCTATGGTAATCCTTACGGTTTTTAGGACAGAGCTTTAAAAGTTTCCTTATTTACATTAGGTTGCTCTCTTTGTTTCTTTCCACTCATCTTTCTTGTTTTCCACTCTCTCTATTCCCATGGGCTGCCTGTACACATTATTAAATAATTAACACTCCTTTGTATTATGCACCTGGGAGAATGTTGCGAACATCAACCATAAAATACAATTTGAAAGTACAGAAATTCCTCTCTGATTTGAAATTAAGCAGGGGAAGTGTTCAACCCTGAGATCATATTTTTCTATGCGTTTACATTTCTATGTCGTTCACAGCAAGTAATTTTACAAACTTAATTTGCATTTCAATTTTTGTCATTCCATACTTGCTTTCTGTATTTCTCTGCACATAAAGAATGAAAATAGACTGTGAAACTTACTGGATGCTAACAAATCTGGCTCTTCTTTTCTAACAAAATGAAGCAGTGCTTGGCTTACAAACCCAGCAAGGGAATAATTCCAATCAAAATTGTTTTCACTGGAATGCTTAAATACAGAGACATTTCTAGTGGTCTGAATCTTCATTTCACAGAAATTAAATTCAGGTCTAACCTGACTTGTTGGTTTACTTTTTGAAAAATTCTTTTGCTTATATTTTCTTCCCAGCCTTCAGACTCTCCAGTTGAGTAACCTTTAAATGGAAGGTTTTAAATAAAGCTATTGAGACTTGTCTGGGAACAGCAGGGTCCCATACTACTTATAAACCTAATGATAGGCTTTAACACTTGACAAATAAGTAAATTCTAGCAAGAAAAATATCCCAAAGTACATGAGAAAACAAGAATTTGGGAAATGTATTTGGAACAAACCTAAAACAAGGTCTCTTTGTTAGTTGGAAGTGGAATATGAATTTTTCAGGTATTTTATCTCCTGTGGCTGGCTTTACCTACCTTTCAAAGTTCTTTAAACCTAAAAAAAATATGTAGGATAAAATCCAAAATTGGCTTGGTAGACTGATTTCCTTCCATTAGACTTTTTTTTTCTTGAAACAGAAAGCTTAACTTCGTTATTTTCCTGTCCAAAAACAACAGGGAATGCTTCCAAATGTAGACATACGGATTTAGTGTACTTCCATTGAAAACATGTAAATCTCCAGCTACCTTTCTTTGCCCACAGGAAAATTCCTTACTCTTCATAGCCCTTGAAATCAACAGCAAAAGGATGATTTCTGACAACTAGGAATTGTTTGTGATGGAAGAAGGTAACTATGAGGTCATCTCAAAAGAATATCTTTGACTATTTTTGTGGCACTGCCCATGCTCCAGAGTGACTCTCAGTCAGACCACATTCAGAAATAACACTTGTCCCATGTGACACTGAACATATCTCTGCAACATAGTGTTTCAGAAGCTTGGTTTTATTTGGAGCTTTTTTAACCTCTCTCAGGAGAACTTCAAGTGACAGACCTTGTGTTGTAGTAGGGTGTCAGTGTCAGCACTGGACCTCTGGAACTCACTGTTGCTATTGGTTAGTGTATAACCTTGGAGGACAGTAACTCTAGTTGTGCGACCAGCATGAAAAAAGCATAGTTGTTCTTTAGCAGAGAAGAAACTGCTTTTGCTGATTACCAGTAAGTAGTTTATCACAGTGCCTTTCAGATGAAGAGAAGGTGGCAGGTGGAACATTTTCCCCTGTCACTGTGTTTTGAATGATCAGGGGAGTCTGACTCAACACTTCTCGGTATCTTCTACCATAGTTCAAGCTGCAGGCTGAGATTTTTATCTCAAAACCTGTGCACCATGGTAATCATTATTATGTACGTGTATACCCCAGTGGTAGGTAAGACAGTTTGTCTGCTGGACCTGAAGCCACTGAGTGGCTGACGGGGTGCACAAGGTGTTCTGGTCTCTCATGAGACATAAGCGAGATCAATTCCATACGGCTGGCCATGTGAAGGCAAGGTGGGAATACTAATCCCCTCTCCTTGTTCCCAAAGTGCAGGAAGAAGGTTCCACGTGTCTGGAGCTGGCTAACATCCACCAGACTGCTGAGAGGCTTTAGACCCTACTTCCTTGGCAATCATCTCCCTAACTGAGTGCCAGTTCAGTCCTTTGTAACATAGCCCAGAGCAAAGCTCCAAGCTTGAGCTCTTCTGTGAAAACTCTCATTGAGAAAGAGAAGCAAAGGATGAGGTTCCAGTAGACTTGAAGGAGGTAGCTGCAGAGATGCAGAGGTCATCCAGCGGTAAGACAGCTGGCTTCCAAGGGGGAAATCTGAGCTAAGCTCTTGACCTCCCACAGACTTCCAGTGTGGAATCAAAGAGAAATTATATGGTCTATTCATGTTTTAAGTCCCCATGTACAGCATGGGCATAATTCTATTTCCCTGCTTCACAGAGGTGTTGGGAGGATGAAATGTGAAGGTGCAACAGAAGCATGCAAGATCTGAAGCCCCGGATAACACACAAATCGCCTCTTATGTGAAACTGGGGGGAGCTGGCATAAGTCAGTGGTCTGCCAGGCCAACACTTACCACAGGAGAGGAGCTAGGGCAGAGAATGATGACTTTTCATATTCCCACAGCAACTTCACCAAATTTATAATGATAACCATTCACCGCACTATTACACTCAAATAACCTAAGCAAAGCTCATCTAAATGTCAGATCTCCTCTACTGTCATGAAAAAGATTGTGCAATGCTGACAGTCAGAAACAAACTGTTTGGGGGAATGAGGAAAATTGTAATGAGAAATGTCAGGGAGACAGAAATAGCTGGTCCTTCACAACTTCACCCTCAAGAAACACTTCCTTACAGGGTGAGACTGGAAATGAAAGAGGGTGAAGGAAGGTTATGAATTGTGCCATTGAAAGTCCTTGTTAGAGAGCTCTATATAAATCTTGTAAAGAGTATATTTTGCTCAGCATCAGCAAAAAGGCATCAGTGCTCTGTGAAGAAGATCACAAGGAATAAAGCTGTAACTAAGGAGAAATTTTAAGTTTAATTGTTTGTTTATTTGCATTTAAATGAAAAGTATGCACATTTTCAATCATGTTCATGGTTGCATCTGAGACCTCATGAAATCCTTCAGTAGTACAGCTGGAGGACACAGTTTCTAGGACAGCCAACTGCCAAGAACAAAAAACTTCCCCAGTTAAAAGGAAACCATGGCCCAGCTGCCTTCTGTTCTTATGCCAAGATGCAGCATAACCAGCCAAGGCTGAGATAGGGGGAGGGGAAATGCAGTGGCTGTAGGGAGCCACTGCACAAGCCTCAAAGCACATGAAGAAGGAGGAGGAGAAGAGGAGAATTGTCCATGTTCTCCAAACATACCTGGAGGCCCCTTATCCAGCCCTGTTTAGAACTTAGATAGACACACCCAGTTTTTTCACCACATACATCCACATAGCTCATCCTGCCTGAGGCTGCTAGGCAGTTTAGAGCAAATTAGATTGTGAGCAGTCACAGATGTTTGCATTCAGCCCTCCAGCCTCATTAGAACCTCATTCTATTAGTTTAAGAGGGATTGTTGAAAACCAGGAGTTTAAAGGGAGAAAAGAAGCCACAACTCATAAGACCACTAGTTATATTTGCCCTGCAGCCGCCTTTCATCAGCTGTTCTGCAGGAATGTGTGCTAAGTAAAGCAGGAGCAGCCAGGGTGGTCAGACTGAGGGTGTGAAAGGACATGGTCAAAGTGTGTTTGAGTGGTCAGGCCCCATGCTCTGTCATCCCAGGGGCTTCCTGGCACCACGTAACAACACTAGTAAGGGTTTTCTCAAGGGATTAGCAGCTTTCCCATTTTTAAATAATTTACACAAAAGCATCTTCCTTCCCTAAGTCCAGTTATTTTTAGGCAAAGAGAAATACACATGCTTATCTGTGTAAATAATCAGAACCATATGGTCTAAGCATTCTAAACAGATCAGTTAAACTGGCTTTCTGAGAGAGGGAATTTATGTGTGCATTTATATCGGTAAGTGTGCTTAGCACAGATGAACTGTATATTAGCTTGTCAGTCGCAGAGACCCGAATACAGGATCGATCCATTGCATACTTACAGCAGACTGTAGCCAAAGCAGCTTCCTACAGCTAAAGAAGCACCGTTGCAAAGGTGCCTCAGGCTCCATAAAGGAGAACACAGGTCATTTTCTGCAACATATTCTTGCATGGCTGCATCTTGTGCCTTACGCAACACAGCCAGTAAGTGACGAGATGAGTACGGAAATGAAGACAAATGCAATTTGTCTCTGAAGTTGCTTAAGAATTGGAGACAGTCCAGGTCACCAAGATGATCAGAGGGTTGGAGGACTTGACATACAAAGAAAAGATGAACATTTGTTCAGCCTCAAGAAGGGAAGGCGAAGGGGACTTGACATACAAAGAAAAGATGAACATTTGTTCAGCCTCAAGAAGGGAAGGCGAAGGGGAGTTGAATCACAATCTTTCAATACCTGAAGGTAGTTATAGAGAAAATTAATGTACTTTCTTCACAACAATGAGCAGTGACAGGACAACAGGCAGTTGGCACAAGTGGCTTTAAGAGAAATTCCACCTCAATATAAAAAATATGCTTCACTGTGAGAACAATTAAACATGGAAATAGGTCACCCAAAGAAACAGTGGAGTCTTCCTTTTCAGAAATATTCAAAATTTGGCTTGGCAAGGCCCTGAATAAACTAATCTAAGGCCTGCTTTCAATGGAAGTTTGGCTCAGATGATCTCCAGAGGTCTCTTCCAGCCTAGACATTTTTGTGATTCTGTGATTCAGAGATTTTCACATAAGCCAGCTCTCAAAGTGCAGTAATTAAAAAAAAAAACAACCCTAAATCCATCAACTGGGCTCAGATATTGAAGTAGGGCTTACAGTCTTTTTACTAATGCTTTGAGTTCTGCAGCCCCAAAGGGCTTGACAGTCTGATGGAACTGAAACTACATGCAAAAAGGAATGAGTTGCCATATTCAGGGTAGGTGTACATAAAGTGACTCAGTTAGTTTATTTTTTCACCATGATTTGCCACAGAGCCAGGCCTGAAGCCCCAGCTGTCTCGGGAGTCCCAGTGTAGAGGATGCTGTACCACACAACAGACTGACCATTTCAGTGAGAAATGCAAAAGATCCTTTTCAGTCCTCGTGTTTCTGTGGAAGATAGCATTAATTTTGCTGCAAACACTAAATGACTTCCATAATTCATCTATTGGCTTCCACTCCCATACTGCCACATGGCAGGTCTGTACAGAGCTCTGGGATATAAATCTCCATGCAGCCAGCAGGAATCATGCAGCAACCTGCACATGGGAGCTCAGGAGACAAACATATATCCCAGGAGAGCGTGTTTATTTTTAGGGTTGAAGAACCCACTAAAAATCTGTTGAAGAAATCCCATGGTGTGAGCTAATGCTGAGTCCCATGGTGACAGCTAATGCTTTAAGTAAGAAGACAGATGCATGTATGTGTGGAGTAGATTAGTTGAGAGACCACCGCTAAAATCAGTTGGCATACAATTTTCAGGTCATAAAACTGTTTTTAATAGTAGGGCAGAAGCAGCCTAACATTGCTTCTCTGTTTACTTGTTTGTTTTAATTCCTAATGCCAGGAAGTAGTCACTTTGAGCATTTTGCACTGCATACATGCAGTCAGCGAGCCTAAAAATTAAGAGCCTCCACTGGGAGTGAATGAAGGTCTTTGTGTTGCCCAGCCTCCAGCTCTCCTTGGCCAGCTGAGATTTTCCCTCATATCGGGAGCTCTTTGACGGATGGTATAATGAGGCTCAGAGGGGTACTAATCCCTCGGGGTTTCAGAGGGTTGTGCAGAGGGTATGAAAGGCCATGCTGAAGCAGACTCCAGCAACTCTCAGTCAACAGCCACTTTGGCACCGTTCCCAGCTAATGTAGGTTATTGTAGTCTCTGGAGCATTTCTAGCTCCTGATGGGGGTAGGAGTATAAGAGAGGAAGAGAGAGAGAGTGAGTTGGCTGCAGCATCTGTACCTCCCTCATTAAAAAATGCAGTCCCAGCCTTCCCCTTATAGATACACAGATATGCCACACAGAGTCATCCTTGGTCTCACATTGCCAGGAGCAATTGAGCCCCAGGTGAAGGTGACTGCCAGGAAATGCAGCCTTGTTAAGTTAGAAAGGCAGATTCCCAATGGCTGTTGGGTCCCTAAATTGAATAGAAGATGATTGATTTGTGTTTACATTGGGGCCATAAAGCAAATCTGAGTGGGGTGACCAGCAGAGGTAGGTTGCCCTTGGCATAGTCCTCTGCGAGATAAGGAGGATTTCAGAGACTTGATCATTGCTGTCAGCAAGGGACAGTGGTGTATGTATAGACACCAAAAGTTAACAGCTGACCAGACATCAGCATTGCTAGTGCAGCTGTAGAGAGCAACAAAACAGTGAAACAAGACTACATGGCTCATCAATATATCTTTTCCCACATTACACAGTAAATTAGATACAGAACAATTCTTTTTCCTAGCTAAACTCTGGTCTTTTCATTTCACTCAACATGATTGCAAACTCCCGTCCTTTTGACCTGTACTGAAGAAGGGAAAAAGTCAAACACACACATCCCTTAAATTCATTACTTTGTTTACCTTTGTTATCTCTATCCAACCACAATTCTGTAAAGGCTTCCTGTCACAGCAATGTTTGTCATTGCTCTGGCTTCAGTCTCTTACTTTTTGCTGGTACTTAAAAAGGATTGCTTTTCCTTCTAAACAGGTGCTGAGTTTTAAATCACTGTTTAGCTCTATTACTCATCTAAGTATTCATTGTTTCTCAGTTTGTTGATATTTATTCACCCACATTTGATCAGACTGAGTTCTTCTTCACCTGCTCTTCACAGCTTCCACGCTTTGACTCTGGTCCCTGGCATACCAAGATGCTTTTCTGACTATAAAAAATTTCTCTATAAGCATTTTATTTTTTGCTTCATGCGTACTTAGGAGCAGGAGATGAATCCTCCTTTTGAGTGATTGCTTTAATATTCATACTTTTTTGTGTCTTTCGTGTGCATTACTTGCTTTTTGTACATGTGGGAATGTGTCAGGAGGTGCTAATTTCTTCCTCTAAAGTGGGTGTTGTTAATTGACAGGTGTTAATAAGGCTTGATCTGTGACTTTTACTTTATTCAACTTAAGGGGTTTTCTTCTCACTTTAGCTGTCTTTTTATCACCTTTGATAGATGGTGTACAACTGCATATCAAGGTGTATTTGAGAGACCTCATTGATATTTATATGTTGAGGATGTACTTTACACTCACTGTGAACTAATCCTTTGACTGAAGCCCTTTTCATTTTATGCTCATACTTTCATGTTTCTGCCTCAGCCTCGAAGGAAAATGAATCCAGCTTTTCCCAAGAGAGGGGAAAAGGCACAAAAAATTAAAGTCATAAAGAAAGCACCGTGACAAAGATATATCCACATGTGTGTTTAGCCTTTGTTCTGCTTCCAGCATAAGATTTTATTTTTGCTGAGACTGAGGGTTTTTCAGTGCTTACTAACAAGGATATCCTTCCCCCAAAAAGCTTCCCTCAGGTTGAAACTTATCACTAGCAGCAATGATTCAACAACTACAAATTTCTAGCTGGAAATAAGTAAACAATTAACCTGGTTTACAGAAAACAATGGGGAGAAAGCGACAGGTGCACTTGCCTCAGGGAGCCCCCACAGACTCCAGCCTTTTCTGCAGTTGATGCATTATTCACACACCATTGCAGGGAGCTACTCTGAGATTTCAACTGCAATAGTGGTGCATTTTTATGTATCAAGTTCTTATAGTGAAAAGTGGTGTTTCCTTTAGGAGGTGTAACGCAGTCTGGTTGAGGAGTTGGTGCTAATATTGTTAACTTGTTCCTATCTCCATAAGCTGTTGCTTACTTGTGGTGTTAAATGCTACCTTGGCTAGCATGTGGGCTTTGGTGTGGATGTTTGTGGCTGAACTGTTTAGTCTTTCTCTGTAGTCAGTGGAGAGAAATGGGGATTTCCACAGGGCAGTTCATTGTACCTGGGAATAGGTGTCAAAACTGGATAGTAAACCTGCTAAGACACAAACGTTGACCTTTGTGTGGTGTAAGACATTCAAATTCAAGTGACACAAACCCCAACTGTGCCTTCCCCTCAATGACCTTGCAATGAGTTTTACCTTCCCATGATGTTTCATTCATACAGGAAAGAGCATGGGTTTTTTTCAGCCTCAGTTCTCTGCAGACATGCTACTCTGGGCTCAGTTTATTGTCTTACTGCTGAATATTGGCCAAAATTTAAACATACAGGCAAAGCTTTGAAAAAACATCTTTTAAAATGTCCATCCTACCTACACCTCTAATCCCGTTGTTCTCTGTGGCAAAGTTCCTAAATAGGGGTTGAGTTGTTCATTGTTTATCCTATTTGAGCAGAAAGGACCTACACAATCTACCAGATCTGAAATTCTGAGTTTTGGGTTGCCCCTGAGAACTTCCCAGAGAATAAGAAAATTGCCCACCACAGAAGTCCATCAGCATGAGGGCTTTATCAATGGCCAAACCATGTCTTGGTTGCCTCCAGCATTTGGAGTGGACTGCACATGTCCTCTTTGCCAGTAACAATATAAATCTCCTCACATTGTTCTCCTTATCAAGCAACAGGTCATTAAGGTAATAACAATAATTTAGAACTGTAATTATCCCATCTGTGGGGAGAGAGAGACCAAACTATATAAAAGCCATTTATTTATTTCTTGCTCAATGGGGTGTCCTAACACTACAGAATATGACACCTGTAAAAAAAGAGTCCTATTTCCAGTGAATAGGAACCCACATCACAAGAGGTCACATTAACAGCCATAGTAGAGAGATGAATGAATTTACTTTGATCCAGAGTACCAGCTGGAAATAGCAGGAGGTCTTTCCACAGAACTGTGTCCTGCCGCACCATTGCCTATCTTTCATATGTTGTGGGAATAAATACAAAACATTAGCCTTCAACTGCCCTAATGCCAATAAATATCCCACAGGATTATTTTTCAAAAAATATCTTTTACATTTAATTTGTAGCTTTTGAAATGGGAGAGAGGAAGAGGAAAATCCACCTCTGTTTATGTATCTCATGATTTCTTGATGATTTTGTCAGACATGCCCAGAGTTAGTTATGCATTTTGCTGTCAATGGAAATGTTTTTCTCCTCAGCTCTGCATTGGATTAAATCCATACCTTGATTGACTGCTGGAAAATATTTACTGTAGCTGTGCACTGAGGGGAGAAAAAATTTACAGTCAGAGAGAAGAAAACTTTCGAAGACTCACTTTTCTGCCATCCTGTATTAAATGTGGCTAAGCAGGTGTATAACTCACAATAGGAGTAAACATCCACTTTGCAGTCATGTAAGTGGCCCTACAGGGTGCCAGGCATCGAGGAGATGAGTCTTTCTAATGGAGAGCCTACCTATTATGCAAGAAAATGGACATGTATGTATTTTAAGTAGCTGTGTATTTATGTGTTCATAAACAGACAGAAAATAAACACTTCAGACTAGCCATGCCTAATTCCTTTGAAGCTATGCCATCTGACTCATCAAGAAACTTGTTAACAGCTCCATGGCACGAATGTTAACACAACTGAAGAGATGTTGTTTTCTACTTCCAACACTTGGAAAAGGATTCACCTGTAATGGCCAAACAGGAGGTAATCAACAGAATCAGTGTTGCCTGGGGTGCTTTTTGTCTCAACTCAAAGTATATGTCTTGAGTAGCTGAGATGAGTCATGCTTGATCATTAGTTATATAAAGACATTAGATACAGAAAATTAGGATGAATCTCACTGTTGTGGTTTGCATCTGAGGGATAAATCTTCATGCTCTCAGAAGAAAACAAGAAAATATCTTCAAGGATTTGCTATTTCTGTCCTACTAAAAAGCAAACATAATTTGATTTTGCTTTTACTGATAGGCTAGAAAACAGAAGAACTTTAGAGATCAGATCTCAGGAAGTCAGTAAAAGGGACTGTTGTGGACATTGGTGGGTTTTGAATCAAGCCTATCAGAAAAGGCTGAAAAAGATCTTTACATCAAAAAGCTACCTGAGGTAGAAGCAATGTCACACTTTTTGTGTTTGATCTTCTGTTTCACAGACTGACTGATTGCCTCCAGCCAGGAGGCCCCCATAAGGCTGCTTTGCCTGCATTTGTCTCCAACCTGCTACTGGACTTTCTCAGCTGTGTGAGTGTAGTGGGTTGACCCTGGCTTGATCTCAGTTACCTATCAAAGCCCTCCTCAGCCGGACAGGGGAAAGAAAATATAATGAGGGGTTCATGGATCAAGATAAAGACAAGAAGATCACTCCGAAGTTGCTGTCATGGGCCAAACAGATTTGACTTGAGGAAATCAGTTTAATTTTTTACCAATCAAATCAGTATCGGATAATGAGGAATAAAACCAAATCTTAAACATCTTTCCCTCATCCCCCCCTTCTTCCCAGCCTCAACTTTGCTCTCAAATTTCTCTGCCTCCTCTTCCCAAATGGTACAAGGGGACTGAGAATGGGGATTGCAGTCAGTTCGTCACACATTGTCTGTGCTGCTCCTTCCTCCTAAGGGGCAGGACTCCTTAGACTCTTCCCCTGCCCCAGCATGGGGTCCTTCCCATGGGAGACCACCAACCAATTTCTCCAATCTGAGCCCTTCCCATGGGTAAAGTTCTTCATGGTCTTCTCCAACATGCGCCTCTTCCATGAGATGCAGTCCTTTAGGAACAAAGTGCTCCAGCGTGGGTCCCCCCACGCCAGGGTCACAAGTCCTGGCAGCAAACCGGATTTAGAGTGAGCTCCACACTCTGTGGGTCCAGAGGTTCTGGCGGGATCCTGCTCTAGGGTGGCCTTCCCACAGAGTCCCAGCCTTCTTTGGGTGCATCCACCTGCTCAATTGTTGGTTCCTCCGTGTGCTGCAGGTGGATATCTGCTCCACTTTTAACCTCTGTGGGCTGCAGGGGGACAACCTTCCTGACTGTGGTCTTTACCATAGGCTCCTTCTTCACCAGATTTGGTGTCTGCAGAGCTATTTCTATCACGTATCCTCATTCCTCTCTGTGACTGCATTCGGGCATCAGTAAAACATGTTATCACAGAGGCACTACCACTGTCACTGATGGGCTTGGCTGTGGCCAATGGTGGGTCCACCTTGGAGCTGGCTGACATTAATTCTGTCAGACATATCAGAAGCTTCTTGTAGGCTTTTAGTAGGCTTCTCACAGAAGCCACGTCTTTAGAACCCCAACTACAAAAACCTTGCCACAAAACCCCAACACAGTGGGCTGTGTGTGTCAGTGAAGCTGTGGTGGATCAAGACCACTTTCACAGATGTATGTTGGACTTTTTTCTAGAGAGAGTTTAAATTCTGTAGTACAGTTCACCACAAGGAGGGGATGTGCAAAAATATGTGAAGTATTAGGTGAGAGTGGGAGCAGAAAGGGACAGATATACCTTGGGTGGGTATTGCTGCCAGAGCTTCACCTTAGGCAGCCAAAGCCTGATCATGCAATGGGAGTTTCACATGCTTGACGAACTGATCATCACTGCTTGGAGTGCTCTTTGATACTACGAATCAGAGACACCCTGAAAAAGTTACCTTTTGATGTAGCTGCCTTCTTTTCAAAGTATCATATAATGAAAAATGCTATGGTGTTCCATGGTAATGTGAACCACTTGATTCAATGTTTAGCGACTTAAACAGATGCCAAGCAGTAGTTATTTATTTTCCAGAAACAGAGTTTATTGTTGGAAAACAGCAGTTTGTTGAAATTGAGACTCTTCTTGGGACTATGCCAATTTTGATGAAATTTTCGTAAGAAAGGTTTCTGTGGTAGGATAGGATTCCTGGTCAAAATGCTAAAGAGAAAGAGAGACTTTTCTCCCTCCTTTAGAAAAAACAATACGCAATTGCTAGGGCAGCTGCTGAGGTCAGGACACAGCTTTGGACCTGCCTGCCCAGTTACCTGACTTAGTAGCTTAGCAGCCCATTCTGTGCTTTTAGTTGACTGTATTTCAAAATCTCCTATAAAAGCTAGTCTGCATTCTCTGAATAACTGTTGGTGTAGGAATCTGAACCTTAGTCCAAACAACAAGGCTTGAGGCTCAGCCAAGCTTTTTCTCCTTTTCTGGCCAAATACTATTTATTTGTTAGAAATGTAGGCAATGGAATAAGTAGCTATTCCTCACTTAGCCTAGCATGTGACCCCAAGTCTCATTAGTTATGTCTGTGCCACACTATGATGTCTATATTTATATCCATGTGTAGTTTTCCTTCCACCCACACAGCAATGTTGTGAGCAGCCTTCAGCTTACAAGTTGATAAAGAAGTGCTGAGCAGCAACACGTGAGCCAAAAAGCAGCCTGCATGGTCCCACATGCTCTGACGGGCACATCCCACCTATACCTAAATGCAGCAGAGGACCTTAGTAAAGGTCAGGTGAGAGTGTCTAGACTGGGCTATAGATTAAGAGCCACCTCATTAAAGATGGTAAATGGGGATATTGACTTCAACAGCAATTAAGGACATGCTGTACAGTAAAAGACACCTATTATGGTTGTTTGAATCCACATACTTAAATGGATTAGTTGAAAACAGGAGAAGTCTTATTTACTTGAATTCAGTGAGGAGTACTGGATATCAGCTTTTGGTTTTGGCATGTCTCTGATATCTCCAACTGAGTGAATCTATGACTTTTTTTGCTTGTAAATTTCCACAGTTTTACATTGTTAATGTCATTTGAGCAGACAAAACCAGCAGTTGTTTTTTATTTTTTAACCAAGAACCATTTTATTACACCCTAGGCTAAAGAAATAATCTCATTGTGGATAATGATCAGTGAGAATTTTCTTAAGTTTCCTCCATGGATTAAACTTTATTTGCAAGTACATGATCCATCAGGGTTCTCTGAGGTACAGTAGTGAACAGCAGCAAAACCAGATTTTTTTTTTACCATGATCCAGCAGGCTCTTTTCTTATCTAAAGTCTCAATGCTCTGGATTATGTAGAGAAGGGTACATTGGAAGCTTACAGTATCTGAAATTTTCATTTTATATCCCACTGCCCCATGTGTTGAATCAAGGCAGAAAAAGTATATTTATATACCCAGTTATGGGAGGGGCAGGTTCTCACTGTTGCTGAGTCAGAAAAAGTAGGTTTAGCCAGGGAGGAAGGGGAAGTGTAAAGACTGCAACACTTGTTTCCCCAGTCTAATTTCCAGTTACACCACTTAACACCACCCTTCTCCAAAGTCATGAGATGATAGTGTATGAAAGAAGCTGCAGAGTGGCTGCCTCTGCCTTGCAGCAACTGGCACTCATTTCTGGAGAGCTGCGATGTAGGCAGATCTTTGGGGTTTGCTTAGTCAAAGTGGAAGTTGTGGGAGCAAGGGGTACTGATAAGGCTGAGGGGCTGAAGGAAAAGACAGAAAACAAGTGAAGGGAAAGTCTGTGTAGGAAAACTTCTGCACTTCCTTTACAAACAGCTGCCAAAGACACCCACCACAGCCCTGAATTAAAACTAAGACACTGGTGACCACCACTTTCACAGTGCCACTATTATTTTGGCCTTTCCTTTTTGATGAATTTTAGGTTGCATACATGATGCAAGTGACACTGACCTGGCACTTGGCAGTTTTGAAATCTCCAATGCACACACCCCTCACCCCACTGCGAATCCAGGCAAACATGCATTTCCTTCTAATGTAACCAAAGGGTCAACAGGGGAGTAATAGATTATTGATTTTTTTCCACTGGTAAATTTGATAGAGGACAGACAGATGGAGCTTTGAAGATTAAAAGAGTAACATTGTCAAAACAAACAGATGATAAAGAAGATTTATCCAGCAACACTTTAAGGCATTAGTCTGGGACAATGTATGGAGCATAAGAAGAATATCTATCCTCAACTTGCCATCAGTTTCTAGGCAGGCTGTACTGAAATAAAAATTGACTGCAATTCCACCACCGTGAAGAATGCCTTCTATAGCATGAGCATCTTAAATATTTATGCTTTCAATCATTATGGCATAGTTACATGCTTTATCACATTAACATAGACTTGCGAACATTAAAAAAAAAATCCCAGTCATAGAAAAATGTGGATGTTTATTACTTCCCCTAGTCATTTGGGAAGGAGCATGGTAAGAGTCTCAAAGGACTGGGTCTCTCTTGCTTAGCTGGTAGAGAATGACTGCTCAACAAAAACCAAAAGACATTCATTTAGCAAAGCATGCAATGAAATCCAATAGTGATTAACAAAACATCTAAGTGTGTGCCTAAGTAGCACTTTTAACAAGGAAGAGTTACGTGTGTACTGAAGTCCTTCTCTAGCCAAGGACCTGAGATGGATAAGTGGCTACAAGTCATTGTTAAATGTCACATCATGCCTGACCCATGCATCACACTGCCATCTGGCTTGGACCCAAAATGCAAGCAAAAGCATTTTCATCTCATCCCAGCAGACTGCAGCCACACCTGGAGTCCCAAGATCCCACCTGGGAATGTGACGGCTCAGTGGAAGGGCAACAGCCACAGATTATTGTCACAGGAGGTACCAAACTCCATGCACTGGTTTTCTTCAGAAAACTGAGTCTTTCTCTTTATCTCTTTCTCTGAGAAGTCATAAAACAAAAGAAAAAATGTTTATTTAGATGAGATTATTGACATGTAGTGAAATGTTTGGAGTGAAGTCAGTACAGCATTTAAAATGTGGTTGCATCACTTTGCGTATTGGAGTAGAGCTCGAAGTTCATTGTAGGCTTTTTAGAGATGGTAATAACACAGGCTCTAACTTAGGTCTAAATCAATTGTTTCCTTCAAATTATAAAAGGGTCTTAAATATGTTCAGATGGGAGGCCATCAGTAAATTCTTATTCATTCATGAGCATCTGTCTCTACGAATTGCTGCATTTGCAAAAACAACAGAAAACGCAACACAGTCCTTCCTTCCCTGATTTCTTTCTTCATTAAAGCAAGATCTGATGAAATAATTAATTGCTGTAAAGACTGTACAATTAAATCCCTGGCTCATATTTCACAGATATGAAAATAAATTAGGATTAATTCCATTGTATTCAAACATGGCTATAAACTTTACAGGTGTGCCATCAGTACCAGACATTATGGACAGTTCTAACAACGTCCATCTCACCAAGCTTTGAGGAAATTAGAGCTGCAAAGCTGTTTATCTGGTGGAATGTACAAATTCCACCAGAGATCCCAGCAGCAATTACAAACCCTACAAGTCCTGAGCCATGAAAAAGTCTGTATATAATGCTGAGATTTTAAGACATTCTCAGAGGTCCAGGTATTTGCTACAAATTGAATCAAAATGAATCAGTCAGCCTCCTAGGTAAATAGCCAAAGATTTTTGCCAGGAATTAAGTAAATATTTTTTGTGTGTGTGTGTATACATATATATATATATATATATATAAAATGTAGGCTAGTTTATGATAGTTCTGTGACCCAGAACTTTAACTCCTTCTTTTTTCCTCTCCCTCTACCCAAATAAAGAGCAGGATGAAAAACCTCGCATTTTTAAAGGCCTTCCTCAAAAATTACCTTCTGCAGTTTAGCTAAACCTCCTTGGAGAACAAGCATGTTTCTTAGAGGAGGCTGCTCACCAGAGAACACAACAGCAACTGAGAGGTTCAAGGAAACATTCCTAAAGCAAGCTGGTAGCATTGACTGAGTTTTAGCCATAGGTAACAGAGGAGTTCTACTTCTGGGGGGGTTTTTTGGTTTTGTTTTTCTCATGTTGTTTTAAAAAGGGTCATTTTATAAACATGTAAACTTAAAAATGAACTCTACTGATTCTATAAGAAAATGACCCACCTACTAGATGAGAGAAAGGCTGTGGATGGAGTGTTCTTGGACTTCAGTAAAACCTTTGATACAGTTTCTCACAGCATTCTGCTTCAGAAACTGTCAGCCTCTGGACAGTTTTCTACCCTCTGCTGGGTAGAAAACTGGTTGGATGGCCGGGCCCAGAGTGTGGTGGGAAATGGAGTTAAATCCAGCTGGAGGCCAGTGACAAGTGGGGTTCCCCAGGGCTCAGTCCTGGGTCCAGTCCTGTTCAATGTCTTTGTCAATGACCTGGATGAAGGCATTGGGTGTACCGTAAGCAAGTTTGTGGATGACACTAAGCTGAGTGGAAGTGTGGATCTGCTGGAGGGTCGGGAGGCTCTGCAAAGGGATCTGAACAGGCTGGACTGCTGGGCTGAGTCCAATGGCATGAGATTTAACAAGGCCAAATGCCGGGTCCTGCACTTGGGGCACAACAACCCTAAGCAGAGGTACAGACTAGGAGAAGTCTGTCCAGAAAGCTGCCCAGAGGAGAAGACCTGGGGGTGTTAGTTGACAGCCGACTGAACATGAGCCAGCAGTGTGCCCAGGTGGCCAAGAAGGCCAATGGCATCCTGGCTTGTATCAGAAGTGGCGTGACCAGCAGGTCCAGGAAGATTATTCTCCTTCTGTACTTGGCACTGGTGAGACCGCTCCTTGAACACTGTGTTCAGTTCTGGGCCCCTCACCACAAGAAGGATGTTGAGGCTCTGGAGTGAGTCCAGAGAAGAACAACAAAGCTGGTGAAGGGGCTGGAGAACAGGTCCTACGAGGAGCAGTTGAAGGAACTGGGGGTGTTTAGCCTGGAGAAGAGGAGGCTGAGGGGAGACCTCATTGCTCTCTATAAGTACCTGAAAGGAGGTTGTAGAGAGGAGGGTGCTGGCCTCTTCTCCCAAGTGACAGGGGACAGGACAAGAAGGAATGACCTCAAGCTCCACCACACGAAGTTCCGGCTGGACATCAAAAACATTTTTAACAGAAAGGGTCACTGGGCACTGGAACAGGCTGCCTGGGGGGTGGTGGAGTCACCATCTCTGGAGGTGTTTACAAGACAGATGGATGAGGTGCTGAGGAGCATGGTTTAGTGGTTGATAGGAATGATTGGACTCAATGATCCTGTGAGTCTTCTCCAACCTAGTGATTCTGTGTGATTTTTTCTGGAAAGACATTGGGGCTTTTGCCTGGGAAAAACTGGAACAAAAGCAATTACTGTGAGGCCTTATAGCTGGGGCAATGGTTTGAAATAATGGTGAAATCCAATAGATTCGGTCTTTACTAATTTGTGCAACAAACACAAACCTTTGCTCCTCATCATTTGCTTTCCTTGCTTATTTGTGGTGGTAAAACTTTCTAGAATAAAAAAAAAGTCACACAGCAACTTCAGTTCCAAGATCCAAATTTAAGTTTCATCTTTAAATTAGTGTCTATAATCTGACTACAGTGAACCTGGGGGTTTTGGCTCCATTGAAGAACATGACACAGAGTGTTACACCTAGCCAAGGAAGATTTGAGTTTGTTTTGTCTCCTAAAAAGAAGCTATAATCTATTCAAAGAATTACTGAGGTATTTTGGAATCAAGCTAGCTCGTTTCTGAAGTTCACACTGAGGTAATGTGTTATTAACCTCAGTTGTTCTGTTTTGATCTTCTCTGTCCATGGGAACAAAGTTGAATTTTGGCTCTGGCCTGATTAAGAAAATAGTCATTTACCATCCTGACAAAACACAGAAGTGAAGGAAGCTGTGTGAAGGAGGGGACAGCAAAGGGCATGGCAGTGCCATATTCTGCTGAGGCAAAAAAAAAAAAAAAAAAAGAAGGACAGACATTATTTTCCAGACCATTTAGAAGCATAGAATCATATATCACAGGCTTACTCAAGTGAGTGGAAGTTGCATCTCTGCCTGAGCACTTCAGCCCTTGGTGCTGGGGGGTTAACCTGTCCTGGGGTGCTCCCAGTTTGGAAAGAAGGGAGACAGGCCAGAGGGAGAGGAGCATCTGGGGCTCTGTTGTCTTTCAAAGGCTAACCTAATGGAGAGAATTGAGGCCTTCACAGATGCCAACTATTAATCCGCTTTATTCAAAGCATCAGGGGAGCATGACAAAATAATATTGACTGTGGCTGAAGAAGTTGGCACTTTACATCAACAGCTAAAATCCAGACTTATGAGCCAGTTCCTTCTGAGGTGATTTTTTGCCATGTAAAATCATTGTGCCTACTCTGCTGTACTGATAGACAGAAGTAAACAGGAACCTGGAAGCAAAGCTAATGAGAAATGCCAGTTAGCACTGAAAGACATGATTAGTGCAGAAATTGTGGTGTTTCATGGCCTGTAGTATGCCCCAGGTAGGCTAGAGGATCTTAAAGACCTTCCCATCTAGGCAATATGTATGACTATTTTGATACTTCTTAAAATACTAGTTGTTTACTTTTCCTAAAAAAAAAAAATCACAGAGGCAGTGTCACAATCTGAGAATATCTTCTCTAGTTCCTCACAACAGGAAGGAAACAGTGGTTAGAGCAAATACATAAACATCTGGCACAACACCTGGCAGGGCAACAAGGTGGATATTGGGGGACTACATCTTCCTGAAGGGGACCCGAGCTCCCAAAAGTTTGGAAAACATTTTTCTAAAGGACTATGCAACAGTAATTGTACAGTAACAGTGTGATATAGACTATGTAGAGTATCCAAATAGCTGCTCACATCTCTTCTGTCCATCCTTTTGGCAAGGAAATCCAGATGCTGATTCCACTAAAGTCAGCAGATTTCATACTCCTTTCTCTGTTTCCTGTGAAGTTTCTGTCTTTGACTTTCTCCTATCTTAATTAATCCTATATCATCTAACCCTTTTGGCGTTCCCAATTTTTAATGTTCTTAGATTTATATGATTTTTTATGATAATTATTAAAACTAAAGTGTATAGCTATCTCCTTAATCCTTTTCTCTGCCTTTCTTCCTTTTCATCTGTGTAATATGAACCTCTCCCTCCTTTTTGTTTCTACAGGCTGCCAATGCCCAGACAAAGCTAGTCTTATTACTCTCATCATACATTTTTAATGAATTTTTGTTTCATGCTCACTATTCCATTTTTGTGAATAGGTTTCTGTCTTTCTTTTATGTATTATTATTTATTAAGCTTTCTCACAGGTCTCCCTGCTGAGACTCTTTGACAGTACACCTCAGAGAACTGGGAAGATGCATATTAGCAGGCCAGAGACAAGCTGGTTCCTGCACATAAATTGGCTGGTTTCACTGTGGTTATTGGGAGCCTAAGCCCTCAATACTGCTTCTTCAGTCAGGCTCAGCATAGCATGAAAGAGAGCTCCACCGTTTCTTACTGGAGGTAGCTCAGATGCAGCCAGCTCAGAAGAATGTCAGAGTGAGAACGTGTCTCTGCACTCATTACACAACTACACCACTGTGGTATTCATCTCAGAGGTAGGCTCCTCATAGTCCTAATCTCAAGGCTTTCTGGTGTTTAGTAAAGACAGAAATCCCCACTATCCCCTCAACCTCCACAACTGTACACCATCTGGATCTTCTTTCAGGAATAGATGATTTTTTTCAAGCAGCATTGCATAGACTAACTCTGTCAGGTTTTCTATCTCTGTTAGCCATTGTTGCTTCCAGAACATTTTTGCGTGCTACAAAACGCTATACCTTCCATTCAAGCTTAGTTTATGTTCATTTCATATTTTTATTTTGAACCGAAGGCTCTTTGGTTTGCTCTTACCTAAGAAGCCTGCGAGGGCATTTGTCTTCAAAGCCCTTGGAAGAAGTTGTTTCCCGATTATGATTCTGAATCTTTTCATTTCCATATTTGACTGCAATCAAGAACTTGCAGTTTTTGTATTTTGACTATTCTTGCATTTCAGACAAAAATATCAGTCTTTTCAGGTGGACAGAAGGCATCAACTTTCCCTGCCAGAGAAGAACCTGACTAAAAAGTCGTTTCTTTTCTTCTCCCTCCACCACTTTTGTGCTTAAATATTCCATTGCACAGAGTTCAAATAAATGGGTCAGAAAACTTGAAATATATCACCTTCACCAGGACTTTTCTTTAGCAGCTAGGGCCAAAACCACATTGTCATGACTCTAGCTCAGTACTGTTTAATCTAATTCAAAACTCCAAATCTGATTTTGAGGGCCCTCCAGTATCACATCCCTGTTTCCAAAGTCATTCTGTCTTTAAAGTCTATTCAGATGGACAGACACATCAAAAAATTCACACTGAAGAGATGGGGAAAAGAATCCATGGCTTCAAGCTTCATGTTCGTTGGAGATGTGACTCAAAATATCATCGTTGTGAGAAACAAATTCCCTTGCTTTGCCTCAGAAGCCATTTGAAATAGCTAGGCTTAAATGCTACATAATAAGAAAAAGAACAGAGAAGAGAGAAGGTCTACAAGTGTTCTGCACTAGTATACAACAAAAGCAAGGTTCTTCAAATATACGAATGTGTGGTTTTCTGTGTATTTTATTTTGCAAAAAGTATTTACCCATTATTTATTAACTTCAATTTCAAGCTCCCTAGGTTGCCTTCTTGAAGTAAAATTTCACAAAATTAAATATCAATACATGTATTTTCTGTGGACAAACTGTTTCCGGGAAGCTGGGCAATATTCTTACAGTATTTTTATTTTTTTAAGAGAAAATCAGAGTTTCTGGAATATTCTGGAAGTACTCTGTAAATCTGGCTGCTCTGGTGGCTTTCTCTTCCAAATTCTACAGTGATATGGAAGGCTTTGAACACAATAGTGGCTGACATTTAAATAGCTTGCAAGAGATTCTGCTGTTAGCATCCCAGCCTCAAACACCCAGCAGTATTTCCATTTCCCCAGAAAAAATTTAAAAGGAAAATAATTCAGAATTGAGTTGTCTGGGATTATTTTTGGCCTGAACTTGAATCACCTTTGGCATTAAACGTGCCTTTCATTTTGGCACTTGAACTTTGCTTAAGGAGATGGGGAAGAGCACAGGCACAGTGCCATGTTTCAGAACAAAATACCCATTTCACATTACATTCCGACTGCCTGTTTCTAATTGCATGTGAATATCTGTCAGGAAATGGAACAGGGTACTCAGCATTCAATGCTTTTAGGAAAAGATCATCGGTAAATTGCTCTTTGCTATAGTTAAAGGAACTATTGTTTTCCTGGACTGACCAAAACCATATTGCATCAGGGATGCCAAAGAAGACGGACAATCTGTACCCTACTGGATGAAAATGGGATAATTACTTTATCTTGTAGTTTTTGATGTCTTTCTTATTCTAGTCTGATGCCCTCTCCTTGTATATGTAGAATCGTTAAGGAAAAAAAAAGTTTAGCTTCAAATGATGTTAAGATAATTAGCTGTCTTATACAGTTCTTACTTATTCCTCAGCCAGGATAATATCATTTATAACAAATTATTAGGGTTGGCCCTACAATGCACAAATGAGCTGTGTTCTTAATGATTGTTTTCCAGTCTTTGAGGGAGAAAGAAGCTTTGTGCATTTTGAGCATCTTCAGACAGTGATCTACTTGAATAATGGTAATCAAGTGGTTCAAAGACAAGTAAAATGTTTTTCTTTTTTTCTCATTTGCATACTTCTCTGATAAAGACATGAGTGGAAATGTTTTTTCTGAAAATGAAACTTTCCAAGGAGACACAATAGTCTTACCTAATGGTAACTGTTAATGATCTTCCTATGAAACTTTCCCATAAACAAGTTTCTTCCAGGCTGTGTCAAGTGCTCAGTGAATCTATATTCAGTCAGAATCACATTTAAAAGTACAGTACTCAAGGACACGCTGATTAAGGGCACTCTTCTGATTGCTTTAGTCAAGCTGTCCTGTATGCCCTTCCTCCTCAGAGGGGAGGAATAGAGTTCTGTCTGAAGATGGAAGCTCCCTAGCCACCATCATCCTGCTCTCTGACACCTTTTAAGTCCTAGATTTCAAGCTCTGGAGAAAGAAAGTTCAAATCAATTCCAAAACAGAGCACATGCCTTGGATAATGCTTACTTGTTTCCAGCTAAAAAATCCTAATTCTAGTGTGGTTGGTGACTCCACATTTGAATACAAGGCTTTTCCTTATAGAATCATAGAATCACTAGGTTGGAAAAGACCCACCAGATCATTGAGTCGAACCATTCCTATCAATCACTAAACCATGCTCTTCAGCACCTACTCCACCTGTCCCTTAAACACCTCCAGGGAAGGTGACTTATGCAGGCATGTTTAACCACTGCTCAGATCTAAAAGACTGCGGTTAGGTCTTCACAGGTTCAAAAAACAGATGTGGCACTTTGTGACATGGTTTGATAGGCATGGTTGTGTTGGGCTCAGAGCTGGATCTGAGATGTTTTTTCCCATCCTAATGATTCTATGATTATATGTTTGATCATTTCACTAGAGATCATATTCCTACCTAGTTCAATAAATTACAGAAATAATTGAAGTGGGTTTTTGCTATTTTCTTTCCAGGGGATCAGGAAAATGAAGTGCATTAGCTGGAAGTCCACTCTTCTTGTCTTCCTTACACAACATGCTCTGCGAATGGCACAGATGTCATTGGAGCAAATGTGATTTGTGTACCCACTGCCGTCTCAGCCTAGGAAATGTAAGGCAGTTTTCTTGGAGAGTCATCAGAACTTGTCATTTTGCTCAGTGTGGTTTTGTTAGTGTTCATCACATTAAAATATAAAACACCTATTAAGGAGCAAAACTCTAATTGACAGATACAGCTAGATAGGAAAATTAAGCTATGAGCCCGGGGACAATTTGAGTAGTTTTTGCAGTTCTAAATCATTTGCTTTATAATGAGAAAATGAAACAGTGAGGAAAAAATATGAATATCTAGCAAATATATTATGTGTGACTTTAAATAGTGCTTGTGGGCAGCAAGATTATGTTTTACTTTGTACATTCCTGTATGAGAGAAATAAAATATTTATTTTAGAAAGCAGAGTTGTAATTTAGATTAAACCATTAGAAGACTGCTGTGCCAGATGGCAATGAATTTAATGCTCCTTTACAGTCTTCAGCTTCTCTACCAGTAGGCTAGTGAAGCACTTTATTAAACTTTACAATGCCCCTTCCAGGTATTGTTATTAGAGACTACCAAAAGGAAGGTGAGTTGCCCAACGTAGCACTACATGGGCAATAAACCTTAGAAGTCTGAAGGTTATTCCCTGGTCTAACTATAAAGCCTGAGCTACCTCAGTCTGCCTACCCAGCCACTCACCCTGGGTTTTGGCAGCATTGTCAGATTTCTACATCATGTGGTCGCTGAATTCTGCAGTCGCACCTTGTTGCTGTCTCTGTCTTCAGCAGACTTGGTGTGTCTATCTGATTCCTAAACACCATCTCAGCTGGAGATGAGCTTTTTTGTGGATTTTATATGGACAACAGCAAGTTCAGCAGTCCCCTGTTTGATGTATGATTTTATAGCATTTAAGAGCTAGTGTTGCTGCGGAGAGTGAGAATATTGGCTTCTTCTTAGCAGGAGAAGCTTTGAAAAATTATATAGATGTCCATTTGTTTTTTTTAAAAATACATTAATCTTTCAGATAAATGTCTCTGAAGTCACATTTGGAATTGGCTTTTGTTAACATCCCATATTGCTAATTGATTTTTCTGACCTTCCCAGCCCATACGAAAACAGGGCTGCTGAGACTGCTGAGGGAAAGTACTGTTTGCTACCACAAGAACCACATGGCCAGCAGCCAGCAGCAACAATTACACCATGTGCCTGGAATGATAATTGAGATATTGCTCCCTTCTTTACTTTTAACCTTGCTATTAGCAATGATGCAGCCTTCACTTGACAGATTGACAGATAAGACAGGCCACGAACATCTATTATGAAGGCACTATCTAGAAGGTCCTCAGAAGGCACCACACAGTAAGAGTCCACTTGGGTTCACTCGGTGATGAATTGCCTCTGAAGCAAAGACAAATTGTTATTATAAATCTTTATTATTATTGTTGCTGCTGCTGTTACTGCTGCTGCTTCTGATGCTACTACTATTATTAGTTGCTAGATCCAAGAATGATCTGGGAGGTGCTAAGGTGTTACTTTCTACTAAATAGGGAGCAGGATGGAGAGGATCAACTTGTCCCAGGAGCAAGAGTATCATTTTTCATTTGTCCCATCCCCTTTGTGCAGCTTTTCCAGCCTCTCTCACAGCTCTGTTTCAGATTTTCACCTTCTCTCATTGCCATTTGACCTCTGCCCTCATCACTGGGGCTGCAAAACTCCTGGTAAGCCTGGGGTTAGTTCCAGAAGTTGAGTTTGCAACAAGGAATGATGTTCTGAGCTGAAAACTAAAATCAGAAGTGGGCCACCAGCAAAGAACTTGATGGCAGTTTTCCCTGGTAATTAGACCTTTTGGAGATTGCCAGTCTGTATAGCACATAATGAAAGACAGTCCCTCTCCTCACAAAAATTTACAATCTAAGCTTCAGAGGGGAGAGCAGTAATGAACAAGGACAAAAAATGAGATTCATTGAGAGAGAAAAGGCTTTGCTTTAAAATAAAAAAAAATACGGCAGAGGGGGATAAGCAGTGATAAGATTGCAAAGCCTCTCCTGTAGATCCAGGCTGAAATAGGACTCCCAGATTTCAATATTCCTGATTGTCAGAGGTCTTATTCTTCTTGTGGTTTGGGATTTTTGGTTTTGGTTTGGGTGTATTTTTTGGTGTAAAAGCCCTAAATAATTTTTCCTTATCTTCAGGCAGGGTATTTTGCCCAGTAAATCCTCAAGGTTTTTTCTCTCTTTAGATTTAACATTTAAAAACTACTTCTGGACAAGTTTAACTCTTCTGTTCTCCTTAGGATTCTTTTATCAATAGTTTACACCTTTTATACACATTTCATGTGTGCCAGGCTAGTAATTTCTAAACCTAAATTTACCACAAGAAGTCACTCCAAATTTAATAATAAAATAACTTAATAACCATACACACAGCACCAGCTGAAAAAAAGCCTCTGAGGCAACATGAGTCATAACAATCCATTACTTACTTTCCTTTGCTTTTTTCCTTTTCTGCCTTCCACAATTAAATCCTAATGGTCATGAAGAAATCCTCTGGGGCTTTTTTAACAATGTGATTTTTCTCAAAAGCATTTAAATTGCTCGTGCGTTATTGTTCAAAACATACAAATAAGCTGCTCCTTCCAATATTTTAAAAGTAGGATTTTACTGCCAGTTGGAGCAGGTTTAAAGCAGTCTTTACCAAATAATGTTTGAGAAAGGCCAGGGAAGAGATGTTTGTTGAGATGCACTGTATTGTAGGGGTGGATGCAGCTGCAAACTTCATGTGGGCTGTGAAGCACTATTACCTCTGCCATCATACTGTGCACTGCACTGGGCATTGCTGTAAGAAAGATTAAATCCCATTAAGCTACAACTATTTATTCATTCTCCTTCCCCTGGGAAATTTGTCCTTCAGCAGGCTAGGGATCAAGGTAGTGCAGACCACATCTTGGGACATTTGTGGCTTTGCAGGGGATCTCAGAGCAGCTACTAGGAAGACGTGATCTCTCAGTTCCACCCCGACTCCCTCTCTCGCTGTCTCATCTCTGCTCAGCTTCAGAAGCTGTAAATTTCCACTTACAAATGACACATGAGCTGAGGGAGGATAGTTGATTTGGCCACCCCTAGTGGAAAAAAATAATGGAAGAAGGAATGTGAAAAATACATCCAATAAATACGTTGCAAATGTCAATTAATTAAGGAGAGGGAACAGTTTTGAGTTTTCCACATAGGGCAGCACTGGTTTAATGGCAATTTTTTCTTCTTTAAACAATCAAAAACAATGTGTTGAAATTTCTGTGAAGGAAATTTCAGTTTTAAACACATAGAAAAAGAGCAAATTTGATGCGTTCACAGGCCCAGTCTGGCATAACACACACAGCTCAGCTCAGTATAAGCACAAGAATTGAAGTTCAGACCAACACTCCATGCTTTGCTCCTCCTTGCTGCTCTCACAAAACCACAGCTTACAATCTCTTCTGCCAGCCTCAGTGTTTTTTATTACATCCCACATTATTTCTTTGTTTTTCTTAAAAAGTGCTCCGGAAAACATGAATTGCACAAGAATCTCAGCTTTCTCTTTAAGAAAAGTAGTTTCCAGGTCTTGCTGTTGCAGGACAATGCTTGCAAAATGTGAATTTAGTCAAAACCTCTGAAAACCTCAGAAACCAGAAGGCAACTCAGAAGTATGCAATCATACAACCATCAATCTCTCTCTCTCTCTTTTCTTTTTAACTCCTCTTTCCTTTTAAACTTGTCACATAATTGTTCTGATACCCGAGTCATGATTCCTGAGAGTCCAAGACTGGCAATCCAGCTTCACAAGACAAGTAGCTTTGCCAGTGAGGAGTCTAACAGTTCCAAATGAGAGGCTAAATGAACTTAACAGCGTCCCTGAGCTAAAACTTCACTCCACAGGGAAGACTCCCAGCATGGATTGATACCACATGTTGGACTGTGTCTACTTACAACTTCCCTCCAGGTTTCCTTCACCTTCCGCATCCAATTGGATGAGTTGGGCAGGCCAAGTCTGTAAATATTTGTCTTTTGATGACCATGATCCTAACCTAGTCTTAATAATTAAGTGCCTAAACTCAGGCTGGATGAATCCAGGTGGAATCCCCATGTCTTCATGCCTCTTGGAAAATTGAGGACTACCGAGATCTTTACTACAATCATGGAGGGATTCCACAATTTAGATATTTTGAAATGGCTACCTGAGACTACAACACAGAAGAGTGTAGATAATCCACATACATATCTCATTTTTAGAAGTGTAAATATGGATGAAAATATCCCTTATGCTTGCAGGAGATCATGGTGGTATTTTTAAAAAAAAAATAAATAAAAAGGTAATAGCATCCTTCAGATGCACATTAACAAACATATAGGTTTCATACAGAGGTGACTTTAAAAACAGTGCTTTTAATTGGATATTTTAAACCATACACAATTATGGTGGTTTGAGGGGTATACAGGAAAAAGAAGGAACTTTGACTCAGGCAAAGGGTATGCTTTAAGCTATTCATATTAGATATGAAAATATCTAAAATACCTCCTTCTGCAGACACACCTCTCAGACTTGCTGAGTCAGATGAATTCAGTCATGATTCCTTCTACACAATCTGTGCTCTGGACAACAGACGCAGGGGTTGACCAAACTATTCTCTTCAGCTCCACTCCTAATATTTGTGGTTCCAAATACTGGAAACAAGCACCACACGTCTCTCCATGCCGAAGTGTTAGGAGGAGAAGGTAGCCATAGCCCTGTGGGAGTTAAAAGGATAGCAGAAGAGGTTTCAGAAGCATGGAAATGTTTAGGAGGATGACAAGTGGTGCAGTCAGAGGCATAGGGCAATACAGAGATGCAAACAAACGAAAACCAAGAGGCTGAACAGAAGCAAAAGACTTTCCAAAGCCTGAAGCTTGGAAATAACCAGAATTGAAATTTCCAAGGCAACCACAATTGACCCCCACTGTGCATAAGTTTTATAATATGGTCTCTAATTAGATGACCACATACTATTTTTATCCATGGGGCTGAAAGATCACAGTCAGTGGAGAAACTGGGTGCGGTGCTGGGCACGATGGCTGCTGTCCCCAGCAATCTCACTCACAGGGCAGGGGACAGCTGCAGGGACAACAAGGCAATGCTGTGCAAGCAGCAGCAAAGATGTTCCCACAATTGAGGAAAGTAAAACCTCAGATGCAGCAAAGCAGGGCTCTTCCTCTCCTTTTGCCACTACGTGGGGGAAATCACTGATTCCTGTATTTTCACAGCTCATCACCAACTGATGTTTTTCATTGGATTCGTGGCTTAATACTCGCAGATCTAGAGAGGAATGAGTATGCACTTGAAGTCAGCAAGTGCTATGCTATGAGGCAACCTGATGGACTCCACTCTGTGATACAGCAGGCTTTGGACAATTATGTTCTAGCAAACCCTCATAGAAGCACCAGAGAAAAGTAGTATTTTCAAGTCACTTGAAGGCTGGATGGTGCAACTTCAGTCTTGGGCTACCAGAGCAGATAAACTAGCTGCTGGGGCTTGGCGGAGATTCAGTGCAGGACTCTCATCTACACACACACAAGTGTTGGAAAAGAGGCTGCGCAGCTTAACACTAGTATTGCCTCTCCTTTGATAAGTATCACCCTGCAGTAGCATTCACAATCCTTTAATATCGCAGGTACAGATATAATATTAGCACAAAACACACAGCAGCAGTGGGACCACTGGGTGATATTATGGAAGTCATAAACTTGAGTCTCTGCATCTGCTCTCCTTATATTTTTGTTTGGGATTTTTTTTGTTTGTTTGTTTGTTTTAAGAATGGTAGCTTTTAAATTAGGATGTTTCCTCGCTGACTCTTCACACAATGAGATATGATTTTAGTCTGGGTTTTCAAGCCCTTTCATAATCCAAGATAAACCATCTGAAGTACTCACTCACAGGTCTTCACTATGTTACCACAATTGCAATGGTATCAGTACTGTCATTTTAATTTTTATGTTCAGCCCCGACAATACAGGAGCACCCTGGATGCACACACAAGCATTTGTGAATTCCATTTTTCATGGAACTGAAGAGGAGCATGCTAGTTTGGACCTTCTTTTTAAACATTAACATGAATTAAAATTAAGGAAAACCAGAAAGGAAGCAAGTGGCTCACACAACAAAATTGCTTTCAAGCAGAAATGACTCAGCCATTTTCTGCTTAAACACAAACACATACACAAAAATATCCCTGCCACATTATTCAGAAATCACCCTTATTTCAGCTGGAAAAAATAAAGAGCTGCTGAAGCATTATGAAAGCAGCCAGATCCAGCCAGCTCCTGTGCCAAATCCACAGTGCTGCCCTCCCCCTCCACTCTGCTCTTCTGTGGCTTAAATCTGACCAAAAGAAAATCGGGAGGGGAGGGGGATCATTCCTGGCCTGAAATCAGGCTTTTGATGCCAAGTTTCAGCCAGAAGCAATTTCTTACAGCTGAGTTATAAAACTCTGGGAAGAAAAAGGCTGGGAAAGAGAGGAGGGAGGGGGATGAAGGGATTTGTAATGGAAGGGAAGGCATGACCTCCCTGTCAGCAATGCTAGTGGGTGATGCTGGCGTCATCCAGAGGGAGAAAGGTCTTGATTTAAACCAAAAAAGATGAGACACCTTCTGAGAGGAACAAGAAAATTTCTTAAGACCCTTTCCTTCTTTCTTTCCTTTTAATTTTTTTTTTTATTTAGTCCATTTTCAGGCAATTCTTTGTCATTTCTCTGAGTTGTTTTAAAGTACCTTGTAGCTGAACAACTGAAACATATAATCCAATATTGTCATTTTACTGCTGAGTGTTTCTTGAACTGTGTTTTTGGCCTGTTTTGCCTCTGGCATTTATTGAAAACTCTCTCCAAAAGTTCAGTGAGCTCAAGGCTTGCAGGTATCAATTATAGTTCATCTGCATAAAAATTGCTTCTTAAAAATAATTTTCCATGCTTGCTATGGTTCTCTATTAAATGCTAAAAAGCTGGATCTGTCTGACTGGAGACCAGTGCCTCAAATACCTGCCATTAATCTTCTGATGACTGTTTAAATACAGGGTTGTGCTCGTAATTCTGTACTGCTCTGATGCCCCAAGTATAAACATTGAAGAAGAAAAATGTGCTGTAGACATAGGAGAGTTGGGAAGTGACTTGGCTAATACCACATGTAGGCTTTTGGCAGATGAAGGACCTCTACCTCATCACAGAGTCCAGAGCTGTGCACTTTTTATCATTGCTCTGACCTCCAGACAGTTTCTCACCCTTGTTAATTAAAGGACGCACTGCTTATTTGGGAACAAAATATAAAATATACAAAGAAAAATATTCAGAGAAAGTTTGCTACCATTTTATAGCAATAGTTTTTATTTCCAGCTGAATAAAAAACAGATCATATGTTAAACATTCATTTCTTTATTTTCTATTTTGTCCCTATCAGCTCGTGTTAATATTTGAAACTTGTATGTTTGCAGGTTTCTGTGTAGGAGGATTTTGAATTGGTAGGAATAGGGTTTACAACATTTGTGGAAATGCCTCCTGATACTCCACAGCAGCCAGCCTTGTACAAGGGTTTTGCTCTAGCATAAAATGCTTCTTAGTGAGCTTGAGGTTGACCCATGCTGTTCATGCTGATATGCCCTAACTCTGACCCACAGAAAACACCACAGTGCAGTAAAATAACAATTCTGTCTTCGAGCCATTTACGTATTTGGTCTTGTGGCTTATACCACTAAACATGACAGCATCTGTGATTTAGGTAGAGATTTACCAAAGATGAGCTACCAGAGGTCACTGAACAGTCATCGACAGTATCATCTATAAGGCTGATTAAATCATTTGATTAGTTGAGAATGGAGATTCCTAGTCATTGCTGATCTTGAAATTTTTATTAGTTATACTGTCTGAGCATGGGGCAGGGCCTCGTACTTTGCATCTTATATGCAGCTGCATTTCAGCTTGAGGCAACAGGACCACCAGTATTAATGAAAAATGATGTCTGGGTTGGTTGAACAGTTCATTTCTTTTCTGTTTTGACAATACTGTGGAGGATTTCATGTGTGCCTGGGCCAGTTTGGGGAACTGGTTGCAAAAGAGAACTACTCATTATTGGATTTTGAGGAAGCAGTGACTATACCGTAAACTCCAGAGATAGATCAGTTCAGCTGATACACAAGAATCATCCTATTAATCTGCTGGTGATTCTATGCATGGTCATGTGAGAGTCACTGATTTACAGACTGAATAAGAAATGTGAAGGAAGTGCTCCCAATAACTGGGATTACAAGCCATGAAAACATGTCTCCCTCCTCTAAATCTGGCCTATTTCTGTTAGCAGCCCTTCACTGCACACTGTTGTGTAGCAGACATTTGTGTAGCTAATTTCTTTTACGTTCTCTAAAAATAGTTCACAGTTTTGTATCAAGTACCCTCTGCTTTGTGTCAGAATTAGGAATGGGGCCAGAACACATTTATATGCTACACAATTTGAAAAGATTAAGAAGTTTTAAGGATTTTTCAGAACTGAAGTCCCTTTTTTATATTTCACTACAGCCAGATCTTCAAAAGTAGGTAAGTATCTAAGTCCTACTGAAATAGTTTGAAGGCAGTTGTGTTCTGCGTATCTTAGATATTTTAAAACTATGGACTTTAAAGGTGCAAGATCTCACGTCTTATTCAAAATCAAAAAATTGGACTTGAAAACAACTTGTCCTGACTGAAATTGTTTATCATCATCCTGCCATCAGCAAGACTTGAGGTTTGAACTAAAATTACATCCCTTACACTTTTTCTATTGGCAAAGTGAAAATAAAACCTCTCTGATTTTGATCATTCGTAGCAAAGATGCTTAGCTTGTCTTCTAAGCTGTTTCATGTTCTTATATCTCAGCTGGTGTAAACTGGCCTCAGTCTTAGATAGATTCAAGGCTGGACCTCTCAGTGAGTTCTAGTTACTTATATTGTCACTGTTTGCCATCCAGATTCCCTGTATTTGCTTCTTTTCGAACTTAGATGCCATTTTCACATTTGAAATGTCCAGGATACTGGTTTGACTTTGCATCTCTGTAGAAAGTCAGCAATTACATCCTAAACCAAAACCAAAATGTAGTTAAAAGTAAAATGCCCTGCATTAGGCTAATGGAAATGCTTCTGTCTGCTCCTACATTGTTCAGTCAAAAATCATTCTTAGGTATCTGGCCACTTCCCAGTCTCTCCTAAATGGAAAACTCAGTCAGCTCTAACTCCACTCCTTTTAGAAGTTTGTTGCTAAGTTGAAATTGACTGGAAAGATGCAGTACAAGAGGCTGTCTGCCAGGAGGCATAGTGTTCATCCCACTCCTGTGCATAAAGGTATAAATCATATTCTGCCATCAGATCATTATTTTTCTTCTCTTTCTTATAAACACAGCAGCAGCATCAAATGAAACATGAGCTTTCCAAGGCTGTTGGATTTCCTTGTATGTACAGTAGAAGGCAACATTTGCAGACATATGGCATGCAGGCTGCTTTTAGAGAAGCATTTTGAAAACTGAACTCGGACATTTTTCAGTCCAATAATAAGTAGGTGGTCTGGGTTACTAACCCTAAATCACGGTAGTGGTAACTTTTTTCCTAGTCCTACACATCAGTCTACATGACATTAGGTTTGAGGGGGGGGTATTAAATAGAAACCTCAGATATAATCCCCTGAAGTTAACAGTAAAATATTATTTTCTGGATGTGTGGCTCTTTTTTGTATTATTATTGCTGAATTGATTACAACACTCAGGAGTATGAGGGTCAAGCACACACCACTTGCAGTGCTTTGGTGAATGGGTTTCAGGCAAGCTGGATATGCTGCCTGTTTCTCAACCAATTTGTCTTTCTTCCTGCCTGTTTCCTCTCCTTTTGTCTTGAAAGCATTGTTGGGATAATAACACAGAATTTGTCAGGACTCCAGTTGTTATGGGAAAGGAGTGCCATGGAAGCACTCAATTATTTTGTCAGTTTTGCCCTTCTGGCTTACATTTACCTCTTTATCTCTATATATGGATATATGTGTGTAGGTGTATACACACAAATATTCATATTCATAGATAAATATGCAGACCATATATCATATAATGAATTTTTTTAGATTATTTATTAAGTTACACCCTGCTATATGGGAACTGCACTACACAGGACTTTTTGGAAAGGGAGCATTTCAATGATGGCCACGGAAAAGAGCAAAGAAAGAATGGTGATGGTTTTTTTGGCACAGGGAGACCTATGGGCATAAGCCTGGAGACTATAAAGGGTGATGGAGAGAGCAGGTTGTTGAGTCAAGTTCATAAATGTGAAAAGCTCTGGGAAAAGACAATGAGGCAAGAACCAACCACATGGGACCTTGCGTGTTAGAGTGGCAATATCATCCTGGTAGAAAGCATATCCAAAATCCTCCTACGAACTCTCAGAAGCTTTGTCTCTCACACACTCTGCTCCTCTATGCTCCCATCCTGCTGTGAGCAGAGCAAGGGCTGGACCCAGGCCCAGAGGTCTCTGACTGTGGGAGTGGGGATGGGGCACCCCGAGCCATACCTGTAACAGCATGTCACATTGCTCAGGGTCGTTTCTCAGAAGCTTTTGCAGAACAGCCAGCGCCTGCCCTGCACAGTAGGGTGGCCACGTTCAAACCACTGTGAAGAAGGACGCTCATCCCTTGCTTTCCCCTAAACCAGAGAGGTTTAAGAGACAGACAGTTTGAGCCAAGCCATAGCAGTGCTGGGAGCTAGGCTGGCAATTTCATAGTACAAAAAATCAAGTCTTAGATCCTAGAAATTTTCCCTGACACCATTTAATTTATTTGTATGAATATAGCCCTTCACCTTGCACTAGCTACAGCAAGGCACTCAAGACACACACACAGAGGAGGATCTCATCCTCTGTGTAAGTTCCTCTCTATAATTCCCTGCGGTAGCATATGGCAGATGTGGCCCACCTACTGAGAGATTGGTCTGAGGCCACCTTTTGTGCTGAGCATGCAGTCAGTTTAATCACTCTGTGCACCCTTTAACATGATTGCATTCATATTTATTGCTGCACTGACACAGGCAGTTTGTTATATTGCTGATGGATGCCCTGGAAAACCTCATACATTAGCTTGGTTAGAAAACCTGATTCCCCGTCTCTAAGTGAACAGAGAGATGCTTTAGATGCTGATAAAAATGTCTTATAATCCAGATACAGTATGCCATTAAGGAAATTGTCTTGAGACCAGACACTGCCAGATTGATAGTGTCTGTTTCATTTTCCAGTGGCGCAGGTGCAGATGCTATTAAAAAATGCACCGAGGCCTTTTTAAAAAAACTACTAAGAGATTTGCTCCAAGCCTAACCTGCAGCAAGGAGTTCCTTGAGTTAATTGTCCACTGTGTCGGTGCAGACACAGTCCCCAAATAAGAATTAATAAAACATTAGAAATTTAACCATGAAGGGAATATCTCAGAGAGGGATCCTGTACTGACAAAGATATTGAGTAGATGACCTAATAGTAATAATTTAATTTCTTTTCTAATTTCTGTGTTAAGACTTTATCATATGTGTTCAAATCCCAAGCATAGTACATGCTCTGGAGAACTTATCCAGCCCTGAATGCCTCTTGAACCAATTTTTCTGTGGTTATAATAGTCTTCACTGTTGTCTTTTTTGGCTTTATTACTGTTGACAAATCTGATGTGTGCATTCACACTCAACTCAATTCAGTTAACACTTCCTGTTTGTGCTTGACCATTGCTAGCATAACAGCTTTAAAGAACACTTCAGATAAAGCATGAAATCTTATTAGATATTTGCATCTTTCTATTCTTAGCCCATCTCAGCTTTTAGTTGTGTCTGCAGAATTATGAGTATTTAATACTAATGAAGAAAAGAGCTCAAAACTGAATGATTGAATAAGTCTTCTTCACAGCTGAACTCTGAGATTTTAAATGGTGTTTAAAATTCAACCAGAGCTGCAAATGCATTTTCTTATGCCTGCTCAATCCTTGATCTTGAATTGGAAGCATTCATTATTTATCTACATCTGTCATTCATAAATCTGTTTATTATGAAAGGGATTAGACACTTCCCTCATACAAATACCATAGGATTATAAGATTCTTCCATATAGGATTATTCCATAGGATTATAGTCATACCAGTGTTCTCTTTGGAAAATTACACTCTTTGTCCTTCAGCAATGTTGAAAAATTGCTGCCATTTATATAAACACAGAGTTCCACATTGCAATGGCCCTTCTCAAAATAGTTGCACTCATCCACCCGATGTGCATCTCACCAGCCACTTACAATGGCTAAAGCAGTAGAAAAAGCACACACAGTGCAGGGGAAACACCTGAGGGTCCTTCCTTCTACCCCATGTGTAGTAGGAGAAAATCCAATCCTAAAACCAGGAGTGTGAAGTTATCCTGACAGCAGATCTACAGTGTTGGCACAACCTGCATCACCCTTGACACACACATAGAATCACAGAATCACTAGGTTGGAAAGGACCCACTGGATCATAGAGTCCAACAGTGGGGCATGTGGCAGAAGAACAAGGTCCACAGAATGCACAGGAATTAAATCCTGGTAGAAGAGTGATGTCTGTGATAGGATTGAACAGGTGACAAAGAAACAGCACTGGGGCATCAAAAACCACAGCAGACTCAGAAGTTGTCCTTAGAAACTGAGCAGACAGTTCTTAAAGGTATTGAAAACAGAGAGGCAACCCATGCCAGGTTTTTTCACCTGATAGGAGGTTTATGGTGCCCACCATTCCATAGGCAGATCTTTGAAAGGTAAGAATTAGAGAAAATTTTGAAACAGAAATCATCTCTTCATATGTCCCCAGCCAGCAACATAAACCTGAGATTATTTTTAATTATTGTCACCTTACTCCTGGACTGAAAGGGATGGCAGCACAGAGTACCAGGGCAAGATCAGTGAGCAGAAGTACAAGGAAATGTAAACATTCTGACAACAAGCTTGTTTTCCTTCGTTCCCTTGCCCCAGGATACAGCAGGAAACTACTGATACATAGCCTGGGTTCAACTGCTTCTAGGCTCTCCTCAAAATCAGATGTGGTGGTGCTGCTTCCTGCATTTCTGAGCACTCTGTTGGCTACGTGTCTGAGCTGGGCATCGAGCTCTGCTTCTCTGATCAGCCAGTTCTGCACAGGCAACACAGCTTTCCTCCAGCAAGGAAACAGATGGCTCCTGGGACCAGAGTCATCCCTGGCATGAGTCGTTGTGTATGCTGAGATAGGACTGCAGCTACCGTCCCAGGGGTCTGGACCTTGACTGCTCATCTGCACTGCCATATGCTCTGCTATAATTGTAAGCTGTAAAGTAAAAAAACAAATATGCAGCTTAAAGAAGCCTGCTCTGTGTGGTGTTATTTCACTTAAGGATTAGGTGAATCAGCCTCACTGAAGAAGGCAATTTCTTGCCATATGCCCATACAGACCCATGGCTCCCCGTGGAGCTGGGGCAGTGCAGAAGGGAGGTGCATGCTGTAAGCTGTGTGCCACTCTGTGTCTCTCCATTGTTAATGCCTGGCTGTAACCAATTGTATTTAGAGGAAGAGATCTATCTTTAAGTGAGGCCTCACTGGGTAAATACCTGAAATCCAGTAAGTTCTATCCTGAGATCTCAAAGAAGTAGTCTTGCACCTTATTAACATCAATGTCAAAATTCCTGCTGTCATCAACAAACCCAGAGCATCTCCTTCAGACTTCTCTATTTCAATGCACGAGTTCACACGTATAAAATTTTAAAAATAGAATAACCTCAGCTCTTCTTAATGTTTACATCTCTGAGGCAGTGGTTAGTTACAAAAAGCCCTCCTTTCACACAGAGGAGAAGCAATTAGCACAATGAGTACCACACACAGAGTCGAACACATATACATCACTGAGCATCAAGCTGTGACAACCAAAGTAATGGGGTACCAGAAGACAAATAGGCAAGCATTGTATTTGCTCCTGAGACAGGGACATAGCAAAAAAAAAACAAAACACCTGACTATCAATGAAGAACAGCAGAAAATACCAAGAATCTTCAGCTTCTACAATTGTAGTACATCTTGTGGAAGACGAGTTTAGCCTGTGTTTTTAACATGAAGACAAGTGATACTTGAGAGTTTCATAGGCAGAAAATATATTGTTTATCAAACAATTTAGAAGAATGGGTAAAAAGGAAGCAGACTTTTGGGCACACAGCCTTCCTTCAGGTCTGTGAACTTCTGCAATTGATTTTCATGGACACTGGGAACTTACTTCAGACTTTCAGATATGTGCCAGTTCCTACCATTTTCCCTTCAAGCTGACAGAGGGTATGGCCTGACTTTGACCTGTGCAAAGCTTCAAAGCATTGTCTGAAATACAGTTCTGTAATTCCACTTTTAAAGCTATGGAGAGTGAAGTCTTAAGGGGAAACTAGTCAGATATTCCCTCCATGAGGCAAAAGGAAGAACAGAATCATGCTTCCTGCTCCCTGAAGTGCTGTTCTGCATGGCTAGCAGAAATAAAACATTATTTATGTCCCTAGCAGTGGCATATTTTATACTGAATCCCTGCAGAAAACAGACTTCTGGAGTAATGAAGGAACAATAACTACAAAAAAGTACTGGGCATGTTGCTCTTATAGGAAACATTTATCTTCTATCTGCTCCCATAACTTCTGCTCAAGGTCTAGTTATGTACACACACATTCACGTGCACAGTGTACATCTCTACATGAATCTAATTGACCAAGAATTAAGAGTCATGTTTTTCTTCCTTTTGATTTTGTATTTCGGGTCTTAATGCAGCCCTACTTACGTTATTGGCCTGACTTCAAAACCTCAAGCTGATAAAGTAACAAAATCTTTCTGCAGCTAGCACAATAATTCCCATTGTTTCAAACTATATCCCCAACACATCCAAAAGCTTTCAGACACAGACAAATGGTCTTAATATTAAAGAAATCTTGTTTGTTACATCTAGGAAATAGACTGGGTTTTTAGCCATCAAATTCTACTTAGGTGGCTGTAAGATATTCAGTGAATTATATAATAGTATTATATAACAGTATTAGAAAACCACAGTAGGTATTTAAACAAAAAAAAAAATAGCACTGATTCTTTTCTCATTTACTTTAATTTCATACCACTTTATCTTAGTTAATCAGTTTTCAATTAATATAAATGAGTAGAATTCTGTTGCAACCAGTAGCTTCAGAGGGATTTCATCAATTGAGGTTTAGGTCAGTTGAACTCAGCGGAACTACAGCTATTTATGCCAAAGTAAATAAATAATCAGGTTCCATATATTATATTTTATTATAATTTTCCTTATAAAAATATTGCTAAGTATATATGAAGGAAAGTATCAGAGGTAGGAATGGATGAATGCAGCACATACAGAGATTTTCCTAGGCAGGAATATAAACATGTTTTATTACATACAATAATTAGCACTAAGAGAATTCTCAGCACTTCCATGGTATTGCTTACACAGCAACTTGTTTACAGCAATCTTTTGGGGCTTGCTTTTTCCAGTGCTCCAGAAAGTTTAGATTTGCTTTCATAAAAATTAAAAAAATAATTTGGATCACGTGTCTCAACAGAGAATAGTTCCATCACTGAAGTGCAGTTGTCTCATCTTAGCTTCTACAAGATTTCCAGTAGAGACATGCCCATTCATTTGCTTCCCTATTCACTCTGTAGAGCTCTATAGGGAAAGAGATAATTTTCTTGTACCTCTGTATGGCTTTCATTCTGAAAGGGAGAGGCATGGATTAAGGAAACACCCTAGCTGAGCAGCTGTTATTTGTGAATCTATCCCTCAGGCTAATCATATAGCTCAAGACCTAATAAAGTAATGAAACAGGAGTCTCAGTGCTAGTAGGGCACCTTTTGGCATGAATTGCAACTTATCTTAAATAAAGATATAAAACAGTAAAGAACTAAGAGAGTTACATTTAAAGCTGTAAAACATAATTCTTAATAAATCAGTTCGTGACCCTGTTATGCCCACTTTGATTAAAAAAAAAGACAGGACAACTCCTGAGAGTCTGAAATTTCAGGTGCTTTGGTGTACAGCCAGGAGACATATTTTTCTGCTAATGTTTGAAGTAAAGCCAACAAATAATTTCTAAAACAGCAGCAATACCCTGAAAAGCATATGTTCCAAAAAAAAAGCCCTTATTTAAAAGGTCAGCTCCCAAGTAAACAGGCTGAACAACTTCCATGAGGAATTTCTGTATCTACCAGTAAAGGGGGGAAAAAAATTAAACACCAAGAAAAACTTAATTTGTAAAGAGACCATAGTTGATCTTTTATCATCAGGAGACAGTCTGAAGGCAGCTCCAAAACTGCTAATGTTGTGCTTCCAAATGGTGCTTTTAGGTCTTCACATTGGACAGCTGCAAATTTATCTTACCTTTCCTTCCCCTGCTAATTTTTCTGCCAATTATAAGTCAGGAGGAAGGTAAATTACTAAATTCTTCAGTCAGGAACAAATCTTGGCAAGGGCCCATAAACTATTATGAAGTATACAAAGGTATTCTTAATTAAATTAAAAAAAAAAAAACCAATGCATTTCTGGTTTTGCCTCTTTTAAAGAAACAAAAATAATGGAAAGATCTTTTTTTTAAAAAAAATGCCTCAAACAGGACCTGCCATCTCTTTACTCACTGGTTTCAGGGTCTAGCCAGGAGGAAGAGGCTGGAGTTCAGTTTCCACTTCTCACACAGTGATCTGATTCTAGACAAGGAAGTTACAGCTATTGCACAGGGGAATATTCTGCTGGGAAATACTTTCTGGTTTGGATTTTTTTCCCTGTTGATGTTGTTCCACTGTATATAAAATATTGAAATATTCATTAAGCCAGAGAGAACAACTCTATATCATGGTGTGTAGGATCTGCAGCAAAGAGGCAGGACATCACTCATGAATATTTTAATATTGTAAATGAATTAGAACATACTCTATCAGAGGTATTGAAAAAAAAAAAACGCCTTTCTTCGCTCTTCCGCCTGGGAGATACCTAACTGTCGGGTGATTAGGGGCAATTTCTGGGAAATTAAGGTGATCTCAGAGCTTCTTAGAAAGGAGAGGAAACTAAAACTTTATTTTCTGTATTTTGAATAAGTCCCATGTCAAATGAACTATTAAAAGAAAGGAAATAGGTGGCTTTTAAATCAAGTAATCAATCATTATGTATCTTCTCTCTTTTATACCTCTCACCTTCAAAAATAATTTTACCCTGACTTTTGAAACAATTCTAAGCCCACTGAAATGTCACTTTTGGGAAGAACACTTAGCAGCCAAGGCTTACTCAAGCCTGAGCATATTTTATGTTATTTATATGGCTTTCACAGCTTTAGGTTCAACAATAGCATTACACAAATCATATTTTGACTTTATTCTACACCTCCTCACACTTGGACAATTTCTTATCTGACTGTGCACTGCATATTGGGTTAGCAAATTTATGGAAAAAATGGTCCAAAAGGGGTCTCTGGTAGATGATCATTTCCATTTGGAGGTGTAAATCTCTGATTCAGTGGGGAAGTAAATGGGTGGGTTGGAGGGAAGGAAAGTGATGCGTAGGAACCCAAATACATCTTACTGTAAGGAGATAGAGATCTACTAGAATTGACAGTCATGAAAAATATTCATCTGATCTCTGTGTTACAGGATTGCAGCCTTAAAGTTGAAAGTTGCTACTAACTGTGCCAGAGGCTGGAATCAGTCCATGATATATTAAAGCCACAGCACCAATAGCTGAAGAAGTAAAATTCTTGTGAAGTGCCTCAAAAAAAGTCTAACTGCCATTACATTTCTGTCTTTAAAAAAAAAAAAAAAAACAACAACACAAAGCACCAAAAAACCAGCGTGCTATGGTGAGCAAGGCTGCCTGAATTATGCATGAAACTGCATTAAAAGCACAGCGTGGTATGTCTTCACAAATTTTTTGAAATACAGTGCTCCTTTCCTATCTAAAGTAGCCTAGTCTGAGAGAGTAGAATTTAGGCCAACCATTTAATCTGAATGTGAAGTTTGCTTTTATGCCTGTACAGTATAACTTGGGGGCATGAATAAAGTCAGGTAAGAACTGGAACAGCTGAGGGCTTAGCAGAGCCTTTGGATGTTCAAAGCTTTAGCTTCCCTAGGTCCTGAATAATAGGCATACTTGGATCAGGACAAAATCTCTTCTGTTGTCTTCAGAGCTCAAAATATCTCTTTAGCCATGTAAGAAAAATAGCGCTTGGAAAAACTCTGTGATATTGTATAATTTATATTATTTATTTTGCCTGAATTTGTTCAGTAGCAAGCATTCTGGAAGTAATGCAAGCAAAATAACTCTGCAAGGAATGATATAAATGTAGTGAACTGTCATTTCATATAGCTCTAAGAAACACGTCCCACATATATTCACCTAGTTTTCTTCAATGCAGTTGTCACAGGAACGTTCACTAGGAATCCTAAATGATAAAAATTTCACACACATCTTCCTACTGCAATTTATTCACCAAAGAAGAATCCTCAGGCTCTGAAGTACCAGGGGAATCATTAAAGTTCTGGGAGACAGGCTGTCACATAGAGGCAATGTGCTTGCGTGTATGTATGTACATGCTTCTTACAGACATACATGGATTCAGGCTATGTCTTTGTTCACAAGTGAAGTGAGGCAACAGGAACACCAGATTATCCTACTGTAGACTGCAACAACAGTAAACCTGTTTGTCCTAAGGACCTAGCAGATATGCTGCAACCTCATATGATTTTACTTCAGGACAGGTCTAATCTGGTCCTTAGGGCAGAACTCATGTTAATTGCTGGAGCACAGTATGTGCTTGGTTGCCTGCAGCACATCATTTGGCTTGCTTTCATCTGAAGAGATCTGGCTTGTGCACTCTGAGATAAATGATGCAAACCAAAATATGGAGAGTGGGGACAATCAGGAGAGTCAGAAGCACAAAGCTTGATGCTAAAATCTTGCTTATTCCTGCCTTCAAATCTATAATTTCTACACTGTTAACACCAGAAACCGTGCGCTTTACAGAAACCTCCAATTTTGTTTCTCACAATGGTGGACAAAATCAAAGACTATTTGAAGCCACCAAAGCCAGGACCAGAGAGTGTATTACAGACCCTTTTGGTACCTGTGAGCCATCCTGGATGCCTTTTTGAACACAGATGAAGTGTTATGGACTCCAGGCTGGGAAATACAGCCATGGGATGTCTGCCCAAGGTCCCTCTCTGGGGAAGAGCAGGTGAATTCATTCTTGTAAAGCTCCTTACCAAACTGGCAGTAATGCTGGATTCACTTAATCACACTGAAAAGCAATTTAGTTATTCTACTAGGATTATACAGCTTCATGGAGTTGGTAGCTCAACTATCCCATCTAGCCAGAGACTAATGTTCCTGGTAAGTTAATACCAGGAAAAATTTCAGCCCAAACCTGTGTATGTTGAAAGAGGAGTTATTAATATTTAAGCTAGGCATACTAAAATGACCTGAGAGTTGTCTGATGACAAAGTGTCACTCGTAGTACTAGCAGCAGAAGTAATACTATGATCTTTACTTATTTGGTGGTTGTGCTGAAGGACCCAGTTCATACATTGGCAAATAGCTCATGCCCTGTAATGCCTACATTGAGGGAGAGGGAGCATTCACAGGACTAGGACAATATCCAGGAAGCCTCATTTTATGTGGTTATCCAAAACTTTGAAAAGTACACATGCCTTTGGAAAATCAAAACATCTCACTAGTTTCACCAGGAGTTCAAATTGGATTTTTTTGATAACCATACAACAAAGTGAAAACTCCATGATGCTCAGATTTTCCATGTCAAAACAAAAATACATACACTTTTCCTTCTGCATCTCTATCCCAACCATGGGAGAAGCCCTCTTCCATTATTTGTTAATAACCTGAAAAAGCGATTCCATAATTATCTGATTCAGTTTATATGCTCAGCTTTTAATGATATGTCAGAAAGCTACAACAAAAGAACTTTACCTGAAACCCTCATGGTTATGAAAGAAAATTCTAAAAATCCACCTGATTCTTACAGAGCTGGGATCCATATCTTGGCAGGCACAGTGGGGTTGCGGCACATTACAATGGTTCCTCAACACAAATAAAAATAATCTAAAACATTTTTTGTGTTTGCACATCTCACACAGTAGGGATCAGAATTGACTGGTCTCATGATGACAGTGTCATATAAGTATTAAATATTAATAGTACTGTTACTGTTAATTTGGCAAAACGTGATACTGTGTAAATTAAAGTTTGTCTCTTTTGGCTGTGCTACAACAAAGAAAAAACATCCTCAACAGTTCTAGCTGGATGGCTTTCTTTTACAAATGTTTGCTTTTCTTAAATTAAAGTACATGAGTGAGCCAGGGAGGTGGTGGGGCTGTGGCCTTTACCTAAAGTCTTTCAGCCTCTTTTCTTTTTAAGTCATGTTTACACCCACTGGAGATCCGGGCTTGAGTGACACTTATCTGTAATTCAGAGACAGTTTCATATTCATCAGATATGGGAAAAAAGTTATCTAAAACCATTCCTGTCTTAATGCAGTTCTTGACATAAATGTAGGTCAGAGACTGAAGCTACTGGCTCGAACAATTAAGTGCTCCATTTGATGCAAATGAAAATCAAATTAAATATTCAGTGTTCAATCCTTATATGTACCCATTTATTTTTATGTTTTGTAATTAGGAAATATTTATTTTCATGCAATCTGGAGCCACAGTATCAACAGTGAGAAATAATCCTGATGAATATGGCTGTCAGGATATTTGCCAGCAAATATCTCTTCTTTATCCTAACAAAAAATGTTCCTACTTTACCTCTTTGTAAACATATTTGAATCTTGGAAGACAAAGTACAGAGTGGAAAAAGAAAAACTCTGGAGGAGTCCTCTCTAACCCTTTTTAAGTACATATGGTAGAATATGTATTGCAGTCTTAAATAGCTCTGCTACCAAGAGCTTGCAAACAACTCTTTCCAGCAGAGCAATGGAAGCCTAAATGTTATTAGTTGCAACACAGCACAAAAAGGTGAGGTTTCAATGGCTGTTTTGCTCTGAATGGGGCAAAAGTGAGAAATAAACAGGAAAATACAGGAACACCTGTGACTTCTAGAAAGAAAATACAAAGGCACAATAGCAAAACACAGGCATGAAAAGAGTGAAAGCTGGTAATGACTCTGTGGTCAGAGGTGACTGTTGAATACTGGTGAGAAAATAATTGGGAATTCCTTCATTATCTCACTGGGGAAAAAAGGAAGAAACAACACACCACAGAAACAAATAACAGTGTTTGTGGAGATATGTGGCAGATTAATCAGCTGAGATAATGCTCTGGCACTTTGTAAGCATGATGAGATAGATGCAACTGCCCAAACTGAACGCCCCGTGATATGCCCAGGAACAGCAAATGGAGGCCAAGTAGGGCATCCAAGGGCGCTGCAAGTAGCCCCAGACACTTTCCTGACAGTGAGTAACCACGCTTAGGTTTCTATGTGCATGGCAGATGTCTAAAGTCCTGTTGGATGAGGCTGATGTGTCCAGCGTACCTCTAGGTTCTGCAGAATATCTGCTCTGGTCACCATCTGCTTCTTTCTGTCATATTAGCCAATCCGCTGATGATGTCTCAGATATCTTAGGGTGTTCTCAAACAACACCAGATTTGTTTTAAATAGCAGCGTTCGCTCCTTTGTCTCTGCAGACAAAGGAGAATGCAATGGAGTGCTATTCAGCCACTGTGCCAAAAAGTAGATACACAAAGTTTGCTGGTTGAGTTTTTTCAGCTCTCTGGACTAAACCTTCACTGACAATAGTGCAAGCTAAAACACCTTATGCATTAGATCCCTGTGACTAGTGTATATTTAGCTGTTTTACTGTTGAGATGAACTCACCCTAAGGAAAGAGAAGCTTGGAGACGTAAATCCATATGTGAGGCAATTCTTGAAAAATGGTGAAGCCTGCTGATCTATTGAAGGCAGACAATCAGGCAGTAGCAGTCATGAAGTCAGCAAAGACAGGTTAAATTTAAAGCTAGTTAAGAAATACGATACAGACCTAGGTCAATTCAATTGCCTGATGTGGCTTTATGTTGCCTGGAAAAGAAGGCTGCCAGCCACACAACCAGTACACCCACCGCAAGGCTGCAGGATCAACAACTGATTCATTTCCATGCAAATTGTGGCATCAGCTGCAGTGCTCATCCTAGCAAAAATAAACATCAGTATAAAGCCACAAAAATGTGACTACCCCTTGGTGATACACAAAAAGCCGTGCTAAAACCACCAGAAAAATACAAACTGCTAATAAGAAACTCTTACAAAATGCATTGCCAGGGGTTTATAGGACCCAGTAGGAAGCAGGACAATGGAAACTCTGATCTGTTAAACGTCCTCAGGGTGAGGCACCAGCCATTGTAGGTCAAGCACTCTAGTGGACAAGGGCACCAGACAAGGAAGCAGAGCTATAAATAAGTTTCTATGCAGCCAATGGGACTTTAGATTTGTGCAATGTAGTCACTAAGGAAGGAAGTTACAAGACTGCAAAGAAAATGGATTGTTATATCTCTGGAAACTAACACAGGCTGACGTACAAGTCTAATAGCACTGAAAGTCTTGCAGATACTTGGGTATCGGCATCAAACCAAAAGCACTGAACAGAATCACAGAAACAAATGTCACTGTTGATTACTAGTGAAGTGAAAACAGAGTGCTTGGTTTGTTCAAGGCAAAACTGTCTACTGACCATTGTATCAAGAAGAGTCTTTTGGGGAAGTGCTTGAGCTTAGCCTCAGCAGGTCGCAGGGAAGGTCTTGTGAACGCTGAGTCACTAGTGGAAACCCAACCAGCAACATGTACAAGTCTTTCTAACCAAGAGTCTGATGAATTAGGGGAACCTCTCTGAGCACACAGTAACATGGCTGTAATCTGACGGGACAATAGTACAAACAGCTGGCATTTTGGAATAATATGGCTGGCCAAATCACAAGGGCAAAATCCTCCTGAATGCCCAAAAATATACAAAAAGAGCAAAACATGCAAAAAGTATCTTTGCTATCAAATCCCAACCAGGTTCTTAGAAAAGATCAAAACAGACTTTTAAGATGGGAATTACATCATGAGAAAGAACTTTCCCAGCTTCTAGTAGGTGGATAATTTGGAAGCCATTCAGGCAAAACTCCAATGGGGAAACAGAAAACACATTTTGCAAGATATGACATAACCAGGTCTTGGACTCACACAATTGAGCACGTGACACAGTAGCAGAGTTCAAGTGACTCAGCACTCCAGGAGAATTTTAATACAAAACCTCTTCCCCCGGGTACACACAAAGCAATAGGAAAACCAGATCAGCACTAAATAGCCTGAGCTAAACATCCATCTGGACAAAAGAACAATTGTGCAGGCAAATCTGGCAGGCTTATATGAAACAGCAACAGACCCAGGACAGCAGTTGAAATGAAACCAGTAGCAATAGGAGAGTAATGGCAGGGAGCTGGAGTCCTTGTAGAACAGAGACCAATGCCAGGAAAGAACTGCAAGATGCTCAGCAAGCAGCTGAGTCAGAGGAAATGGAAGGTATGACCACACTGATCAGCCCAGGTAGCAGGAGGGCAAATCCTGTGCTCACAGCAAGCACACAGTGGCAGTGTCAGCTTTCTTCAAAGACCCCTGCATGAGAAAGACTGTGCAACTCAGTAGGCCACACAAAAAGAATGTGAAAGTAATACCATATACCTTGAACTTCAAATTAGCAAATGCTTTATATATATATATCAGAAAAAAACTCCACATTGTTAGCCTAACAATTGTCATAAAGCCAAAAGAGAGAAGTACAGATTTTAAAAACATGCATTTTTAAAGAGTCACTAGAAGAGTCAGTCTGGGTACACATGGCTGGGGTGCTGATTCTGAGGAAGAAAAAATCCTTTTGGGACCTGTGAGTAGGCCAAAAAGGAAACAAACCTAAAGCTCAGATTCCTATTTTTTTTCCTATCCATATTCCCTCCTACCTCTTGCATTATGTGCTGTCCCTCTGCACCCACAAACTCTATGGATCAGCACGCCAAGGAGATACCATGTATTGAGCTGGAAATGCTGCAGTCTCTCTTCTGCTAATGTAAGCCTCAGTAATTGCTTTTTGTAGTTCTTCTGCTTCAAACTGTGCAGAGATATATCAGAACAGTTCCTCCTAATCCTCTCCTGCTCAAACATCCCTTCTCGCTCAGATGCATTTAGGTGCTTATTAGTCCACAGTTACCTTAAGGTCAATCATGATTATGCTGTTCAAAATTTCGAAGTGTTTCTTTCCCATTGACTAATCACATCATACAATGAACTAATTAACCCACCAGGTTTTCATTAAGCCATATTCCTTCACTCTCCTCTAGGACCACCAGCTGTGCTGCAGATTTCCTCTGAGTTTAGGAAAATAACAAGATTCATTTTCAGAAACAGAATCTTTTTCCTTCAACGTATCATGAGGCTTACAGTCAGACTTAAAATAGCAACCCGCAGATGCTGGGACTTGGGGTAGGATTTAGACAGCCTCCTGCAGGTTACCAGGATGATGTTTCAGCAGCACTGTGAGGAGTGAGGGAAGAATCCTATCATGAGGAAACCTGGATTCCTCCCCACATGCTTAGAACAGAGGAAAGAAAAACATGTTTTATTCTTTCACATACCTTAGTGCATTCAATACTACTGTTTAAGGTAAAAATATCATTTTGGAGGCCACAGCATGTCTTCAGCTAATGTGTTCTCCTGGTCTTGGGCAACTATTCTACCACTCCAGAGCTGATGCTCACCAAAACTCCCTCATTTTCCAGAGGAAAAAAATCAATACAGATATCTAAGCCCACAAAGCGAGAAGAGTGCTGAGCCCAACCCAGTTTGAATTTATTCACCTTCTAGGTGTGTAGCAGCTTCAGACACCACCCAGGATTGAGCAACTCCAACATCTGGTTTGGGTATCCATCCCTCAGCTGGCCAGCTGCTCTATATCCAGATGAAGGAGCACTTCTCACCTCTGTTGGAGCCCTGCTCAATCCATGAATTCACACCCAAATTTCAGACTTTCCAGTTCAAAGTCCTCCAGTCAGGCAGGCCAAAATGTTCAATTATTCTGCTTACATCGGTGGTGAACAAATTAGATAGTAGTGTGTGAAGATGTGTCTCGAATGTGACCTTAAAAACTGGAAAAACCCTTAAAAACTGATTTAGTCAAAACATAATGGACCATTTTGTTGCATCTTAGTAACACCCAAGTCAGTGTGGACAATGTTTCTGATACTACTCACAGCTAGTCTAACAGAGGAAGTTTCTCAATTTCTCATTCATTGGCCTAATGCTGTGATTAAGGGGATATTAAGATTGTAAAGGAATACTTATTCACCATTTAAAATACCACTGATGTTTTTCCATGGGGAAAATGTATGTTAATTTGGTAACAAAATGTCTGTTATAAATAAAGATTTCTATTGGCCTGTTGAAATTAAAAGAAGAGCATATTTAACTAAACTGGACATAGAAAAGGCTCCCCCATTACATGGGAATCAGCAGCATGCTGCCATTTTGATTTGCAAGAAAAAAGCAAGATTTAAAAAAAATTCACTAAAATACAGGAAAAAATATTTTTATGCTTTCCCTGATCCCAGTCATTTTGAAATATTTCATTTCAATTTTAATACTGCTTAACTGTTTATGAAAGTGATGTATTGTTTAAAAAATAAGGTGTTTTGACTAACAACATTCATTCTCAGTATGTTTTTCTTCAGATCTTTTTGAGTCTGACATATATTAGAATGAGACACTTCTAAATGAACTATTTCCTTTTTTTTTTTCTAAAATAGGTTTTTTCTCCAGACTATCAGGAAATTAAGGTATACTGAAAGATTACAAACCCATTTTTATCTCCAATAAAAGTTCTTCCTTCAAAGTAAATTTTAATTTTTAAAGTTTCTCATTTTTTAATTAAACTGTGCAAAAGGGAAATACAAGGGATAAAACATTCATAAGAAAGAAAATCCATACACAGCTAAAAGGCTGTATATTACATTACTACATTAGAGTAGATCGATTTTATGAAGTTTTCTTTCAACTGCTAATTATAGATTTGTTACAGGATTATACATCTTAATAAAGTGATTGAGTCGATATATTAGAAGGAAGAAGCTTTTTCAAGTACATGTTTTGCAAGACCAGGCTGTGGGTTTCCAGCATCACAGCTTGGCAGGAGTGCCATGAGAACAGGTCTCCAGACTGCACAAAACCTTTGTATGAAGCTGGAAGCAGCTTGATGGGGCTTTTCACTGCCTGTTTTGCATGGGTGGGATTTCGCCCCCCACCAGCCCTCTCTGCAGAGATGGGGCTGGGACTATTTGAAGGACCAAGCTGCAGAGCCACGCAGCATCTTAACTGGAACCTAAAGACTTGAAGTAACATGTTTAAGAGGAAGCAGCTTCCTGAACTCTGACCCAATGACTGAAAAAGCTTTTCGAAGGAGCACTTACAGTCACTTGGGAATATTTCCTGTTATTCCAAAATACCTGGAAAATCAAAACTCAGTCTTTTGCAAACCACATTGTGCAGTGTAAACTGTTGATTTTGAAAGAGACAAATACGTGCATCCTGGGAGTACATCCTTATCAAAATACGCATTTTCATTTGATTTTCCCCAAAATCACAGCCCTTTGTACTATTTGATGCTAAATGTGCAAAGTGAAACCATTTGATTCTGCAAAAATACCACTGTGAGCCGTGGAAGTCCTGGGCACAAAGGATAAGACAGGCAGGTTCAGTTAGTATTAGCTGAGAAACTTCTTGTTCAGATGACCCCAAACTGGTATCCCTATGTAGAGCTATCCAAGAAAATGTAGATTACATAAAAATATAGTCCTGAAAGAGTAAGGGCTGTTTAGTGAAACATATGATATTCCATTTGGCTCGCAGCACAGTCACTCAGGGAAAGGTTAAAGTAGTACTCTCCTTCCTTATTTGTAAGTGACAGTGGTTCACTTTTGCACCCTAAAAGCCATGTTTAACACAACTGGTGACTTCTGCCCAGCTCTGATTTACAGCATGTTTTGTCTTACTTAGTCAACATATGGGAAAAGGGACAGAGGAGGAGTTGGGAACATCTGTTTTCCTTGTCTTGGGCTTGCCTTGTTGCTGCGTACAGCTTTTTTCTCTGGAAGACTGTCAAATTTGTAATAGTCACCAGCCACTTGGATGCAACAGTGTGCTCTGATGTTATTGCTGTCTGTCTTCCTGCTGTGACTAACTCAGGATTTTTCTGGTTTTGACAGACTGCCGATATGCCCAGAAGTTTGCTTGCACTCCTCACTAGCAGGGCTGGTGGCCAGGGTCTCTGCACCACATGCCCACCAGCCACCTCATGCTCATTGTAAAGGTCATCAATATTACCAGTGAAACAGCTGCTTCTTATTAAAGATTTCCAATAACGTGATTCAGACAATAACTAAGTTTGTCACAATCTGTACCACTGCTGCCACTTTCTATGTGCATTTCTGGAATGAGACCATTTTTTCAATAAAGATCAGCATTTTCATTTCAGAGGCAGCAGAAAAGGAAAGGAACCAGCCTGATGTGGCATTTGGCTTTGGAGTGCAACAGGGCTTGGGTCCAGCAGACAGAGCAGAATTATGGCTCTGGTACTGTTGTGCTGTGCAGACTGGCTGAACTCTGTCAAAAATGTCTCCTCAGGATGAAATTGGTACAAATCTTATGAAAGAATGTCCCTGAAGCCTTTACTGCCCTGAGATAAAGAAACTTGAAATGGTCTTTCTAGTCCTTGTGTTTACATCTCTGAGCTCTTATCCTCAGCACCATGATTTGTTTGGAGCTCGGCAGAAACCTGACCCTTCTTTGGCAAAACTTTTGCCCCAGCACATGCAGGTGGAGAAATTTCTGCTCATCTGAAATGCCTGGTGGCTCTTGTTCAGAATAATGTGTGATCAGCAATTGCATTGAAGCTATCTCCCATGTCTATATTTCAGAGAGCTTTCCTCAGACTCTGCGCACATGACTGCTATCCCAGAAATATTCTTGTTCTCTGATGCACTCTCAGCAGTACACAAAGCCTCAGAACAGAGAATGAGGGGGCTGCTTTTCTTTGCTTTATCACCATGATGATCAGTTATGAAAACAGTGTCTCCCAAGGCACAACAGTGAGCACTCTGTCCATGAAAAGATGGATTTGAGAGATGGATTAGACATAAGGAAGAATTTCTCTAGACATAGGAAAAATTTCTTCACCATGAGAGTGGTGAGGCACTAGAACAGGTTGCCCAGGGAAGTTGTGGCTGCCCCATCCCTGGAGGTGTTCAAGGCCAGGTTGGATGGGGCTTTGGGCAGCCTGATCTAGTGGGAAATGTCCCTGCCCACATCAGGGGGGTTGGAACTAGATGATATTTATGGTCCCTTCCAACCTGAACTATTCCATGATTCTATGATTCCATGCCAAGAGTACCACTGACTTAGGGAAAGAAAATGAACCATCTCCTATTGCACCCACAGGGCCAGGTCCTGCTACTGTCATGTCTGGTCCTTTGAAATCACTGCAGCATTAAAGATTTGGCAGCTGATTTGGTCAGCTGGTAGGCAGGTGGTAAAGCAAGTCAGGGCCAAGAAGCAACCTTGAGCAAAGGAGGAAATGCAGCCCACAGCCTGAGGCTCACTCAGACATTGTTCACAGTTTGTATGACTGGGATGCTCAGAGAGACACCCAATGAGAAGCACCGGTCTGTGAGCTGAGACAAGATTATTCAGATGCTGGTTGCCTTGTGAAAATGAATCCTTTTCCAGTCAGATATCCTCCAGGCAGTGGACTTACTCCCAAAGCGATGATCTGGGCTTCTGAGCACCACGGGGAAATAGAGGAACCATGAACTGGAAAATGGATCTCAGAGCAGCTGAGTGCATTTCCTAGAGCAGCCTCTGCTTCCAGATGTGTAACCACAGGCTTGTCTGACTATTGAAAGTCACCACTAATGAGTATCTTAAAAAATGCTGCTATTTTTTGTCTCCATTGTTTCTCTCTCTTTATTTTCAATCTTTCTGGGTCATACTATGCCAAAGGATGTTTTTTCAGTTGTCTTGCATGTTTTCTCTCAGTGCAGCAGATGAAAGGTTGTCTCAGACACTATGTTGTCCATGGGTTTGTCATTTTTCTGGCAGGTTATTTCCCACATTGCAAGGTCATCCTGCACTCCAAACCACTGAGCTGAAGCGGTTCTTGATCACCACTTTTCCGGTAAGCAGCAACTATGACTTCAGTTGTAGACAAATATCTTCCAGGCTTCCTCATCTCTCTCCCCACCCCAAATGGAAGTGTTTTTCAGAGTGCAAAGTACAGACTAGGACACTACCCCAGGTAGTGTCATTTGGGTGTCAGTCACATTTTTCTCACACCAACAGAGCTGCAAACAAAACTATCTGGGGCAGGAGACCTTGTCAGGTCACATGATTCTGTCTTCCTGCCTCACTGCACTAAATTCAAGCTCCAAAACCTCACCCTTCCTCCTAACACATCCTCCTTCTTAATCCCACGTGTTGGGCCGATGTACTTTTCACATTGTTGATAATCCACCATTTTCTCAGCTCCCTGTTTGTCAGTTTCTGGGGTCCACGGGACCCAGAGATGGGAGCATGATTTGCCGTGGAGACAGCAATGCGATGCTGAGGCAGAGTACAGCATTAGTGAGGAAAAGAGCCACAGCCTCCCTCCTGAACCTGCCCTTCTCCTACATCATCCCTGCCTCTGTCCATACATTCAGGTTGGTTTTATCCATTAGTTTCCCCATTAACACTGGGCTCTGTTGCATCTTCCTGAGGGACCTCATTGAGCCAATGGGCTTTGGCACTGCTGTAACAACCAGCTCTGTTTAACAACTTTCACTGGGTTTTCTGAAGACACAACTTTGCCTGGACTTGCCATCTGCATGTGTCTCTATGTGCATCCTCTGAGCCCACAGGCCAATCTCAATCAAATCTAGGAGATTGCAAGACATCCCAACGTGACTACATTATACACCACATTAGAGGCAAGAGACTCAACTAAGCAGAAGACTGCAAAGCAAGCTCAGCGTTTGCTGGATACTGGAAAGGGAACTCATTAATACTTAGGCCAACATCAAGAAATAATCAATAAGCTTCAAGGTAGAAGAGGAATTTAGGTGCATGATTTCTGACCATGAGGTAACTACTTCCTTTCAAAAAATTGTTTGAAGTCAGGGCCACTAGGGCCCACCTATTACAAGTGGCTGCATCTGTGATTACAAAAGCTGACTTTATTTTTCCCAGCCTCTCTAGCACTCCTTCCTCATACATCCCACACAGTCACACATCAGCCCTTCAGGATTAGGGTCTGTCACACAGGCTTCAACCCCACAGTCATCCTAGGAGCTAGTACGTCTCAGCAATCTCCACCTGCACCTGAGGAGAAACGGTGACATTTGGCTCCAGAGTTACAAGGGTTTATCTGAAGGACGTTTCATTTTGTTTTCTCCAGCAGGGCAGCATTTGGCTTTCTGGTCTTCTGTGCAGAGGAAATCTGTTATTAAAAAATATTCAGTTGTGTTTTCTAAATGACAACAAGTTGTGTGGGAGTGTTGATATGGTTGAGGAAAGGAAGGATCTGCAGAGGGATCTGGACAGGCTGGATAGCTGGACTGAGACCATCAGTATGGGATAAAATAAGGTTAAGTGTCAGGTCCTGCATTCCTGTCACAAAAACCCCATGCAACTCTACAGGCTTTGGGATGAGTGGCTGGAAAGCTGCCTGGCAGAAAAGGATCTAGAGGTGCTGACTGACAATCAGCTGAATATGAGCCAGTAGTGTGCCCAGATGGACAAGAAGGCCAATATCATCTTGGATTTTATCAGACATAGTGGGGCCAGCAGGACTGGAGAAGTGATTGTGCCCATGTACATGGTAATGGTGAGGCCATGCCTTGAATATTTTGGTCCCCTCCCTACGAGACAGACATTGAGGTGCTGGAGCATGTTCAGAGAAGGGCAGTGGAGCTGGTAAAGGGTCTGGAGCACAAGCATTAAGAAAAGCAACTGAAGAAACTGGGTTGTATGGTCTGGAGAAAACAAGGCTGAGGGGAGACCTTGTCATTTCCTACAACTACCTGAAAGGAGGTTGTAGTGAGGTGCGTGTCATGTCTTTTCTCCCAGCTAACAAATGATAGGAAGAGAGGAATTGGCCTCAAGTTGCACCCGGGGAGGTTTAAGCTGCATATTAGGAAATATTTCTTCACCAAAAGGGTTGTCAAGCATTGGAACAGGATGCCTAGGGAAGTGATTGAGTCACCTTTCCTGGAGGTATTCAAAAAACATGTAGATGTGGTGCTTAAGGACATGGTTTAGTGGTGGACTTGGCAGTATGAAGTTTGCAATTGGACTCGATGACCTTAAAGGTCTTTCCCAATCTAAACAATTATGTAATTTTTTTCCTGTTTCTAAAGAGGACACTAGATGGATATTTCTGTTCAGCTAACATTTTGGTCTTGTTCTCATTTAGCATTGCTGAAATTCCCAGAGATATTCTATATTTCGCCTTCTAAGTCTCGTAACGATCCTTGACTGTTTGCACACCATTTTTGTGGAGCCACTCGGGTGTATGGAAGGCAATGTCACAGAGGGTTGCAGATGGCCCCTTGAGTGTTCAGCACTTCTTGTTCTCTCATCCCAGATCTGGCCTTTCCTTGTAAGATAACCTTACATAGTTTTAGCCAGGCATTGATTAAGTGGTAAAAGAGAGGATCTATATCTGAGCATCCAAATTGTACATCCACACAATTATTGCTGGCTGTTTTTAAGAAGTCAGTTACTATCCAGCCTGCTTGTCTTCATATCCTGGACACTAAGCCTGAGCAATACTGTGAACATTAAAATGTTCTCAAATATTTGGGCAAACAGCTTGAACAAAAAAAACTAATGCAAAACACTCTGACTCAATCTGTACTACTATGAGTGAGAGAGTGAGTGAGTGAGTGACAGAGGAAACTCAGTAGCATCAAGGATTTTTCAAATAAGGAACAAAACAACATGAAGATGTGTCCCGAAGAACATCTGCTGGTCTCAAAAATGTGTGCACATCTCCATCACAGTGGTTTTCTGACACCTACAAAAAGATCTGTGTGTTTCCATGCATACTTTAACTTTGATTTTCTGTGTTATCCTTCCTTCTTGCTGCTGTTGCCTGTGCAATTAGGAAGGAGACATCACAATGGGCTTCCAGAGGTGCACTGTGGACCTACAAGTTGGCTTGCATGCCCCTCTAGGGAAACACCTTGGCCCAGACCATTGTTTGTGCTTGTACACCGTGTGGGGACCCACCCGTGGCCTGCAATGAGCATCCATAGCAATGTCCTTTGGAAGCAAGGAGCCCTAAAGGCTGATCCATATTAAGAACAATATGGTCTCTCTCAGCCTGCCTAGATCCTAACATCATCCTAGATGTTGCCATGGTATCATCTGCTGAAATACCATCATATTTTGGGCCCTCCAGGGAAACACAGGAGACAGCTGGGTTTCTGTTCAACTTCTTCTAGAAAGTTTTCCTGTGAAAATTGAAAGGAAATGATGGATAAAAGAAAAAACCTCATTGCACATGGTTTATATAATTACACAGGATGTCTAATAAAAAGGATTAATCTTTTCATTCTTTGATTCAACACTGTGCACCTTAGGTAGAAATGGCACCAAAACAGAGCACACAACATAGGCTTTGTCCTATGGTATAAATATCTGAATCTGTTCCTGAAGGAGGGATGAGCTGGAGTTTTTGTGACAGCATTAGTCAAAGGACAGCCCACAGAAATGCAGAAACCCACGCAACCACAAGAGACATGGAACAGAACCAAACAAGAGGAAAAGGCAAAATGTTGTGATAAATGCACCAACTGTATTTAAGAAAAATTAGAAGCAATATTTTGCTTGTCTTTTTAAGTGACTTAATGACAGAGAAACATAGCAGAGGCAGCCTTGTAATTGAAAGCTTTCCATCTCACCACAGGAAGGATTTCCACAGGCATTGATCCTCCTAACACAGCTTCTACTACACAACGTATTCCTGAACAAATCAGTTTGCCGCGTCATTTTCCAAACCAGGTAGAACTCCTTCTCTAAGAGCTAACAAGCTGAAATGGATTGTAACTTACTCGGCTCAGAGGTTTGATTCAGCTTTCAGATAAACCCCAAATATCTGTGAATTACAGGGAAAAACTACAAATGACACACAAAACATCAAAAGCAAGGCTTGACCATAAAATAACTCCAGCCTGATATCAATGCCTGATATCAACAGAAAAACACTGCAGTTTCATAACACAAACCACTTATCTGATAAAAACTCACTCTGCCATCTTAAATTTGTTCAAAAACTGTGGGCAGGTTAACTTCATCCTGACAGATTCCAGCCTGGAAAAAGTTATCACTTGATTCCACTGCTTAACTTGATGACAGACCTCTGTCATCTCAAAGCCAAGCTTAAATCCGGCATGAAAACACAAGAGCTAGCCTGAACTTCATGGTGGCTGCTCAGCTAATGCAATGGAAAAGTGGTTCTTACTCTTGTTTTTCTATGCTTTGTCTCAATCAAAATTAGCGCTACTGGATGATAAGTTAATGCATAATCCCTGTAGTAGGACTGCAGTCTCTGTGTTTTCCTCTCTCTATCTACAGTTTAAAGGAGGTGAATTTATTTTTTTTCCAGGGAATGCCTTAGAAAGATGAAGTGAGCAAATGCCAAAACAACAAGCAACAATTGTCACTACAATATTATCTCACTTTGACTGGTGTCTGTATTGCAGCAGCATGCCAGGTTGCATCAGCCTCTCAGCCATTCAGCTTTCCCCCTCAAAATTCAGACATGAGACCTGGGGCGGTGTCAGCTCACAGCGTGCCACCTCCCTGGCGCTGCATGAAGCAAAATCCCCCTACCTGGCATCCTCTTTACTGTGACACATTTGCTGGGCAGTGGGAGCAACACAGTCAGCAGCTTCAAGGACAGAGAGGGTACAGATCTCTCTTCACTCGAACAAGCTTTTTAAGCCTTCATCTGCAATTTTCCTCCTTTTTGCTTCTCTGTGGTTACGTAACCCATTTTATCAAATGAGATTATCTGAGACTGAACAAGCAATTACCCTTTTCTCTACTTGAAGTCCATGGCTTTATTGGTGACCAGTCTCTCTGCCTACAGCATACAACCAAACACACCCCTTGATATGTGAGGAAATGGGAGTTCCTCACTGTCTTTAAAAATAATTTCCTCTGTCCAGGCCTCTATATTCAGAGTCTTATAGCCAAACGTTGTTTTTTTAAATTCTTTTGCTTGTCAGGGAGTAGGGTTATTTCTGAGATAAAGCTGTTGTGCATGTGTAGGGACATATCACATTTATTGATGCCTGCAAACAGAGCATTTCATGGGTAAATAAAGATAACCAGTTTCAAAACCACAATGTCCATTTAATAAAGTTAAGACTCTCTTTTAATGGCTTCTTGTTACCTGGAGAGGCCATCCTTGGAAGATGTACGCATTCATTTTTGGTAGCAAATGGAAATGAAATGAGCAATTGAATTCAATGAGTTTTCCACATGACTAAATAGGTTTTGTGGAAAGTGTCTGCGTGCGCACAGCCTCTGTTCATCCACATGCAAGTAAAGAAAACAGCTACCTTCCACAGTTCTCCTGGCTGTTGATTTTCCCCCATCCTACAACATTTACTTTTCCTATATTCTTCAGGCATTGCTGGTAACACTAGCACTTTTCAGTTCTTATGGAGAGTTCTGTGTGTGCTGGCAAATTACAAAGTATTTGGCAATACAAAGACTGTGGTTATCTCCATGTTACCAATGAAAAAAAGACTATGGAAGGAAGACTTTTGAGGGATATATCTTATTAGCAGAACATTTCATTCCTCAGTTGTCCCATTTTTAATAGCTGTTACAACAGATAAATGAAAATTTCCATTTAAATTTGTTAAGGAAAAATAGCCATATACTGAACCAAGATAAAAAAGTCAAAATACTGAGAATACTTTGTGGATCAGAAATCCCCAAAATATTTGCATTTGATCAAAAGTCTTATTTTAAGTATTGGGAAACTTTTTGTTTAATCTTGACCTTATTTTCCCCCTTTTTTTTTTCCTATTAGTGCTGCCTTACTCAAAAATAATCCACTAGTTCATATAGGTAATGCATCCTTTAACTGCAAGAGCGAGCATCTCAGAAATAGCTGTTGTGCATAATGTTGTTTATTTAGATTTCATGTAGAAATAGCAAAGTAAAACATCAGTTCAGAGTTTCAGGATTAGCAGAATATGTTGCCACCATCATTAGTTAAACAGTTAGCCTTTTTGTGTTTCTCAACACTGTGAATTTCTCTCAAACCATTTGACACACCTGGACACAGTTAGGAAGAAAAATATAAAACATCTCCCAAGTATTGCAATTAGGTTTGTTCTGGCAAGGTCTGCAACTGTATTCTGGTGGCAATTGGCTTCTGGTACAAAACGTTGTGCCAAAAGTAATGTTTTCTTTTGCATAGGACACATAGATTTATTTTTTTTTTTTTCTGAATTCCATCATGTAGCTTGCTTCTGGTAACACTGTGGTCCAGCCTGGGAGTAGGAGAGCCCAGCACCCCCAGTTGCTGCCAGGACTACAAAGATATTATCAGTGCTACTAAAAGGAGAGAGTGATCTCCAAGTTGGTGAAGCATCTCTAAACACAAAGGCTAACAGGCAGTAAAGGCTTCTAGCAGAGGGGAATTTCTGATCTAAATGTGATGGCCATGAGGACCTTCAAACCCAGCAGATGGAGATGGGGAGGATTTATTGAAATGTGAAAAAATAAAAAATGTAGAATTTTCTAGCCTGAGCCCATCTATGCAAAAGATGAACTTGTGCATCCTGCTGGGTGTAGCTGTATCTCTACTACCAGGAATTATGCTACAAATCTTTGGCCTCAAACACAAAAGATTTTCCATGCAGAGCACATGCAGAGAACTTGATTATATTATTTGCCAAATATTTGCATTGTTTCAGTTTCCTCTTACACTGGTATTAAAGTACTTCTGAAGATGGTTTTCAGGCCTCATTGATAACGTAGTCATGTTACCAGCTTCAGAAAGGAGTACTTTATTTGTGAAATTCTTTAGAAAATGGAAGTAAATCGGCACGAGTCAGCCTCAGAGCAATTTTTTCCTCAACTTTCTAAAAGCTGAGTGCAGTAAATGAGTGTGTCACTGCACAAACTGACCCTTAGAGAGGGAGCAGCCTCTAGCCTGCTCTGTTCAGACTCACCCATCTTCCAGCTGATGAGTTTGGACTTGGGCCAGAGTTGAAGCATCGCATAATTGTGGGACGTGATTAAAGTGGACCAAATGTCACAGGAGAAGATTTGTCGTCCTTTCTCCTATACTCACAAAATCTCTGCTTAGTGGCTAATTTAACAGAAATGGAATTGTGGGAGGGAGCTTGACACAAATCAATGTGGGATAACAGCCTAGAAGTAGAGGGGATTTGTAGAGTGACTCGTGCTCTGGACCTGGATGGAGCTGAGGGGGAGGCTGTACCTGCTGAAGTCTAGCTGGAACAAGCTGCATCCCAGGATGGGAGAAAGCCCCAAAGAACAAATTAGAACTCTGGAAACTATGAGGTGTTCAGTCTGGGGAAGAAGCTGGGTAGTTCAAACTGCAAATTAAAACCGCTCTTTAATGTTCAGAAGCCAAGCCAGCTGTTCTCAACAAGACATTGTGAGCCAAAGATGGGGATTGCCAGGCAGGCTGGGGGTTTGAGGACCTGCAGGTAGTTTAGGGCCAACAACAGCACATGAGGGCTCGATGTGGATGTAGGAGCATGGCAGAAACACTGGCAGAAAAGACTGGTCAGCTTGGCCGATTGCTTTTCACCAAAACATTTGCTGCAGCGCCTGCAGCAGGAGAGCTGGCACAGGTGCTGACATGGACTGGGGAGACGCTAGGAGACAATGTGACCTTCCTGTGTGTATGAAAAGCCCAGCAGCTGGCTTAAGATAAGGAATAAGAACAGTAATGGGGACCTTGCCAGCTTTTACAATTAATTTCACTGACTCCCTAAAGTGGTGACCTTTGTTTGGCTCTTTTTTCACATGGAGTTGTATAAAGCATCGGACACTGCAGCATCAGGAAGTGGTGTGTTTTCTGAGCAAACCCCTTCCTTTCAGACCCAGAAAGCTGTGCACACATCTTTGGGCACATGAAGCACCTCAAACAACTTCCATGAGCTAAAGACATGTGCCAAATGCAACCAGGTTGTACCAGTGTCACCAAACTATGCTTAGGCAAATCTGTGCCTTAAAACAACATTTTGTTTGCCATCCAGAATAGAGACACCAGAACATTAATGAACCCACCTTCAAAGAGGCTGCTGAAGTGTGAATGTTTGGCTTTTTTCCCTCTCTCTCTTTTTTTACTCCTGAAATTTTTCTTAGGTTGGAAAAATAATGTCCATGTTAAAAAAAAAACAAAATGAAACAAAACAAAAAAACAGAGATAGAAGACAGTTTAGGAGTCTTAAAGTGGCACTTTGCCTTAGTTCTGTTCCAGACCCCTTAAAATTATAATTGATTGAGCCATCCTCAACAGATTTTTTAAAAAACAAACAAGAAAGAAAGAAAGAAAATGGATAGTTTGATCAATGCCCTGTCTTTAATTCACTATTCATTCCAATTGATTTTCACTTCCAAGTTTCACTTCATCATGAAACACGGCATTGTGTTAAGGAAGTTGTAGGGGAACTTGTAGGTTTTGGCAGCGGGAGTGAGGGGAAACTGTGGTTTTTAGATTAGGGGAAGGTGTGGGAATCTGCTCTTTAGCTAGCGGTTGGAGCAGAAGGCCTTCTGCACTTTGCTTTTGTGCATTTTTATTGTTGTCTGGAAGAGGTGAGGAGGATGCAGAGGCACGAATGCACTCCCACTCCAGCCATGGTCCTTGCCCTGCCACGAGATCGCTCCACAGTAGCGATTGCATGGTGCCATCCCAACATCCCCAAGCCTCTCCCCAGCTCTCCCCTGCTCCCCTAACAGAGGTAAAGGAGTTCCAGGTACCATCCCATCCCCATACCCACTTTAGCTGCCTGGGGAAATGAAATTCTCTTTCCCAGCTGAGGCATCTCCATTTACAAGGCTGCCAAGCTTCTGAGGACTGCAGCTCTCAGGCAAACATATTTCCGGGTATTTTTTAGGGCTGAACTATATATTCTGTGGTTCAGTCTCATGAGATATGCAGGGCTTTCCATGGCAACCACAGATATAGCCGCCTTTTTAAAGAAACAGTGAGTAACAAAGATGAAAAGTTTACATGGATAAAATCAACCCGTTTATGGACATCAGAAAGCCCTTCCAAACAACCTCTGCTCCAAGGAATGAGAGTCTGTCCCCCCTAGGGAGCAGGTGTCAGGAAACAGCATGTGATAGACATCAGTCACACTCTTGAATACAATACGGAAAAAGGCAATTTGACAGTATGTGGAGCCAAGCAAAAACTCATCCTGTTTGTGCCTCACCTGTCTTTCCACCTCTTCAGCTAGCCCAGATAAGCCTGACCCAGTTCCCTCACCAGCACCTTGAGGGCTGCTTTTAAAATGCATTCATACTTATTCCCACAAAAAAAAAAAAAAAAAAAAAAAAAAAAGTGGCTTACCTGTGCCAAGCACACGTCCAGATTGGCAACATGACCACAGTCTCAGCTGATATCCATCACCTTTTTGCCTCCATGGTCAATGACCTCCATTTCTCTATATCTCCTTCAGGGATCACTTTTTCTATGAAGCTCAATGATCTTCTCTCAGCTATGTGGATAGTTGTCATTCTAGCAGCTTGTATATTTATAATGGTCTGTGAAGCACTTCATGCTTTGCAACTCCACATTTTTACTGAGAGATCATTTGGGAAGGTGTCTTTCCATTTTGGGGCTTGGTGATAAAAGGAATTATTTTGCTAGATATTGTATGTACTAGATATCTTCAAGGCTGGAATAGAGAAAAGAAGTCTTGACAAATTAAAGGGAAATTCAGTAAATGACAGAAACAAAAAGGATTAAAAGGCATTAACTTAAGATCACTGAAATCTCCAAATATTCTCCCAACAAATGGTATACAAATGGCTTTGCTGGTCCAGAAAGGTGTAAGGGAAAATACCTGTTTGGGGTGCATCTTGAAAAGCAGCTAAACTTCAGAGAATAATTCAGATAGATGATAAATTTAGACTACATAAAAGGAAAAAAATATTTACACAGAGGGTGTTGAGGACTGGAACAGGTTACCCAGTGAGGTGGTAGAAGCCCAATCCCTAGAAACATTCCAGGTTATATTGGACTGGGCTCTGAGCAGCCTGACCTAGTTGAAGATGTCCCTGCTTAATACAGGGGTGTTGGGCTAGATGACCTTTAAGAGTGCCTTCCAACCCAAACTATTCAAACATTCAATCATATTAAGAAACAAAACCCTAAGAGAAACCTTCCTCCTGGTAATTTGTAGTGGCTTGTCACAGAATCACAGAATCACAGAATAACCAGGTTGGAAGAGACCCACTGGATCATCGAGTCCAACCATTCCCACCAATCCCTAAATAATGCCCCTACCGGAGTTGGTGGAGTTGGTACTATGGCAGACAGCAGAAATCTCTCCATTGACAATTTTTCTTATTGCCAGTATAACTGTGTACTTTTGAGCTGCCATCTCCCACCATCCAGAATTGAGCCAGAGAAGTCATAGAATCATAGAATGGTTTGAGTTGGAAGGGACCTTAAAGATCAACTAACTCCAACCCCCTTGCCATGGGCAGGAACACATCCCACTACACCAGGCTGCCCAAGACCCCATCCAACCTGGCCTTGAACACTCTGAGGGATGGAGCATCCACTGTTTCCCTGGGCAACTTGTTCTGGTACCTCACCACTCTCATAGTGAAGAAATTCCTACTTCTATCCAGTCTAAATCTGCCCCTCTCCAATTTATACCCATTGGCCCTAGTCTTACCACTACAAGACTTTATAAAAAGTTCCTCCCCAGCATTCTTGGAGGCCCCCTTCAGGTACTGGAAGATTAGTATAAGGTCTCCTCTGAGCCTTATCTTCTCCAGGCTGAACAACCTAAACTCTCTCAGCCTGTCTTCAGATGGGAGGTGCTGCAGCCCTCAGATCATCCTTGTAGCCCTCCTCTGGACCTGTTCCAACAGCTCCATATTCTTCTTATGTTGAGTATCCCAGAACTGGACACGGTACTCCACATGAGGTCTCCAAGAAAGGTACAGAGGGGCAGAATCACCTCACTCAACCTGTTGGCCACGCTTCTTTTGGCACAGCTCAGGATATGGTTGGCCTTCTGTGCTGCAAGGGTGCATTGTGGCTCATGTCAAGCTTCCCATTACTCAGTGCTGCAAGTCAATGCTTAACCCCAGCTCCAGGAAGCTAAAAGATTAGACTCCCTAAATTTTTGATTTGCCTGAATTGATTTGTCCTCACCAGTGAAAGATGAGGATTCATCTCGACAGTTTCTGAGAATTCTCTGCTTGGCTCTCCATACCTACTCACACCACACAAAGAGCTGGAGTACCCAAACCAAGAGCTGCCCCAGCTACACTCCCTGGTGCACACAGCTCCAAATGCATAATAATAGTCACTCATGTCCCACAGACATTGAGAATTTTGGCCTAAAGTAGCCTGGAATTTACCCCTGGGAATTCAACCTCAGAATCTTGAGGAAGCACCCTTACCAGAATGAGAAACACCCAATTCCATAGGAGGCCAAATAATTACTCTCCCTGCATGTTTTACCTTCAAAATACGGGTGTGGTCATTTGGAGAAGTTTGTATAAAAAGCAGTGAAGATTTGTTTGATACCGGTCAGAGGATTCAGTCCAGTGACATGATGCACTGAGTAAGTAGCTTAAAGCACTTGGGAAAGCAAGTTACATGATTTGCTCAGAGTCATATGGAAACAAATGACAGAACCAGCAGCAGAACCCTGGCATCCTAACTTCCAGTTCTGAGCCATAACCACAAAACTCTCCTTCCTTCCTCCCACGGCTGCTCTTGTGCAGCTTCACTGGGGGAGGGGAAAAAGCATTCAGTGCTTACTAACTGGAAAATGAGCTCAGCAGCAAAAGCAATTTTTGTTTCCAAACTTTTAAACTACTAAAAGTCAAGGGAGGGAAGGGGTAAACCTATATAAATGGACAATCTACAGTGTTCTGCGAACTGGAATATACTATAATCTTTATAAGGGAACTGTTTTCCATCTATAATATGCATTTATCGTCGCAAAATGTCTGGAATAAGAACGACAATAAGTTGTTATTGTAGCTCCTTTGAAGTCTGCCAAGCTCCTGCAAGATGGGCAGCCTGAAGACTGGCTCTGGAAAAACCTTCTCTTCATTTGAATATTAAGAGGGCTAATAAAACAAAGAGGACATGGTAAGTTCTGGAGGTTCTTCTTTAGTTGCCAAGGGACAATTTGGATGTGAGCATGGTTTTTAACAGCTCTCTTCACTCTAGTCTGTTAGTTGTGCTTGCAGAACCAGTTGCAAAGAGCATCTCCTGCTGCTTCACAGATTAATTACTCAATGTTTGGATGAAGTGCTGTTTCAGTGCTAAGTGTTATTACTTCCAGCAGCCCCACTCTGCAACAAATGCAAACAGCCACTTTGAGAAGGCCATCATTGCTTCTGCAATAGCTCCATATTTCTCAAAGCAATGTCCTGTCCTCTTCTTCAGCAAGTGACATTTCTACATAAGGCTGGAGATACTGGCCAGCAAGCATAAGCATGGTCAACACTACATGGTGATGCAGCATTTTGTGCATGCCAACAGACTGAATAGCAGCCCTCAAGGGACAAATCCTGGTTGCTAGCATACACTGGATCCTGTCTCCCTGCTCTTGTTACCCAGCTTAGCTACCCAATGTGCTTTTGTTCTTGCACCTTCAATTTGCTGTTAAATTGGACCCTGTATAATGTTACCTATGGAATTTGTACAGCCAACATGTCTAACAAAACTAATAGGTTAAGTTGATGGCTGTCTTACATTCAGTCGCGATTGTATGGATTCTACCATGATGGTGGCTCACTGCAGAGCATCTCTAGGGCCTGATCATACAAACCAGGAGCTTAGGGTCAAGAATATCTACTTCTGAACTCCCCACAATGGTGGATAAGGAAAGCAACAACACAGAGCAATTTATGTGTTTTTCCACAGTCCTTGGGACAATGCTGTCTTTTCTGTAAAAGTCCATATATTTCTTTTACAGTAGAAAATCATAAAAAGCCAGCATCGTCATTTTCTGCACTCAAGAGACATGACCTGTTGTCAGCCTGAATGTTCCCTTTCCTCCAGCTACCTTGAACTCCTGTTTGCACTGATATCCTGACAAGATCCTGGGAATATGCAGCTCCACTTCTCCCTTGTTGGGGCTTTATTTAAAAGAATAAACTTGGCAGTTTTCCCTCCTAGATGTGCTGTGAATGAGCCCATGCACATTCATCATCATTTCCAGGACACAGAGAAGGGGAGTATGAAGCAGATCAGCATCAGTCCTTGTTTTCTCACCATCTTTATAGTAGGAGTCTTGGAGAAAATAGGAAGCAGTTCTGAGACCTGAGATTCCTCTTTATGTTTCTACAGGAATTTCCTATAAAATTGGGTGTGTATTTTCCAAGGAAATGAGTTATTCACTCAATACTTGTGTTGATAAAGTCCTATGTAGAAGAGAGATGGGAAATGAACGCTCATAGAAAATTATATCTATCCACAGGAAACTTGTATTAATGCAAGGTCAACACCCTTTGCTGGAATACATGTGGAAAAAAATTCATCTCACTTTTATACTGCTCACTGAATTATTATATTCCTATAAGAAGCATTACAGAGAAGACAGAGCCAGACTTCTAAGAGTTATGTGGCAAAGGAGCAACAGGCAACTTGATCTAACTTTGAAGCAGGCCCCACTTTGAGACACCTCCATCAGTCTCTGCCAAGCCCAGTTATTCTATGGTTCTACAATATTTAAAATTAAATGCATGCTATGGAGAGTGTCTGCTAAGAGGTAACATGCTTGTTAAAGATGCTTGATTTTTTTCAGTACTAAGCTTCTATTTAAAATAATTGATGTCTCCCCAAAATTATCCCTGAAATTTTCGCTATTTAGCTCAAGGTTTCCCTGGTTTTCTTCAGAATTCAAAATTAATCAGCTGTCTCTGCATAAGAGCATAAGCTCATTAGAAATAGTGTGTTGTGTCAGATCCATCATCCATCTTTCCATCATTGACTGTAGGCAATGCTGTTTGGGAAGAACACACAAGCACAGACACTACCTGTGGTTTATTTTCCTCATACTCCCTCAGCACTGACACTTACTGTAATGAGGATGTTCAAGTTCCCTCTGGTTGCTGTTTATGGCCTGTTTCGGTCTCCTGTAGTGGCAATGCTAGATGTTCAGTACAACCTACGTAAAGCAATTTCTTTTATGCATTGGTTTCAATGAGTATTGCGTAGTTCCGTTATTGTAGGAAGTGGTCAGTAGTCAAGCTGTTCTGTAGTCATTCAGAGTGTGCCCACCACCTCCCTGAGGTTATCAGTCCCAATCTATCTCCCTTCAGCTTTTTCTGCAGCCAGAAAAGATCCAGTATTTCTAGTTCCTCATCATAAGGCAGCTTCTTCAGTTCCTAGGTTATTTTAGTTGCCTTCCTCATCACTTCCTCTAACTCTTTAACATCCTTGAGATGCAGAAATCAGGATTACACATGACTTAGAGCGTGGGAGCATCAAAACTGTAGCAGCAAAATGACTCTTTGTCATGATTGCAATATCCTTCCTGATGAGCTCCAGCATTTTACTGACTTTTTTATTTCCACTTAGCATTAAGTCAACAATTTCAGAGGGCTGTCAATAATGGCTCCAAGCCCTCTTTTCTGAGTTGTAACAGCATCTTTACTTTTTTTTTTAAAAGTCCATACAAATATATGAGTGAGAAAGCTCTGCAAGCAGGTGGTGTAAAATCAAGAGAACAGAAAAACATTTAACTCATTTTTAAATAATGAGTTGATAAGCTAAAAAATCAAAATAACTACCTTGGGACTACAATAAAAATAAGGCTTAACAGCGCAAATTTAATTCTATGCAATATTGGTAAATGAGATGTCATCTTCACCTACATTATCACATTTTAACTCTCAAGTAATATGTTTACTCTATTACTGGAGCTCGGTTTGCATTTCCTTGTGGAGTTGCATCTCATTCTATGTACTTTTTCCTTGAAAATTTTCTCACACTTTGCTTTCAGTCTTTAGAAGAAATTAGGCGCTTGCTGTAAAGATGCCTGAAGTATTAATATTATTGTGGCATGTTATAGCCACATACATGTGTTTTACCTGGATAATAGTGATATTCCTGACATGCTTTCCCCCCTTCCACATCCAGCACATAAGCACGATGGACCTATTTCTCCTGCAGAGTTTCCATTTGTCAGGAGCCATACCTGAAGAAGATGGCTTAGTAGGCATGGGAGTGTTGGTTTGAAAGTTGGGCTTGATGACTTTAGAGGTCTTTTCCAACCTTAACAATTTTATGATTCTGTGATAAGATAGAAAATACCCTTAAGGTGCACAGATCTACTCCAGGACTGAACCAAAGGAGGGTGGACTTCTGTGTGAAAATTAGATGAACCATAATCATCATACCAAAAGCAGTACAGAAATGTACCGTGCATTAAGCACTAGTACATTCACAAGAAAAATGTAAGCAAATAATAAGGTAATTGAGTATTATGACAATGAACATACTTAAAAAAAGAGTAAGAAAAAATTTACTGAGCAGTATCTGAGGCTAAACTAAAGAAATATGCTTACTGTTTTGTGTTTATGCCAACATTCAGTCACACCATTCTACTGCTTGCACAGGCAAAGCTAATTCTCAGTATTTGGTAGCTGCTGAGTTCTGAGCCATGGATTCTGCAGTCTGATTTTTTAGTGACTTTGATTTTTTCATGACCTACAATTATGAAACATTTGCTCTAAAGGGCTCTTAGTAGCTTATCACATTGCTGCCTCTTTGTTGTCATAAAATGGGAACATATACAACCTAAGGCTAAAAGCTGCTCTGCGGTGGACAATGGATGAGTTACTAGAGAGAAAGCCTTGTAGCCAACTTATTTGAAAATCTGCCTCCGGGTCCTGAACAGAAATTAAAATCCTCTTATACTGACTTATCAGCTTGTAAAATAAAAGTTAAGGTGGGTGAAAGGTAGATTCATCCTTCCTGGGATGCAAGAATCTCTCACCTGATGCTGCAAACCTGAAGGCTGGGCTGCCACACTATGCTGAAGGGATGCTGGAAACAATATGAGAATGGAAAACTCCATGGTCTTCAGCATCACTGAGAACAGCCCTGTCTCTTATAACTCAATTTTGTCCTCCTGTGAGAAAGTGCAGGTCACTGACACACTGGCAGCGTGCTGCTGTGGCAACAGCATTCCCTCTCTAAATGCACACTCCCACTCCCAGTGAACTTAGTTGAAATTCCTCTGGTAGGGAATAACTTTGTGATGTGACAGCAACAAAAAGCACACAGCCAAATACCCCAAGGGACCAGAAAGAAGGAGTCACATGTAATTGCTGCTAATTATGCCTGCAATGACAAATCTAAAAAGGATCTCAGATAACACAATAGCATTTAAACTCCAGATGAAGAATTGCTTGCTTCTGGCAAAGACCAAATTCCTAGCCTGGAGATTTGCCTATCCCTTGCCCATGCCAAATATGGAACCAATGCCTTTGCCTAGATGAAGGGAAATCTCCCTCCAAAACACCATTTTTTAAAGACCTTATCTTCACTAAATAAGATATTTCTCTTTTTCATCCACTAAATGGTTTTCTCAGACATACACAGAATGCCAAGGCTGATCCTAGAAAATGAGCTGTGCTGGAAAAGACATGAGAAGCCAGAGGAGTTAGGACCCTGATGACTGCAGTGAGGCCACCTGTAAGCAATTAGCTCCTGCCTGAGCTAGGATGTTCTCTCCTCTGCCTTTGAAATCACTGTGCCCAGGCCTGCCTGTGCTACACTTAGAGTAACTAACTTTTTTAAAAAAAAAAGGTTTATAATAACCATACTAGCATATTCATATCAGAAACCCAGCTACATGTGAATGAAGCACATCTATTCTCAAGCTGTGAAGTCATTTAGTCTGAACACTGTACTAGCAAGGAGAAGAAATATTTGTTTACTTTATGATTTCAGGATCAAGACCTGAAGTGGCTGTGGCAGGCACTGCTGCTGCCATAACCGTCAGTGATTAAAATGAGATGATGTTTATCCACTGCCAGAGCTGAAACAAGCTGTTTAAAAGGGAAGCTTGTTTACAGCACAGTAGTACCTAGATTTCCCCGAATGTACTCCTTTTTCCAGGACCCGTCTGCTGTGTGGTGTGCAAAACTGCTTCAAAGTAGCTCAGCATGGACAGTACATTACTTGGTGAGGACAAGCAGCCTGCTTGACTCTAACATCCTTCCTTTCCTTTCCATTTAGCAAAATTGTAACATCAAACAGGAAAGAGAATGACTGTGGTTATGTTTTCAAAGGTGATGTGTTATGAGAATATTTAGTTTTTTCTCTCCCAGCAAATTCCAATTGTCAGAGGTTGCCAATGGTTGGAGGTGTCAAACAGTAGGAAGAATAGTCACACACAAGGAGTCACACATACACCCTTGGTGCTGGGAGAGCAATTCTTTGTGGAGATGCAGCCTGACTTAGAGATGTCATACCAAGTGTGTCAAGGCAAACTTCAGGGACTCCTACAGCTCAAGCAGAAAAAGCTTTATAAACACTACAGTATTTTAATATGAAGGTACTGTCAATGACACTACTGTCTACACCTGGTGGAGAACTGGTATTACATCAGTAATGCTTCCTGGCTCTTTCTTGGTCTGAGGACAGCTCTGACCAGCTCAGCTTCGTGTGCCTTTCTGAACCTATGATGTGCCTCACTTTTTTTTGCTGTGTACCCTGTATGTTGCTCAGTTAGTGGTGTTTGTATCTTTGCAAAAAGAACAGGACAGCAACCCTCTCAAGAACTGCAACTCTATCTTCCACATTCAGCTTGTGCTATTTATTTTAGTCCCATTGGCTTTCAGTAGTACAACATGACAATAGCCATCATAAAAGAGACTGTCAGCTTTGTTTGTCTCTGCTGGGAGAAACATCTCATAATCCATGGCCTGGCTACTGCTATAGCAAAGTTAACAGTATAGCAAACAGCCTGTACTCCATTTCCTTCAAATTTATTCTGTTTCCATGAGGAAAACTGTTTGTGTCTTGTATTAACACCAGTCTGTGCCTTGCCATTCATGGGCATGCAAAAACAAGTGATGTTATTCCACAAGCCCATATCATACTCAGCTGCAGACACTGCTCTAGTTCATTTGGAAAAACACACATCACATCTGGCCAAGACTGGTATTCCTTTTATTAAAAACAATGGGCTACTTTTTGGTCTGACTCCTGTTTTGCTAAAGCTGTGCAGCTGGTAAATATAATGCATGTGAGTATTAAATAGTGCTTTCTCTGTGCTCATGTGAGCACACGCATGTGGGGAATTGGCAAGTCTTCCTGCCTTGAAAGACAAAGGAAAGTATTTGAGCTTGGGACAACACAAGAAGAACTTGGACAATTGGATGAATTCGTGAGCAAGAAGGAAGTTGTTTCTGCTGTGCTGTGAAATGTGGCCAGACAGCTGTGGGCAAACTTCTTACACACACAGAGGAATAGAAATAAATCAATCACTCTTTGCCTTAGCCATGATATTCATCTAGCAAAATAACTTTCACAAAATAACATAACTGCCAATGCTGTTCTGTATAAGCAGTCCACAGAAAAGTTAGCCCTTAGAAGCCATGTCTGACAACAGGCGGTAAATGAGATAAGCAAAATGATGGTAAAAGACTCCCTACATCTGCCTTAGAACCTTACAGCTGCATTGCAGCTCTTCTTGACAACAACAAACTCCAAAATAAACCATGTTGAACATGAAGAGTAATTTTCCAGGGTTGAGCAATACTCTGTCCATTGCAGTTACATTTGACATCTGCTAGCATCCTCACCAGGCTACAGCAGCACATCTTGCTGGAAGAGAAGGACTAGGACTGCCTTGTTGGTCAAGTCTTCTTAGACTGGCAGTTATATTGGCAAAGTTCTGTTACATTTCTTTAATAAAAACCTTTCCCTTTAAGGAAATAGCCTTTACCCTTAAAAGACCAGATTTTTCCATCAAGAGCATCTTTATCAGGGACCAGGAGAGCAGCACAATTAAAGCCAAAATCCTGCACCCAGCCCCTATGTGACTAAGCAGGCAGAAGGGCATCATGAAGGTAGAGTTCACTTGGGATGTGCTTCAGCTAGGGTAAAACTCCAGGGAAAATGTGAATGCCAATGTGATTGAAAGAATAAACAGATCAGTGTTGTGCTTTCTGAATTCCTACCGAAATAGGAATACGAATCCCTATCCTCACTGCAAGTAGAGATGAAGGCTGCCTCTTCTCTACCACCTTTGTGGACCACTATTTAATTTTTTTGCTTTAAATAAAGTCCAGTACAACACCAGGACCAAAATAACAAAGATGAGGCCTGTCTTCATTGATATGCAGTTCCTTGGCCTGAGGCATTATCAGAAAATACCTGATTGTGACATTTTGAAACTGAGTTCCTAACCCAAGAAGCCGAACCCTCCTCCATGAATTTCACCTGTTATCCTCTTTCATTGGTCTGTCTTGTAGTCAGAAGGGCTATTTTCTCCTCCACTAAACTCACTGCAACTGGATATTAAAAAACATTGGGCACCTTAATCGTGACATCTACTATAAATGTCAATTCTGTTAGTTCTTTCTGTGTGTTCCAACTCAACAGAAATCTCACAGTAGTTATTATTATCATGGACATATTCCACAGCATTGAATTGCTTTTCATTGCATTACATCCAGAAATCTTTCTCCCTCAGATCTTTGTGATGTTGCCATGAGTCTGCAGTAAAAAAATACTGCACCTTACAGAGAAGGAAAGCAAAATATTTAGGGCAACTTAGATTAAATCAAAATGAAATGAGACTTTGTTTGGCAGCCACATGTTTCTTTTAAGTTTAATTGTGCAGAGGAAAAAAGAAAAGCCCTTAATGTTTAAGATTTTGCTCAGCCTGTGATCTGCAACTTTGGTAAGCTGAGTCAAGCAGGTGTTTTGATTGAGAAACTAGGTCAAGTTTCCCTGAGATGTGGGCAAGGCCTTAGATGTTCTTTAGCATCACAAGAGTCTGTGATACTTCCAAGCTCTGTAGTGAGGGAAAGACACAAAGACGGAGCTGTTCTTGTGTGGTTACCAAAGTAGACAGTGCTAGTAGCTGAGAAAATTATCTACAGACCTTTAATTTGCATCTCTTCCCTCCCTGTCCCTAGGAAATCAGCTGCTGAGAGCTGAGGTAAGGTGCCCTCCCAAAAGAACTAATTTGCATCTAGCAGAAAGCAATAGAAAATGAAGGAGGCTTTCACTAGTTCTCTGAATTTCATGTGCCACTTATTTAATAAAAATAAAATTAAAAAAAAAAGAATAGGTGTAGTACATAAAGCATCACAGAACCTGCAGGAACATGAAAATCAGTTTCTTCAAAGTAAGTCCAGATACATCATATGGGACATCAACCAGATAGGGTTTCTTTCTCCATCAGAGGCATCTGCGTCTTCTCTGACAGACAGAAGACCATCATGAGGCCATCTGGAACCTGAGTTCATTCTGCACCAATGCAAAGAAGCACTGAGAAACCATTCCTGCCATATTGAGCCCAACCAGAAACCACCTCACTTCACCTCAGATGGGAAGCTGGATCACACCAAGACCAAGAGAGGTCCTGGCAGTGTTTCTATCAGGTTGCACAACCTAGCCATGGCCAAAAAGAAAACCCATTGAGCCCTGTAGTTTTGAACAACCTAATTTCCTGATCTTTTCTGATTTCCTCCTTTTCCATGTATGCACTTCCTTTCAGAGCTGAGCAGAGCAGGCCAGTCAAGCACTGACCTCCAGGTTCTACCCTGCTGTGGAGGCAGAGGGACAGCAGAAGGGATCAGTGCAGCTCCACAGGCCCAACACAACCACCTTCTTCTCCTTCTCTCAACTGCAAGTGACACTGGACTACAGATATCCCAGCCATCTGACTGGACCATGCAAGAGCGGCATTTCATATCATGTCATGGATGTCAAATGCCCCACAAAGCAAAACCCCCATGGAATATGAATTAGAGGACTCCAAGTGCTGCATCTTGACAATTAAAAGATGGAGAAGCAAAATGACTGCTAATTGGGCCAAAACCCCTTTTTATTAGGTTATTGCTGCTACCCAGTGGTCTGTCATTTCCAATCCATTTCAGCTATTGATTGAAGGATCTGGTCATGTCTCAGCAGTCTCTCCATTCACAACTTGCTGACCCAGCTATGCTGGTGATAAAACATTTCCAGACAAAAGCTCACTCTTGACTCTGTGCCTCTAACAGAAAAACAGAATGAGCCTGTAAGCATGACCCTTCCCCATGCACACAGCACATGACTCACCTTATTCACAGATCTCTTTCCCAGAATAATAAGAGAATTAAAAAAAAAAGGAAGTACAGCAAGAACAAAACCTCAGAAACACAGTAGGAAAATAAGCAAGCACTGAAGATGCAAAATCAACAGCTACAGACAGCTCTACAAATCTTCATTACAATATCGTCACATAACATTATCAAAAAAAAAAGCCTTGAAAATACAGACGACAGCACAGTGTGGTGTGAGTTAGTGTTTGCAAGAAAACAGTGAATATCAGCATCCAGGAAACTACCATTAGTGGAATGTCAGGCCACATTCATGCTGCAAACATCTTAGTGACCCGCAAAAAGCATCCAAGGGAGAAGGTAAATGAGCTTCTGAGATTCATGTCACTGCAGCTTATACTCTGCTAGCAGCTAAGTTAAACTCAGTTGAATACCTCTGCTGAGATTCAGCTCACTGCCATCAAGCCTCCCATGAGCAGCAGCCATGAAGAGCCACATCTCACCAATACTACTGCTGGCAGTAAATGAAAAGTTGGCTCCTGGATTAGCCAGAAATTTAAAGGAAAGGTGGGATTCATCTGAAGAGATGAAGGTAACTAGGATAGGGAAAAGCGCATCTCGTCTTATCACTGAGTCTCCACTACTAATGAAATGAGGGGAACTGGCACCTGAAGGCAGCAATTCACATATCCTAAAGCAAGCAGCAGATCTAGGGGAGCCTGGAGGGCTGATGTCTCCACATTGGCAATGCAGGGAGGAGACTGGACAGGTCAAGTGTAGATGTCAAACAGGAGGTGACAATTTCCATTCCAACATTCTGGCATACACTGCAATACAGCTGGCCATTTAAATAGAAGTCACCAAAGAACTGGAGGAATCAAAATATGTTGCCAGACTGGTCAGTGTTTGTCTGGTTTCATAATTCTTCTTACACCTTCATTCTTTTATTTCTTGAAACAATGGGGTTTACTCCACTTTGCTGGGGATACTCACCCAAAATCTGACATTGAAAAAACATCAGGTGAAATATATGGAGGAGAAAGAAAAGCCTGTTCAGAAAAATAGCAAAATGAAACTGCCTTGGCAGCCATTAGCTTTTCACACTTGTGTTTGCAATGATAAATTCCCTGATCAATTCTGGAGTGCTGAATACATGGAAAGCACTCGTTTTATTCCATGGCAGAACTAAGTCCAAATAAATGCCAGCTGCCCTCATGTGAGCCCCCTCCCACCACCACCCACCCACACTCTCTCTGAAGAGTCCATACTGTGCAAATTTGCACCAACAGTTCTCCTGATGCAATCATAGAATCATAGAATCACCAGGTTGGAAGAGACCCACTGGATCATCGAGTCCAACCATTCCCACCAATCTCTAAACCATGCCCCTCAGTACCTCATCCACCCACACCGTAATCACCTCCAGGGAAGGTGAGTCAACCACCTCCCTGGGCAGACTGTTCCATTGCCTAATGACCCTTTCAGTGAAGAATTTTTTCCTTATGTTGAGCCTGAACCTCCCCTGGTGGATCTTGAGGCCATTCCCTCTTGTCCCTGTCACTTGGGAGAAGAGGCCAGCACCCTCCTCTCCACAACCTCCCTTCAGGTAGTTATAGAGAGCAATAAGGTCTCCCCTCAGCCTCCTCTTCTCAAGGCTAAACAACCCCAGCTCTCTCAGCTGCTCCTCATAAGGCCTGTTCTCCAGCCCCTTCACCAGCTTCGTTGCTCTTCTCTGGACTCGCTCCAGAGCGTCAATATCCCTCTTGTGGTGAGGGGCCCAGAACTGAACACAGTACTCGAGGTGCGGTCTCACCAGTGCCGAGTACAGAGGGAGAATAACCTCCCTGGACCTGCTGGTCACGCCGTTTCTGATACAGGCCAAGATGCCACTGGCCTTCTTGGCCACCTGGGCACACTGCTGGCTCATGTTCAGCCAGCTGTCGAACAACACTCCCAGGTCCTTCTCCTGGCAGCTTTCCAGCCAGGCTTCTCCTAGTCTGTACCTCTGCTTATGGTTGTTGTGCCCCAAGTGCAGGACCCGGCATTTGGCCTTGTTAACCCTCATGCCGTTGGTCTCAGCCCAGCAGTCCACCCTGTTCAGATCCCTTTGCAGAGCCTCCCTACTGTCCAGCAGATCCACACTTCCACCCAGCTTGGTGTCGTCCGCAAACTTGCTAAGGGTGCACTCAATGCCTTCATCCAGGTCATTGATGAAGACATTGAACAGGGCTGGACCCAGCACTGAGCCCTGGGGAACCCCACTTGTCACTGGCCTCCAGCTGGAAGTCCAGCAAGGGCGGGCAGGGAAGACTTCTGCTGCCATTACAAAGGCAGAATGTGTTGTATTTATGCCCACAAGGAGAACTACTCACTAGACACCATCCCCATTTCCCAAAACAGGCAACAACTTTGCTGCTATGTGGTTTGTGCTGAAATCCTAAAGCCTCCTCCTTCAGCAGCTGAGCAGACAAACCGTAGGCTAGTCACTTTCTCTGTATTTCAGTTTTCCTCTTAGCAGAGGGGATGACAAAATTGCCAGAAGAAATGCTTTCCATCTTGCTGCTGTTCTTCGACTTTCAAGATGTCCCCATCAAATCCACTGATTCAAATAATTTGAGTTCTGAATTTCCTGACTCAGCAAATTTGAATCAGCTTTTCACAATGATGCAAGGAGTAAAAATGTGCTCTTTGTCAGAGAGAGGAAACGGGGAGCAGCACTAGGCTATCTGTATGCCGCATGAGTCAGCCACAGTTTATGCACCTGCTGTGACTTACAAGTCTGAATGAACTGAATGTACTCGGAGATGCTGCTTTTGCAAACAGATGGATTTTCTAAATCCTGCTAATATTTCCATGTGTAAGAACAACAAAAAAGAACCATGTCCACGTGAGTATCAGATCCACTTACCCTTATAGATTTTAGAATAGTAGCTTCATTTGACTCAGGCGAGAGATGTAAATAGATTCATCGTAGAGCAGGCACCATGATTGTGTTTGTGAGAACAGTGACTTTCAGGAAATTAAATTACAAATTAGCTGCTCCAAGGTGCAAGAAGGAGAGAGATGTGTGCCTCTAAATACATGTGGGCTATGAAGGGCTCAATTCAGCCACACTCCAGCAAAACAACCAGTTTAGGGATAGCACAGGGGCTGCGTGCATAAACTGCTTGTTGTGGACTCTCTCAATTACAGGGTTTTATTGCAATAAAAAAGCTACTGGAATGTTTTGTTCTCCTAAGATTTAAGCAGCTTAGGCAGGGAAAAATTACATAACCTGTTTGCTGTGCAAGCTTCAGTATTTGATGTGTACTGAACAGCTTTTTCTTCATGCATACACAGTCACCTTTTGCATGTGATAGTGGCAGAGAAGTAAACAGGGAAGCTGGGTCCAATAAGAAGGGGAAAGGGGTCCTGGGAGCTGCTGCTGTGAATACATGAGAAAAAGACAGATGGGGGAGGGGAGGTAGGAGAAACACAGCCTGTGTGTCAGCAGTTTACACATGAAATCACTGAAATAATTCCATTCACCTAGACAGAGAGGCTACCATGTACACTGTTACCCACTGAATGTGCTGGCTGTCCTAAACTGACCCTAAATAAACAGCAAAATAAGGCAGAAATGGAAAGCAGCAAAGGTTAGGGAACTTGAGCCATCACAGCAAGACCTCTAGAAGTGGCACGCAGCCAGCCTTCATTGGTGGGCTTAAGCATGACCATGGTTTGGTAGGACAAGGTGGAACTCCTAAGAAATTGCTCCATTTTGTGTAATTGCAAAGGGACCCTCACACTGGTAGGTACTCTGATGCTCAGGCAGGGAGATGACAGTCCAGATGTGACCCCACCGCCTGAGTGCAAAGGAGATTAGCAGAGGTTGCATTCAATAGGCTGAACCCAGCTTTCAGACCCACCTCTGTTTAAAGAGGCTTAATGGCCCTGTACTTCCTTGCTGTGATCATCAGTTATTGAATGCTAGAAACCCACTTTATACTGTAAAATCTTAGCTGTTGTTATCAGAATTTATTATGTGGGCAATTAACATAGGCAATCCCATTACTGCTAATGGGGTTTATCTGAGTAAATCTCACATGTGTTATTCTTCTAGAAAAACAAGTGATCAACTTTTTGGCTTGGCCCAAGTTTCCAAAGATAAATGCATTCACTCATTTATTACTAACCACACAGCTTGAGGCCATGTGGTGTGAGTATAAACAAGCTGAACAAATGTCTAATATGGGAAGGAATAAAATGTTAAAGCAAAAATTGGATTTGGTGATCTCTTTGCAGCCAGTGAGACAGATATTTCATTGCCAGTTCTGGCTATGTAAAGTAGTATTTGTGTAATTAGCACTTCATGACCGGACTTTGTTTCTTTTCCTTCTCAATCATTAAAGCCACTTAGATCCGCTCAGAATATATTGACATATAGGGCTGAATATATAGGCAAGCAAATCAGAAGCCACAACAGCCTACTCAGGCTTTGTTTATTTCTCTGTATCGGCATGTTGTAGACATTGCCAGATGAAGATGTCTTCAGCAGAGTAGGGTAAAGGACAAAGAACAAAGAGATGGGGCAGTAGCTGAGCTGTTACTCCTCAGAAATACAAAGTCACATGGTTACACACATCCAGTGGAGGACAACCAATGGGATGCTGCTGTTAAAACCTGCAGAGCAAGACTGCGTTTCATGCAGAGGGCTCAATATCTCTCTGCACCATGGGTACGTATGCCTTTTAGCACAGCTTACATCTATTATTTTGCTTTTGTCTATAGTCTGTAGCACTTCCCAGTCCTGGGAGATTTGACCTTTTGCTAACAGTCATTCTGCTATAAGTGGTGCTCAAAGTGGTGCTCTTGAGTACCATGGCTGGCATTTTCAAAGATGTGTAGGGGAGTTAGGTGCTTACCACCTGAGTTTTTTCAGGAAGAGAAGACTGCTAATTCCTTTAGTTATGCCTGCTTGTAAGAAAAGAGGCTCTCCACACATGGTGAGCAGCAAGGATGATCTCAGGCACGCTATGAACTGGCTCATGTGAGCACACTTATGTCCCTGCTCATCATTTGGCCCAGGGCAAGATACATGTAGGCTTTGTGCCAAAATCACTGCAGAGATTCTTGTTCTGTGGGAGGAAAAGAGAACAAGCTACAGATATTGCTAAATATTCATCTAGCATTCAAGAGAAATGCATAGATGCATCTTGAGTTGGTTTCCATCTGTTAGTGACGGTCCCAAGTGCTGTTACAGGAAGCCGAACCCAACTGGCTAACTCATCCCCATTGCATTATGCCTCCAATGCCAAAGCAGAAAGCCTGTTTCTTGACCCAGGTCTGTGTTACCAGGCAAACTGTCTGTCTGAGCAATGGGCTTCATCATGAGCAGGAGGAGTGCCAGTGCTTTGACAACAGGACCCTTTGCATGTTCTTAAGGGCAATGAAGTGATACTGCTCACATCCTTTGAGCTCTGCACCTCCAAACCAGAACAGCTTCATCCTTGCTACTTGCTGCCCCATTGCTGTCCTCAGAGCTGTGCCACAGCATCTGTGGCAACCGTGATTGGTAACAGGCCAAAACCTTTGAGGGAATGTGCTAATTAATAGTCAACAGGATCTCCAGCCTGTGCCCTGGCCCCATTTATCTCACTAGACTAAGTGTAGCCAAAGGGCCTGACTCGGGAGTCAAGCCCTTTGGACTCAGGAGTTCAAAGTTGACTTTTCTTTGTGCTGTGGGTTGTGCTGAGCCTTTAAGTCTAAACTGTTAATTCCCAAAGGACCTGAATTCCCACCTAGTTAGTAAGGGAGTCTGGAGACCACATAGTATACCACTACAGCCCATTTTCACTAGACAGGCAGTGAGCCCAGGTGGCTGGTTTTGATATAAAACATGTTTTCCCTATTTTTGTCACTCCCTCCTTGCCACTCATGTGTTTGCTTCACCCAACTATGACTCCGTCCTTATTGCAGCCTGACTGTGGCCATGACTGCAGATGATACGGAGAACAGCCATAAATACAGCGCTTAATACTCAATTTTGATCCAATACACTACCACAGAGCTACACAAAACAATAACATAAAACTGGGTACACAGTCAAGGAAATGGAGAGAAATCTCCCTAAATCCAGCTTTGAAATATGGGGAAAATAATCCACTAAACCCACTTTATTTCTGGTTTTGCATTTCCGATTGATAATACCGTAGGTGGACATGCAAAAAAATTGTAGGTGTCCTGCTGAATTAAACTTGGAGGCAACTGGTGATGCTGAGTTACATTATAAATAACGTCTGTCTAAAGCAGTTGAATTCATTCCTGTAACACCTTTCTTTTTTCTTTTTTTTTTTAAACCCTGCTGCCAAGCACAACAAATTGATAGAACTCCCACTCACTATAGCAAATTTTGGATTGGGTCCTGCAGGACTAGCCCACATAAGCTCTACAGACCAAGGACTTGCACACAGCAGTAACAGATTAATGAATCCTTTTCTGTGACCGAGTGTTTGCCGACAGGGGTTAAGTTTGCATGGCCAAGCACTAACAGACTTAAGTCATCATCTTAATAGCTGGCACATCCATCATATTGGAAATGAAATGAACACATTTGGCCACCTAGAGATGAAAATTATTAATAAAGAAAAAATAAAAGGCAGATGACTGAGCAAGTAAAGCGAAGAAACCATATGAAGGGTATGGGACTGTTGTTCAAAGAGTCTTGCTGGAGAGTTTGTGGATCCAATGAGCGGCATGTGCTCTTGCACAAACACATCACACTGACAAATGAGCCCAGTGTTTGATTTCCCTTTGAGCACTGGTATCAAAGCTGAACTGCTGACACAGAAGTGTAATTCCTGCTTGCTTTGGTAGGAGCTGCCCATACACGACGGAGAGCACAGCGTGTTCAGTAGGATGGGTCAAACCACCTAATGTAAGGAAACTGGCAGTTAAGACTAAATTGACTGTGTACACAGAGGGTTTAAAGAAATATGCTTTGGTGTGAGGACAGGCAATAGGTTTGGAAACCTGGGCAGGCTCTTTCTGCCGTCTGTGTTTTGTTTCTGAGTCCAGTGCTATCATAATGAACAAGCTGTTTGCTCTTTCGACTGCACACCACATGACAGCTAGTTTCTATCCAAAAGCTTTGGCCCCTGCATGTAAATTGATCCTGTAAAGTTAACTCCTTTGTTCAAGAGGTTAAGTATGTGATATATCAATTGGGCTTTTTGTATAAAAGCCACAGAGCAACATATTTACCAAGCCATATGTATACTGCAGAATAATTTGAAGTAAAGGTATGTGAACGAGCAAAGATGGATCATAGAAGAAAAAAAGTAGGCTCCAGTTCAAGGAAGTATCCATTTAGAAGAGAGCAGAGTATAAGCATATGCTGAATTCCCACTGAAATATGGTTTCTGATCACATGTTTCAGGTTAAGCGAGTGGTTAATGCTGGCTAAGGGAGGATGGTTAGAGGAGGGACTTAGACACATGCTTAAAACCTCTAAACCAGGCAGGGGTTACAAAAAGGCCTCTGGAGTCTGGGATGACCAGACCAAGGATCCAAACTTGCACCTAGTCTTAACTAAATATGCCAGAAAGACCCACAAGGGGAAGCAAAAGTCTGAAGAAAAAGTAGGATCATCAGGAGACACTTCAGAAAGTGAAAAATGCAAGTTAGGTTTGATCTTAATCACAAAACATGGCAACTACATCTTATTGGAATGCAACGGCACAGCCAGGAGTTGATGAAATCTGGGGCTTCACCACTACCATGTGGATGCCCTGCTTACAGACTCAGAGCAAGTGGACTCAGAGGACACCAGCCTTAAACTCACACGATACATTTGTTCTCTCTCATGCATTGGAATTGACCTCGGGCTACATTTCCACTGCAACATGGTGATGCTAGTATCTGTTCTAGCCTCACACGTGACACTGGAGGACCAAGAGGTATTCTCAGACATGAGAGGCCACAGAAGTCCTTTTTGAAAAGGAAAAGTACTTCCATCCTATATCCTGGTTACTGTCACTGTAAAGGCATTCCAGGAGGAAAAAGAAGCTTCTCTAGCTTTGCCATAATGGAGGATTCTGAATGAATTACAAGGGAAAAAAGAAATCTTCCTTGTAGGAAACAGGGCTATCTTTGCATTGTCTTCTTCAGTGAAACCAACGTCGCTTAGGTGGGATGACGTCTCCTCTGACATCTTAATCCATGCCACCTACCCTACTGGCAGTGGAATCATATGCGTCTTTGATGAGAGACAATTGGCATTTTCAAAACATGTTAAATTCTTCCCTTCTGCTGCAGTGCATCTGGAAACAGAACATACTGGCAGCCTTGTTCAACATTATCATTTTATTAGAAACTCTCAAAGGAGCTTATTTGTCTTATCCCTTCAGCTTTTTGTTATTTCTTTCTGGTAGCAAGAACCAACAGCCAGCAAGGTACTTTCCAAAGAAAACAGAGGCACAGCTTTTGCCTTGCAGAACCATCAATCCCTTTAAGATCCTTTGCAGTGTCGTGAAATAAGAGAATCAGAAATCTAACCCCATCGTTGTGAAAATGTAAAGGTACTTCTAATATTTCTCTTTTGTGTATATTTCTGTGTGTGTCTATAAGTGTGTTTCACCTTTGTCTGTTTGATAAGGAGGTTTATTTTTTCCGTTGTAAATGGGTAGACCGAGAAAAGAAGTGTTGTCCTTGATTTCCCTGCCTTAATTCAGTTCCTGCTCCAAGGCAGAGAGCCTCATCAGCCACTCTGTTAAACACCTAATGCGCTCTTCCTCCTTGGTGACCCTGGATTAAACAATTCCTATGGATGCACAAGCAAAGTCTGGAACAGCACCGGCTCAAAAGGCTTGCAGGGATTTCAGGAGCACAGTTGAGCTCCAATCTGATCTGAACTGGCAGCACTTTGCTGCTTTCCTCAGAGCTCTGCCAACTTGTACCAGGTGGGGATCTGGCCCTCAGCCTTTCTTAATTATCATATGCACTCAGAGAGGAAAAATACGTTTATCACAAAGCAGAGAGAAATCCGTCAGCTGCACAAGCTGCCAAAAGGGAAGGTGTTTGCTCAGCTTGGCTCAAAGGAGCATCACCTTGGTGACACTGGGCACATATCTGCCTGGAATAGGTTAGTTTCCACCGATGCTACCTGGAGGTGACGCAGAGAGACCAGCCAGCTCCTTGGAGTCCCTCCCTGCCCTATTTTTCTATGATGTCTGTTCTTTAACAAGACATCAAGTCTTCCCTCTTGGCAAAAATTATACCAGCCAAGGCCAGCCAATGTCTTGCAGGATCAGAGGGCTCAGCAGACTGTGCAACTCAATTTGGACAAAGTGTTGAGGACAAAGTTGGTTTCTGGGGATGGGGGATTTGAGTTATGGATGTGCTAACCAGGAACTCCTGATGGAGTAGGGCAATAGATCATGAAGGTGGTGGACAAATTCAGAGCAGCTGAGCTTCCCAAGGCATTTCTCTGATTGGTTAGGACATTTTGCATGGATTAGGGAAGAATTTGTCAGGCTGCAGTACCAAACCAGTGTTTATCCACAAAATCCATTTTTATTTTTCAGTTGTGTCAGTGATCTCTAGCTGGCATCTCTCTCCAAACCTGGCCAGTTGGTGGAAAGCTAAAATTTATTCCCAGCCTTTGTTTTATGGATGTGAGGGGAGAGGAGGAGGTGGTGAGAAGAGGACTGAGATTTTTTTTGTCTAACTTTAAAGAGATACCACCTCCTCTTCATCTGCTTCCACCTCATCCTCCTGGCTAGCAAGGTATGCAGGCTTTCCTGGCAGAGCTGGGGAGGGAAGGGGAAGCTGACAATGGCTCCCTTGGTATGACAGCATCAGTAATAACACAAAGTCCCCTCAGATGCACATGTGCCTTTCTGTTGACTGCTGTGGGAGTCGCCTGCATATTTTAGGAGACAATTAGGCCAATGCAGTGTATGCTGCCTATTCACTCATCATCTCCAACCCCACAGCACAGGAGGAATGATTTATTAGGGAGACAGACTTAACATCTTCTGGCTTTGGTCAACTCTGATGTGAAAATAGTGTCAGTGAAGGCAATTAGTATCAAGCCCTAACTAAAAACAAAATCTTTCATTGGTTTCCTTGCAGACAGCTACTGCACTGGAACCACAGCCTTGCAATGTAAGAACAATGAAAAAAGGAGAGGAAGAGAAGAGGAGCAAGGGGGAGAGGGTAGGAACATAACACAGAGCACTCCGAGATGTTTTATAACCCCCAGCTCCCACTCACACTTAGGGCAAGTGTGGGCACCACTTAGGAGCATCCAGGTCCTCACAAGGGTTTGCCTAGTAAGGGAAAAGTCTCTATGCTACTCTGTTGGAGCTGTGCAATGTCCTGAAAGGCTCAAGAGACATGATTGAGTCTGCCAATGTACATCCAGATCGTGCAGGAGAAACCAGCACCACTGTCCATTACAAATCCTCCAGAAACAGAAACAAAAACTAAACAAGAGATGTAGCCTGAGCTTATGAACAAGTTTGAGTGGCATTGTTTGTCTTTTGGCTCCTGCCCAAGTTGGGCTGGCTAATCCTGCACTCCTGCAAGGTTTACTCCAGCAGAAGGCGTGTCTTTCCATAGGTGCCAGGATAAGCTGTGCACCCCTTTGTTCTCACTTTGCCTGACAGACCTTATGCCCTTGCTGCTGTCCTCAAGCCCAGCATGGAGCCTTACATTAGCACTCTCATTAAACATGTGTTTATTCCACTCTTGCACCTGGCCCTGTGTCAGGTTCTTCAGTGACACTGATTGAAGCCACTTTTGTGGCTTTGCACTTAAATGTGCCCTCTTGTGGGTGTCCAACCCTGAGCCAGAGGCTGCAGAATGTGTGAGTGATGGAGAAGCCCCTCTGAGGCTGAGTTACAGTGACCAGCCCCCATTAGCTGTCGTGGGAATGTTCCCCCTGCCCACCAACCTCCTGCAAGCATCAAACCCCTGGCAGAGCTCCACACTACACACAGTTCTCCAGGGGACATGAATTCTGCACCTCTATTGGTGAATTTAACATGCCAAAGACTCTTCTCTGGCACTGAGGCCAAATAGTCTGCATTTGTACTACTAAGCTTGTTTCCTTGTTCAAACAGTGTAAAATCTTCCAGGCTGCATACTGGGAGATATAGTTGACCCATGGCATTTCCTGAGCTGTGCTGGGGACCTTCCTAAGAATGTAACAGTGATGACTTATTCCAGTGCTTGAGAATTTCTTGGTACTATTTAACTTATCAGTCAAGATGTAGATTAGATGCCTTCATTATAGAGTCATAGTGCCATACAATAGTTTGGGTTGGAAGGGACCTTAAAGATGCTCTATTTCCTAACCCCTTGCCATGCACAGGGACATCCCACTAGATCAGGCTGCCCAAGTCCCCATCCCACCTCGTCTTGAACACCTCCAGGGATGGGGCAGCCACAACTTCCCTGGGCAATCTGTTCCAGTGTCTCACCACGCTCACCATGAAGAAATTCTTCCTTATGTCTAGTCTACATCTGCCCCTCTCCAGTTTATACCCACTGCCTCTAGTCCTATCACCACAAGCCTTTGCAAACAGCTCCTCCACAGCTTTCTTATATTCTTGTATTTCTTGAATTCTTATATTTCTTGAATTCTTATATTTAGGTAGGACTTCTGTGACTGAAGGAGCTGTTCTAAAACACCAGTGGTGTAGGAGAATTGTGTAGGGCTGCGGTTCTGGGGAAAGTAATAGCTGCTTGAGTCAAAGCCATCACAAATCTGAGCATATGTCTATTCAGAGTGTTGACATCCTCTGCATCTGCTGCAACCAGCAGCTGTGGAGTTCTCAGTGCATGCCTGCCCATCTGCTGAGCATCACACTGCATCACACACTACTCTCACACCTCCCTGTCCCAGCCTGGCTTCCTACACACAAGGAAGCAGCCAGAGCCAGGGATCACAGGTGTTTCCAGCCCAACTCCCACTGGGATGCTGCCAGCAGTGCCTCAGATGCCGGCCAGCAAAGCCAGCAAGGGGATGTGAAGAACAGACCAATCATGCCCTCTCCTTCCACATCACCCATTTACTCTGCCTGCACAACTGCCTTTTGCACTCACTGCACATTAGACTCGTGAACAGGCTGAACAGAAAACAAAGGCAATGCTGACCCACAAACATTACACGTTGCTTCTAAGCCTGGAAAATATAATTGATTATTCAAAATGTTAGAAAAATCTGGATGTGGAGTCTGCTTCTTGCGCTTATATGGAGCTTTGTTAAAATTGCATATACCTCAAGTATCCATGTGCCTCATCACACCTTAAGAAATCAGATGACACGCTGCAGTCAATTAAGCCAACAATGTTACAGTAAGCAGTAATATAGAATGCGTGGTTCAGTATGCAGCACTATATGCTCTTGTAACAGAAACTCATTGATGAGTCTGTATAAAGCAGGCAATCCCACTCAGTTCTGCTAAGATTTCCATATAAAGAAACTGCCTTATCTGAGGTTTCAATAAAACTTGGGTTCTTGTTCCTAAGAGGAACTGATGTATGTCATCATCTGTCCAATTTATTCTGGGATGTTTTGCACCTCAGATCTGCCTGCATCCCTACAAATCATTTCCCCATAATTATGTTTGGATATTTAAAATGTACGCTTGGTGTATATGAAAAATTGACCTAATTGCCTAATTGTTTTAGGTTCATTTGGTATAATCTACCAAAAAGATTTTGAAGATTAACCAATTTATTAGATAGCAAGGATTAGAACTTCAGCTGTTTAAATTGGGGCAGTTTCATCACACATTCCCAGGTATGATCCTTATCTCACTAATGCATACATCTTCAGCCTTAAGCTGCCATCACTTTTTTTGCATCCTGGGAGAAATCCAATGGGTGGAATAATATGTTATGTATCCTAGTGTGGGGGTGATGCTGTCTGTCATAGCATCTGCCCTAAAGCCCACTGAAGGCAGTAAAAAGCTGTGCTTTGATTTTGGGATTGGGCCTAAGCCTGGCACAGCAAAGCAATGCTTAAACAAGTAATCACCTTTTACCATGTGCCTCATTTTCAGTGAACCCAACAGGACTCAGAAATTAGATTTTCCAGAGACTGATTTGAGGACATGCTGAGTGCGTCGCTGATTTAGAGGTTGGCTGCAGTTCTTTCATTTGCAGAAACTGGAGCAGGGGTTGCGTTGAATGAGGCTGCTAAATATCAGCTGCCTTTCCAGGGTGGATGCTCTCACTGTAACTCAGTTCATTACACATAAGAGCCTTAGCTTTCAGATGCTGCAGTTAACAGCTGCTGCAGAAAAGTCCTTAACAATTTAATAGGAAATTCCAGCCTTGCAAGTGCTTATTTGGGGGCTTTTTAATAATTTTAATTTGAACAGGAAATTACATATAAATGGCTGAAGAATAGATTGGAAACCTGCTGAATTTCAGGGGGTAGTTCTGACTTTTCTAGAGTCCCCTATCTTTGAAGATCCTCATGGTTTCACTGATATTAAATTCTGCAGGACTTTTCCACAGAGGAAATCTGTCATTTTCTTTACAATCCAGACTGAGCAAATACAGACAAAATAAAGTTTACTGTGGCACAAGGGAGACTTGAATTTGAAATCTCTTTTCAACCATTTGATGTTACAGGTACCTAGAGCTGTGACTGATAGCTCATGCTCACACATGATTATGTTGCTTGAAAAATCCTGTTACACGAGCGAATGAGAAGGGGAAAATATATTACTCAAAGTTTTCCATGTTTGCAGGGGATTTTCCCATTTCTTCTTGACTCACATAAAAATGAGCTTTTCCTAGTCAAGAGAGAACCATATCCTCAGAATTATCACATCTTGTCCAAAATTAATCTCAATCCTTGCATGCATTCCCTCCAAGCCTGTTAGGATCGTGATTCACCTGCGTCTTCCTAATGAAGATTATTACATACGTCTTTCTTTGCAGTTTCAGAGACCTAAAAGGCTGCAAAGAGATCACCAGAGGCAGATTTTTGTAAATGAGGGAACACCCACTGGTGCACATACATTTTTATAGGCCCAGTTCATGTAAGCAAAGCATGATGATTGTGTATTTGTACATGTCTTTGTCTAACTGGGAGATCAGGTACAGATTTATAAAAAGAATGGAATAAGAGGGCTGAAAAGAGGTAGAAGAGGGGATTATCAATGCCATCATACACAATCTATGCTTCTGCATCCCAGGAGTCCATCCACTCCTGACATCCTCATACACACACAGTTGTTACTTTTCATTGCTACCTTACAGTAGTCCAAACATTTACGTGTCTGGATGAATCCAGCTTCAAAATTCAAGCCCTGCTATCAAGCTGCCGAATAATGATAACGAATGTAAAAGTCAGATTCAAGAGGAGATTTTATGCCTTGAATTATTATGGCAGTGTAGGGGACCATTCATGATTTTGGAGTGGCTGCTGCAAAATGCATGTTTTGATTCAGTGCCCTGGGAGTCTCAAGTCTGCAGCTAATATTTCTTTTCCAATTATTGCTGTGAGTGGATAAACTATATTTTAATATCTTTGTGCTAAGAGTCCTATCTAGAGAGAGAGAGAGGTATTTCCACTGCAATACATGATCATTACATTTATTTGCGCAATTCACTTAACTCTGGTTCATGATATCGCAAAAAGCCCTTGATAGAATTATAGTTCCATAATTATAGTTTTATAAAGTATAGGCCTTAATAGCTTTAGGGCTGGATTCTCATATGCAATAAATCATCAGGGCTTCATTGACTTTATTGAAGTATGTGGAGGTATGTCAACTTACACCAGTTGAAAACTGAGGTGATATCTTCACCCTTTGAAGTCATTTGGAGTTCTGCCAGTAGCTTTAAGGCAGCCAGAAATTAACCCTTGTTCCTTACTTTGCATAGCCACTTTGCTACCATGAACAGCACTGGCACAATAAATTGTTGAAGGTAATGATAGCACAACCCAAGATGATGTTAATTAAAATTTATCTTTACCACTCATGCTTTAAAAGGTTGGGCAGTAAAAGGGTTTGATTGCCTACTGCTCTGCACCTTAGATTCCCTTTGCATAGACTGAATGCAGCAACTCCTGAAATATCCCAATACCATTTCACGGAATTTTGGAAATATGTACACAGAAATATAAAGTCTCAGAGTATGTCATTGTGCATCCTCAGCTGATTTATTGTTCATATATGAGCCTCATAAATCACTGGAGGACATCCAGCATTTCAAATGGTCAGCAAATAATGGATAAATGGACAGGTTCATTCAGACTCCTCTAGCAACCTGCACAGCCTTCTTCCAAGAAGCCAGACAGTGGAAGAGGAGGCTAAAATACAGAGCGTAGGGAAAAGCATTGCTCTGGATGAAATAAATATAATATTCATCTCTAAGTAGTGGCAGTCACTTCCTGCCACAGGTTAGATTTGACCTAGTGTTGATCACTTGGAATGGATGCAACCATCACTCACTTAAAGAAAAAGTAGAATACAATGTCAAGTCTTTCCCAATAAAATAATCTATATAGTGTCAGTGTATTTTAATGACCATAATACTTTTTTGAGCTTAAATCTGTCTATCTGTATTTTCATTTGTGGAAACATAGCTACTGCAAGTTCCAGTCCAGAATAGTCACTGATTTTTTTGACAACTAAAATTTGCACATCTGTGCTTTGCCCAAAGTCGATTTTGGCATCACAGCAGAAACCAGTTGTTCCTAAGTCCAAGCAGGTTTGGGGTTTTTTTGGTTTTTTCTTAATTACAACCTATTCTCTCTGAATATAATTCCTTTAGAAATCAAAACAAGGTTATTAGGAGTCTGTTTAGCAAAGTACAGGCCCAAATTTACCAACAGATGAGGTAGCTGTGGCATAGGCAAAGGAAGGTATAAAATGTTTAGCCCTTTAAACCACAGTGGCTGAGGAAGGATGAGCATGAGAGAGCGCTCTCCTGAGACCCCTCCTATGCCACATTTCTTTGGTTTTCCTTTCCTCTGTGCTTGTGGTTACAACTATATTATTTGTGCCTCAAATGAGACAAACATAACTTTCCCACATTTGAATGTATTACAACAAATGTACTGGTTTCAGTCAGAAAAAAAACATTATCTGCTGCTTCTTGATAGCTCCACCACAGAAAGATAAAGAGAGGATGGTGAAAACGTTGAGCTTCTCATAACAAGGAACTTAACAGCCATGAGACACGCAGGCAGTGAGGAAGCTCCTGCTCCGGGGCAGGCTGTGCTCTCCTTGGGGAGCCTGGGGCAGCTGGGGCACCGTTTTGGCTCTGACACATTAAAGGCAGCATTAGGGAAGAAGACCATTGCTTTGACTTCTGTCATGACCATGTTGAACAAAAAGCAAAGCCCGAACATCAGGAAAAGGGTAGAGTGCTGCAGCCAAACCATATCAAAGGAGCAGATAACAGAGAAGTTAAAAGCACTTGGTCAGACACTTACAAATGGAGATCTCAACTTGGAGGCTGACATGTTGATGCCACAAGCTATTCTGCAAGGGCAGAGCAGCTTCATCACAGTGGGTAGATGGATTCCGTTTAGATGCACTGCAGCATGAAATGCAATGACAGGGAGAAGCCCCCTCCAGCAAGCACTCCTGAACCCACATGCTTTCATTTGAACTAAGCCCTAAAAATGACATGACGGCGATATCAGAAGTGAATTGATAAAGTCGGTCCAGGGGCTTTTTTTCTCTGCTGTTTTAAGCACAGTTTCATCTCAGTCTTTCAGCACTAACACATGCCTCCACTCATTGTACAGATGGAGGAGAGTGACGTTTTCACCCAGGGAATACAGTGACTCTGAACTACCTTCAAGGTAGTGATGACTATAGCCCCAGGGACAATATTTTTCTGGGTGCAATGTATTAACGGAGCATTAACCAGGAGACTGTTAATTACACATTGTTGCAGCTGCTCACTGAAAAGGAATTCAGCCTGGCAAAACATAATCATAAAAAGGAAGGCATTTGGAACAAATTGATGTGTATATGACATATAAATGCCATTTACATCCTGCCTATGGAGGCTTTGCAAGCCTTGTGGCTTGTAGCTGGTTGCCAAGTTCTTCACAGCACTATTGAGCACATCCTCAGATGATGGCCCTGTGACTTTGATCTCCAATCAGTGAGTGCTGACAAGAAGATTAGGAAAAAAGCCAAAATATCCTTTGGTCACATTTCTAGATACAAAACCTTTTCTGGTAACGCTATAGGCTTGAGCTCTTTTTTCTCTTAATAATTCCATTTTAAGACAAACTTCAACATATCAGTGACTGAGGGCCAAGACGTCTGGGTCTCTGGGGTTGCTAATGTTCTGTGAGGAAATGACTCCCTGATTCTCTGCCCAATTTCATCTCCAAAGCTTCCTGACCTGCTTGAATCCATCTGCCCCCAGGGACCATGACTCAGCCAGGGGCAAGCCAGTGCAGCACACCACAGGCACTCAGCTTGCACCTAGGAGCTCCAGTTTGCCCAGTTTAGGTCTCTTGGAGGTGCCACAGTGTAAGGAGACAGCCAAAGCACTCCTAAGGGGCAGAATCAGCTCCTCTCAGCTACAGAGCAGTATATTTGGTGTCCACTCAGACCAGTCATTTAATGGAGTACTGACTGCATCCATCTCCAGGGCACTCTGAACAAAAGCATGCCTATTACCACCACCACTAACAGATGGCTGAATCACCATTCATAAGAGCAAAATTATCTATATTTTCCAACCTACAGAAGAAAGAAAGAAAGTTACATTCAACAGCTGGTTACATTACCAAAACGATGTGTTGTCAACGTATGCACACACATGGTGCACAACCTGGTGTGATCATTGCAACTTTGGGTTAGAGCCACCATCATTTTATAAATTATGCACAATCATTCGTAATCTTCGCAAAATGCAAAGTATGGTTTGCTCTCTGTTGCCTTTTCTGCATGGCCTTTTCATTACAGAAACATCTGTTAGAAGCACTTCAGCTAAGAGTTCGTCAGAGTTTCCATTATAAACCCCTCTATGCAAGGGGTTACTGCAACCGAGCTGTAAAAAGTTGCTCCAGGCTCAAACTTAGCACAACAGGCCTTCAGTGGGAGATTTTTTTTATTTATTTTTTCTAAAACCAAAATGTTAAAATACATTCAATCAAACAAAAGAAATTGACTTTCCCTCAGAGACTGCCTCTCCCAAATCTATCTGTTAAGACATACTTACACATGCACACATTTTTCTTGGGCCTTTAAAAGCACGTAATTTTTTTTAAGCTATTCATTAAAATAAAGTCACTAACTTCACAGCACTATTGATTCATTTAGTAGATAAGTGGCCAGGTGACAGATAGATAAGTCAGATATAGGAAAATAGTAACTACATAGAAAATGAATTATCATTCATATAAAAAGGAAGGGAAGGGTAGCACTTCTAGGACATGTTTTTATGCTCAGCTTTAACTAACATTCCTCTTGCAGACAGTGGGTTTACCCCTGGGCTGACAGTAGGGTCCAGTGACCAAAATTACCTGAGGGAAAGTGGAGACAATATTTCTTTCAAGAGATAGTCTTGCTCTAGCAGGAAGGAGGAGATTAGCACAAAGATGTTAAAGAGGAGGAAATATGCTTGTTTAAAGAAGATAAACAGAGTGGAGAGCTTCACTGTACTGTACTGAGGTGGTTAAGGTGTTCCATGAGCAGTGGTAGGTACAGAAGTTAACCATGCAGCCTGGGGCAAATAAAGAAGAGGCAGAGACCACAGAAGAGTCCAGCTTACTAAAATCTGGTTTCCAAGTAAAAGGAAATGAAACAAAGCTAAAATCCAGGAGATTTTTGAATTGGGGAAGGGCTTCTTTTTCAGGCTTGAGGATATGAACCGTGCTGATGTTCAGCAAGGCAGCTCTTGGTTATAGAACAAGCAAAACTCTTGTTATACCATTAATTGTGCTGCCCCTGGCAGCTGCTGCAACAGACCTCAGAGCTGATCCTGCAGGAATTTAAGCCCATGAGTAATCCCATTTAAACTAATGGGATTATGCCTCAGAAGTAGAGTTAAGCATGTGTATATGCATTTGCTGGAGCAGGCCCTAGGTGACAAATGCACTTGCAGAGCACCCTGCCTGCGGCAATGCTCTTTGTGCTGTCCCAGTGGCTTCGGTCAGTTAGGCAGGATGGCTCCTGAGCTGTAAGGTCTCTAAGGAAAAGCCCCAAACTGCGGGAAGTCATACACAATGATTCACCAAGTGGCACCCTTTCCTCTGAGTCAGCCCTGAACAAAAGTCCCAGCACAGCTTTAAGATGGGATGTGCCGTCCCTTGGAGGAGATGGAAAACAAACATCCTGCCCATTATTGCCATGCAAAGTCTGAGCAGCTCTTTAGGAAAGTTCATTTATTCACCCTGATGTTTCTGGTCAAGACCCAGCTGCTGTAATTTCAGCTTTCTGGTTCAACCTTCCAGCATGGTCTCCTGCTCTCTCTCAGCCCTAGTTGCATTTCTGAACACCAATAAGCACCTGCTGCAGCTCTGAGAGGTTAGGGAAGATGTCTCTGTACACACAACAGATGATCCAGGAACTCTCAGTGAGTGAGCGTGATGCAAAGAAACAACATTGCCTCCTTCACTTGCACTAAGGAGTGCTTCGGTTTGTATTAAAATCAGAAATTGCTCAGTACACTTGACTCCAATAAAGTGGCACCCCATCATTCATTGATGTTGGAACAACTAGAAATTTCACTACATGCAAATAGTTCCCTTTAATCCCTTCAAAAGCTTCAGCTCTAATACTGAGCTTAGGGAAAACTGAGAACGTAGTACAGTATCTGATATAACATTCTCTTGCCTGTGAATACAAGAGAGGAAAATTTCTCCACTGCATCTCATTATCAGCATGCGGCATGCTCCAGAAGCTTCTGATTCTTGGACATTGGCCAACCTCCCCTGGTGCTCTGGAGTCATCATTGCCATCACTTGATGCCATGTGGCACCCCCTTTCTTGAGCATGAGGAGCTCCAAGAAAGGAAAAGCTCAGATAAGGAATCAGTCACTTAAATTATAGGTTATCTGAAATGGACAACCATGGTGTCATTCCTTTTTCCTGTTCTCTGTAACCTTCTTCTGAGGCTGTTGTCACCACATTTATTAGATCAACAATGCTTAGATGACCCCTCCTCACATTAATTATTATTATTAAATCATGAAAGTCCTCACAATTAGAAATAATGTACGAAATGTAAAACTTATACTTGCTCCCAGCAATTCAATCTCCTGCTTTTGCTTAATGCCAACCATGCAGACACACGTTTTGACTGGTTCAATTAACTCTCCTTGAAAACATAAACAAATATTAAAAATCTGACAATAAAAGTTGACATTAAGTAGCTGGAGAGATGGGATAGACATCAGCTAATTGGAATTTCCTGCTGCTACCACATGTATTTCTGCCTTTAATCACTGCCACATGACATGAGAAGTCATGGCAGTCCAGTGAAGTTCCTACTGACTGGAAAGGGGGAACAGTCCCCATCTTTAAAAAGGAAGACCCAGGGAACTGCAGACCAGTCAGTCTCACCTCTGTGCCTAGCAAGTTCATAGGGCAGATGCTCCTGGAAACTCTGCTGAGGCACGTGGAAAATAGGGAAGTGGTTGGTGACAGCCAACATCATGTCTCTGAGGGCAAATAAAGCCTGACAAACGTGGTAGTCTTCTACAATGAGGTTACAGCATGGATAGATAAGGGAAGAGCAACTGACATTATCTGCTTGGGCTTCTGTAATGCATTTGAAAGTCCTAAACAAACCTTTTAGAATAGACCAGACTTAAATATTTGCCTTTGCTAAAAGAAGAGAACACTGTTCACAAAAATTATATATATTTCCATGCATTAAAATATTTTTTCCTGGGCAGTCATGGCTAATGTCAACTCTATGTATCATTCCATTTTGAAATTTCCAACATGCCCATCTATCCAAGCCCAAGAAAAGAAGTCCTTTTCTTTGCACATTCTTTACATGGAAATGCTGAAAATTGTATATTTAAAATGAATGAGGATTGATGTGAATCTGTTACTTTAACGAGAAACAATTCGGTATTTCCATAAGCAATTAGACAAGGTTAGTACTCTACAATCCATCATGCCAAGGAATGACAGAAGCAACTCCTTAACTGTATAAGTGTCAGAGGTTTTGTTAATGCTTCTTCTTTAGAGAAAAGATAGCTCATATTTCCATCTGGATCCAACTCAGCTGTTGTGAAAAAGCAGAATCAGCATCCAGAACAGCAGAAACAGCAAAGAGTCAGGGTTCAGGTCCCAGTGCCATCCTGTTGTTTCTGCAAGAACAAGGCAAATGACCCTGGAAAAGTGCAGCCGAAGCATCAGGGAGAGGTGTTATAGTTGGCTGTAAAGCTCTCTTTCAAGTAATCCCTGGGGGTGTCAACTGGCCTTTCTTTTATTTTGCTTATTAAATATGATCTGCTATCCTGTTAGCACTTTGCGTGTCACACTGAAGCTTCACACTAGAAAAGGACTGGGATGGAGATTCCTTAGTTATGGTCCACAGTGCACTGGTGAACTCACTGTGCCTGCAAAATGCTGGCTTTCATCCTGGACGTCAGATGAAAAGAACAGAGCCAAAAGAAGTAGAAGAGATGAGATAAACAGCAAATGAAGAAACCATGGTCAACTTTTACAAGAAAGTCAATACCCATATTCCTCTAAAGACCTCTTAAAAAGAGGCACAAATGGTTTTTCAGTACGGTTTTCCATGTAATGTAAATTGCCACAGGGATGTTATGCAATGACTTGGAGGATAAGTGCCCATAAGGCAATTTCTTTATTGAGATGCAGAGCTCATGACAGAAAAGCTGGGAAACACCTGTAGGCGTGGGAATAAGTTTTTAGTTTTACTGGAATAAAATATACCCTGGTCACACCTTTTCAAGATCTCACAGAGTACATCATCTATTTCTGTCTGTCCTCTGAAGGATCCTTTCCTTTTTTGAACAGATGAGGTAATTTACCTGGCTTCTAGCACAACATAAAACATTAAACCACACAGTTAAAGTGGCCCATCATGAAGAGAAGCTCAGTAACATTAGCAAAATGAGGAAAAGAAACATGTGAAATACAAGATTACACTCTCCTGAGAAGCAGTGTTACAATTGGCTTTTGATGTACCAAAGTATTTTCTCTAACCACCATACATGTGGTTTTCCCCATGAATATAACAAAAAGCACAGCACTGAATGATTCAGCTGCGTGTTCACAGATGCTGAGGGCGAGTTTCTTGTTGACTCTAGTGGCCTTTGGATGACAATCTTTTGCAGGAATCACCATCAATTACTAAAATAGCCTTAACTATATCAAAACTCTGAGAAAATTAGTTCACTAAGCTGTACCTATTTGGGCCACATTTTCTAACTCAGCTGTCTGTCTCAGGCTGATCTATTTAAATAATTATTTTTTCCTGGAAGTTTAAAATCTTGAGTCATTTGAGATGATGAAATTGCAGGGAAAGCTCTTTTTCTACCTCCTATCCCCGCCCTCATATTATAGCACCATGGAGGCCTTGTTCATGAAACTTCACTCCTTTCCTCCATTAGAAGAACTTGAAATTTGACTGTAAAATGGCTTTTCAGACAGTGATGTGCCTTTCATTTCTTTGAAAGCCAGCATAAATGCAGACAAATCTGGGTTTCTAGCACAAAAAATGGCTGAGACAGCTCTCAAATCTAAGGATTTGTCAGCCCAGAGCTGACCAGAACTGATGCAGACCACAGCTGGTCCAGTGCACAAACATATAAGAGCTGTAAAACTCACCCAAGTTGAGAAGTGAAGGAGGGAAAACTGGGGATGTCTCAAGGACAGAGAAATACATATCTGCATATCCAATAGGGATGGGAAGAAAGTTAGTGTTCAAAGACAGGGAAGAGGCAGGTTGGCAACAGCTCTGCCCACACATTTTTAAGTGACTTATCTATATTTTCTTACAGTACGGCTATGGTATAGAGTATTCTACAGTAGACAACTTTCATTTTTCTCTGCAGATTTTCACCGCCTTTCCTTCTTCCTGTGATTTTTACTACCCAAGAAAGGAGAGAGGAGGAATAAAAAGATGCAAAGCAAAGGGAGTGTGGGTGTGAGGGGGTTTATGTGTGCTTTGGTTTCGAAGCTTTGGCCTGAAAAAGAGATATATGTGTTAACAGACTACAAAAGCTGGATGATTTGCTGTACTGAAAAAAGTTAGAAACTCCTGCAAAGTCAACACAGTTCATTGAAAGTTAAAGGGGGAGGCGTGTTATTTTTAGGTGCTAAGTAATTCACAGCATTTTGTTTTTAAAATAAAATATTCATCTATATCATTATGAGTCATCTTTGTTCGGATAGCCTACTAAAATATTCTCCTTATGTAATACTATCATCCAGCATACTTGGGATCTCAATTTTGTTGTAAAGTTGGTGTACACTGGAAAGTCTATAAATATATTTGTGTTCTTAAAGTTAATAGCAAGACAAGACAGTATTTCAGGTATACTCACTACTAGCAATTTGACTTCTCTTGCTGTATTTTCAAATATTATATGTCTTTTCTATTATTATTTTTCCGCTACAGTTCATGTGCTATACGCCTGCAGCCAGGAACATGTGTTTCCAATTATCTGAGCTTTCCAAACCAGCTTTGCATTCAATAGCAACATTTTTAAGGTACAGCTCCTCCTCCCACAGAAGTTAATATTCCTCTCCTTTTTCATACAGCAAATCGCAGCGGCCCTTGATTTCAGGCCCATTTTAGAAATCGTTTAATTTGGACTTCCTCCAGACAAGAATGTAATTTTCTTCTAAACTGCTTGCACATTTTTTGAGAAAAAACCAAGCTTTCATATTGAATGTATACAAAGTTTTGAAGCAAGAGAGGGAAACCTTATGTCATCCAGTCTGCCCTGTATGACATTTTCTCTAATTTCTTACACAGTGAAGAATCCAATTCAACCACTAAAGCCATAATGGTAGAAATGTTACAGAGCATCTCACCCTTAAAATTCATATTTAGTCCTTATAAATGCCATCCCTGAAGCATCTGTGCAAACTGTCACCTGTGACATATCCATGTCATGTTTGTAAGGTCATGAATTGCGATTATACCTTGAGACAAACATGTGTTTGTGCCTCTGTGCTGATTTAGGGCTCAAGCTTGCATTTGACTTTTCTGTGCAGTTCAGGGTCCCACAGTTTAAGAAGGATGTTAAGATACTTGAATATGTCCAGACAAAGGCAACAAAGGTGGTGAAAGGGCTGGAAGGAAAGTCCTGTGAGAAGCAGCTAAGGACTTTGGGTTTCTCTAGTTTGGAGAAAAGGAGGCTGAGGGACAACCTCATTGCTCTCTACGTTTTACTGAGGAGGGGAAGTGGAGAAGGAGATGCTGAGCTCTTCTCCCTGGGATCCAGTGAGAGGACACATGGCAATGGCTCAAAGGTGCACCAGAGGAGATTTAGACTTGACATTAGGAAGCATTTAATGGAATTATAGAATGATTTAGGATGTAAAAGACCCTTAACACCATCAAGTCCAACCATAAACCTAACTTGCCAAGTCCACCAGTGCTAAGCATGTCCCTCAGTACCACATCTAAATATTTTTTTAAGTACCTCCAGGGATGGCGACTCAACCACTTCCCTGGGCAGCCTGTTTCAGTGCTTGACAACCCTTCCAGTAATTTTTTTTTTCCTATTATCTAGCCTAAACTTCCCCTGGCACAACTTGAGGCCTTTTCTTCTCACTGTCTTACTTGCTGCTTGGGAGAAGAGATCAACACCCACCGCACTAAAATCTCTCTTCAGGTAGTCATAGAAAACAACATCTCCCCTCAGCTTCCTTTTCATCCAGACTAGACAGCTGCAATTCCTTCAGCTGCTTCTCATAAGACTCATCCTCTAGACCCTTCACCAGCTTCATTGCTCTTCTTTGGACGTGGTCCACCACTTCAATATCTTTCTTGCAGTAAGTGGCCCATCCTTCTTTACAGAGAAGGTCAAACTCTAGAACAGCTTCCTAAAGAGCTGGTCTATGCCTCACGCCTATCACTGTATAATAGGCATTTAGACAATATCCTTAATAATACACTTTATCTTTTTGTCAGCCTTGAAGAAGTCAGGTAGTTGGACTAGATGAAAATTGTAAGTCTCTTCCAACTGAAATATTCTATTCTATTGTATTCTATTCTGTTGATCGTCTGCATCAATGGGACATCAGCCTCCACTCAGGCTTCAATCTAGGGAAGACCACAGCCTCCCCACTCAAAGAAATTCAGGTGCAGAGCGAAATTTGTGATGCAATCCTTATGGACAGTGCAAACATAACCAGCTTAAAGCACCTAACAAGAAAACAGAAACCACCCTGAGGCATAGTTCATCAAGGTGAGAGATGTAGCTAGACAGACCTAGGCGTTGTTTTGCCTGAGCAGAAAGTGTGCAGCAGTGTTTGAGGGGCGTGGGATTAGTGGACATCCCTGGGCCCTGCTCCAGGTTGGGATGAAGCCTAAACACAACTAGACAACAGTTTGGAATTGCTCTGGAGTTTGCCAGTTTAAATGAAATATGGCCAGTATGAGAGCTTGAACTCAGTATTATTCATGAACCAGCTTTATGAATCTCCACTAATAATTCAAACTCATTCCTAGGACTGGAAAGTGATCAGAAGGGGGAAGCCACACCAAACTTCATGGGCACCTCTAAGGTGGAGTGTACTCTGGGCCTCAGGAAGCAAAAAGGCTGGTCTGAGGCATTAAGGTGTTAGGAATAGGTTATAAACTCCTAGCCTTTAGTCACTGAGTAACCAAAGGCTGAATAGCAGATCATTTATCTGACCTCCACATGAGGAAAAGTCATGATGCCTCACTTGTGTGAGAAGCACTGCATGAACACTACTGCATGGTTGCTCTGAGCACTATGAGATAAGGGTAACTCCTTCTGAAGCACAGAGCTAGTGGGGCAGTGTGTACTCTAATTAAGAGATAGGAAAGCAAAATTTTCATCCCCAAAAGAGTCATTCAGAATGGAACTTAATATGTGTTTGGTGCTATATGACCCTCCTCCCCAGATGTGCTGTATAGCCCTGCATCAGATGCATGGTCAGCATAATACCACGCAGCATTTGAAACCCCTAACAACAGCACAGCAGAGCACAAGTGAGATACTGGCTGAGCCAGGACTGAGCATCTCATTTGTCAAACACTTGTAGAGGGATTTCCAGCACACGTGAACGGGATGAAGGCAGACGTTGCCTCCCACAGAAAAGCTGAAGGAGCCTCTGCAAGGGAGAAGCCTAAAATCAGAGCACATCCAGCTAGACCAGTGATGTTATGGGGAGAAAGATGGAGACACCTGCAGATGTGCTACATTCCTTCAGTTACAATAACAAGTCTCTTCTACAGTCATTGCATTCTTCTCCCCAAGAGCTGTCAGACCTCTTTGGTGATGGTCCTCAATGTTTATGTAGAGCATACAGGAGCTGCAGCCCTTCAGAGCACAGGGTACAGCACTGTGACTCACTGGATCTAACGGAGGCAACCACATCGCTTTCTTCTCACCATCCTGTCTTCTCCCTGCAAAAGTCCTATTTTCCTGCAGCAGCCCCAACCTGCTGCTGGATCATCTCCTTTTTACATACCCTCTTCAGATTCCTAACAGGACAGGCTTGTATTTTATCCTTCTTTTAATTTCTAATTTATTTCTCATTTATTTCCTCATCAGCACCAGAGGGTTTGGATTTTGACCACAAACAAGCATGTATGCACATAAAAATCTAAAGACCTAAAATATTACAAGCATGGGGAAAGATTCAGCTTTGAGTTTATCTTTCTTGTTATAGATATATTGCTGTGATTGTCATCACCTGCTTCCAAAAGATGTAAGTGGAATCTGAAATGTCTTTTCTTTTTCTATTTTTTTTCTGTAGCTTTTTGTTTTTCACACCCCACTAAAGTCTCCTAGGCTAATAGCTCTTGCATACAGTCCGTGCTGTACACAATTACAGAGCACTTATAGCATGTGAAGACTGCAGCATTTATAGCAGTGTTGACTCTCACTTGTCTGTGACAAGTCTGATGGCACCCATCCATACTTCTAAATGTTCGACTCTTGGTGATAAGGAATTAACAAGAATTTTAGCACTGATTTCTATGTATGCATCTAGCTTTTATTCATAAAAAATGCTTAAAATTATTGCTCATATGACTTCCAAGGCCTCCGATCATGAGAAGGCTATTTTTTAAAAAAAACAATCTTATAATTGCTAAATCAATCTGGTGATCATCTAGGGGGTTTGTCATAGTGTTTATTAACGTCTAGAGTTCATGTGTTGTGCTTATCACTTATGTTTTCTGCAACAAACTGACAACACACTAAAGGAGTATCCTTTTCACCAGTTTTTAGAAAGGAAGCTGAAGAAGACTTTGGTGGCAAAGAGATAACAAACCTGGCATGATGTTCACAGCATGTCCAAGGTGTCCTCCAACCCAGCCCTTTCAGCACAGCCAACAACCTTGCAACCTACAGAGAATGATGTAGAGTGACACTCAGAAATTCAAATTTCAGCCTTTTCCTTGTGCAGCAGCATTTCATTTTGACTGATATTTTTGGTGTGTAATTCAGCTTCTGGTTGTCTCTGAATGTTATCTGGAGTATCTGCATATGCCTGGCAAATGATGGAGCTAGAAGCTACGCTCATACCATGACGATGTCTGTAGTTGACAGCTGTTTTTCTTAGTGCCCTTTATTGACCATGTTTCTACACATGTTCTTTTTAGCAATTTTTTTTTTGTTTGAACACTTCTTCATTTTCCTCTTCTCACATGGCACTGCAGAAAAAAAAAATAGGGGAGAAAAGTGGACCATGGGAAAAAAAAACCTTTTTTGCCATTGTAACAAGGATGGATGATTGAAAAGGAGAGGCAAAATATGAATGCAATACCACTAGAAAAACATAAAACATATTTTCATTAGATGAAAATAAAACACGCGCAATCTCCTGCACATTAGCGTAGCCTATAGTTACCACCAAGGGTCAAGTGCTTCTTGTCAAGGTTGTTTCAAATGCCTGGATCTTTTTGTAATGTCAAAAGGTGCTAGTTGCTTCATAAATGTACAAACTTGTTGCTAAACCTGTTAGAACACAACTCATGCTGTATTTCACTGAATGAACATTGGTAAAGTGGCAACGCTTCTCATGTAATGTAAGTGCACATGGTTTGCTGCTGGATGGAGGGGGCTCAGTGCTTTTCCTAATGTATCGTTGCCAGCAGGGCTGTTGATCTCAAAAGTAAACCTCCTTGACTTCTCATTTAGGAAGGAGTGGACTAGTGATAGAATTGGCAGGGATCTCCATGCTAGCATGTTAATATTGAAAGCCAGTGCCCAGAAAGATGAGTTTTGTGGTGCAGTAAGAAGTCTATAAACCACTTAATTACTGTAGTCTTGTGAGAAAAATAGTGTTTATAGATTATAGTAAGAAGTGTCAGTGTTTATGAAAACCGTTTGATTAGTGTTTTCTACTCATTTTCTCTAATGTTCTCTAAGTTTTAGCATATGTTGTTGTAAACACAGATAGAGTAACAATGTGGATAGTGAACTTTGTTCAAGAGTGTCACAGTAATTCTCTGGCCTCCAGTTTCTGGTAGCTGCTGAGACATCTGGGATTGCTGAGCACACAGAGCTGGCCGTGCTCTAAAGGGAAAGTAAATGAGTTTCAAGTTAATATATTAAGTAAGTCCTTTTTACAAGGGTGCAAAGCCTCAGAGTGACTGAAGTGTGAAGAATGACAAAACTGGAACCTGCAATTTCTTTCTCCAAATATTTTAATTATTTTATTGAAGTCTTCTCAAAATACAATGAGTAGAGTGGTGAAAATTAAAGAAGTGATCGTTATTTCAAATCTATACTGCAAAAAAAAAAATCCTAACTCTTTATAATAATAAAGATTGTCATTGAAACATGAAAAATAACAGAACTGGAAGCTTCATAAGTTAATGATAACTCTCAAGCATTTTGTTCACAATCTCAATTATAATTTCATGTGTTTTATCTTTCACATACAGAGCTAAATCCTAATCTTTAATGAACTAATTTGTCTTAATTCAGGAGCTCTGCAGTTCTTTTGAGAAGAAATGAGAATTTTGTTATCAGCTCTAGGACAACAGAAAATTGCATATTGGGGATATAAAGCAACTCAGCTGCTGTGGGTACATCAAGGATCAATGTGGTGTAGGGGTTTGTTTCCAATTTAGAAGCAAGCACCTTCACATCTGTATTGCGTAAAGCAAATGGCTTTTTTCCTCAGGTAATGGCGGATTTCTTGCAGCTGCTGTGCCCTTTCAGAAATCTTTATCCAGTTTTCAGCTTTGATAACCCTACTGGCCTGAGTTTGAAGTTTTCTCTCTACTCTGTTTCTGCAGAACATTTCTGTATAGTTTATTTTTGTCAGCTTCATTATTCTACCTTCCATGTTGTTGTTATTTCCCCTTTCACCAGGACTGATAATACCACCCTTCTATAGAAATTTAAAAATAAAAGTCATCAAATGAAAAGTTTCACAATAGGCAAAATCTTTTGACAACTTTTTTTTTTAATAGAAAAAGAGAAAAGTAGAACACATTTTGTAGCTCTGTATGAAAATTGTTGGAGCTTTTTATATATTGATAATTTTCCATTGAACATATCGATGAATTTCCCCACCACCCCTTTGCAATTTTTCTAGACAAAAAACCAATTCTGCAGCAAACACTTGCTTTCAGCCTATTGAAGGTAGCTGGAGGACACTTGGTCTTTTTAATTATTGCTTTATCTCCTCTCACCTTGACCTAACTGTGCCCTGGCATGGAATGTTTGCCTACCTCTAACTGATCTGCAGCAGATGTTAGTAGTAATAAATCATATCCCATTTCTCCCCAGCTCCTTTTTTTCTGGAGCTGCTTTAGTGTTTTCAAATGAAAAGTCTCTCATTCTTAAAAGGTATTTTTTCCAAAATGCATATTTTGTGGGCTTGTGAATGTTTTCTCTTTTTTTCCATTTAAACTGAAATGCAAAGGTTGTGATTTATTATTTTCCTTTATTTTTGCTTTCTTTTTGCTATTGGAAAGATTGGCACTAAGGAGAAAACAAGAAAAGGAGAAGTGAAAAAAAAAAACACATCACAACAGAAGAACTTGTATGGGAAAAAAAAAGGTGAATAACTGAAACAGCTCACTGGCAAAGCAAATGGAACAGCGAGAGAAAAAAAAAGTCCAATCCTGACATGTTTTAATTTTTGCCTTGTTTTCCACTAGTTTCCTCCTGACATCATCAAGCAACCATTTGGTTACTTGTTTCATGTAGCGCATGCTGGGCAAGGGGAATGATCTCCATCACCAGCCTCACGTACCCTAAAATGTAGTAGGATGATGACTGGGAACACGAGAACCCAAGTTGTAAGATGTTTCCTGACTCATAACCGGGCTAGAGACCAGGGGAAATTTCCTCAGGCAGGGATGCCCAAAAAAAGCCCCATTTTCCACCTCAGCTCCGCTGCCAGGTTCCCTGTGTCATTGCTTGGCCAACACAATCTCTCTCAGTAGACCAGGCACAATTTCGAAACCTGATGCCTTCCAAGGAATGTTGTAATTGATGCTGGTTTGCCAGATCTTCTGTCTTTGAAATAGGAAGCTGAAACACACTATAAGTAGTAGAGGGTGCTGAAGGAAGCCTTCTCCTGTAATGTTCCTATTTTGTTCCTAGTGGGTATCCTAATATAAAGATACAGGTTAATATTGCATATAGGACTTATATTAAGGCTATTTCACATGAGTTAATTGCCAATGCATTAAGCAAGGTTGGTGGAAATTACCTCTGCCTTTAATTACTTCCACCAAAGCGAAATTTAAGGTGCTAGTTTTTATCACTGTGAAGTCCTAGGAGAACCAGAAAATCTGAACACTCGGCGTTTTTTTTCCAACATGCTCTAAGCAGGACTGTTCCAAAATTCAATTTGAAGAGAGAAGAGGCATTTCTGGAAGCTGGCCCTTGCCTTAGGATCTCCAAAAAGCAATGAAGCCTGCAATTGTCCCCTTACAGAAAACAGGGTGAAGTCCTCATCCCGCTAACAAGCAGGGGTTTAGTTGAGTGTTTGTGTGTGCTCATAGTCCTATGGATTTCAATTGGGCAACTCTGATACAAATTTTGCTTTATTAATTACTTCTGTTGGAATGAGAGGTCAGCTCTACAAAATGTTATTGCTTCTTCTTGCTGTTGTTAAGAGTTCTACATTTATCTTTTAACCAAGGTAGATGACATAAAAGAAATCAATTAGGTAGACTCAAAGGAAAAAAAACCCAGTAATGTTGTTAATGATGGGGAGGGAACCACAAGATACAAAAACCAAAGTCCATATTCCAGAAACAAGCAACTGAAAAGGTTTTTGTCTTCATTTTGGTAAGGACTGCAGAGTTTGATCCTAAATTCCTTGACAAAATGGCACAAAGGGAGATTTCAAACTTATCTGCTCTATTAAGAACTCTCTAGCTTTAATTTCTCAAGCTGTCACCCCAACCCTGTTGCACCAGCCCTGGAGTAAATCATCACCGGCACCCTGCAAGTATCCCACAGTCAGTCATATAAATCTTGTTTTACAGCAGAAGAGAGGGGAAAAAACAAGTAAAACTAATTCAGGACTACCAGGTAGCCACACCTGGTGGCACGCAGGCATTCAGGCAGCTTTCCCCTGCTACTGCAGGGGTCAGGGTGCAATATCATCTCCTCAGAGGAGGAAAATCATGCATGTTTTAACTTACGTGTCCCTATGTAGGAATAAAGGGAGGAAAGTACAGAAAGACAGAGTTGAGCCAGGGCTGCAGCTCAGACTTTTAAGCGCTCAGGCTTTGGAGCCCCCCAGGCAGCTTGTGTTTCCAGGCGTGGCATATCTGATTTCAGCCTCAGCCATGGGCAGGCTAAGGGTTAACGGGAGACGCAGCATTGTTAACTGTATCTGTGGAGATTATGGCATGTTTATCCAGTGTTCAGATTTCCTGTCTGAGTGTTTGGATTTCCTGAAATCCCTGCTATCAGCCCAAGTGCTGTCCACTGAGAAGACCTTTTTTTTCTCTCTCTTCCTCCCCCCCTCATTTTTTTTTTTTTTTACTTTGCTCACATGGTAGGTTTTCCTTCCTGCTCTCTTTCCAGTTGTAGTGCCTGTGTCTGCTCACCAGTCAGGACATTTATGGATGCAGATCAACATTCTTAGACTCCAGAATTCTGGGGATTGCCGTACACTGGATTTCCTTTATTATTATTATTATTATTGTTTTATTCCACTTTATTTTATCTTTTTGTGGCAAGAAAACCTGAAGAAACGTGGTCTTTTTCAACTGCCCGTGGGAAAATATGTTTTAGTCTGAGATGGAATAATGGCCTTAGGTTTGAGGACCAAATCTGGAATGGGAATTCAGACTGCACGCGTCCTGGTGAGTTACAGCACATTGGGGTTGAGCATGGTTGGTAACGAGCAGCTCTGAGACAGGGACAAAGGCTGAGTACGTCCATTCAATGTGGCTGCTGAGCAAACTGCAGAAAGCAGATGGGTGAAGCTGAAGTTAGAAATTTTTTCAAAAAAAATGCAACTAAAGTCTGTTTTAATTCTTAAAAATACACACTGCTCTATAGCCTAGATAACAGCTTGGTAAACTTTAATGTCAGGAAATGTGTAAGGCCAGATTCTGTGAGTCCTTACTCATGTAGGTAACTTTTACTTGTGTAAACAATCTCAATAACTTTAAAAACATCTCGTGTAAGAAAAGATTTGCAGAGTGGGGCCCAGATTGAGTAAATTGCAGTGTCTCAATCTGAGCGAAAATTAATCTTTAAAGAAAAAGGGGAATTTTCAGAATGTCTTCTCATACTTCCTCGGCCTTTCATGTTTTATTGTTGATCTAGATTTAAGGTATATGAAGAATCCATGTAACAACTCTTTCTCCTATTGTCTCTTCAGTAAAGTTTTCTGTAAGAGTGAAAACGTATTTTATGCAGCAATGTTCCGAGAGGCCAGAAAGGGGCTTTCTGTTGTTGGAGGGAAAATGCTGAGTGTTATACTGCTCTGAATGAACTGGAAATCTGCATTCAGCCATGAGGCTTAGCTAATGTTTTAGCTTCGTTTTTGGATGTGAGAGTCCATTATCAGCTTAGGTGGTTTTAGTTAAATTGTGGTCACAAATGCAACAAGTTGACCAGTCTCAAAACCAGTGACTCAGCATTTGAAAATAAAAAATCATTTTTTCTGACCTCTTTGAAGATGATTTCATTGTCGGCACCCATGGAAGTATTGCTAGAGTAAGATGTGGAAGATAAAGCATCATCACTGTTGCAACTTTTGTTCTGTCCCATAGCTGGAGGCAGTGGCTGTGCTGAACATTCCTGAGTTGCTCCTTGGAGCTGCTCCAGGGATTCAGTTCTCTAATTTTAGGGAGAAAGAAAGCTTGATTAAGAAATTGCTTAGATGTTAGGAAATGTCTATAGGGAGAACAGCTTTCTAGAGTAATTTTACTTTAGCCCTGGTTTTCATTAGACTATTGAAAATTTCCTGAATCCTCGTGTATAATACTGCACATCAATCAAGAGACTTTAACATTTGAATTCTTGGGGTTTAGTAGGAGAGAATACTTTTCTTTTTATAGCAATAAAGGGAAAGAGCAGTTTTCCAAATTCTTTGCAGAGCTTCTAAATCTGAAGTTTTAAACTAATTGCCTAGTGTGTTGGCTTTCTGCAAAACCCTTTGAATGTAATCCTGCTGCCCTCCTTCACAGTTCTCTTTGGTATTGGTAGAAGGTCTGTGTGAGATCAGTCAGGCCAAATTTATGTCTTTTCTTCCTGCAAGCCTTCAGGAATTCGGTTTTAATCATTAACACTGGGCAACACTGAAAGTGATGGCACTTAATGCATTGAAGTATCAGTTCTTGTTCTGTATATGGGTTTGTGCTCTCACTGTAGGGGAGTGACCTCCCCAAAAAATGAAAGGGAGGACAAGGAACCTGTCACCCGACTTAGAACAGACCATGGTGCCCAGTCTGGTGGATAACATGCAATTTGGTGATCTGTGGTCACAGACATGATTAAACTGGCTATGGCAGAAATGTGCTCCTTCCAAAGCTAGCAGAAGAGTCAAAATGTCACTAACTATCACTGAACCGCAGAAAATAGAGAGTACAGATGAGGACTGAGGGGAAATGAGAAGACTTGTCTCAGTCTACGCAAACCTCTTTGCTTTGGGAATTTCATTGGTTGTCCAATGAGCAGGACTTCTAGGACTGGGTCTGTCAGGGGTTTTCCCCCCTTTTTTGCAGGACTCTATGAAGTTTCTAGTTTCAATCAGGTTGGAAGTGCTGTGGGAATAGTTTTTGTGGTGATATTTTGGTATTTCCTCTTCTGCTCACACCCAGACCAGGAAGCACAGAAGCACAACCTTCAGTTCATTGTGTACATGTTTCTTTTTATAAACCTGAATTCTCTTCCCACCCCCTGTCTTTTTTTTTTTTTTTCCTGATAGCGATCACATAGGTTTAAGGTTCTGTTTGATTTGGACTGTAGGATTTTTAATATCTCTTGTTATAACTATACCAAGCACTAAATAGCGATTATCACATTAGTCTTGAATTATCAAAGTGCAATATCCTCAACTTAGCTACCTACGGCCAATAACGTTAATGTGCCAGTGCCCCCTGGTAGCTGTTTCTGCTGTCGTTTACTCCTGTACCTTCAGGAACATAAGGACTAACTGGCCACTAAGACCTATCTACTCAGTTGCCCATGAAGAAATTCTGCAAAAGATCATGTTTTAGGTAACCAGCTGCACTGTTAAAATCTAAGATTAGACATTTCATGCTTTAATGTTCTTTCTCTCACTCTTTTTCTCTTTCTGCATTAGTAAGGAGGTCCAGCTCATGCACCCTCTCTCCATGTGTCCAACTCATTCACCATCATGACTACCAGTCCTCCTGCCTTTCTTGCTGTCGTTGGGAACTATGGATAAACAATTTTGACAGGCATGGAGTCTGCAGAGCTAACTTCATACGCACAGTGATTTTTCTCTGCTCAGATGATGAATGGACCAGAGGAACTAAATCACTTTCACTGAAAATCTTTTTCACATCCAAAGCTTTTAACCCCTCCTTTTTGTGCTGTTTTCTGCAAAAACCAAAGAAGGCAGTTTTGGTTTGTATCTGAATTGGATCACATTTCAATTGCAGCTTTTCCCTCAAGACTCTTATAGACACCTTACAGAGTGTTTAATTGAGCATTTTATAAATTAAAATAAATTTAAGATGGATCTAAAAGTTGGCCCATGGCAAAATTATTGTGTGTACTGTATTTCCACTAGGGTCCATTCTCATAAGTTCTACATGAATAGCTACTCACGTTTCAAAACCATCCCCATGTAGAACCCGGTTTGTGATACAATTTAGTCCTTAGTGGCTTCATAGCCCTTGAAACTACAAGGAAATGCAAGCAAAGGGAAGTTAATTTACTTCACTAAAAACTGTAATTTAAGAAGCTTTAAGTAGAGGGAATGGAATTACTGAGGGGGTTTGAACTCTATGCTTCTTTTGGGGTGTTTGTTTTTTTCATTGCTCTTGGCTCTAAGTTTCTCTCTTGGGCTTTAGGGAGCTGCCACACTTCAGAGAGGGGGTACAAGGTGGGGGAAAGGACAACAGTATGGTTCATTATTTCAGACACTGATTAGCAGTAGGGCTGAGCCTGGCTCAAGTATCACTTTCCACCCATGCGGTACCCACGAACCAAGTTCCATACATGCAGAACAAGGCATGATATGAAGCTCCTCCCTGTGGTCTGCCTAAGCCCCAAAAATGGGTTCAGCCCCGCTGACAGGCAGTGATGCTCTTCATGTATCCTCCTCTGTCTCAGCTGGAGTTAACAAAATCCATCTGCCTTTGTGAGTCAGCAGAAAAGTACTCAGCTTTTATAAGAGTTAAGGGACATGGAATAGGCCAAAGTCAAAGTGCAGAAGTCTTCACCTGGCTTGGCGTTTGCATGGCGTGCACGGAGAGGAGGTAGTGTTATCTGTTCCTGTTCACCAGATGAGCTGATTTACACCAGCGAAGGACTTGGCCCATGGTCTACATGGCTATGGCTGTTGAACAAGGCTCCTTTCATCTGTGGTTCACTTGAACCAATGTGCAAACAACACCATCAGTGCGCATTGTGATGCAGTGGCTGCTAGCAGTTTGGAAAAGTCAAAAGAAAACTCTATTTTCTTCTCATCAAAAGCAAAATGAGGAAGCTTCTGCCCTCCCTTTCTGCCCCTACTGCTACCACCCTGGCTCGAGCAAGTTGATCCGTAGGTATTTGTGTGGGGGTTTGTTCTCAGCGGTTAACCACATAACAATTTGAAGCATGTGGCTAACTCAAAAGAAACTGCCTTTAAACATTTGCAGACGGTAATTGCATTCGGAAGAGTGGAGCCCCAGCCGGGGGCTGCTGGGTGCCCTGGGAGCTGTGGCAGGAAACCCTGAACATCCCATAGCAAGGTCCCGCAAAAAGGGGAAAAAAGACTTATTTTATCTGTAGGAGATCAGCTTCTTTCTGATGCTCTGCAGCCAAGGCCAGATGTTCCCCACCTCCTGGCTTGTGTCTTCTTTTGGTGTGTCAGGGTGAAACACCAGTGTGGAAGCAAAATGGAGAGGAGAAGATTTGTGATGAGGGGGAGGGCGTTTCAGCACACAGCTTTCATAAATAAAGCTGGAGGAAAAATAACAAACAGATTGGAGAAGCTTTGTTGCAAAGCCAAGTGCATCCAAGACCGTCAGCCGATCCCCAGGGGAATCAGTAAAAGGCAGGAGGTGCGGGGCTATGGAACCATGCTCCAGGGGAGAACAGCAAGGAGCAGCCCTGCTCAGTGTGGTAAAATGCCCCAGTAGAGCATTTCCATCCCTCAAAACCTGAGTTTGTTGAGCAGGGATGAATGGCTAGAGGAAAGAGACTTGTGAACGAGAGGTGAGCAGTTGTGCTTATGGAGGTAAAGACCCCAAACTCACATGGTGCCACAGCACTCATTACCACAGAGCTGTGGGGCTGTACTAACTTCCAGTTTCACTGAATTTTGGGCTTAAAGAAAACAATAAAACTGAAGGTTGCAACATTTCCCCATGGGAGGGGAGATATTCTGTGAGTGGTCTGTGACTGGTTTTTAATTTCCATCCATGTCCAGTGCATCTTCAGTCTATGATTAGAGGAGCCTATCCTCGGCTACAAACAGACATGCTCTTAAGTGGAATTAATCTTCAGCGAGCTGCAAGCCTCATTTGTAATTCATCAGGTAAAAATAATGTATCTGTATATCTACAAAAGCAAATGAATTTTAGAGTGTGGCCTTAAGGTTGAATATTCAACCTGCTTTGGATAAAGGGCAAGTAAGGCCTTGCTAAGTCTTCTCTCTCAGTTACAGTGATTGGAGCTGTGGCCTTGCGGCATGGGAATGGGGTGGGACTGCAGCTAGAAACCAAGCTACGTCCACAGGGTCCTGCATTTCTCCATATCTATTCTCCAGTCTGGGGAGAAAGGAAATCTGCTTTTAGTGGCTGAACCATAGCCCTGGGATTGCCATCTCCTGGTACTGAATTACGATGTGACCACAGGCAAGTCTCTGCATGGCACTGCCCAAATCATCAGCAGGAGAAGAGTGGCTTGCTCCACCTTTCTTCATCCCTGGAGTAGAAAAAAGGGAGCATGTAACAGGAAAATAAAGGACACATGGTTGATACGCTCTTCAAAACTCCTGGGGCAAGAAGAGGGAGATGTCTCTTGCCAAGGCTGGCACAGCTTCATGTTCTTACTATAGCAGTTGGCCAAATGCATAGAAAGCATTTTTATTTTGGCCATAACTGCCAGCCAGAGAGGCAGCAGGACATTTCAGGCACTAGAACAAGCCTTAGAGTAACTAGGTTCAGCATAACACCAAGCCATTAGCGCAATACTATGGTTCAATAGAACATAAAAACATCTGAGGCAAGGCTTTAGGTGCCTGTCTCCAGTATTGGTATATACATATGATGCAAGAGGTGAACACGGAGGATATGTAGCAGATTTTCTGAGATCATAGTCCCAGCTTTCCGAGATCTCAGCTGAAGGATTTTCAGAGTCAGAATTCCTACTTAGGATGTACTTGTTCTGCATATGTTTGCAACATGGATTTGCAAGCTTTTTTCTCCTTAAACTAATAGACACTTCCAGTATCCATTAAGAAACGGCTTACATGAGTACAACAAATTGGTAGATAGATACTTTGTGGAAGAAATTTTGCCCTGAATTTACAGCTATTAAATCATCAGTGATAGTGAGGGTCCAATCCTAGTTTCCTAACTGATTTATAGTAGTGCTACAAAGTGAATTTAGTGGAAATAGTCCAGATTTATTTGTGGGTAAATATCTATGCTGGCATCTTGGAACTCATATGTTCATTTCATCTAATTTAGTGTCAAACTATATTGATACTTTCCTTTTGCACTCAAATCCAAGCAGTTCAGTAGTGACCAAATTTAACATGCTTACTGATGTAAACATTTACTTAATGGTCTATTTCTCAGAATACATGTAAGACTCCATACACTGGGATACTGGGTCTCTCCATATGATAGTTTGTAGATTCATACCATTTAATAATTATTTCAGTAGGTGTCCTTTTATTCATAATTAGCAACTGAGTATTAAGCAGAGCTTGTCAGGATCAGAAAGCCCTACAATTTAGCAGTTATCTATAGTCATGAACAAAGAGGATCTTTACCTTGGTAGAATAGTTTCTGAAGATATTTTATTAAAACTAATGAGTGCCATAATTCTACATTAAGTGCACAGCTTTTAAATTATTATCGAAAACTAAGTTATAATTCTGATCTTACACTTGTCCTAGATTAATGTCACAATCTGACTCCAGATTCAAAGCGTGGTAAGGCAGGTCTTAGCCCAAGTCCCATATGTCATTTAAACTTTATGGGTTTTTTTCATGTGTTTATTTAGTTGTGGCTGAGAAGGAGCTACCATAGAATCATAGAATGGTTTGAGGTGGAAAGAACCTTAAGGATCATCTAGTTCCAACCACCTTGCCATCAGCAGGGACACTTCTCACTACATCAGGCTTCCCAAGGCCCCATCCCACCTGGCCTTGAACACCTCCAGGGATGGGACATCCACTACTTCCCTGGGCAACCTGTGCCAGTGTCTCACCACCCTCATTGTGAAGAATTTCCTCCTTACATCTAGGCTAAATCTACCCCTCTCCATTTTATAGCCGTTCCCCCTAGTCCTATTACTATATGTCTTTGCAAAAAGTCCCTCCTCAGCTTTCTTGCAGGCCCCCTTCAGGTACTGGAAGGTTGCTATAAGATCTCCTTGGAGCCTTCTCTTCTCTTCTTCAGGCTGAACAAGTCCAACTCTCTCTCTCTCCCTGTTCTCGGATGGGAGGTGCTCCAGCCCTCTGATCATCTTTGTAGCCCTTCTCTGGACCCGTTCCAACAGTTCCATATCCTTCTTATGTTGAGGATTCCAGAACTGGACACGATACTCCAGAAGAGGTCTCACAAGAGAGGAACAGAGAGGTAAAATCACCTCCCTTGACTTGCTGGCCATGGTTCTTTTGATGCAGCCCAGGATGTGGTTGGCTTTCTGAACCACGTACATATGTTGACTAAGATAGGGTTAAAAATCTGCTTCTGACCCAAGATGATCTACAGCTGGTATTTGTTCTCACCACTGAGACAGACAAATGAGATTTGGCTCAGTTGAAACAAATTTCCTCACCATTGAGAATAACAGACTTAAAAGGCATCAGTAGCACAGGAACAAGGATAAAAAGGTGATTGTAACTCATGTTTTGCTTCTGTATGGTGCAGCTATAGGACAGCCTACCTGTCACCTGGTCTGAATTAGAGAAATTGTTCGACTGTTTAGATTTATGTTTTTCTTCTAGGGGTTCCTAGGAAGCTCATACCAGTAATTACCCAGTTCTCCCCTATAGAGCAGTATATACATGTATGTACATGGTATAACATAATCTCACTTTTCCTTCTATTGCCTTCAAGCATAGAGAACAACTCCTCTCAGCCAGAAACCTCCAGAAACCTCAGTGATCACTTCTAAGACTAGTTCTGCCCATTTTCAGACTGTTTCATCTCCCAAAGAGCAAGAAGACCCTAAGCAGCATGTTCTCAATGCTGGGATTTGCAATAGGCCCATGTCCTGTGAGTCATATTGGCAGTTTTCTAAGACAAGTCCTCCAATTGCTACAACTTAGGCAAAAGAGTTAGACTTACAAGTAAACTCTTACCATAGATTTGCACCATTAAGCATATCAGGCACAAAAGTGGACAGGACCTCAACCAGTGAGACCAGGATTAGCCTGACTCTAAAGAAAGCACAGTCTTAGAGATCACGCTCATGTTCCTGGATGCTGAAGAGCACCTTATCATTTTAGGGAATCTTATTTGTATTGTGGTTTATATCTTGGAAGAAAAAAGAACTTCTGTCATGAAAATGTAGGTCTTTTAAGTGGAGTTTAAATAACATAGTGCTGAGAACTCTGCAGTATTTGTGGCCTGGTCTCTACGAATGAAGCTGAGGCGATTGCACTGTGTGTTAAGTGTCCCCCCAAGACTTTGAACCACCCTCAACCAAGACACACGGACGAGCAGAGATCTCAGACACTCCTACACATTTTGTAAAAGCAGGTAGATGGCTGGAAGGAAAAACCACTCTTTGTAACCTCTGATTACCTCTTCCTCAAGCAAAAAGCCAAAACTACTGTGAGATTAACAAGAGAATTTTCACTGGAAAGCAGAGCTGTGCCCACCACAACCTAGGGAATAAGCTTCCACAGGCATTTGCCCTTCAGTCTGACCATGTAAGGTTTCAGCTCTCCCAGGTCTTCTTGATCTTCATGCAAACCTGCAGGTGCCAGAACGACTTAGGAGCAATAACAGTTAGATGAAAAGACACCTGTTGTTATTTATTCCAGTACTTAAATTCTCTCTCCTTGGAAGAAATACTGTCTTGTAATATCACAGGCCATTAAACCACCATGTTAGTGTGAAAAGCATTTCCTGGGGATAATAATATCCTGACATGCATATTATTGCTTACTAGTGCTGGCTGCTAGCATAGCAGCAATGTTTTGCTTAGACAAGCAATACCAGGGGGCAAGCCTGTTCACTAAAGCTGGCCATTGTAGACAGAAGCTTAAATCAGTAACTTTCAAAAGCTAGTTGCCTAAAATTCAGAGACTTAACTTGTACCAAAGTACTGGATAAATTACTTCAATGTCCTTTTGAAAGTGCAGTCAGTTATTTCTGTACACTAACAAGAGTTTTTGTAGACAAGATTTCAGCCCATCCTCTTAAGGTTCCCAGTGAAGAAAAATTTATCACAGTCCTGAGCTGCGGAACATTTGTTTTTATAATTCAATGACCTTTCTAAATAGAAATCATCAGCGGGGACAGACTGTTGAGGAGAAGTCAGTTTGTGTCTTGGAGAAAGACACTGGGCTCCCTCCAGAATGTGGACTTACATAGGAAAGAAACACGGATCCCCAAAAAGGATGTGTTAGTGCTTTGGCTTCATAGTACTTCTGTCTGCAGTGTAGATTAGTTTACAGGGTTCAGCAGGAGATGAGTGGTGGTCATATGCAGCAGAACTGAGCAGTCTCATCCAGCCCCTACTCTAGGTGCAAACTGCAGTGGGCTTTGCTCTGGTTCCCACACATGCAGCACAAGAGGGAAAAAATGACCACAGTGACCAGCCAGCACCCAGTTGTTTCAACAGTAGTTATCACCAGAAAATATGTTTCTGCTTTGTGTTTTCCTGTGCATGTCAGAAACAAACAAGATATTTGTTTTCAAAAAAGGAAATGGGCTCATTCTGGAATGCACTGAGCAAACCAGGTTCTTCAAAGTACTAAAGGATGCATATGTGGGATTTCAACAATTTTAAGCCCTTCCTTCCAGATATTTGTGCAATATTAATTGTGTCAGTCACTGCACTGTTATTGCAGCAAACAGTAGACCTGATGTAAGGAAACCTGGCCTCATCTGTGCTATTAATGTAGTCTTTCTTAGAAGCAGAAGCTATTTGCAAGATCATAATTTCCCTCGCAGACACTATTTTTAATTGGGGAAGAGTTCTCTCAGAGGAGTAATAGCCTTACTTCTGTTCATGTCTGCAGAGTATTTCCCTGATCAGAAGATCAAGAGAAAGAGGAACTGAGCAACTCTTCTCTAAGTAATAACGAACAGAGAGCTGTGCAGTAAATCATAATGTGCAATAAAATAAAAAAAAAAAAAACACCCCAACATTTGGCTAGAGATTAATGACTGGGATGGGACTTACTGAATTAAATTGGATCAGATGTTCCCTGGAAAAAAATCTGAGTTCGTTTCACAGCGCTCTACAGTTTTGGTTTTGGTTTCCACAAAGAAAGATTCAGCTTGATAGTTTTGTAACTACTAGCAATTTCTAGGCTTCGCAGAAGTGGTCTTAGAGGACTGCAGGAGAGGACAGACCTTGATGGGAAACCCTGGTCCTGCTCAGGCAGGGGAGATAGCTGAACATGAAGCCTCCTCAACATGCAATGCCATGAGTTCATCAAGTGTTACAAGTTACATCACATTTATACAAGATATGAAAGGCTCGTTTTTCATTTCCACCTCCAGGGGCAAGTTCATGACTATGGGTCTGCCACAGAGACACATACCTCTGAATTCTTGATGGCTGAGATAAAAGTCCAGTTGCACCCCTTGTGCTCCTTGTTAGGCAGTTTAGGCGCCTCCTTCTTCTGTGAATCCGCTTTTAAGTGTCCAGCCTTCTGGATGTCAGCTAAAGAGACATTTGGGCAGCTGACTCAAGCTTTTGCATTTTACCATGGACTGAGGCACCCCAAACCTACACTTAGCTTAGTGTTTCAGTGCTACATTTTCTTGTGACTAGAACCTCAAGCAGCAAAACTGTTGGACTTCATGCACTATTAACTGAAGAAACTGACTTAAAACTGTAAGCCACTGACTGGGGCTGGTGTTTCCTGTTGGTATTGGTGTATTCTTTAATCAGGGATGCCTCTTGTTTTGCCAATATCTAGAATTAGTTCATGAATGTATCAGAGAAAGGAAGTCAAAGCTATGGGGTTACTACTGATAATGCTAGAGATACCAAAACTCCTTCCTCCTTTAATTATTTTTTTTGCTGAACTTTAAGTGAAACAGGTTTCTAACATAATAGACAGAAGGCCCACGTCAGTAGGCATGATAATGAAGGTAATGCACACACATCTGCCTTCTCGCCTGCTCTCAGAAACCTGGCAGCTCTGCAGGGTTGGGTTTAGTGACTTCGCCTTATTAACTCAGTTTTTGTTAAAAATGAACAACAGTGGCCTAAATCCAGAAGAAAAGCAAGGCTACATTATTAAAACACAGAAAGCAACACCATTTTAAAATTCATCACAGCACTCAGAACAAATTTTGAGAGAATCTCAGAAACTGGGGGCTTAGTCATCCCAAGTTTTTCCAGCTCATTTACATAATTGCCCCTTGAAATAGTTGTCTTACTTTTTTCTTCTTCTTTTTTTAACACTACCGCTTGGCAAGTATTCACCGAGCAGGCAGCTCAGCTCCACAGCTGCAGAAGGACAGAAAAAGCTTCAAGATTCCCACCATACTCAACTCTACTTTATATAATATGAGCCAACCACATCTGAGTGCATCCAAAGTAGTCATCTCACTGTCACTTGCTGAGATATTAGCAACTCATTAGCCAATTTAACTAATTATTACAGCAGTAAAATTCATTTATTTGTGAAGTGATTTATTAAATAATAAGAGACATTTAGAGAGTGTAATGTGTGAGTTATTCAATATTTTTAACTATCATCAGGGCATGGAGACATGCAGTCTCAGTGCTTTCCCACCCTCTTCAAAACCATATGATTTGATTGCTTCTCTCTCAGCATAAATTCATGCTGTCACCAAGAAAGGCAGTCCAAGTAGCATCACATGAGCTTGATCAAGAAACTGGTATAAATGCAACTGAAAAAATGAGGTTATTTTTCAGCTCCATCACTCTTCTCTTGGTTAAAAATATAAAGCTTATAATATAACATAAAATTTTATCATATTTCATTTGTGTAACATCTTCTGTCTAAGAAAATCTAAAGATCATTAAAACTTTCCATTAGATTGTGCATGTAAAGTATGTCATCAGCCACGGGAGTACAGTAATAAGTATTTTTTGAAGGTGATTTCCATTAAAAACTTCATTTTAAAAAATTTGTTTTCTTCCTCCTGGCACCTCTTCTTGAATATAGAATTAGAGGTGTGGTCTTGTATCTGCCCATGGGATAATTCAGGCAGAAATAAGAACAAAGCAATGAGCTTAGGGCATGCAGCATCTTTGGTGTAGGTGTCTACCTCTGGTCTTGGCACTATACTCTCTCTTTTAGTCAGTAGAATGAAAAGTCATCTTAGTCTGTGATTCATCTGACCTTTGTAGGCATCTACTTTAGAATGTCTATTTTAAACATCTGCTATTGTAGGATGAGGTGAGCTGCAACCTAGTTTCTGTTGTCTATATTGACTATATTGTCAGTAATGACAAAAGGAGCCTGGGGCAAACAGCCCAGGCAAAGATGCTTTGTTAGATACCTCTCACTTTTACAGTCTAAAAGATGAGTCAGAACTCACTAAAGTGGATGTAAAGAATCTTATTTATACAGACTGAGATTGGATGAAGTTTTAAAGGGATTCTCTTGCTACATTTCTCTATGTAGTTAGAACATACAATTTCTGGGAGCATGCTTATGGATCTGGCCAAGGCTCACTGTATATACAGATCTGAAGAATAAAATAAGAGGATATTGAGGAATATCTTTGTATTCCTGTATTAAGGTTTCTGTGTACCTTGTATTTTGGGATATTCAGTAGAGATGCTTTGAAAGTTCTGCACTCAGCTGAAGGACGGAATGGCTAGCAGTATTACATCAGCCAAAATACATGACATTTTCACAGGACTGCTAAGTGGGAGGCTGGTGCTTCCCGGTGCCTGTTGAAGGGGAAGTCATGAAAAACACAGCACTTTGAAGGGCAGATCAGTATGAAGACAATCCACAGTTAGTGGCTATTGAGAATGACTGGGGGCAGTGACAAGAGGAGCTGATTATGCAGTGAGATTATATTATTAATCTCTTATCTGTAATCCATATACTGGGTACAGGTTATTTTTTGTAGGCTACGTGCTGACTAAATAACTAAGAAGTGGCTAGCTTTACAGAGGAAGAGGAAAACTCTCTCATGTTATTAGCCCCTCTCGGTCTTCAGATGTGGATTGTAAGTAACTCAAAATCTTGGACTGCAGATAGCAGCCTTGTCATCAAATACAAAAAAAAAACCCACTTGATGAGATCAGTGAAAGCTCTCCAGAGGTCTGAAGCCAAGCAGCAGACACTTTGATTAGCTGCTGCCTCCACAAAATGAAAATTCTTCCCTGTGCCCATGAAACAGTGAATAGATGTAGTTGGAAGTGATATAAAGGTCACTCTTAAGTGGATCTAAGGAGATTTAAGTCACAATACTACCTTCCTGAAGCCCCTAGACAAATAGCGAAAGACAGGCTTCAAAGACTAGACAGTCCTTCAGTCTAAATACTTACCCAAAACTCTTCGTTACGTATCTGACTCTTAAGGAAAATTCACCTTTGAATGACACTGCAGAAAATTACCTAACAAAAACGTTTAAGCCCTCTGTAGCAATGTGTTAGTGATATATTACAAAAACCTTGACTCTTAGAATTACATCATTTTGCAGCATGAATTCCTAACCCAGATTTAAGATGTCCAGTGCAACTCTTCTATAGCATTTGCACAGCCCAAATATCCTATCATAATCATATAACAATTATATAATCAGATAAGGGTGGAGAACTAATTTCCATTCTAACAGTAATGACATCTCCTAAAATTAGAATCTTTTTTAATCAATTTTTATTTCTAACAGTACTGTCCAAAAAAAGATCTGAATTTTTAAGTTGATTTTTAATACATATTCAAACATGTAGGTATTTCAAGGTGAATGTAAGAAAGCTCATACTTTACAAATACATTTAAAAGTTCAGTGGAATGACTTGAGGATTAATAACCGTCTCAGCCTGACATCAGTCCAGTGTAAAACACTGGAATGGCTAATTCCAGGCATTATTCATCATGAACCAGAAAAAAGTAATGCAATTCATGCCAAGTAGGTTGGAATTAAGGTAAATGTATTTTTTTTCAAGAAAGCTATCTTGATATATTTTGTGATTTTAAGTTTTCCTGAAAAATAACCTATGTAATACTTACGATCCTTGGTAGAACTTCCGGAACCGAACAACATTTTGATTAAGAAATTAGAGTTATCTAAAGTCATCACTGTAATTATTTAATAGACTAAAATCTGAACAATTGACATTGCTCAGAAACCATTACAAATAGGGACTCATCATCAAGAGGATGTCAGTCAGTTCTTCAGGGTCACTCCTGGGGTCTATGCTGTGCTAGTGCAGTTCAGTAATGACTTTTCCATTGTTACTTCTTTCAGGATTCAGCTTGTGCCTCTAAGCACGCTGCTGCTTTGATGCTGTATTTTTATGGAAGCGCTGAGAATACGTAGAGCTAATGTATGAGGTCAGGATGGATTTTCAGCTGCTTAGTACATACTAAAATCAAGTCTGAGATGACTTGTTCACAGACAAATATCCTCAGATTTGCTTCACCCAAGTTTGTTAGACCACATCCTAAGAGTGTTATCCAAATCATGGATTAGACCAAAGCCAAAGAACATATGTTTGTCACATCCTGTTTGGATGATACCAACATAGACACAAACAGAACAAGCAGATTTTGGCATGAAATGAAAGACATTTTATTTAATCTCACAGTTGTTCAAGAACATGTCAGTTATCACATGAACTGAGTAATTTAATTCTATATTTTGCCCATGCAAATAGCTTCAACAGCCTTTGCAAAATGGGATTTTGAACACAATCTTTAAATTTGTAAAATATATTTTTCAAAATAATATAAATAGAATATTTGTTATGTATAGTATTTACATAATATGAATTATATATCATTATAGATAATTTTAAATATTATAAATTTTTTAAAATATAAATAGAGCAATGACTTGATTCCCTGTAGTTCAGATAACCAGCTTAATTTGTTTATTTGCAGGAAATAAGATTTTTTCCTACCTGATTTATTTTAAAGAATCACGGGATATAAACACTTACCACTCAGTCATTAGCTGTAAATTGCAGAATGAAGCAGCACCCTACAGCATTTCCAGATGAAGTAGTCTGTTTATACAGAAAGCACAAGAGCTGTAATTACTACATGATCACATTTGTATATCAAGGTCAGAATTCTGTGATTCATGCTATTGTTTGGACATAAAGGGAGTTGATTTTCAGCTTGGTGGTGTGCGACTACTATTATTGTTACATCAGCGACTGTAGAAACAATATTAACTTTTGCTTGTTTGAGTTTTTCTAGTTAGATTAGCTCCAGTTCAAGCACACATGAAAACTGGCTGGTTAATATTTGTCCTTAAATGTTCACTAGGCATGCAGAATAGATATTTATGTTATTGCTGTTCGTGTCACATATTCTATTATGGAAAATAATTTTAAAAAATCATCCAAAACAAATCCAAACCAAAATAGGTCATTAAATGACTTACCCATGAAATAACACACAGTTTAAGCAATACCAAATGCAGGTAATTAATGTGTGTAAAAATATTTCCTGATCTTTTCCTCTCATCTGCAAAATTCCTGCAGAAGTTTTTCTTCTTGACTATTATCTAATATGTTGAAAATTTTTTATATCTCATTCCTGAGAATCCATTTGTTTCCCACAGTATTTAACCAGTTTTAAAAGCTTAAAATTATAGGAACTCAACTCATTATACTTATTAGTTAAAGCTAGAATTAGTCAAGCACTTAGATTGTACCATTTATTTCAATTTGATTGTGTGTATTTATAATCAGGCACAAGAACAAATGCTTTTTTCATCTGGGGACTACTAGAATTTGCTATTGTATCATTGTATTGTACTGAACATTCACCCAGCTGCCATTAATGTCACCCTGTTCTCAGCTAGGCCACTTTCTCTTACTTAAGATCTAACTAGTCTTTCTCTTTCCAGGTGTAGGTGTCCTTAGGTAAAAAGCAATCATCTTTTCCCAGGTTTGCATTGTTCTCTATCTGTTCTGGAGTTTCATATTTCCTATTAATTCCCCACTCCCACTCATATACTGTCATATATAAGGACTTTACATAAATCTGATAGTTAGGAGCATGACTTAGGGAATGGTGGGAATGGTTGGACTCGACGATCCAGTGGGTCTCTTCCAGCCTGGTCATTCTGTGATTCTGTGATTCTGTAACCTTCACATTGCTAAGGACGGTTGGGAAGCACTTTTTTCTTCAGGAGAAAAATGGAGTCTTGACACAGACCAAATTCCACTACATCCTCAAGTCAACAGTCTCACAAAAGCCATATTTAGCCTTGAAAGACTCTTTATCCAGATAAAACATTTGCATGGGCATAAGGACTATGGAATTTGCCTTCTCAATATTGCTGTAGTTACTTGTCCAACTCACAGAGAGAAGGTGTTGAATCAATAAAATCATCTTCATCATTAGGGGAGCATCATCTCTCTAGGGAAGCCATATATACTTCCTTCTCATCATTTTTACTTATCAATCAATCATGATAAGTTAAATCAACTTGATTTTTCTATAAATATTTTTCTGGAAATGAGTAAGAGACCTAGAAAAGCAATAGAATCATAGAATTCTAGAATCATAGAATCAGAATCACAGAATGGTTTGGGTCGGAAGGGACTTTTAAAGGTTATCTTGTCCAGACTCCCTGCAATGAGTGGGGACATCTTCAACTAGATCAGGATAATAACACTGAGCCACTGAGATCTGATCACAAATGCTAGTAATGCTGTCTAGATCAAATGGGCAATAAAATAGTATTCTTCCTATGAAAACGGGCTGAGAGTTGGTGTTGTTCAGCCTCAAGAAGAGAAGGTTCTGGAGAGATCTTTTAGCAACCTTCCAATACCTAAAGGGGGCCTACAAAAAAGCTAGAAAGAGAACCTTTACAAGCATATGTAGTGATAGGACAAGGGGTGATAGCTTTAAACTGGAAGAGGGTAGATTTAGTTTAGATAGAAAGAAGAAATTCTTCACTACGAGGGTGGTGAGGTACAGGAACAAGTTGCCCAGAGAAGTTGTGGATGTCCCATACCTGGAAGTGTTCAAGGCCAGGCTGGATGGGGCTTTGACCAACCTGGTCTGGTGGAACCCCCCATGGCAGGGAAGTTGGAACTGGATCATCTTTAAGGTCGCTTCCAACCCAAACCATTGTATGGTTCTATGATTCTTAATAGAGCAAAGATAAAGAGATTGTGTGACTTTTTTTGCTTATGAAAAATAAACTGCCATCAATTCAAAACATTTAATGTAAATCATAGTTACTTTTGGACTTATGTTGACAGTCAAATTAGAAAGCTGTGAGCTATTATTTACTTTTTTTTCTTTGTAAACTAACATTGCTTTGATTTGAACAGCATAAACCTATAATCATGAAAGTGACCTTTGCCAAAGGAGATGGATAGTATCATTAAAAGCTACAAATGTGCTGTAAAGTAAAAAAAAAATCTGATATGCAGAGTTACCAATGGCTGTGATTTTGTTGTAAGGCTGCGCTGCTCAGTTGTCTGCTACTGGAAGCTTTTACCAGCCCGTGAAAAATACTGATGTACCCAGTTCATATTCTAACACCATTTTTCCTGAGTGTAACATAATATTCAAGCATAGTATTCTTGGTTTAAGGTAGATATCTCTCCTCTCACATCCTTGCTTTCATATGAAAGTACACACCTCTTCCTTATGGAGAGAGACCGTAACTATTGCTTCTTCTGTGCTGCCAAGCTGGTAGTGCACCTGGTAGAATCACAGATCCTTTCAATTCAGCATGTAAGAATCTGAAATCTTCTGGTTAAAGAGGTGTCTGGCTCTTGTAATGGCAAAAGAGCTCTTGACAACATCACTTAAAAGTATCCTAATATTCTGAATCAGAAGGGAAAAGAGATACAGTAACATGCCATCAAAAAACTTTTATGTCACAATTTTGATTGTATATCATGTGTCTTGGAGACAGGGATTAGTCTGTGTTATTTTTAATGTTAAGGGTTGGCAAACCTCCAGACCCACATGACATATTTGGAAGCATAAAACAAACAGGACAAAATCTATAAACAAACAACAGCACTCTCTGGAGAAATAGGTCAACAGAAGTAACAAGAGAGAAGGTAACAAAAAAACTTATAGAGGTAGAGATGTGCTTTTCCTTATGGAGTCAAGCGGTGTGCACAAACCAAAAGCAGCAGACTGTCTAAGCAAAGGGTGTGATGTGGAAGTCGTCTTCCTCCCACTCCCCTTCTGCCTTGGCCCCTCTGTTCAGTCCCAGTCTCATCCTTATGGGTCCTTCTCGTGTCTCCTGTTCTTCCAGCCTACACAGTTCATATCTCTCTGTCTCATTTGGCTTCTCCCAGTATCCTTGCTTTCCACCTCATCTTTAAACACAATGGCTTCTGGGTAGCCTTCTCCTTCCTAATGCCAATACGTGGCTCCAAGCCCTGGTCAATTTTTTTCTATCTTGTCCTTTTGGAACTACCACACAAATCAGCCCAGCAGGTCTCAAAGTGAAAGCTATGTCCCAGTACTACCCACCTCCCCCATAGGCTCTGCAGCATCTCTACCACCTTCCCTCCCCCATAGCAACACAAGTTTTAAACTGGAAATAGCATACAATATAATAATGGTGGAGAATCTGATGAAAAACTGTGAAAACACTAATCCATGTCCTGATATGACCATCTCCCCACACCGTACTCCCCTCTCTTACATGCCTGAATCCTCCCTGTCAGGCCACTTCTTGCTTCCAGTCCCTTCATCCTTCAAATTGTATCTCTGTCTTCTGAAAAAGATCAGTCTGGTGCATACACCTGACATGAAAATTTTCAGCCTGAATGGTTAGACTGAAGTTATATCTGAAAACAAGGTCCTCTTAAGAGTTAGACAACTTGGACAGGCGATGTTTCTAGCTCTGCACTCAGTGCAGCCAAGTGAGTAGTTGCCACATTTAGTTAGATGGAGAATTTTCCCAGTCAGCTAAATGAAGGCCTTGTGTAACAATTCTTAACAAGGTGTTATTTACAGGGGATTTCTAATGGATCTGTTTACCACAATGAAATTTACAATATCAAATGCAGGAATCAAATAAGGTATGATTAATTGACATCACTGAAGAATTAACAGACATGGTTTCAAACTGACTGTTCGAGTAAATGATCTTGTCAGTCCCATAGCTCCGGACAGTTTTACTTATTTGATCTTTTCTCCTCATCTAGGTAGGTTTGTGGTCGTGACAGATGAGACATGAGATCTTCAGCCTCCAGGCTTTCAAGTTTTTCTTCAAGAGATTCACTATGGAATCGGTAAGAGAGAAGAAAGGCATAAATATAAATAATTGGTTTGAAGTGCAAAAAGCAGCTGAGAATCTATGAAAAATAAGCGCAAAAGAAATTGGTTTTATCAACTGCAATATCTACATGTGGGTTTTTTTCCTGTGCTTAATGCCATTCTGGACATTGTTATAGTGGGTGTTTTTCAAAAAAGGTCTAACCTGTTGATCCTTCCAAGGATCAAAAAAACCCAACAAATCAGTAAATCTTTACAAAATATTGACTGTCTGAGGAAGTTCTGGAGCAAACTTTAATACTTATTAGGTATTTTACTTTGCTTTCATAGATTTCAAAGCTGGAGGGGGGCAGGGTAGAAAATGGAGACTTTTTGTAACTCCTTTCAGCTCATCTAGATCGGGTAACTGGTGCTGTTTTAACTTTGAAAACAACAAATCACTGAGATCAGCCTGAAAAGTCTATGGCAAGATCTGTGCAGATGTTTGAAAGAGGAGGGACTTCTTGTGATGTAAAGTGCTGAATAGGACACAGTTGTCCAAATATGCTTTTGTTTATTCAACCTCTGGATGGTGAATTCTCTTGTTTTAAAGTTTTTACTGTGTTTCATTGAACCACTAAAAGCTGCATTTGGATTGCCTGACTTGAACCCCCTACAACAACAATATTGATGGTTAAGGCTGAAGTTTACTTTGTGCCTGTTGCACTGGATGGAGCTATCCTGGCACAGGTTGCTGCTCCCTGCATGGCCATCACAGCAACGTATGACTTTCATCTTTTCTTCTTCCCTGGGGGAAACAGTTGACCATATTGTGCTCCAGCCCAGCCAAGAGGGGTGAATCACTGCTGCTAATCTTCTGAAAATCAAATAAATCTTCCTTTGAGACATTTGCTTTGTCACGTGGGTACACATATTTTTCCTTTTTAAGTCCATGATGCTTTAAATAAGCAAGAGTTCAGAAGTCATATAATCATCTTTTCAAAAATATGAAGCTAATAAGCTAGATATTCTTATTTGACTTTGAAACAACACTTAAGTTTTTATGTCCTACTGCTTCTAGATTTTCTTGGAGGAATAAAATAAAACACAACCATGATCAAGAAGAAAGAGTAGTAAGATCAGCAAGGAGATGCAAAGCATCAGTGAAACTTTTCCCATGACTGGGACACTTATAGGTTTCTCCTGCACTGATTATCTTGATAAAGAAGAAGATGAGGGTGAGCCTTTTTCATCCATAGGGGCAATAAACATCTTTTTCATCTGCTCATTTATATTTTCACATAAAACTTTAAGGATCAAAAGAATTTTGACAACTTTCCTGTCTCCCTTTCAAATTTGCTGGGGCTAGCAATGCATTAAAAAATCATTAGAGATAGGACGGATGAGCAGATGATCATTCTTTACCATGGTCAATAGAGAGATTTAGAACTTAGAAGGCAGCAAGATCAATTCAGTTTAAAAGTAGAAGCTAATGATTAATCAGAGAGAGTGGCTGCTGTGATAGACTTCTAGAATGGACACAGTCTTCTCCCCAATGGAGACTAGGTCCATGCAGCAACACCAGTTTCCAAAAGCTCCCAGCTGGTTTTCTGGCACCCTAGCTTTTAACAGACACAACTACAACATTCAAATGTCTACTCTAATAAAACATTCAGATCCTAATTTTAAAGTTGAGTAATTTTTGATAGATGAAACACCCTTAAGCATTAAAGCAGATATGCCTCAAATTATTTCAGGTCTTATCTATTGTCAAACATACTGATCTCCTTAATAAAAACAAAAAAACCCCCACCCAAAACAGCACCCCCATCTCCCAAAAGAAACAAAAAACCCACCAAAACCCAAAAGACATCACTCCTGAACTGAAAATTTCCTGTGCTAAGTTCAAGTCTAGAGTTCGGTCAAGTGATACATCCTTGAAATTAGAGGCTGAGATGAGGGAAACGCAGACATGCTAGTACGTTCAGTGGTTGCAAGGTGATTTTTTATAACATCCAACATCTACAGATTTATTTCCAGCATGTTGCTAATGAGATGCTGTTTAGAAAATTAAGAAATTAAGTATGCTCAGTCAACACTAGAAGCCAGCTCTTGAACTTCAACTCTAGAGGCCCATACAGGTGCACATCTGTAAACTGTGTCTTAGAAAAGCTTGTGTAAAGATGCAAATTACTTCAGTATATTTAATGGAATCATAGAATCATAGAACAGTTAGGGTTGGCATCCTTAAAGATCATCTAGTTCCAAACCCCCTGCCATGGGCAGGGATATCCTACTAGGTCAAGCTGCCCAAGGCCCCATCCAATGTGGCCTTGAACACCTCCAGGGATGAGGCATCCACGACTTCCCTTGGCAACTTGTTCCAGTGCCTCACCACTCTCATGGTGAAGAAAATCTTCCTTATATCAAGCCTAAATCTGCCCCTCTCCAGTTTATACTCATTCCCCCTTGTCCTATCACCACAAGCCTTTATGAACAGTCCCTCTCCAACTTTCTTGTAGGCCCCCTTCAGCTACTGGAAGGTTGCTATAAGATCTCCTTGGAGCCTTCTCTTCTGCAGGCTGAACAAGCCCAACTGTCTCAGCCTGTCCACATATGGAAGGTGCTCCACCCCTCTGATTATCTTTGTAGCCCTTCTGGGGACCTGTTCCAACAGTTCCATATCCTTCTTATGTTGATGATTCCAGAATTGGACACAATACTTCAGATGAGGTCTCACAAGAGAGGAACAGAGGGGCAGAATCACCTCCCTTGACCTACTGGCCATGCTTGTTTTGATGCTGCCCAGCATATGGTTGGCTTTCTGGGCTGTGAGCGCACATTGCTGGCTCATGTCAAGCTTCTCATCGATCAGTACCCCCAAGTCCTTCTCTGCAGGGCAGCTCTCATTCACATCATCCCCCATCGTGTACTGAAATTGGGGGGTGCCCTGACCCAGGTGTAGGACCTTGCACTTGGCCTCGTTGAACCTCATGAGGTTCTCAGAGGCCCACTTCTCTAGCCTGTCCAGGTCCCTCTGGATGACATCCCATCTTTCTGATGTGGCAACTACACCACTCAGCTTGGCATCATCTACAGATTTGCTAAGGTGCACTCAATCTTGCTGTCAGTATTATTGAAGAAGACATTAAACAGCACTGATCCCAGTATAGAACCCTGAGGGACACCATTTGTCACAGACGTCCATCTGGACTTCAAGCCATTGACCACTACTCTTTGAATAGAACCATCTAATCAGTTTCTTATCCACTAAACAGTCCACCCAGAAAATCCATCTCTCCAATTCAGAGAGAAGGATGTTGCATGGGAACATTTCAAAGGCTTTACGGAAGTCCAGATAGATCACATCCCTCAGCTTACCCTTGTCCACTGCTGTGGTTACCCCATCATAGAAAGCCACTAAGTTGGTCACATAGGTTTTGCCCCTTGTGAAGACATGCTGGCTGCCATTAATCACCTCCATGTGCTTTAGCATGGCTTCTAGGAGGATCTGTTCCATGATCTTCCCAGGCACAGAGATGAGGCTGACAGGTCGGTAGTTCTCAAGGTTGTCTTTTCTACCCTTTTAAAAATGGGCACGTTACCCTTCTTCCAGTCACTAAGGACTTCTCCTGATTGACATGACTTTTCACATACCATGGAGAGTGTCTTGGCAACCACATCTTCCAATTTCCTCAGGACTCTGGGATGCATTTCATCAGGTCCCATAGACTTAAAAATGTTCAGGTTCCTCAGATGGTCACAAATCTGATCCTCCTCTACAGTGGGAGGGGGTTTACTCCACTGGTAATCACCTTGCTGTCCCATGACCCAAGAGGCATAAGGAGAGCGGTTATAGGTGAAGACTGAGGCAAATCCACTAAATACCACTTAAATGCTAATAAATTCATAATACAGAGGGGGAAAAAAAACCCTCACAAAACCAGATCTCTCATCTTTGTATTTTCATATCATAAACAACTAGCAGAAGAAACCCTTTCATTTACCTGCCAGACTTTTTGTCTATCCAATAAAGTGTGGGTGAAATTGATTGGCCTGAGAGCTCTTTTCATACTTCAGCTGTTTTTTGAAACTCTTACAGTAAAATGTATAATAAAAATGCTTAGCTCTGATATGGTACTACTCAGCTGGAAAAGCCCACTGTGCTTTCACCCAGATAAATAAATGTAATTGTCTGCATTCCATAGACAAAGATGCATACAGAGATCAAATGCCATGTCACAGCTGTGAGTGGCAGCTCAAGGACGTGATCCCAGGTCTACAGAGCCCTTATTTTGTTCTCAAACTGATTCCCAGGTTCATTTTGCCTAAACCTCCAGTTTCACTGTAGGCAAGATGCATGCTGCCATCAGTGCACATTTAGCAGCTTAGCTAGGATCAGAGCTGTGCCTGGGTAATGACACAGCCATATCATTTCCAGAGGGAAAGAGAAAATATTGAAATGTTTGCAGCATGGGTTGACTCTTTATTTCATTCTCTTTTTATTTTGGAGAGCCTGCTATGCCAGCTGCCCTGCAACATGTTCATTTCTGCATAATCATTCTCTGATTTTAGTCATCGCTATTTCTCATATTAAAAAAAAAAAGCACTTGGCTACTATGATTCCTCCTCTGGAAGGATTCTTATTTCTCTCGTTTCAGTCACAGAGTTCCCCTTCATAATATATTGGCTTTGCCTTGTTCCCACTGTCATGCCGTGCCATCATGCTAATGTGTCTGCTGTGCCCTTCCCAAGGATTTGATCAGGAACACAAGGAGAACCACAAACAAGTTTTCTCCATGCCAGTCCTCCCTCTCACCAACATGGTGTTGGTGGGTACTGCTGGGAGAGCAGCTCTTATAGGGCTGGCAGTCCTTGCATGACTGTCTCTGCCAGCAATGAGCAGGCTGCCATTTGCGCAGTGGGCAAGGCTTAAATTTGTCAAAGGCTCCACTGACAGTTTTCTTGTCTATCAGTGTTCTTAAGAATTTGATATCCTTGGACTGTCCAAAATATGGTCCTTATAGAAGAATATACTGCTGGATTTTTATATTCTGTAGAAGTTTTAAGGGCTATGTTTGAATCTGATCTCTCCCAATGCAGGCAGTATTACACTTCCTATGAACTGAAATGAGGTTTCTTAAATGAGCAACTCTGACAATAAACATCCATGCAATAAAAATACCAAATTCAGCACACCTGCAACATGAAAAGGAGCATGCCTTCCCTGTCCCTGCCTTTTGCTGCTGGTGAGCATTTTGCTGTTTTTCTCTTTGGAGGATGCAGAGGTTGCAGGGAAATAGCCCTTTGCTTTTTGTTGTTACTGTGAGCCTGGAATGGCATTACGTGTTTTGTCTGCATAACTCTTGATCTTGCATGACAAATCCAAAAAACAAAGGCAAAACTGAATCAGCAGATTAGTCAGCTTAATCTTGTGTAACTCAATGCTGCATTTCATTTTCAGTGCTGTTATTTCCAGCTGTCCTTCGAGACAGCTGTTTAAGCTTACCTGTCCTTCAGTTATGGCCCTTGCACAGGACATTCAAGTAAATAAGATGCAAAATCTTTAAATCAGTGATATATTTCTGATGTTTTTATTTAATCTTTTTCATTTGGTACATATAGTGTTAAAACCACAAGATCTTAATGTTACCAAATGTCATTTATAATGAAAACACAATGGTTTCTCTTTTTGCTATCGTATTAATATTGAAAGAATGCAAAAAGAACCTTTAGTTTAAGCCAGTATTGTTAGTGCTAAAGGGCTTTTAAACTAATACTGTAGTTCCTGAGATTTGCTTATGTTTTCTTATCTAATTTTAAATACCAATGAAGACAATGTTCAGAGATGCCATTATTAAAAATGAAATCAGCTGATCATTGTATTCAAAACAGTCACAGCAGCAAAAGAATATGTTGATGTGGCTTATGTAGTTCATAAGCCATAGTGGTAGATGCTGTAGTTTAAAAATACAGAATTGCAATCAGCATGTTTGTCGGATCTGGATTTTGATTTTCTGCATAATAGGACTTAGGTCTGAGAACACTTTTCTTTGACTGGAAAGTTACCTGACTATTCTGACCCCTAACACAATCATTTGTTTGCAAATGTCAAATCCAACAGCCTTCTTTTGCAACTAAAACCACTTTGCAGTTTACCATGTAAGTTCCCTTCAAGCAAATTAGCACCAGTCACAATGTGTGATATAGGCTTCAGGGTTTAAAATAGACTTTGCCTTTTCCTGTGAGTACATCATGCACTTATGTGGCATTAGAAGTGTAAACATGCTGCAGGTTAAAATACATAGTTGTTAAATTTCATACAAGGCTCAATCAGCCAATGGGACTGTCCTCTGAGGGGACACTGCTCCTGGAGGTGAAACTTCGCCTGACTAAACATTTCCTGCTGAAGTACAAAATTATGTTATACGTGTCCTTACATAAATGAGGTGGGTTTGTTTTTCAAAGAACAGCTATGGGAGTTCCATTAACAAAAATAAGTTTACCAAGTTTTAGCACAAGGTACTCCAAAACTAAAAGCCAAACTCACCCTGCTGAGATTCTTGTTGATTTGAAGCTCCTTTTATCCTCCCAAGCCCAACATTCAACTCAAATGAGAAGACTTGATGATTAGAAGTGCTTGTGGGTATTATTTAAATAAGAATTTCTCATTAATTTTGTCAGTAGTTATCTGAAATTATAAACATGTAGCAACAGCAGTTTAGCTTATGGACATTTTCTTGGAGAATCTCAAACCAGCTATATGGGGTATCTAATGCTACAGCTGCCTTATGCTGTACAGTAATCACATACAGCATAGCAAGGAGGATGGATGGTAATGCTGACTGCTGAATTGAGCTGAAATGGTTGAGTATAACACTAAGCCACAAATTTATTCAGAATAGCAGTATAGTAGAGCAGCATAGCCTCAGGATATTTTCCTGATGAGTTTTAGCACGCCACTAGTTCTGTTGCTCTTTGCTGCTGAGCTGGTGATATTCTCCATATTTGTGAAGGTGCTAAGGAGCAAAAAAGAAAAACTCTATAGTTTACTAACAAAAACGTGTATTTCAATTATTTGATGTTTTAATTAAACACCAGTGTCTGATCTACACCACTTTTATCAGCAGTAATAGCCAAGATGGGAACCTTGAAAAGTAAAGAAATAGGCATAGGTGTAAACCCTTACTTGCAAAGTGCCACCGTTGCTTTCACAGGAAGAAAGAAAGCCTAAATTTGACATGTGAGATGCTGGCATGACTATGACTGTATGAATCAAGAGGAGTCACCTGCACAATAGCCATGTGCATAGTGATTTCCTTCTTCAGCTAACTACTCACTTCATCACCAGACTGACAGGTTGCAAATGTGCCTGGAGGCAGCTTGTCTGAGCATGCTTGACAGCATATTTGGTGCACAGCCAGGGTCCTGCGTCAAACTTGTTTCCAAAAACCAAGCAGCAACCACACCTGAGTTTGGATTTGTGAGCTCTCTCTCTATGCAGCAGGCAAGCGTGGCCTTGGGGTGGTCCTAGGGCTGCTTGCTGCAGGCAGAGTAATCATATCCTGCAGGAGATCAACTGAAGTATTGGTACCCTGAAGAGCTGACTTTGCATGACTAAAGCTAGACAGCCAAAAATACAGCCCTGCTTTTTGTCAGCAAGGCCACAGCCTCCTGTATTTGTCACCTTATCTATAGTGAAAAGACAGCCTTGCTGCTCTCTACCTCACCAGTGCATGGTTTAAACAGTTAATTGCATTGACAAGGCAAAGAGCTATGCAAGTGCAATGCAGCTCTTCACCTCTGGCACATATCTGTAATGTTTGAAAGTTTGCAACGATGGCAATAGTCATCATCACCTGATGACTACCGCTTGGCTCTTGTGAATGAACTGATTATCTCAATCTAAATAAAAGATGACTAGACTACTATAAAATGAAAAACACCATAGTTAATATTCAGCTTATTGCCAAACACCCATGTTAGTAGTTTGTGCCGTTGTTGCTATGTTACTTAACCACTCCCTAAGCGTGGTGACTGTCATCAGTATTGCAGAAATACTATCAACTTGCTGTAATTAACTCTCCTGCTGGCAGTCACAGTACAAAAGTCCAGAGAATGAAATGGATTTGTAGACTGAATCACTGGGTGGGATGGCAAGACACAGAAACTTCCTTGACTACAGTGCATCGTTAGTAAGGAGTGCGCTTTCCAGGGCTGCTTGGACTCTCCTCACCTGCACTAGCTTGTTCCAGGATGGACGCGGAGATGGATTTCTCATCAGAATACCAAGAGGAGTGAGATAAGCATAACTTCTACTGGCAAGTCATACATGAGAAAAAGGCTTCTGCACAGCCTCCTCCAGGATCTAGCACAGACTAAGATAGCATTAGAGCAGATGCTATGAAATACAGCTTTCACACTCTGCTGATTATTCTTTGACACTGGTGAAGTGAAACAGTGATTTCAGATAGTGGCAATTTATAGAGAGGTGCAGCTTACAAACTTGGAAGTGAATCTCACGTACTAATCACAATTCAAAACAGGAAACGTGGTTAAATCTGAAATCCACTGAAAGCTTTCTGAAACAGTTATATAATTTGACTAGTTTAATTTAAGCACATTTTTTACAGGCAAGTTGTATCATTTATTTATTATTAACATAATTTTAATTAACTAATCTTGCTTTCAGTGAGTTTAAGTGACGATAATCCAAGCCTTAAGAAGTCATGCCCACAGGGTTATTTTATCTACTAGCATTTGTATAGAGGAACAGGAAATGCTGCTTCAAAACAGCAAAACTGAGAACCATATTCTCTTTAATAAAGCTAACAGTTTAAGAACCCAGGCTAAGAAGCAGTTATGATTGGCAACTATTGATCTTCCTTTTTGATTTTTAGGCATTGTGCTGTTCTCTTTATTTCCCAGTATACTCCTGTATTCTTTCTATTTTTTATGCATTTAGTATTTTACTTTAGAAGATCATATTTTTCCTTATGAGAAGACACAGAAGCTCTGCTGCTGTTACTCTCTGCTATGTCTTCATTTCTGTAATTCTTCAATGCTCCAATTTCCCCAGCCTGCGTCCACCCTTTCTTTGTTGAATGTGCTCTTCAGTTCTGCATTTTAAATTTTCTCTAAACGGTATTAGATGTCAAGCTTTTGTCCACACTCTTTGGGGTAGGATTTGTTCAGGATAGCAGATGAAGCTATTTTACAATCCAAAGACTAGTGTCCAACCTCAATAATTTCAGTACTCAATCAATCAAAGCAGTTTACCCATCAGTGCCACGGATTTTTATCCTCACTGGAAATCTGCTAGAGAGGGATCAGGTCTCCTTCTAATATGACCACCGCGGTTGACCTGCAAACAATACGTCTGGCTCAGGAATGGCTGTGTGACAGCCCATGATCGATGATCAGCAGGAAATTACAGGGCATGGCCACAGATGTCCTGTTTGGCCCTTGGGCCATATTGCAGCCCCTCACCCATCCCATTTCTATGCAGGCTAGGCACACTGAAACAGCTTTTTCTGATGCTATTAAGAGTTCTTCCCTGACCTGAGCCCCTAGATAGTTCTTCATTCTCTTTTCTGTACTGCTTTAGATACTACAGCCATTTTTATCTTGATTTCTTTTCCTCCTCCACTGCTTTTAATGAACATGATCCTCAACTGATTTTCTTTCTAACCCTCTAGTCTTCTTCAGAACTTTTTTTTTTTTTTTCCTAAATCCATTTTTCAGTGCAGCTCCCACGCGGTTCTTTTCTTGGCTTCCTCCTCCTCCTCTTGCCTATTCTACCTTTCAGAGTCTCATGACGTTTAACAATCATCTGTACGAGCCTGCAGCTTTGTGGCGGAAAGCCGGATCACGTGAAGCAGCAGCAGCAGCAGCAGCAATCACATGGCCATATGGAGGGCTTCTGCTTAGGCAATGAAATCAAAGAAACATGTTCAGGCAGTACCATTTCTCAGGAGTATTGGTCATATTTTTGCTGGCAGAAGTACATGCAAATCATTTTTTACGGCTATACACAAATCGGGCATCTCCTTTTTATGCTTACTCAGGCGTTGCAGCCTTTTTGATGATATTTTCAACTAGTTTTGAGTTGTACAGGCATTTTCATTAGCATCACATACAAAGCCACGCAAAAGCCTAAGCGCATTTTCCTACAGGAGTAGGTCCTTATATACAGAACATTAAAATGTTTGAAACGGACCATATCATACTGTTTAATTGTTCAGATTTGAGAATATTTACCAGTCCTGAATTTCCTAGCTTCTGTGAAGAAAATCCCAAAGAGAAGGAAACACACCGTATGACTAAATAAATCAGACTGAAACAGCAGATGACCATAATCACTTGAGCCTCCTGAGACCTTGCCTTCTTTAGAAAGGCACATATGGGCCCTGAAGTCTAAGCTTATAAAAAAAAAGAGCAGGGAAAAAACCTCATTAGTGCTGTCTGTCAATTCCCAGAGTTACATGATGCAATAACAGATAAAGGATATTTTAAATTGTCAGAAAAAGTACTTGTGAGAGGATGCAGGACTGGGGAGAAACACAAAGGATGGATACCTGGGATGCGGTTAACGTCTTGGGTCAGTGCTGCTGCTGCTGCTCTCCCAGCTGTACGAGGGCACGAAGGTGAACTGTGCAGTACAGCCTTTTCAGCAGCAATACATCACCCTCCTCTTTGCTTTGCTCAGGAATGGAGTTAGTAATACAGACCAGTAACTGTGGCTTTGAGGTTGTCACTGAGACATAGCAGAACGTCTTAAAATTAACCGAGTATATGGAGGGCAGAAATCTATTCAGTCGGTTTGCTTAAAGTAATGACTTTATCAGCAGTGGCTGTGAGAGACTCGGTGCCTTCATGCATCAGTCAAAGCTTGCAGCACAAGGAGCTCCTGAGGGCCTAAACATGGAAAAAGGGGAGGAAAGAGGGAGGAGAAGGGGGAGAGGGGGGATTGGGGGGATTGGGGGAGAGGGGGGATTGGGGGAGAGGGGGGAGAGGGAGGAGAGGGAGGAGAGGGGGGAGACGGGGGAGAGGTGGGAGACGGGGAGAGGGAGGAGAGAGGGGAGAGGGAGGAGAGGGAGAGAAGGGGAGAGGGAGGAGAGGGAGAGAAGGGGAGAGGGAGGAGAGGGAGAGAAGGGGAGAGAGAGGAGAGGGAGAGAAGGGGAGAGGGAGGAGAGGGAGAGAAGGGGAGAAGGAGGAGAGAGAGAGAAGGGGAAAGAAGGAAGGGGCTGCCTGCCCCGGGGGGCTGCTCGCGGCTGAGGCAGGGACGCAGCCGGGCCGGAGTCTCCCGGCTGGGTGCAGAACCGGACCCCAGCAGCCCCTCCGCTCGCTCGCTCCGAAAATCCCCCTTTTTTCACGCTAAGCGCGGAGCGGAGGCGCGGGGCCGGGCGGGGGCGGCGCCGGGCGGCGGTGGCGGCTGCGCAGAGCGCGTCCCGCCGGCCCCACGTAGCGGGCGCGGGCGGGCGCCGGGCAGCGCGTGCCAGTCCCCGGGCGGCTGTCAGAGCCCCGGCCCCGGCCCTGCCCCTCCCGCCCCCGGCCGGGGGCGCTGCCGGAGCCCCACAAGTTAGTGCTCGGCTCGGCGGCGGGAGGGGAGAAGGGGCTGAGCCCGCGGGAGGAGGGGGGCTGAGCCCGGTGAGGGGGGAGTGGGGGTGGAAGGGGAGCTGAGCCCGATGCGAGGGGAGGTTGGAAAAGGGGCTGAGCCCGGTGAGGCGGAGAGGGCGTGGGGTGCTGAGCCCGGTTGGGCGAGGGGCTGAGCCCGGGGGGGAGTGCGGGGTGGTGGGAGAGGAGCTGGGCCCGGGGAGGGGGGGGCTGGGCGAGGGGCTGAGCCCGGAGAGGGTGGAAGAGGGGCTGAGACCGGTGCTGAGCCCGGGGGGAGAGGCTGGGTGTGCGGGGCGAAGCCTCAGCCTCTCCGCGGCTCTGATGCTGCGGGTCTATGCTGGGCTTAACATCTTCCTTCTGGATTCTTTTTCCCTTTTTTTATTTTTTTTTTCTTCTTTTCCCCTCCTTCCTCCGCCTTCCCCTCCCCATAACTTGGCTTCCCCTCCCCCGGATCTGCCTGCTGGGCTTCTCCGGGGCTTTGCCGGTGGGGCAGGATCATGCCGGACCAGATCACCGTGTCGGAGTTCATCGCCGAGACCACGGAGGATTACAACTCCCCGACCACCTCCAGCTTCACCACCCGGCTCCAGAACTGCAGGAATACGGTCACGCTGCTGGAAGAGGTACACGATTCTGCCGCTACCCCCCCTTCCTCTTCCCCCTCCTTTTATTTGTGTGTGTGTCTTGGAGAAAGAGCATCAGCAGTACCACCCGCCCAAATCCGTGAAGCTGGAGGCACTGGTATGCGTGTAATCTGTCCTTTTAATTGTGGGACTTTGCTCTTGTGTTGAGCCTAGTTGCAGAAAGCTTTCCTGCCCTGGTGTCTTAAAGATTAGCCGTGCAAAGCTTGAGCTAAAATATTACTGTTGTACTTCTCGGTGGGTTTTGTATTGGCTTTTGTTGCAGTAGGAAAAAAAAAAAGTGAACGTTGCGATTTTTAGAAGGAAGAAGAAGGTTGTTGAGTTTTGTTTTGGGAGCGTTTGTAGAGGTTTCTCCCCAGCCTCTCGTTAGATCAAGTCAGCACAGAACTCCGACTGCAGAAACCTGCCGAGGGAGGCTTTGGTTAAGAAGTAAGGTAAGGATGAAGGGATGAACGTGGAGTAAGGAAAATAATATGAAAACAAAATAGGTGGTGAAAGGAGAGCAAGGTAATAAAGCAGAAGTGATTATACCGTCTCAGCATCTCAACCCTGAAGCCTCAGTGCTGGATTCTTTTTAATGCTTATTACCAGCGTCATTTAAATGTTCATTCGGCTTCACTATCAAGAAATAGGAATGAGGAGATGGGTAAACTTCCAGAGCTGGTAGTATCAGTCTGCTGCTTCCTATTTGAGGTTTCAGTGTGATTTTCTGTGGACTAGGTCAATAGTTATGAAGAAATGTCTTCCAAGTGACTTGGTCTCAAACAAGGCAGTCTTCTCTTGGTTGAAGGTACTAGCATAATTGCACTGAAAGAAGGCAGGTTTTTGTTACTGTTTCATAGGCTGCAGTTAGTTGTTCTTTCAGATTATACACTTAGTTCATTAAGTATTTGTCAATTCTTCAGGAGTCAGCACGTATCTAGGAGATGGATTTAATAGATTCTTTTTAGTTTTGCTTAATGTGCTGGCATGAGCAACGCATTTGGTATGCAAGGAAAGAGTATTAATCATGGTGTTCTGATAGTCTTGTGTATGGAAAACAGAATTCCAGAGGATTACATTTAGTTAATGTTAGCTTACAAGAAAAACTGTCTGTGTTCAAAATTTTTAACAGTGATGTTGTTTACAGTAACTGATTAGGTAAGAGAGTGGTTGTAAGATTGCATTTGAAATTATATATTTTATTTTTAGTGTGTAACCTAGATTAACTTCTGTAACTTTTCCTTAACTGTAAATACTTTTTTTCTCCTAGAACTGAGCAGTGGTTGCTCATAGATTAGTCAGAAAGCAACCTGTTTTGATTTGTATTTGACAGTATTGCTGCCCCCTGGTCTTAGCTGTGTGGAATAGGTACAGCCACTGGAATACTTAGTGCAGTTGGCAGCATTCATAAAGTTAAGTAAAACTTTGTGTTCTGCCATCACTGGTGGCTTCCAGGGAAAGAATACAGTGTAATGCTTTCATGATTTGGGATATACATCAGTACAATCTGAGTGTGGTGATGCATGTCCGAAGAAAACCAGAGCATAGAAGGTAAATACACAGGGTTCTGCACCATTTGTGAGGATTGTGTTTGTTTTCAAAATTCTAATGTCTAACAGCAGTAAATCAGAGCGATAGCGAATAGTGGATGCTTCTAATGCTTGTGTAGCTATTTCTTGAAATTCTTTTGTTTGTGCAACCATTTTCTGTGCCCTGCTTAAACTGTTTGCAGTTCAAATTCATTCTGGACGTGTTTTGTATTATTTTTGTTATGTCTAAATATAAACAAGGTTTATTTGTTGGGAAACAAGATCTGAATATGCTCTACAGTTACATGCTGCAAAAAACCCTGCAACTCTCAAATTTGTGGTTATTAATTTGCATGAAGAAATGCAGATGGTCAGAATCTGACAGGCAAAATGCTCTGTAAGAGTCTTCGAGTGTGCATTTTTATTGTACTTGTAGTTTGCATAGCAGTTCGGCTCCTGCTACATTAAAGCTAGGTTTGTTTCTGTACATCTGCTTACCTGAGACTGGAATTCATATGAATCAGAGGATTGAAATTGAATAGTTGAAGTGGCCGTTATGTAGCTCTTGTTACTGCTGCTATTGTCCATCCATCATGGATGCCTGAAGAGCTCTTCAAGCAGCTTCTGAAGTTCAGTTTTGAGCCCACTATATTAAGGCAAAGAGGATGATCCTGTCCTTGCAGCTGTTTGATTTTTAACTTAATGTTGGATGTGGTTGGAGCCCCCATGGAGTTTTTTGCAGGCAATGTCTGGGTCTGTGCTGTTAGATGTTGCAGCCTCAAGTGTACTAGATGTTATTTTGAAGCTAACCTAGTTCAATGCAACCTGCATCTACCTTAGTGATTATAGCTGGTTTGTGGATCAGCTAATCGTTTTCTTTATTCCAGATAAAATTGTCAACTGGAACTATTTTCTGAACAGAAATGGCAGGGAAATGAAACAAAAATTAGATCCTTTTCATAGCCTCTCAGTCTGGTGTAATTCGTACTGTAGCTCACATCAGTGGTTAGGTCAGAACTGCCTTTTCATGAAGCAATGTGACAAAAAAGAAATAGACTGTTTTGTGTGTGTCTGTCTCTCTATCCTGTTCTATGAAGGTGTTACACAATTGCGGATTTACTGTTCCTTAATCACATTAAAGAAATTTTCTGAAATAATATAATAGATGACATGCTCAGTTGCTGTTCTTTTTTCCCTTGGTTGTCCTCCAGTGGGAGGGAGTACAGTTAGTACAGCTGGGTGAAATGATACATATTCTCTCCTAGTTGCAACTCTTTTCCTATTGTTACTAAAATCTTTTCAGAAGACTTTGCATGCAGTTAGATGCAATTTTGGAGCAAGTTTCAGATGAAGAATCAGAGGAGGCTTTTTTTGCTGATTCTGATGACATCGTGTTTGGTAAGTTTTTAGTGGAAAGCCCAACAAAATACAAAGCCCTACCTAAAAAAATCAGAATCCCATGAAAGAGTCATTGAAGAGCTTCTGTGGTTTCACTTTTTAAAACAAGATGAAAAAATGAAAAAACACCACACCACCCTCCCTCCCTCGAAAACTCTACCCAAACTTTATTTTAATCTATTGTCTTGCATTCAAAGGAGAAAGTAGCAAGTACATGCTGCTATGTAACAATTTATTCACTAGAAAGGTTTCATGCTATGTTGTTTTAAATACTGACACTTTTCAAAAATTGCGTGGTTTTTATTCCTCTGAAGAGGCAGAACTTAGGGGTTTTGTCATCCAGTCACACCAGACCAAAATAAAGACCCTGTCATCTTTGTAGCCAGGCTTAGGCATCTTATCCAGTAGTTGCCAAAGAACTGAAAGATTTTTTTTTATCAATCATGAGTCTTATCTAATGGCCATCAGTAAAAATGAATTTTAAGGTTCATTCTGTTGCTAAAGTAATGATTTTTTATTTTTTTTTTAAACTTCAAGGGGAGGAAACAAAACCTTTCCATTGCAGGCTAGGTCTGTTAAGGGAATGCAATCTGTACTCCTTTCCATGTTGATTTCTTCAGCATATTGTTGCGTACACATGAAGATGACATTTTTAACCTCATACTTCTGCATGAAACTGGGAGAAGTTTTCATAGCATTCCTATGAAGAGGTGGATTATTGCATATTTAGATGGGTGGTTAATTACTAAAAAAAAAAAAAAGTTGTAAACCTAAAATAAGCAGATTGCTAATACAGTGTTTTAAAATATAGCTTCTGTTTGTTCTTACTAGACTTGCATTTATCTCCACAGTAGCTCCATGATGTCTGTTACTCAAATAGATTTTGAAGATTTGATTTTAGTCCTTGAGTTGACATTAGTCTGTGAGCTAGTTGGAATTTTTAGGGAATGATGACATCTGTTCTGAGAATAAGTAGCGCATATGTGGGATCACCACAAGACTGTCTTCATTACCATTCTGCTGTGTCCCAGCTCCAGCTGAAAGGACATCTTTGCACTCGGGGGACAACAGTTATCATGACCAGGCAGTTCTGAATCTTTCTTCTGAAGCAGCAGATGTTTGGCAGGACTGTCTTGAGATACAGAGGTTAAGCATAAATGTTTAAATTCCCTTTAGGCAGGCTGGTAGATAAGAAGGGACAGTTGGAAGTTGGTGATACAATAAAGAATAGCCGTTGTTGTTTCTGATGCCAGTTTTCCTGGTTGATGCCTGTTTTACTGTTATGCTTTTGTAATACTTGAACATCTTTAATCATTAATGTCATTTCTTTCTTTTTTTTGCTCTTCAGTAAGAAGTTGAAAACTCAAAATTTGCTTTCTGACAATTAGAACTTGTCATATGCATTCTTTTCTAATAAATATTTAGCTGATGAGTGTAATGAAATATGGCTACACATATATATTGGGGTTTTTATTTAAAAAACCCAAAACTCTAAACCATCATTCCTGCAATGACTGTTCATCATTTTGTTTCTCACTGTGCTGATCTGCTCAAGCTTAGAAGTCTGTTGGTCTAGACTGGTCTTGTAACAGATGTGTGCATGCTATGTCAGTGAAAGAATGACTGGCTGGCTGCGGATTAGCCTAACATAAATTTTGTTGTTCGCAGTGCAAGTCTGGTGTAATCTAACATAACTTGAGTTTTTCTTATTCTATGGGGGAAGGCCTTATAGGACAAGAGTAAGGGGACAGGATTTTTCTTATGATTTTGCAGAAACTTGTGTAGTACTGAAACTGGTATGTAGTCAGTTCGAGCACAGTAATTTTGTAGTTTTCTACCACAAAGTCCTTTTCCAGCAACAAAGTATTTTGTCAAGGAAGGCAGGTGAAAACTCGCATGAGAGCAGGAACGCTTCCATTCTTAGTTAATGTTTTGTTTTAGTTGGTGATATGTACGGACTTTTTTCGTAACCCTGAACTGTGAAAACTGCTAAGATCCATTTTGTGTGTGTGTGTGTCTGAAGAGAAGAAAATTTTTGTATAATTTCTATCACTTCATTTCCATTGAAATGTCACCTGTATATAATTACAACAGGTAAATCACATCATCCAATTCTTTATCCTTCTTTATTTTTTTAATTAAAATAAGGTTGGGTTTTTTTGAGGGGGAATCCAGGAGACTCCGGAAGCCTTAAACTTAAAAGCAGCTTTTCCTAGCCTTGTAGCCTGTTACTTACAACAGTCAGAAGCAGTCTTGCACCATAGAGAGCTTTGTGCTTAAGAGCTAGTTCTTTCGTAACAGACCACTAGCAGTCTTCAGTTTTCAGAGAAGTATGCATTTGATAGTAGATCATCCTAAAAAAAACCAGAGAAGTTTCTTTGTCAAGTAAATAAAACTCAGGACAATTATTATTGATTTTATACTGAATGGCAAATGGAACCAAAGGTGTAAAAATGGGTATATGAGAGCTCTAAAATACAGAGGCCACAGTGACAGGTCGTGACTGCAGTACTGAAATGTGATGAAGGAGGAGACATGAGAGCGGTATCCTGTATTTATAATTGCACGTTTCACAAAAATGCAGTTCAGGATGCTTTTACATTTACGTGTTGTAGTACTTATTCATTTAGTATGTAATCATTTTTACCCTTCATTTGATAACAGTCGAAACATTTGATTGTAATAAGCAGGCAATCTCCTCTTACCTAAATGTAACTAATGCGATGAAAAGCAAAAAGCTGGCACCTCAGAGTTTCAGTCATGGCAGATTAATTAGCTTTGCATTTTGAGGCTTTGTGTTAATTTTAGGCACATTTTTGCAAGTAACTATTGCCTTGTGGTAGCTCCTATGTTTTTTAGAGAAGTACTGCTTCTTGTTTTTAACTCCCAACAGGCTTCTTCATGTTTGCTTATAAATTAGGAAACTGTGAAAGTGCTCTTGGGTGCACTCTGTTCAGTATGCCATTCAGATAAGCCCTGACAGACTGTGTACCATGTAGTCATGGGAACTTGCGACCTGATGGAGGAGGGAGAGATGCTTAAAGTGGCATGACTTAAAGTTGATTTTAGTGCTTAGACTGGAGTCCTGTGGAAATGCCTTCTGTAGATAAAAAGCAATAAAAGAGAAAGTTGTCTGAAGCAAAGGGTTTTTTTGGGTCGTTTCCCCCTTTTTCTGTTTGCAATCCATCAAATGTTGCTGATAGACTGCAGGTGAATGATTCAGAGCAGGACTAGATCGGTTGATTTAAATTCCAATATTTTTCTCATTCCAACGTATAAAACTCAATGTTCATAACCATTATTGTGATTTGTAACAATGTGAATGAAGGTGTTTGTTAATAATTTTTCAAAACAGATGTTTACAGAGGAGAACTCTAGGAAAGAGCATAATATCCAACTTTGAATGGAACTGGATGTTGCAACAAAATCACTAGGCAGAATCAAGCCAAGAATGCTATTAATAGTATTGTTTCAGGTACACAGGCAATGTAAGAATGTTTAAAAAAAAAAAAAGCCACCCCTATTTGTATCTTGTTTTATCCTTCTTGTTAGGTTATTTATCAGGAGAAATACAAAAAAATTTCTGCTGAAATAGATATTTATGATGGCAGTAGTGGCTTGACTTTTGTTGATTTTTACTTGCCTAAGAACTAAAAATCTAGTATGATCCTGGAGATAACCTTCTGCAAAATAGAAGTCTTTAGACCTTTAGCGTGGTCTGGTCTGGTTAATGAGAGATGGACCAGAGATGTAACCTGTAGGGTATGTGGGACATTGGTTGGGTTGCCAAGCCCAAAGGATGGTGGGGAGTGAAGCAGTCTGACTAGTAACAGGTTGCAAGTTGCATCCCTCCAGGATCACTACTATTTGGTGTCTTTTAATTGTATCCATGATGGGCTGGAGGATGGTCTCAAGAAGTAGGTTTGGATGATACCAAGTTGCTGGCAGACAGAGTCATCATTCAGTGGGACCCAGTGAAATGGTGTAACAGCAGAAGCCATGTGGGGTTCAGTGAAGAGAAATGTGAAATCCTGTGCAAGGGATGGAGTTGCTTTGTGCAGCTGTACAGGCTGGCTAGAAGACAGCATTCCAGAGAAAGTGAACTCAAGTGGTTGACAAGTTGAGTATGGGCTAGCAGTGATAAAGGCCAGTCATGTACTGGGCTCTGTTAGCAAGAACGTGGCCAGCAGCTGGAAAATAGTGTTTGTTCCCCTCTATTCTGCAATTGTGAGGCCACATCTAAAGTACTATGTTTTGGGTTCACCAGTACATGAGAAAAATTACGTACCACCACAAGTCAAGGTAAAGTTCACTAAGATGACTAGAGGATCAGAGCATATCACTTAAGGAGGGTAAACTGGATTTCTTGAAGAGAGACTAGAGTCTAGAAGAGAGACTAATGGAAGCTTAAATTGATTTCAAGTGTGTAATGGGAGGAAACTGAGAAGGCAGAAATTCTGATTAGATTTGAGATTGGGTTGTTAGGAGGAAGTTTTGGGGTGAGAGGGAGTGGCAAAAGGGTGTTTATTATTATTTTGAGGACTGTTTTGTTTGATTGTTTTGAAATATGAGTCTGATGAACAGGTGCCCACAGAGGCTGTGGAACCTCTGTCCACAGAGGCATTCAGTACTCCACTTGGTGGTAGAAGTAGTCCTTAAAATTGTTTGGACTGCATAATTTAATCTTTCAGAACATAGGCAGGCAGAATAAAGTGGTTATTTAGTTTCATGAATGAGTGTTTTGTGTTTTCAGCTGAGAGTTTACACTGAGCTTATTCTCAGCACATTTAAACCCAATGTAACTGATGTAAGCAAAGTTGATAATTTTTTTTCTTCAATGAAAGAGTTCTTTAACAGAGGAAACTGGATACCACTCACATTTTTCCAAATCTGTATTTTGAAAAGTTTTGCAAATTTAGGGGTTTATATTAATTTTAAGAATACTTTGAATAGTTGACGAGTGTTTGATTAGGGTATAATTTTTTAAAATGATAGCCTGCATCTCTAGAAAGTCCCACCTGATTTATTCTGCAAACTGATGACTGTGTTAGAGCTTAAATATGTGTCTACTGGATTAACTTGATTTCTATGAGGAAGGAATTTTTAATTATAGAATTTCCACATTGAATTTAGTACGCTAATTTCCTTTCCTCTTGTATTAATATTTACTTTTCAGGTAAATTTTCTCTTGGTTTTTGGATTTGCAAAGCAAGAAGTTCGGGTTGAAAAGAGAAACATACTTGAAGAAATGTTCCCGATGTGAAATTTAGTCTTTGCCATGTCACTGTGGGAAAACTTCTTAGGGATGAAAAGGAATAAAATGTGGCAGGTTTTGTTTGCCAAGAGAGTTGTTGCTTGTTATGAAGACACTAGGATTTAGATTTTTTTTGTTAGATTCTTAAAAAATACTTTTTTTAAAACAAGACCGAAACCGCCTAATTATTAAATCAAAATCACTTAACACTTTTTTTTGTTGACGGATATATGTCAAAGTTCCATGTTTTATTTTAATTATTTACATCTATTTTAGAATTCAGAAGTTTCATATTGAGCATATTGCTGAGAAAGTGTTGCTGTATTTAAATCTCATTGCGTACGCTTTTGAAGCTGTTGACAGAATTTCGTTTTGTTTTTTTTCCATGTCATCTTGGAATGAGACTGTGTTACTGCTGTGTGTAGAAACTTGGATTTCTGAGATAGGTCAGGTTGTAGTTAATAGAGATTATTTTTGCCTAAGCAATATTTAGGTTGTGGCATGTCTTCTGGAAAAAAGTAATACTTCTGCTGTGCTCAAGTGTGGGTTGCATGGTGGTTTTGTTGAACTCTTTTTGATAGTTCTTAGTCATTAAGGTGGCACGTAGGACTACACAGCATTTAGTAGCACTGCTCAAACCATAAACCATAAAATGGTTTGAGTTGGATGGGACATTTAAAGATCATGTAGTCCAATCCCCCAGCCATGGGTAGGGACATCTCCCATTAGATCAGACTTCTTAAAGCTCCATCCAACCTGACTTTGTATGCTTTAAAGGATAGATGTCCACAACTGTTCTGGGCCTTGTTCCAGTGCCTCATCACCGTCATCGTAAATTTCTTCCTTGTTTCCAGTCTAAACCTATCTTCTTTTAGTTTAAAACTGTTATCCTTTGTTTTGTCACTACAGGCTCTAGTAAAAAAATCTCAGACTTTCTTATAAGCGTCTCTAAGTACTGAGAGACTGGAGTAAGGTCTTCCAGAAGTCTCCCTTTCTTCAGGCTGAATATCCCTAACTCTCAGGCTTTTCACATAGGAGAGGTGTTCCAGCCCTCTGACTGCTTTTGTGGCATTCCTCTGGACCTGCTCTTACATGTCAGTGTCTTGTATGGAAACCTCAGATGGATGCAGAACTCCAGGCAGGGCCTTGCAAGCACAGAGTATAGAAGGTGAAATGCCTCCTTTGACCTCTTGGCGACAGTTAGAATCATAGAATCACCAGGTTGGAAGAGACCCACCGGATCATTGAGTCCCACCAATCCCTAAACCATGCCCCTAAGCACCTCATCCACCCTCACCTTAAACACCTCCAGGGAAGGCGAGTCAACCACCTCCCTGGGCAGACTGTTCCATTGCCTAACCACCCTTTCCGGGAAGAATTTTTTCCTTATCTCAAGCCTGAATCTCCCCTGGCAAAGATCGAGGCCATTCCCTCTCATCCTGTCCCCTGTCACTTGGGAGAAGAGGCCAGCACCCTCCTCTCCACAAGCTCCCTTCAGGTAGTTGTAGAGAGTAATAAGGTCTCCCCTCAGCCTCCTCTTCTCCAGGCTGAACAACCCCAGCTCTCTCAGTGGCTCCTCATAAGGCCTGTTCTCCAGCCCCTTCACCAGCTTTGTTGCTCTTCTCTGGACTCGCTCCAGAGCCTCAACATCCTTCTTGTGGTGAGGGGCCCAGAACTGAACACAGGATTCAAGGAGCAGTCTCACTAGTGCCAAGTACAGAGCAAGAATAACCTCCCTAGACCTGCTGGTCACGCCGTTTCTGGTACAGGCCAAGATGCCATTGGCCTTCTTGGCCACCTGGGCACATTGCTGGCTCATGTTCAGTCGGCTATCAACCAACACCCCCAGGTCCCTCTCCTCCAGGCAGCTTTCCAGCCAGGCTTCTCCTAGTCTGTAGCTCTGCTTAGGGTTGTTGTGCCCCAAGTGTAGGGCCCGACATTTGACCTTGTTAAAACTCAGCCCAGTGGTCCAGCTTGTTCAGATCCCTTTGCAGAGCCCTCTGACCCTCCAGCAGATCCACACTTCCACCCAGCTTAGTGTCGTCTGCAAACTTGCTGAAGGTGCACTCAATGCCTTCATGCAGGTTGTTGATAAAGCCATTAAACAGGACTGGACCCATTAAACAGGACTTGTTTTCATGCAGCCCAGGATACTGTTGGCTTTATGGGCTGCAAGTGCTCTTAGCTGCCACAGGTCTGATTTTCTTTTTAATTTTTGTCCACCAGTATTGTCAAGTCGTTTTCTGCAGGGCTGCACTCAATTCATTCATCCCCCAATCTCTTGATATTGGGGGTGCACCTCACCCGGGTGCAGGACATTGCACTTGGCTTTGTTGAAGTCCTTGTGGTTCACATGGTCCCATTCCTCAAACTTGTCATGGTGCCTCTGGATGGCATCCCTTCCCTTAAATGTATTGACAGCTTGGTGTCATTTGCATACTTGCTAAGGGTACACTGCATCCCACTGTCTTTGTTACTAATTAGGTTATTGAACTGTACTGGTCCCAGTAAAGGTCCCTGGGGGACACCACATGTTACTGATCTCCATTTGGACACTGAGTCATTGATTCAATCTCTTTGGATTAACTTGATGCAACTGTCCAGCCAATTCCTTATTCATCATATAGTCCATCCGTTAAACCCTTATCTCTCCTCTGTAGTGGCAAGGATGTTGTGTGGGGTCATGCCAAAGGCCCTACAGAAGTCAAGGTGGGTGACATGAAAGTACATGACAAGCAAAGTACATGAATGTGATGCTCACTGCAAAACAAACAAGACTGTTTTAATAAATACCTTCACATGTCAATATCCTTGTCTCAACAGTACCATACAATGAAGGTGGTTGAGCTGTTGTTTTGTCCAGTGTATGTTAAGGAATTGAAGTCAACCATTAGGAAAATATAATAGTAATGTTGAAACAAACTTGAACGCTTCTGTTCAGAGATGAGGGAGTGATCTTCCCAAGCTGCTCATGACTTTTAAAAACTATTTGTTAATTGTCAGTTTATGAAACTATTGAATTTTAGTACTAAGTTGAGTGATGCTGGGATGGGCCTGGGAAATTTAAAGTCCCTTGACATACTGAGCAGTCCCTTTGATGCTGAGGATGGTGTCTGTGAACTCAAGAAAAGTGATCTGTAAATTATAACAGCATGGAAACTCTGTGCCATGTTGTAAACATGTGGGACTAGAATGGTCCATTAATGTGTGCTTAGTAATGGAAAGTACAATCATGGTGGTAGGTGTTTTTGCAATTGGCAGGAATGGGTAATTTAACTAAGAATTTTTAAAGAGGTAGCTTAAATGTGAACTGTTACTGATGTTCTTGTTGGTTGTAGGTTGGTTTTGTATTTTTCTTTCCTCACTAAGTGTCAGAATTGTAGGAAAGATGGTAAAACTAAGGAGTAGTGATGCTATGGCAATGCAAGTGGGATATTTTACATCTGTTGTCTAATCCCACAGCTTAGTCTAGATGAGTTTTTATGCTGCCTATATTAATTGTTAAGTTGGAACTCACTGTAACAGATAATGAGTATAATTAACTTTAAAGAGAAAGTGGAATGAAGTTGCCTTGAATATTTTGACAGTTGTTTGTTTTTACTGTAAAACTGGTCTTGCACAGTGCATTTCCTAATCTTAGAAATGATACTTTGATTGTTTTCTAAATTCTTCTTCATATGAAGCCTTGCCAAAATTAAGCTTTTTATGATTTGATTGGGAAAAATCACTTGGACAAAATAATTTTGAAGTTTGTTAGGTAGTCTGCCGCAACTGCACTGGTGTAATTTTGGGGGATGTTTCATGGGGTTTTTTGTTTAGCTTTTCTTTTCCCCACTTTGTAGTCTCCTCTGGGAGGGAGCCTACAGAGACTCTTTGATGTGAAGGCCTGCTTAAATTAATTTTCAGTGTTACAGTGCCCAAGGCTGTCTGTACAGACGTTTGGAAAAATTGGTGGTGTTATGTAGTTGATGTGATTTAAGTGTAGAAGAGAAGTCACATCTTTTGGGGTGGGGTCACTTGCAGAGGCTTGAGTGCCTGAAATATTGTCTGCTAACTAGTGCAGTTACTGAAAAAGAGGGGAAAAGGATGCTAACTCTTTCCAAAACCTCAGTTTTAAAAATGCTTACAGTACTCCAGTGACAGTCATGTTGTGAAGCTAGTGGTGTTTTAACAGGGGGCCTTATTTAAACATAGAAGGGGGCCTTATTTAAACAAGCAGAGAAGACATAAGAGGAAACACAATTTTCTTCTTTGCTGATACTATGCAGTTTAATGAAGCTGTTTGTCACAGATGACACTGACTTAAACCCTCAAATTTACTTCCTGCCCTTCCTTTTCTTTCTGTTTCATTTGAAGTGCTTTGGATGCTTCCTTGCTTGCTTTGTTCAACTATGACTTGGATACATTCTTCAAAACTGTTTTTGTTCCTGGATGTGGTACTTTCTGGTTAAAATATCTTCAACAGTGTAGCTTTCCTTCAGCAGAGCCATTTGCTGAACTCCTTTGTAGTTTAGTACAGTTTCCTGTTTTTCTCATATTATTCAATTGGGCAACAAGTTGCAGCAAAGTGGCTTCCTTTAAATTGAATCAGTAGCTATTATGCATAGTTGAAGTATGGAAACAACTAACGTCTCTGAACCTTACAAAACTTTGATGTTGGTACGGATAGCCAAACCTTGTTGCAAATAAAGCAATTATTTGCCTTTCTGTGTATTACATTTCAAATGTATGCACTTTTTTTTTGGGGGGGGGGGTGATATTTTGGGGGTTTTTTCCTCTCTTCTGCTGTCTTTTGATGGTAACATTAAAGAGCTGTCCTACCTTATTTTTTTGTCATTATCTCTGTTGCTTCATGTTATGTTACTTGTTGCTACAAGTAGTGGTGCTACTTCATTGGGTCCAGATGTGTGTACTGCTACCCTGAGATAATTATGCAATAAAATTGACGTGTAGAAGCACTTACTAATTCTATCACACTTGTTTTGCAGTGAGCATTGCATAGTGTGATTATTTTTATAGCAGTACAACTATATTGTATTTGAAACACCGTGTATGTGTGTTTGCCTTGAGAAAAGCAATGGTGTGGTGCAGAGTTCATGCTGTAAACTTCTGAAACAATGGCTTACTTGGGGATTAATATGGAATCATTGATCGTGAGACAAACTATAAGGATATGCTACTGGATGGAGCAGTGATACTCTGCTGGTAATCGTTGTGTGCTGAAAACACATGTACAATGCATACAGAGATATTTGGATGAATGCCTCTTCGCTGATTGTGATTTTGCCCATTGTAAACATGCAGGCTGGACCTTTGTTTGCCAAAAGTTAAAACAGAAGGTTGTGATATATGACTTAATAGGGTATTTTGGAATGTCTTTCATCAACTTGCTCTAGGAATCTCTGATTCTGAAATAATCATATAATCCGTGGTAGTCGAAGAAAACTTTAACTTCGTCATAAAGCAGAATGAATTAGAGCTGGAACTTTGGTTGAGGTTTTAAGTGTAAGTAGATGTTGTAGAGAATGTATTAGATATAAGAAACATAGTATCTTGATTGTGATTCCTGGCTATCAAAGTGTGAAGTGCAGTGCTTGAAGGACTTAGAAGTCTGCAGGTACATGCCCTGCTCTTCCAGCCAGACTCCACCACATGGAGAGGTTCTGGTGCTTCTGTTAGAAGAATTTACAAAGGAAGTTGCAGCTTGACCATGACTGACAGTTTTAAAATAAAGATTAATTCACACTTGTAACAAATCTAGAGTTACTAAATGTGTGAAACACTTGTTTTTGATAGTGCGATTTTTCTTTTTTTTTTTAATTATTGCTTATACACCTATGAGACATCTAGTGCTATTTCCTATCTGGCCCACAAACCTGTATGTGAAGAGAGGAATTGCAGGAAATAGAAATTAAGATCTCTTGGTCAGTTGGATGCTAGAAAAGTGGGTTTTGTCCCTGTCCAGTTAATGAATTTGTGTGAGATATCAGAAAAGCCAAGTAACCAGACATTTTCCAAGTGATCAGTACTTGGAATTTCATAACTTCTGGGACTTTGTCTTGAATTTGAGCAGTCTAGTTGAATGAAGAGAATATTGAGGTCTCTACCTGAAAGCAATTAAATGTATTCATTGAACATATAAAATTTTATAAAATGCATGTGTGCTGAGGACTTAACATCAATCGAAGATTTTAACCCTAATCTGTCATCCTAAGGTTTTTGACAGGGCTCCAGGCAAATTCATTCATATTGTAAAACCCTGAGATTATAGTAGAGTCTCATAAAACTGCAGGAGGAAATTTAGTATTTCTATTTTCAGAGCAGAGTTTGAGTAGTTTGCTAATAGGAAGGGAAAGAATGCAGGCCTAGAAGTGATCATAGACTGAAGATACTTTAAAAAACAGTTCATTCATTGACCACCCAGGCTTTATACTAAGTGGGCTGGGCTAAGTGAAGAGGAAAGGCACATGGTCATTTAGTGACGCAGTGTATGTGCACGTCTTACAGTTACAAGCTGTAAATGGAGCGTGCAGTCAGGCTTCTGTGTTCAGTGTTAACCTGACTCTTTTACCTTTTGTGTGAGGGTATATGCACACACGTCAATACAAAAAATATACACACACCTCAGTACAAAACTGTCACATGAATGGAGCTGCTGCTTTTCTGTTTGTGTTTTGTGTCGTGGCCCACCAAGCAAGGCAAAAGTAGTGTGTGGAGAACCAGTGCTCTTTCTTCAGCATTATAGGGATTTCATATGAATGAAGCTGATGCGTAAAGAATAAACATTGCCCCAAGCATGTCACTTCTCTCCTGAAACTTGAAAACAGTCAGTCAGTTTAGGGTGGTACAAGTGCTTTGGTTTATTGGACTACATTGTAGGCTCAACCAAACTTCCAGTAATTAGTGGTTTTATTTGTGTTGGACTTTGATTTTTGAGTGTTAATGTTCAGATCCATTGTGAGCACTTGTAGGAAGCTTTCAGTTGAGTTTAAAGAATCCATACTTACTACTTTGTTGCTAAAAGTAAATGTGATCAGATATGTAGTTTTTATGTTGTATGTGACCTCTACAGCCTAGTTTGCATCTACTGTTCTTCCCCATTGACTTTGAAGCCTTTGAAGCATTTTTTAAATTTATTTCTCTTTCAATAATAGAGTAGACAAAATGGAGTAGAACAATATTTTTTAAATATTGTTCAAATTGAATATAGTTTGTTGAAAAGATAATTTGTCTGGAGAAACAAAAAAGCAGATGGGAGAATGACAGGTCAAAGACAGATGAACTGACGTACTCCTAAAGTGTCTGTGATGTTTTGGTGTAATGGATGTGCGATCTTGAACACTGCTTTCTGCTTTCCAAGGCAATTGCATAAGCCATATGATGAAATGTAAAGCAAAAGGTAGATGTTGAAAGATTATGATCATGTTCCAGCACCTGCTGGGGACCAGATATCATTTGGTAGTGGATGAGTGGAAGCATCATAGTCTATAGTAAACAACTTCCTTACAGATACAAGATTCACTTGCAAGATTTATTTAAGATTTATTTGCTAACAAGTGTGGAAGTTGAATTCTTACAAGGAGAAAAATTCTTTCTTTTGCTGACTCAGTTTTTTCCCATCCTTCTCTTGCACCTTGTATTTTGATCTTTCTGAGGGGCTTGATTGTGACTGATACCAAATCTGCGTGAAAGATGCTTTGATGCTTGTGGCAAAATCTCCAAAAGACTTGCTGAACAAACCTTGGTGGTACAAAAAGTGCTTTTATTTTGCAGAAATAATGTTCTTATTCACAAAAGAGTAGATTCTGTTTTGCTGGGTAGCTTGTTTTGAAAGATAATATATGTCCCTCTAAATTGTACTAGTTATAAATTTTATTCTGTTACCCATTTTTGTAGCTGATTTAACATAAAGCATCTCAAACTCCCTGGCTTATGTGAATATGACCATCTGTATTAAGAAAAGAGAAAGGCACGTTAGTAGGAATTGAAACACACTGCGTGGGTTGAGAAACGTAGTTGAATTGTATGCTATGATTGAAACAGTAAAAAGTTCATTTGCACAAGATATTCTCATGAATTTTCTAGTTTGTAATTTTTTTTTCACCAGAAACTACCACTGCATTGAGTCAAACCATAAGTGCACCTCATCCTGTATCCTGCCTTTAAACAGTTGGTGATCAATAGCAGCTGCCTTGGGGAAAGCTTAAAGAACAAGGAAATTTGCTGTGATAGTAGTCAAACAATTTTCTGCTCAGAAGTTTTCTGAGCTGAAGGTGATGAACTCTTAATCACACAGATATTTTTGATATCTTCCATGGTAATTACTAGAGTTCCGAAAGATTTTGTTAGCATCTGTGGAAACCTAAATTTTGCAGCTTACCTGAGTGGTAGTTCGGGGAAAAAGCAGACTTTTAAATCAGGCCTGCAACCTTATGATTTAATTTGACGTTCCTCATTTTAGTAGTATGAGAAAATAAATAATCATTCCTTGTTGATTTCTTCTATTCCTTACAGATTGTAGATCTCTTTTCCTGCATTAGTCATTTCTTCTTGAGGTTGAAAAGTCTTAGCATACTTAGATTTAAACCTACCTCTCTTAGGTAATGTTTCCCTAGTTGAGGTCAACTTAATTGCCTTCCTTTATCCATCTCTTACCTTTTAAAGAAACAAAGAACAAAAAGCAGTTGTACTATGAATTTGCATCTTGGTATAGTAGTGATGCCCTCTATGCTGCTCTTACTCCATCTCTGATGACTTGCAGTGTTATGGTTGGATATCCTGGTAGCTCCTGAACATTCAAGGCACAGCTAAGGAAAATGTCTTTTAAAACTCCAGCGTGTTTTTGCCTACCCTGGTAATGGGGGATTCAGAGACACATGATTTATGTAAATTTACAGAAGTGTTTTTCCTGTGTGCATTGCTTTATCATAGAATCATAGAATATTCAGATTGGAAGAGACCCACCGGATCATCGAGTCCAGCCACTCCTATCAAACACTAAACCATGCCCCTTAGCACCTCGTCCACCCGTGCCTTAAACACCTCCAGGGAAGGTGACTCAACCACCTCCCTGGGCAGACTGTTCCAGTGCCCAACGACCCTTTCTGTGAAAATTTTTTTCCTAAAGTCCAGCCTAAATCTCCCCTGGCGGAGCTTGAGGCCATTCCCTCTCATCCTGTCCCCTGTCACGTGGGAGAAGAGGCCAGCACCCTCCTCTCTACAACCTCCCCTCAGGTAGTTATAGAGAGCAATGAGGTCTCCTCTCAGCCTCCTCTTCTCCAGGCTGAACAACCCCAGCTCTGTCAGCTGTTCCTCATAAGGCCTGTGTGTGTCTGCTTGTGTGTTTATGCATATACGTGTGTACTGGGCTTTTTCACCTGCTGTCATAATGGGCAGTTAGTACTTGTGACGTTACCTGTACTTTCCACATCCAGTTTTCATTTTTCTTACTCAAACAACTTATGTCATCAGCAAACTCTGTCGCTTTACCGTTCACGTGTTTTTCTAGATAATGTATGAATCTGTTGAATCTGCTTCCTGATGACTTCTCTTGGATGACAAACCTGACAGTTTATTCCTGTTTCCTTTCTTTTCAAACAGTTGCTGCTCCAGCATAATAGTTTTGCCACATCTCACATCAGTTTATTTTTTTTCAAGAACCTTTGATGTTGAAAGCTGTTAGAGGTTTTGGGAAATTCACATAGACTGCTGAATAGGTTGCCAATAAACATATTTGTCCATCAAAAAGTAGACATAGTTAAATTACTTGGATCTTGAAAAATCCCTTCACAAAACTCATTGGTTTATTTTTTGCCTCGCCTTGGTTTGAGATGTGTGAGTGGGAGAGGAAGTAGACAGTGGAAATGAGGCAAGCTTTTTGCTTTAAAAGTTGTTGAAAAGTACACTAGTTGTTATGCATTTAGAAAAAGCATTACTGTAAATCTCTTGTTTTGTGATTTTTACCTTTAATTAACAGAGTAATTGTATGATTTCCTCGTTTGTCCATGACTTCAACTTTGTTGAAGGATGTTATTTTTAGCAATCTCCTTTACTGGCTCTTTTATCATTGTGGTCTATCTGAAAAGATATGTTTCCGAAATGACAGCCATTCATTTACTTAGGTGCAAACACTTAAAATATTGTTATCAAAGGTTTGGATTTGAGGATTGGAGAGAGTCAGAGAAGATCTCCTTCAAATTATATTTCTGAAACACTTTAATGTTGAAAATTACACAGGAGTACTAATATTTTGCAACTAAATACTTACAATGTTTCAGCAGGAGACCACCTCAGATTACACGTAATTTTAATGTCTTTGTGGGTTTCCAAATTACTGTTTAACCAGCTGGCTTCTGCTAAAAGCACATGTGAGACTGGAAGAGTTTTAGCTTAGAAGGATGCTGAAGACATGAGTGTCTAAATTTCCCTTTATTTGAAGAGAGTCTGACTCCCACTAGCAAATGGGATCGGTAATCATGCATTGTCACTGCCCTTTGAGCTAATGTTCAAAATGTCAGGAAACTTCTGTCTTTCCCTGTGGAAAATTAGACATCTCTTCTGTGGGGACGCTGATACTAGAATGTCCTGCTGCAGAGAAAATGGTCTTAAGTGCTTTCTTACATCATCTGAGAAGTGGGCAGATACTCACTTCAAAAAAATTGAACAGTACTTAAAAATGGGATTATTCATTTATTAAAATGAGGGGTAAGGTTCATAGTGTTACTGCTTTATCTCTAACCTACTTGCATGAGTTAAATCACAAGAAATCCTTTTCTTAAAAAAAAAAAAAAACAAAAAAAAAAAACCCAAACCAAAACAGAACAATGTCATCCTAGTGCCTTTACTGAGAATATTTGGGTCACTTCCCTCCTTTTCTCATTTGGCACATCACTGTCGGGCAGAGTCTGCTCTGGTGCTGCTGGAGCTTGGCTTAACCACACCAGCACCTGCAGAGGAAACGGAAACTTTCTTGCATGCACTGCAATGGGAGTTGTGACTTTGGTTGTGTAGGTGTCATTGAGTGTGTGAAGTTCTGCCTCTCCACAGGAAGAACATAACCTTCTCTGCTCCCATCCTGAATGGGGGTGATCATGGAGAAAGGTCAGATTTACAGACTTCAAATGGAGATGATCTGTACAGGATGTAAAAAGTGATAGACAACTGTTGTTAGTCAAATTAAAACCAAAGATACCCTTTAAATATTGCCTTTGGGGTTGTTTCTCTCATCTCTTTCTTTTGATCACTTGTATACTAAACGTGGAAGAAATAGTATAGTTCTCCAAGCTTAGCTTGTTAACCAAGATAGTTCTTTGTTCTTCCTTTCAATACACATCCTTATATCAAAGGGTAGGTGAACCACTATGATGGTGGTTTGCAATTCCCCTTTAGCCAGTCATGGCTGTGTGTCTGGCAGGAGTGGTTTTTGCTGCCAGCGTTGCTCACCATCCTGCTTTTCTTGACTTGTCTGTGTATCGAGAACAGGGAGTAGGCAGCACTAGACTCTATGGGAGCAAGGGCTAGTTACTTGGCTCTGAAAAATGAGATTGCTTGCCTCTCATTTTTATTCCTTTAGACTGGACATTTTCAGTTCTTTTCTAGCAGAATATTTGTTTCTTGAACTGGATGGTTTGTCTGCCAGTTTTTAAGTGAGAAAAAAAGCACCAAAAGACATATTCCCCATAAGTGGCATTGCACTGGAAAAGCAAAATGATGCGGTTCTGAGGGAAGAAAAAGGGAAAAGGTTTGAAAAGGGAGATGAAGTTCTTTATGAATGGTGGAGAAATATGCTTCCAAGTTATCTTCATTATGTGTCTCTTCTCATTTTGTTTCTTCTTTTCTTTACAAAGATGATGGCAAAATATATCATTAGATTTAATGAGGAATTTGTTTAAGGGCTGAAGGTATTTAGAGTATATGTTTTTTGGGGACCTTTGATGTTCATTAGGGAGTAGTTGTGTTTCTCTGCCAGGCAATGTTTAATTTATCCATTGCTTTTTTAATTTCCTTTGCAAACCTACAGTCTTACTGTTTCTTACTTTCTCCTGTAACTGCTAATATTTCCTATTTATCTTTTCTTTCCCAGACAAGCTCTTAGGCTTTGAAAAACTTGATTATCAGCTTTCTGTGAGATTAAATTTAATGTAAAACTCATTTTTCAGTTGCATTTTTGATGTCAGTATTTTTGTTTTATTCCAAGAACTCTTTATTTTTTTTTTTTTTTAAGGGTTGCATATGAATGGATAGTTTATCCCCATATGGTCATTAAAGCCAGTACTTAAAATATTAGTCTTGATTCTTACAATAGGCAGTAAATTGTAAGGTAATTTTATTTCCTGTTTATGTTCTGAGTACTTCAGTGTTTGGCTTCCAGAGAATTTTAAATAAATGTTTGGGTTTTTTATCTAACGGCATCACTTCACAATTTTAAGAGACAACTCTTCATAAAATTAGGAGAACTTTAGTTAAACTAAATTACTATTTAGGAAGAAAGAGAGTAGTTATTCCCTGCAAGACTGACTTACAGCAAGTGGAAACTGTTACTTTAGTTTTAGCTTGCACCGATTAGTCTGATGCTTGCTTTTTTTCTGTGTTCCCCAGTCTCAATATATTTAAACCTCCTTAGTCCTGTTGTTGTAAACTTCTGTATCAAATAAAACAAGTAATCTGGTACTGCAGCCAGGTGTCATGTGTGCTTACTAAGCAGATTAAAAGAAACTGAAATAGAAAAAGAAACTTGCACAGAAGATTAGGCTATTGCAATAATATTAATGAAACATCTGTGTGCTATGTGTAGGAGGTTACCAGGTTTCAGCTTAAAGCCGAAAACAGATGGGACACCTGTACTAAGGTTGCTCTGTGTGATTGTTAGGAAGGTTGATCAATAAATGAAATTTGTGTGTCTATAATCCTGTTATGACCCAGGCTGGCCTCAGCAGGTCACAGGGCATCACTGCAGCACTGTTACTGTTCTGAGCCAATGTTGTCGTGGAGATTTCTTAAGAAATGTATCTTTTATAGTTTCTTACTAGCCTTTTACGTGTGTAATTTTTTCTGTTTCTTAATGAACGTTTACTGATTTGTTATGATATTTTGTTAAAAGGGATTATAAGGAATATACTTGAAGAGCTTTGCACAGATCATGGAAATGATAAAGTTAAATGAATTGTAAATTAAATTATAAATGGAATTGTAAAATTAGTTTAAAAAAAATTACTCCCAAGGTCAAAGACAAATTTGTCAGTCACTTACACTTGGCAATATTTTCTTAGTTTTATTTGATCTGCACCTCCCAACCCTTTGCCACGTAAACTCCATACACAAAGCAGGGCATTTGCCAAGCAGTAAAGTCATTTCAGTGTTGAATTTGAAAATGTCCGTAGCCAAGCAGTGGTGGCAATAATATCTACAGTCAAATGTGACATTAGGTTAGAGAATAGAGTAATGAAAGAATGATCAAAATATGCCTGACATCAGTACACAGTTTTGATAGTACAGTGCTTTCGAAATTGCCTAGAAGGGTGTTTAAACCGGTTCTCCAGGATTACTGCATGTGTAGCAAATTTAACAGTTTTGGGAGAACTAGGCTTTCAGTAGAGTTGGCCTGGAGGTGTATAACAGATGCAGTGCTTTTAGGAATTACTCTGCATGCCTTGTGGATTTTGCAGAATGGATATAACGAGTGGGTGCTGATGTCCAGTTCCTGACTACAAGCAGGCCCAGTACCAGTTTCTGCTGCATGTGTTGTAAGCCCATACTTCTGTTGGGTTAGCTGGAAATCTAAACAGCTGCAGAGAATTCTTGGCTTGTGTGAGCACTGATTTCTTAGTTTCTTAGCCTGTCATTGGGCCATTCAGTTGAAAATGGCAGCTTGTGCTTCTGATAACCCCTTGAATAATCTAAAGGATGTAATAGGTAGTTAGAGTGTTTGGCGGCATCTCCCTCTTGGGTAATTTGCTACATGGTGGAATTAATAGTTAGTTACTATTTATTTACCTTAAAATTACACCCCGCTCAAACCAGAGTAAAATAGAGCAAATGTAAAACATTCATGATGACTTTGAGAATGGACAGCAGAATTTCAAGTGTTTCTCAATAATGTTAGGGAAAAATGATGCTTTATGGAGTTGCACCTGACTTCACTTAGAGCTTTTCCTCTCCCTTGCCCCTCTCCCCACCCCTGCCCCCTTTCCTAAGTTAGCACACTGAGTCATCTGGAAAGGTCCCTGTCCTGGATTTTTTTTCGTTGTACCTCCTGCTACACCTGGTAGAAAGCACAACCTGTCTTTATGCAGAGTGTTTGTGTGTATACCTAATCTTACCTTTGGGCTAAGGGATCGAGACTCATAATTTTCCTCCAGTTTTTTCTTTAGTTCTTGGAGATGCATATACAGGTCTAGGTATCTTGCAGATTAGCCTGTTTTATTTGACAGGCTGACTAACAAATGTTTGTCTGAGAGTGTGAAAAAATGTTCTTGTGCCTGTTTATGAGTTGCTAAGTGTGTAATGCGGCAAGGTCTTTCTGATTTAACTATTTTTGGTGGTGCAGACACCATTGATCACCAACAGTCATGTTTTATATAGGGTACTGGATGGCATAAATTTGTATCATTACAGGCATTGAATTAAGCCTAGGCACAATGGGGTAACTGACCTCCAAGTGTTTTCCTAAACTCAGGAAAATAGCAGACAGTAACCCATACCTGTTTATCATGTATAAAGGGTGCTATGGAATGAATATTTAAGCAAAACAAAACAAAGAACCTCACTGCTTTCATCCATAATTGTTTTTCTTCTCTCAGGATCAGATGTATTCAATTCTTCTTAATATAATTGCAATAAAAGCATCATCTTGGAAATGAATAACTCATTCAAGAATTCTCTCATATACCTTAAGGATATTTTTAATGTATAATAAAATACACAATTCAATATACATGTTTATATGATATAATAATGAATAATTTGTTGTAAATATTCTGTATTTGATGTGATTTTATGATAAATGAGTGGTAGCACAACCTGTTAAAAATTTTACTCCTTTATGTATACTGGTGCCAATGTTAAGTGAAAAATTTCTGCTTCTAGTTCAGTAATGCAGTATCTGCACCAGTGATGATTTACCTGATGTTAAGAGCACACAGACGTGTTGTTCTTCCTGAAAACACTAAAGTTGCCTCAGATGACAGTATTTATGGGCAAAGCAAAATTGTGGACAGGTAATTTTTCATCCGCTTCTCCCAGCACTTTGGATTGATTTGGCTCCAAGTTGATGATTGTCTCATCTTTGGAGTGCCTGAAAGGTACCTTTTTGAGGTATGTAGGTTTTAGGGTCTCTTTTGATACTTCTTGAAAATAATACTTCTCCTAACAAGCGAGTTGCTTGGAGACTGCTAGGTGATTTGGAAAGCATGCATTTCAGTCATAATACTCCTTTGTAATCTTTGGAGCAGGTGCAACTAAGGCATGTAAGTTAGCTACTTGCAATGGTGATACAGAGTTGTTAATGGAAGGTAGCTGTAAAAATGTGGGCTAAGCTACTTCGTGTTTGCTCCAGACTAGGAGCATGCACAGTGTAGTTATTAATGGTTCAAATTAATTTTACTTATTAAGATGCTGTGTGTTGGTTATATATCTATGATTTGGAAAGAAGAACAAAACTTATATTGCATAGTCTATGGACATTAATACATTATGATTATTTTTATTTTTAAGACCTTTATTTTTATTAATTTGGGTGAATTATTTCTACAGGAGTTGTTTTGTTCCTTTGTATCACAAGAAATCATTTAAAACTGCTGCTCATAGTAAACAAAAAGCTTTATACTGACTCAAGGCATAAACAGAATAGAAGTCTTAACAGAGCATGTGACTGTTCAGGCATAACAAAGTCAAAGCAGCTGGTTGAATAGCTTGGGGTTTTTTTAGTGCCAACCTTGCCAAGACATCTGTGTTCTATAAGACATTAAGGGGAGAAGTTGATTTCAAATGGTGGGTTGTTTTTTACTTTCTGTATGCCAAGCAGTGATATGTTTTGGACAGCCTTGCTTTGGAATACAGTGTCTGTACAAGTTTCCATACTCAGAAAGGCAGGATGCCCAGTGACTGTCCCTTCTACTGCAATCTTTGTAAAGTACAAAGTGCTTTAATAGGAGACTGCTTTAATTTGGAGTATCAATTTTGTACTTGGTTTTCTTACCAAACAGGAAGGTACTTTGGATTCATTGCGACATTAGAACCAGAAGAGAGTTTTGCCTTGTGAGAACCGCGGGAAAAATCTTTACTGCTGGAGTTTTAGATGAGCTGTTGTACTAGTCAACTGTGAAACTTGAGACACACAAGTTATTTGGTTCTCAGCTATGAGTTTTGTTAATGTATACTGGAAAGAGTATCCTACAGTAGCTTCATGCGTGCGTCTTGGTGAGTCCTCTCTATAGCAGAAAACTGCCTCCTGCTGATTGTTTTGGTAAGACTTTTCTTTCAGTTCACAAAGCTTAGAATATAATTGGGATTTATTTTTTTTTTTCTCCCAAGTATCCCAAGACATCCAATACACGCTTTATAATCCTATACTTAACTGAACTCCAGGAGTCTGTGATAGCTTACTTCACTTTAAACGACGCATGTAGGGATCAGAAGATACTGCTGTATCACAGACAGGCTTACTTTCTTACAAGACTGAGGATTCCCGGAATTACTTGAGCGCAATGAAGTCAGTGACACTTCGTCATAGGAATAACACTTTATAAACTAAGTATCCTAGCCAAAACAAAGTTACATACTGCCACAAATTGCCCAGGACGTTTTAGTTCTTAATCAGGACAATTGAGAAGAGGAGCAAAGTTCCAGCTAGTTGCTGTGAGATAATGATGTTGCAGTGAAGTTCTTTTTTAGTTTAACAGTTCCTGAATGTAAGAACCTGCAGTAGTTACAGCAGATGAGCATGTGTTGTTACCCCAGTGACCATGTAATCTTACCCTGTTGTCATGTGAAGGTAATTCAAGGTAGTTTAGTGTAAGAAATGGGAATTTAAATTGCTTAGTGATTAAAAAATGTCTTACTGTAAATATTAACATAATGGAATGAACTAATTATTTGTGACAGTTTGTGGGCTGAGTGGTGCAGGCCTGCCTGTCTTCAGCCCTGGGCTTCAGCTGACTTGAACATGTATTAAAATGTTACTTGTTTATGAGCTGGTTGCATAGGTAGTGGAATTAGTATTTTTTTTAGAAGGATGTGATATTTTACTGAGCTCTCAGCCAGAATAGTTGTGTCTCAATGTCTTCTATAAGCTGTCTGCAAAGCCTTGATCAATGGGCAAAGAGAAGGAGAGTATGGGAAGGATGGAGAATAGAGGAAAAAAGCCACGACATTCTCAAAGTGGAAGTGGGTGGAGGAAATGACTAGGTGTGCTGGATGAGATTGGACTGACATAATAAGGATACAGAAAAGAGAGGAGCCCAGAGAACCTTAGCGGCATGTCAGTAAGTTAAAACAGGTATTGCCAAGGATGGTGCATTTTCATCAGGACATTGCAGGTAGACATTAGGAAACCATGGCACTTTTAGAGGTGCATGAAATACAACATCTTGGAGCTTGTGGATCTGCCAAGGTCTGAACTTGGTGAGAATGAGATTCTCTGATGTTGCAGAGATTTTTACATAGGTTTCTTTTTTTTTTTTTTTAATCCATTTCTTGACAAGCTCATTGCCCTCTGGGATACAGATTGAAGAATGTGTATTATTATGTGAAGGTTGTTCTCATGGGAAATGGATGTCTTGTGGTTCACCTATAATAGCTGTGGTGGCTTCTATATACACCTTCAGCTATTTGGTTTTAATTTGATGGGGAGAGTAACCTTTCTGCTTCTTCGTAACCCACTTCCTCTCCCTTGCTGATTTGCCCTTGCATCTATCCCCAACTCTGGCCTTGTATGCTGATTTGCTTCTACACTGAAAGGGAGCTGGTTTGACTTCTGTGGTATTTCTTACGCTTGCTAGGGATTCCCTATGTGCGTGCTCAAATGTTACATATTTCTCTTTCGTTATGTCAGTAGAAACTTGAAAAGGGCGCTGTCTGTCATGCTATTGAGTGCTCTCTTGTACTCCTTTGCGTAAGAAAGTGTATTTATTTTCTTTCATGTGTTGCCTCTGTCAGATCAAGGCTTTTTTCAGCACTTGCAAAGTTCTTGCCCCAGAGGAATTAGGCTCATGCTTGGGCACTTGGGTCATGCATGTAAGAATACTTCAGCCTTTGCTGAAGTTGATGATTTCACTTAAATGTTTGGGTTTTTTTTAGTTATTAGACCATAGCTGCCCCTAATTGTTCCAGGCAAGTCCATATCACCAGTACAAATTAATTTATTCTCTTCATTTTTCAAAGGTACAGGGAATGGTGGCATGTACATCTCGGTAAGTTTCTGATCTGATGTGCAAGCTTTAAGCTAAATCTTCATTAAAAAAATATTTTTCATATCACAGCACCTTAACTCCTGAGTATTTGAGGTACGATGTATACCATAGTGCAGTTCTCTCTGGCATTATTTTAAAGTTGAGGGAGAAGTTAAGTTGGGTGATAAAAGGCTCATCTCCACAAATGCAAAGGGACTCAGTGGAATGTGACAGGTGGGGAAATGCTAATAATCTGAGTAATGGAGCACTCTGACCTGATTATTCCCGAGTCTGCCACAGGAAGGTGATCGGCTCCATGGGACTCATTACAGAAGGGACGGGAAAAGCATTGTGAAATTGTTTGGGAGTTAGTATGGAATATTTAGGGGAAGGAGCAAAGTCAGAATAAAGGAGGATCTGCGATGATTTGGAGAGGAACAAGGATATGAATGGGAAAGGTAGAGGAATAAAGGGTCTAGTCATATTTTCCTGGGTGAGAGGGTGCTTTTCTATATGTGTGTGCATATGAGGTCTAACAGAAAATACCCTGAGACTGCATGTGTAACTTTTTATTTAACAAATTAAGAAAATCAGCTACAATCACCTTCAAAACAATTCCCTTCTGAGTTGACATGCAGTTGCATATGATGTTACCAATATTCAATACTCAAATTCCACAGATTTTCTGGAAGGCTGTTGAGGATATCTGTCATTTTCACTCTCATATCTTCTACAAACAAAAAAATGGATTCCTTTGAGTACCAGCATGATATTTGGGATCTCTCCACTGTAAGCCTCCTCGAATTATTTAAAAGTTTCCATTGTGGATTTCTTCAGCTTCATGAGAAGCTTGATGTTAACTCATTGTTCACACTTGAACACTGATATTTTCCAACCAAGGATAAGAAAATGTCTATATTTGAACACGTATCTACTTGTACTGAGTGAAGCGATTGAGTTGAGGCTTGTTTCACTGTGACAAGATAGAACATGTTCTATAAGCATCTCTTTGTACCCCCCTCCTGCTCTTGGTTCCTGAGGTATAGGATTAGGCTCAATGTTTTTAATGTCAGACCTCGTATATGGAGCACTTGGTGCCAAAATTAGACCACAGTCCAGACTGGAGTCAGGCTATTGGGTCATAGGTGCCTGCGCAGCTGGAGCACATGCATATTCTGTGGACACGTATGTCAGTGTGCAAAGTGAAGAAGCATTATTATTAGACTGGTGAGTGGGTAAGATACATGGGAGCCAGCTATAGAAGCAGCCATAAGTCTGGGAGAGGCTGAAAGAATAGGTCTGCCGGTTAGCTGCTAGAGGCACCAACAGGTCCAAGCCAACCACCAGAGACATAGTAAGCTCTTGGGGCTGGTTGGGAGACTCAGTAACACAAGTATGTCTCTGCGCATGAGGCACATTACAGTGCAGTAACTTAGCTTTGTCCTGGTTAGCAGTAGTGGAGATGAGCATGATGACCCCATCGTGCTGTGTGTGTGTGCCAAATTAAATGCTCAGCCTTGTTAGTGGCTGGAACTAGGAATATGGAATCTCATCTTTATGCAGCTATTGGAATTCGCAAGCTGTAACCCATGAGTTAGGTGGAGTTGGTGTGTTTGATTGTCTCTCCCCTCTGCTTTCTTTTAGGTGTGGTTAAACATAATACAAGGTAGACTTTTTGGATATATCCAACATGGCAATGAAGCTTTCTAGATTTCAATTAAAAAAAATAGTTTGTTTACCATGTGTAAAGATAGCAGATCTTACTGAGATGTAACAAGTATCACTTGGCTTTAGATTTTTTTCTTTCTTTGGTGGAGCCCTATGAAGATCATAGCTGCTATAAAGAGGGCTTCTGCCTCTTTCCGTCGTAGCCTAGTGATATAGCCTTCCTTTTCTGCACAACCTGTAAGCCACAGTTCCCACTTACAGGGAGCAGTGAATGGATATAATTTTGTATAGAAATAATTGCAAGACTTAAAGAACTGGAGGATGAGTAAGGATATGGTAGACTATAGCATTCTGAAAATTAGACTTACCTGCCAACAGGAAGTCTTTGATAGCGGTCTCAGTTTTCAGCACTGTTTACTGTGTTCTAGTTTGGAGCATAAGTGTTGTTTCCAAGTGAATTTCCTAATTATCGTTTTGCCATGTCTCATGTCATGGAGCAGTTTTATAGTAGATAAAACTGGCTTAGTTTTTGGATGAAAATAAACTGCAAGATGCACTCACACCTGCTACTGAACATTCGGTGCACAGGGCAGATTAGATCTGATCTGGAATAAACCTGTCTGGCATGTACCTTATGTGGATAAAGTGTGATTTGTTTTCCAGGTCCTGTCCTGATATTGTACTCCTCTTGTGGCTGTAGATATGGTCTTTGGTTTATAGAGTAGCACAGGTGTTCCTGGAGTGGGTTGGTTGCTTGCTTTTTCTCCTTGAAACAACAAAGCTTCACCTAGGAGGATTTTCCTTTCCATGTGCTCTAAGCTTTCTCTGTTGTGTACCCTTCTGAAGAGGGAGCTGCAAATAATAAATACCCCTCGAAAAGATTCTGGAGTGCACATCTGCTTCATCCTTTCCGTATCACAGTGGATTTTTAAATTCTTTTCCACTGTGCCACTTACGTTCCCTCATTGTTTATATTTCCTTAACACCAATTCTTTCTTCAGTGCCTATGGCTTTGTCAGTTACATGCATGGAAAATAATCCCTTGTTTATGGTTCTCAGGCTCCGTCTTTCAACTTTTTATAACTATTGTGAAATGTACCATACTACCACATCCACCATGGGAGATAGTTATCTACAGTTGCCATCAACTACTATATTACGTGCCTTTAACTATGATTTCTCTTTGCGTACGTTACACAAACTGTATGTAACATTGGCATTAAATCAGTCTGTTTCTAAATTTTGGAACTCTCTGATTTTGTGGTTAACAAGTGCTGCCTTTTATGATTATTCAGTATATAACCAGAGTTTGAGTATGTTCCAAATGCCAACACTCAGAAGATTCAGTAAAGAACTTTTCTATTTATATTCCCCATGTAAATGAGCTGGAGGATTTCTTACTTTCTTCCTCATATTCAGGCAGAATACAAATCAGCAATAGGATTTTTTTGCATCATTGCACACAGCTTCTTTTTCTACTGCTCTCTTGTATTTGTATCCTGCCTTCAGCCCTGCTCAAATACAGCCCTTAGCATTCTGTGCAGTACTAGCTTCCAGAGAGCCAAACAATGCAATGTTCATGAAAGCTTTGAAAGACTGCAGTTACCAGGTGTAGGTTTTACTCAGTTCTAGCTGCTGACTTGTAATAAGCCAAGACAAAAATAGAATCCTACAGTATTCCCTCATGAATTCAAAAAGATTTATGATCATGGGAATGTAAGTACCTTTGTTTGCTCAGCCCAGAGCTCTGTCTAACCAAGGTGAGAAATGGATGCTTATGGAAATAGTGTAGAAACAGTATGCAGTTATATTTGTCTGTATATGCTGTTCCACGCATTTATGAACAGGAACATTTTGAGCTGGAGTTCCTTCCAGAAAAGCTGTTGCAATTAAACCATTACTTTATGACTTAAAGGCAGCATCACTACCATGTTTTGCTGTTTCTATTTTCCCTACCCTCTATTTAATCCAAACCTGTGATGATGTAAACTAGAATTTTGTTGTGATTTGCTTGGTAGATGTTCACCAATAGATTTGTTTGTTTGTTTTTGTCAAAATATTCTGTGTCAAGGTGGATACTTTTCGAATGCAGAGTGCCTTCTTATCCTCATTTATAAGCAGATCAGTGAAGGGGTGATCTCAGCATTATCGGTTTCATCAGTATCTGATGCATAAAGCTTCTTTCCAAAACAGCGTATGTATGTGGTGGTTTAACCCCAGCTAGTAACCCAGCATCACACAGCTGGTTGCTAATTCCTCCCCAGTGGGATGGAGGAGAAAACTGGAAGGGCCAAAGTGAGAAAACTCATGGGTCGAGGTAAAGGCAGTTTAATAGGTGAAGCGAAAGGTGTGCGTGCAAACAAAGTGAAATAAGGAATTCAATCACTCTTTCCCAGCAACAGGCAGGTGTTCAGCCATCTCTAGGAAAGCAGGGCTCCATCATGCGTAACAGTTATTTGGGAAGCAAAAAGCCATAACTCCAGATTTCCCCTCTTCATCTTCCCTTCCCCAGCTTTGTATGCTCATTATGATTGCCTGTGGTATGGAATATCCCTTTGGTCAATTGGGATGAGCTGTCCCAGCTGTGTCCTCTCTCAGCATCTTGTGTACCCCCAGCCTGCTCACTTGGGGGGCAGGATCAGGAGCAGAAAAAGACCTTGACTCTGTGTCAGCACTGCTTAGCAATAACTAAAGCATCTTTGTATTATCAATGCTGTTTCCAACACAAATCCAGACATAACCCCACACAAGCTAACATGGAAAAAAATAACTGTCCCAGCCAAAACCAGCACAATGTATAAAGAAAATCTGTATTAAAAATGTTGCTCTTACAAGGTTAGGAATTACCTTAATAAGACTCAGTTCATTTTTCTGTAAAGGATTATGGATTTTATTAAAACAAAATGGCTGAAGAGACTGTACTTTCAATGCTTCAATGTTGATGCATTGGTTTAGTAAGTTTCCACTCACTGCAGAAAGACTGGATTTTCTGGAGTAATCTGAAGAAGTTAATTGACTTTCACTCTTGATGGGTTTGGGGCAAAAGATACAATATCAAATGGCTGTCCTTGTTAAAACTGGCAATAAATCACAGCTTTTTTTTTTTCCTGTGGCTGTAAAAACAAACATTCTCCAGTCCATATATGAAACAATCAGCTTTTGTTCACCTTGGAGTTTAAGACATGCTGTGGAATATATAATGGAAATTTGAACAAATTGTTTTGTATCAAGTTTAATAATTTCATTTTGCTAGAGCACATCAATATTATTTATGAAATATGGACTAATGTCTTAGAGCTATGTACCTTTAAAAAGCAAAATGCATGAAATGTTTCACTGGGCCAGTGAACATGATTGTTCATTTAATACCTTAGTACTTAAATATAGCTGAACCTTTCAGAAATTCTTCTCCATTCTATATGGAAGGATATTTTTCAAGTTTTGCAGTGATAGTTGATATTTGGATCTGAAGAACACAAAGGCTATATGAAGGAAGAAGAAAAATTGTCCTAATTTGCTACAAAGTTTTTTGGTTTTTTTCCAGTTTCTTACTGAGATTTGGCTGTTGTTTGGGATTGTGTATATACGGATATTTACTGGTGAATTCCTTATCGTTGCAGCTTACGTAACCAAAATACCATTAGTAGATGGAAGAACAGCTGTGCTAGGATAGTCCAGAAGTTGATAAAAGCCTATGATCTTTTCTGATGCCGGCAACAGTGGATGACAAGAGAAGAATGTAATCGTATAGATACCTTCTCTGTATGATCTCCCAGTATTAAGTAAATTGTAGCTCAGGGTATGAAAGAAAAAAAGGTGTTAAATTTGTATTTAATACCTGTGCTGAATTTTTCTTCCATGACTTGATTCCCTTTTTTTCTTTGCCTTTCTTTCTTTTTTTTTTTTTGTTTGGTTTTTTGTTTATTTTAAGTATATCGTATTTTAGGACCCACAAGGAGGTTCCACAGCTTACCTTAAGTGGTGCAAAGTTTTACACTTTTCCATTTTTTATTTTTTCTTTTGAATTTGCTGGGTTGTTTAAAGTCCTGTGTTTTGTGTTCAAATATACAGTGATCAGCCATGTGATCTCCATTTCCCCTTTTGCCACTGAGGGTTTTTATAGGCCTGTGAAGACAGGCAGGGTCCTTGGCCTCTATCTTGCTATGTGCTCATCTCCAGAGGAGTAGCTTGCGCTTGCCATAGCTGCTCCACAGAGATCTGAAGGGTTGAACTTATTGTCTCAGCTAATGAGGAGGAGGAGGTGGAAATTCTGAAGGGGCAGCTCTGAGAAATTAAATTTAAGGTAAAGTATTTCTGGAAAAGCCGTCAATTCCTACAACTTCTGTTGTAGTACTTAGTGTTTTCTTTCTGTTTTGTTCTTGTTAAGGCCAGCTTCCAAATTCACCTTTACTAATTAATGTCTTCTCTCTGTCTGAGAAATGTGAGAGGAAATGCTGCCTGCTTGGAGTGATGTGTGGTGCATGGGATAAATAGTCCTGTAAAAGTAGTACCAGGTGTTTAAATTAGGTTACTAGAGAGGTGATAATACAGCACACTGAAAGCTGCAGGAAGTGCTAGTTATGTTTTAGTTTATTGGTATTGTCAAGTGCACTAATTCTCGATAGCTGCAAATTTAAGCTATAGATCACCTAAAAGGTTGGACCAGATGATCCTTATGTCCCTTCCAACCTGGCATTCTATGACATGTAAAACTTGAGTCCATACTTCAGCAATGGTTTATGCACTTGTGAAGGTCATAAGAATAGGCATAAGGAACTCTAGTTACTGTAGCATAAATTGTTGATTGATTTTCTGAAGGATTTAACCATTTTAAAATCAAGAGAAAGAATGTGAGATTGAAAAAGAAAATCTGTAGCCCAAGTCACCCCTGCTGGCAAAGGAGAAAATTGATTAACTCCCACATGCATGAATATTGCTGCATTCTCACAGTTGGTCTCCAAGGCTTCAAGTTTTAGAGTCTCAAAGTGTGTTTTCACAGATTAAAAAATAGGTTGAATGTAAGGGATGCATCTAGGATGGAACAGATGTTAACGTAGATGAATTAAATGTCTGTCTTCTAAGGTTATGGTCACATGGCACTTTTAATCTTTTTTAAAGTTGTGCATCCATCGAAAAGGGTAGGGCCACCATATGTGTAACTGCCCTCCTCTGCACTCACCATAACACAACAAAAAAGGTGATTTTTCGTATGATCTAATTCCTTGTCTTTGTGAGTTTCTGAACACTAGTGTGCTGGTACAAAGGAGGTAATGTGAATGAGTGGCTGGCAGAGGGAAGAAAGCCATTTTATCAGGTCCTGTGGAGTAACTCTAGCTATCGATGGAAACCCGTAAGGGTGCCTAATGACCTGTTGCTTCTGGTCATAATGTACCAGCTGGAATGTAGAATGCTATAGATTTCAACCTTCATTTGCTTAACCATTTCATCTTGCTTTTCCAAATTTTCACGCCATTACTCATCATTTTTTCTGTATGCTTGTTCTGCATTCCAAAGAGAGTCTTTTAACCATGCGCATATATTTAGTGTATGTTATAAGACATCTATTGTATTTTGTAGACATCTGAAACAGTAAACTGTTGTCATTTCCTAAGGATAAGGAGAAAAATCCGTTTTAATTCATGTGCCTCTGCTGAATTAAATTGCGTTTGGAGGTTAAAAATTTTTATGATAAAATACAGTGCAGAAGCTGCAGAAGCTTAAAAATTAAGAAAGTATCTTTCTGGCTAGGTACAAGTCTTTGTGAAAAGGTACTACATTTGTTGATGATAACATTGTGCCATGTCCCATATCCCCTAAGTCTGAATGTGTCTGTCAAGAGTGTACCGTTGCACAAATTTAGAGTTTTATGTTCTGTTTATATCTACTTCTTCAACTTTGTGAGTGAAACTGTGCTGTTATTTAATTTTAACATACCACAGGCTATTAATTTACTATTGTTATGGTACCTCAGTCTGTCTAGTTTTTATGTTAAATCATTCATCATTTATGTGAGCTGATGTTGATGCGTTAATTTTATTTAAGTATTATCTGCATCCATTATGATTAGCTAATGCAATTTTTAGAGTGAGCTGAAATGAATAAATTGGTTTTGAGAACCAAGGTAACTTAAGGATAAACGCTATAAATTAATGATTATAGTATTAATTTTGTGCTTGGTGAAGGGAATCGTGCAGTTGAAAAAATATTCGGACTAAAATATGAATGACTTGGTTTCCGATTTAAAATACTTTTTAATGTAATTTACCACTCTTTTGGGTGGATTTTGAATTATACCATTGCTTTGTTTTGTGTTCAAGTGTAACTTCTGTTTTCCAGTTGCATATTATACAAGAATGAAAAGCTGCATGGTAATGATCAGCTTTGTCCATGCGCTCTTGTTACCCTGTGGTAGCAGTCTTGGGTTTCATTAGCTTTTGACTGACAGCTGACTGAACATGAGCCAGCAGTGTGCCCAGGTGGCCAAGAAGGCCAGTGGCATCTTGTCTTGTGTAAGAAACGGTGTGACCAGCAGGTCCAGGGAGGTTCTTCTCCCTCTGTACTCGGCACTGGTGAGACCGCACCTCGAATACTGTGTTCATTTCTGGGCCCCTCACCACAAGAAGGATGTTGAGGCTCTGGAGCGAGTCCAGAGAAGAGCAATGAAGCTGGTGAAGGGGCTGGAGAACAAGTCTTACAAGGAGTGGCTGAGGGAACTGGAGTTGTTAAGCCTAGAGAAGAGAAGGCTGAGAGGAGACCTTATTGCTCTCTACAAGTACCTGAAAGGAGGATGTGGAGAGGAGAGGGAGCTGGCCTCTTCTCCCAAGTGACAGGGGACAGGACAGGAGGGAATGGCCACAAGCTCCACCAGGGGTGATTTAGGCTGGACGTTAGGAAAAAAAATTTTCACAGAAAGGGTCACTGGGCACTGGAACAGTCTGCCCAGGGAGGTGGTTGATTCACCCTCCCTGGAGATGTTTTAGGTGAGGGTGGATGAGGTGCTGAGGGACATGGTTTAGTGTTTGATAGGAATGGTTGGACTCCATGATCCTGTGGGTCTTTTCCAACCTTGTGATTCTGTGAGGAATGGGTGTAGGAATACCTCTTCCAAAGGCAGAGATGAGACTGAAAACCTGCTTGATGTAAAATATCTAATATCACCAGGAAAGGATAAACTGTGAGCATCTTAGAAGTTTGTTGGTTGTTTGGTTTATGATTTTGGGGTTTTTTGACTCCAAGCAAAATAAACAACAGGTCAACAGCTCCTGCTGGAATCGAGCTGTTACTGAATAAACCGGTGTTGCCCTTTAGTAGAATAGTAATATTGATTTCTAAGAAGTTAATAGTTATTGCTTTGTTTAATGTGTGTTAAATCTGTGATTCTCTGTGTGAGACCAATGCACAAAGCCTGTGTTTTATCTGACAAAAATGCACAAAATAATATTTTATGGAGCAGAGTTTGTTCCATCATCATTTGATGTGCAGTGTGGTTGTGTGCCTGGAAGTCTTGCACAAGTGTTGGCACAAATCATAGAATCATTAAGAAAGAAAAGACCTCTAAGATCATCAAGCCCAATACCGCCATGTGTACTAAACCATGTCCCAAAGTGTTATGCCTACTCGTTTTTTGAACACCTCCAGGGACAGAGATTCCACCACTTCCCTGGGCAGCCTGTTCCAGTGCTTGACCATTCTTTTGGTAAAGAATATTTTCTAGTAGTCATTCTAAATCTCCCCTGGTGAAACTTTAGACTACTTCCTCTCATCACTTGTTACCTGTGAGAAGAGACCAACACCCGCCTTGCAACAACCTCCTTTTAGGTAGCTGAAGAAACTAATAAGGTCTCTCGTCAACAAGTTCCCTCATCTGGTGCTCATAAGACTTGTTCTCCATACCTTTCACTGGCTTTTATGTGTTTTAAGACCTAGTTTGAGGATGACAATGAGGTCTTCTGTACTTCCACTGAACTTGAACCTTCTTCATGGATTATGCGTATTTGGGGGAGTTGTAATCTTTGACTATTTTTTCCTTTTGAATCTGTGGAATTTGAATGCTTTAGAAGCCCCTGATTCTTAGTCACCTTTCTCCCAGCTTATTCCTAAGCATTTCTGAAAACTTGTATTTATTGTGAATTTGCAAAAGCTTCTTCATAGTGCCTTCTGAATTGATTAAATAGTGTGATCAAAGTGTCATGAAATTAGGATTTGGGGCTTTGTAGTTTTATCCTCCGTAACAAAACAGTTTGATCAGTTAGTAGCACAACTGTGTAGCTGTGTTATAACTGTGGTGTTACCTGTGCTAACAATGTTAAGTTAAAAATGTGATCAGACAAATTGGCTGCATTTTCTAAATCATAGAATCACCAGGTCGGAATAGAATACAGTGCAGCTGATTCTCCATCTGACCGTATTTTCAAGAAAGTTGTTGCTACTGTAATTTAGTTGTGTTTAGGATCTTCACTGTAAATTATGTCTGAAGCTTAATATTTTTAAGGAAATTTATGGAATAGTCTCTAAGGGCATCTGTTCTCTAGTACAGTCCTAGAAGAGAAAGACAGTAGGGCTGTTTTTACCAAACACAATACTAGATTAAAAAATGCTATGAGGTAAGAGACAGTTTGCTTGCAAAGCACTCACACTGTTCTCTAATGTACTGGAAATTACTGCAGATTCTTTTAAGCTTCATTGTGGCTTTAAAACAATACTTTTAAAATCAGCTCTGTATTTAAAGTGTCCTTCCTATGGAAGGGAAAACAGTAGTTTCTGTGTTGTCCCAAGAACTTTTTCAGGTCATATACACAGTTTTGGCAAATTGAACTTACCTTTACACTGTAGGATTTCAGTGTCATTAGTATAGCCTTTCCTTTCACCCTTGATTGATCACTGTAGCTTATGCATTTGTACAGAAATCATAAATTCCTTTCTATATGTAACGAGTTTGACAGTAGTCATAAAATGTGCCAGTGTCTTCAAAATAAACCCTATGGAATCTCATTAGATTATAGGTCTTTGCCTTGGGTTGGATATCCCTTCTCCTTTTGCTGTATTTTACTTGTCTATTAAGAAAGCAGATCTCACTCTGGTCTTAAGTTGTATATAGAATTATTCTGTTATGTAATCATATATATGCTTTAATTAATGTGCACATTTATGGGTTGGAATTTTGGGGTTTATTTTGCTTTTAGAGGTCTGTTGGTTTTCTGTATCATAGTGAAAATGAGTTACATTTCTTGATTTTCTGATGTACGTTTATATTGGTTTTGCATGTTGATCAAAAGAAATAAAAGAGAAGAAGAAAGTAGTGGGGTTTAAATGAGGCTTTTATTAAAGTATTAGACTTGACTATTCCGGTTATACTGTTTCCTTTTTGGTAGTTTACCCCCCTTAAATTAATGTGTTTAGAGGATGTTTGTATTGAAGAACATGGCATAGAAATTATAAATGAACTCTGATGTTTCACTACCAAATTATGGTCTTGTGCTTCTTTTTGTCAGGGGAAGCTTGAAACCCTTCTTATGCATTTTCTAAATCATCTTTAGCCAAAATCTTGTCATCATGTTTAGAAACACAGCTTCTGTTGTATGTTGTAAAACTTCTCATTTCCAGTTTTGACTTTCACCTTAAAAACAAATAAAAAAAATTGAATGTGTGCTTATTTTCCAGAGTGATTCTAGATTTGTTGTTGTTCTCCCTCCTGTTCTTATCCTATAATGTTAGTCTACATTATACATGGTAAGAAGGATTAGAAGGTAGACTCTCCTAGCTGGCCATCCGAGTGTTGCTCTGAATCCCATAGTAAGTAGTGTTAATTACAAGTTTAACATGATGTGAGGTGAAATCTTACTGAGTCTGTCATCATAGCACTCTCCAATAACAAAATCAATCTGACCTGTAAGCACTGTCCCAGAATGCTGTAGTAGCCTTTAAGTCTGTGTTGTAATGGAGATGCCTTTTTTTTTTTTTTTTTTTTTTTAAAGGAGTGAAACTCTTGAAATCTGCTGGCTAGAGCAAATAAACACAATTCGATTTATTGGAGGCTTGAGGGTTTTGATGTTTAGCTACATAAAACAATTGTAATGCATTAATATACCGGCTTTTTTTCTCTGAATGGAATAATTCTGAAATAGAATACTGCAGCCATGCATCAATGTATGTGTTTAAGTATTTCTTCAGAAGGAGCATGAGTTATTTGTGTTCTCAAGTGAGGGACTGTGCCTTCATCAGCGGTGCAACTTTTTTTAAACGATAAAGAGTTTATACAAATAGCAGTAAGGTTTTAAAATGGCTTTTTCTACCATGGCTTGGTCTACCATGAGTAGTATATTTCTGATGTCCTCTATATCTGCTGCTAGCTGATACCAGGTATTGACAACTGACAATACTCTAGAGCTACGAGGTGTAAGTGTACTGTGTGTTTGCAATACCTCTGTGGGTGAATGAGCAAGGGCTTCATTTATTCCCCCCATAGTGTCACTTGTGAGCTTCTATAACGTTCATAAAAGCTGTGTACAATATTTGGAGAATTTTGCCAGCTGGGAAGCTGGTAATAATCATTACTCGTGAGTCCTGACCTACTGCCTCTTCCCTCCCTGACCAAATAACATCTACGAGTTACTGGGATCACAGCTTAAATAGAGAGCATGCTGTAAAATGTGTTGTGGTTTCAGAAAAAGGAGAAAGAATAGTTACACAGGAGGAAAATACTTTGTGGTATTTAATTCTGGTGGCAATTGAATGGCTCTCCTGTTTATGAAATTTACAGTCAGGTATGGAGCGAAACAATTCTCCAGAGACTTCTGCGCTTTTTTTTTCCAGCTGAAGTTGCTAAGAATCACATTTCTTTCTAATAAATATCTGCTAGAACATCTCTTTAGTGCATTTGTGTTTATGCTGTTTGCATGCCATGTTCTTTTCCGTTTTTTCCTTTTTAAAAACCTTACTTCAGCTATTTTTTGTTCCAGAAAATAATTAATCTTGTTCTGTTTTAGGCTGTATTGAATTGTATTTAGTTATGTCTTTTGCATGTAAGCCTTTTAGGTTAGTTTTTTGTTAAACCAAAGTGGCACTTCACAATGTATTGGGTTTTTCAAATTATAAGTATCTTTAAATTAATGAAAAAATTTTAAAATACTGTTTTTATGAAACTGTATATTTATGTGCTTAAAAAATATTTTGTAGGGTGGTATTTGCTATCCAATATTTGCACTCAAAATAATATATTTCCTCTACACTTTGCAAACAGTATAAGGAGGGATTTGTGAGTGCACAGATACCGAATAGGTTTCTATTCCTTAGATTAAGATAATTCCCTTTGTGCTTTTAAAGCAGAATTTGGCTGGTTGCTAGTGTAGACGGCAAGGGTCAGCTTGGGGGAAGAAGCACTAACAATATGCTGTGACTTGCTAAAATGTAGAGTGCAACAGCAATAATTATTTTTTAACACAGAAGCATTTATAATGTAGGAAGACTCTTTTTGTGTTCTGTGCAACCACTTGTTGGTGCAACCCAGCTTTAACACTGGCAGAAATTGTGTTCCCAACGTGGGAATCTTAGGCAGTGGCATTGTCAGGACCTGTGAAGCTGGTGATGGGTTTGCTGGTTTGTGAGCTTTAACCATACTTTACCCCAGTAATCATGCTCATGTGTCTGTGTGTTGCTGAAGTAGAAAATTAAGTAAAATTGTGCTCTAATGACATGAAAACCAGTGAGCTTTCTTCAGTGGCCAATTCATAGCAGTAAAGTTGGCTTGTGTAGTAAAGGGAGTTTTGATGCAGTGAGTGATAGCTGTTGAGCCAGCTGTCGCTAGTTCAGGGTATGTTGTTGCCAGTTTAAAGGTAAAAATACTGGCACTAAGCAGTTGTGGATGCCCCATTGTGCCCCAGGAAGCTGTGGATGGTCCCATCCCTGGAAGTGTTCAAGCCTAGGTTGAATGAGGCTTCAAGCAACTAGATCTTAGTGGAAGGTATCTCTGCCCATGGCAGCAGGGTTGGAACTACATGATTTTTAAAGGTCCCTTTAGACCCAAAGAGTTCTATAATTCTGTGATATTTATCACTCAGGTTAGTTTTTACCCAGCAGAAGCTGGTTTTAGAGCTTGTGCTTGTGGGGAAAATTTTCTTTCTGTCACTGTATGTTTTCAAGTGTTGTCACTTGTTGTGGGCTTTTCAGCATCTCCTACATAACAGAAGTTAGAAAATGAATCTGATCTGTGTCATCATGATATCTAGAAACAGATCTCATAGCTTTATTTTTGTTATCTCTGAATGTACCATGTGCATAATATTAACTAAACTCAGAATTATTAATGTAACTCAACTGAGAACTTGCAAGGAGGAACTGCCCAAAATACTGTTAAATATTCCCAAAAGTGTCAGAATGTGCACAAGATCAAATATCCACTGCATTCATAGGAAAAACGTGATGCTAACTTCATTTTAACTAGAAATAATCAAACTTAGATAGCAATTAGTATTTGCATTCGTGCTGTTGCAGGAGTGACTTCTTCTGAGTAGGAGTGTGGTTGCAAAGAGGGATCGAAAGATCAACTGTCAAAACAAATTGCAATTTAGCAGCACTTTACTTTTGAGAGAGAGATTTTTATAAGCAATATCTACTGTGCTGCCATCTAAGTAATACTTGAAGAATAATTTAATAACTATTATTTTTTTCAACTCTTTAGAGATGAGCTTGTTCATCTTGAGCTTATTCATCTTGAATGACTTTTACAGCACTGAAAGGCGGATTTTTCACATGTACACTGGTTTGGAGAGAGGCTATTGAGTTGCATTAGGCCCTGTATCTAACAGCAGAAGATGTGAGGAAAGTTCATCAGATGGGATCTCTCTTCAGATTTGGAATTACCTCAAAAAATTTTTTTCTGGAAAAGCGTATTTCCTTAATTTGATTACTGATGCTCTTTTTATTAGTTTATATTTAAAAGAATTTACATTTCCAGCTTTCAGGGAAATCATGATTTAAAAGATATATTTTCTTCTACTTGTTCATATTCTGGCAGTAGCTGGTAAACGATGGTGTACTAAATGGTGTTGGCAGCAGTTATTACAGTGATAAGTTCACGTGTTGTTTTGGTTTGCTTTCTCTCATTTGGACACTTTGAAATTTTAAGTAATTCAGGACAAGTTCAAATTGTGTCTGTGTGTATCAGTATTCTAAATGAAGAGAGTGGGTATCTGGAAAATTCCGAACTACTCCCGTACTTTTGTCATGCAGACGTGTGCTGAGACCAGCAACTGGAAACAGACTTCAAACTGGTGGCTAGCAGGGCCAGGACAAAGGATCAGAGAGGGAAGGATGGGAAGGGTGGTTTGAATCTCTCTCTGTGTGCAGAATTAAGTGAGTTTGGTAGTCTGTTCATGTGTGAGTGGATCTGCAGGGGTCCAACACTTGACTTTTATCTTCTCTTTCAATTATATTTCACTCGAGTTTTTTCTTGTTGGAATTGCAGTGGTAATAACTTGTTAACCTATCTAGTCTATGTTTGTTGCCCATTAGATAAAGTATGGATTTTATTGTGAAGAAAACTGATACTGGTGCTTAAAAATGTAACTTTGTAAGGTGCCATTGCTCTGCTTTGTTATGTGGACATTGCAGCTGGGACTTGAGCAGACAGCAAGTGTGTTTTCTAGCACCGGCAATAGTAAGTATCAGTCCTTTCTGTACTAGGGTTAGGTTGTATGTTAATTGGCAAGTGGAAGACTCACTTCTTTTAGTCCCTTGAAGCCAGTATACCATTCTGTGCATTTTACATGAAACAATCTTGTGTCTGGCAGTAGGTGTATGTGGGTGGCTACCAAGCGTTTGTTATACCTGTTTATGTGTGTAACCTCAAGTATTTTGTACCTCACTTGGATTGCTTAATTATATTAAATAATTTCTTTAAATATGTGGAGGTGCTTTTACTGTGAGTACATAGATTGTGCATGCTCTGATAGCCTTCAGGCTTCTGTCGTGGGTTTCTCTTGGGCAAAATATTGTAATTGTTTAAAATACTTCTGGTTTTGGTATATTATTTTTTGTGATGGATTTTGGTAGTAGTAGGATATGGAATATTTTAGGGCATACATCCTAAAAATGGAGTGAAATTCTAAACCTCCTCTAATATGAAGGTGAGCAGTTTATTCCACTTGGAAGATGCATCTCCTCTGGATAATAATCTGCTTGAAGGGATTAATAATGTATGCTTATGTATTAATGTGATTGTCATCGTCTTGAGCAACTCCTCTCGTCTTATTATTGTAAAGCTGAAACAGTAATCAGAGTTTGGCTTTTTTTCCCCTCCTCAAATTGTAAAGATTTGCAAGGTGTACAGAGATGTTTGTTTCTGTAGATCTGGCAAGCTGAAGGGGCTGTAGCATCTTCTGTGCAAACGCGCACCTTTAGGATGATGCTGATTTCTAGATGAGCTAAATCGAATATGTATATGAAACACTTGGGTGATCAGTTTCTATCGTAGTAGCTTTACATCAGTCAAGAAAAGAAGATTTTTGTGTTGCTCAAACCATGTTTTTCATGTTTATAAGGAGTAAGTACATAAAGTATTCTTAAGTGTGATCTCCAGTATATAGACTTATACATACAAATGCACGCATGCAAACATAGACGTATTAGTATCCGCACATACACATGCACACATGTATACGTATCTAAACAGAATAAAAAGACACAAGGTTCTAAAGAGGCAGTGGTCTATCTAAATGTGAGTTTGATAGCTTTTATTGCATCAAAGATAGATAGCAATCCAGAATCCAGCACTTTATATACTGAATAACAGTGTAATTTCTGGTTTAAAATGAAGTAGCTATTTACAATGGAGCATCGCCCAAAATTAGAAGTACTTTTTATTGGGAAGAGATCAGGTTCTAGAGGGTTTAGGAGAGGCAAAAGCGGCATCTGTCTATGTGAAGAGCAGCACGTGGCTCTGCCTTGTCTAGCAAAGACTGCTGTGTGGGCTATGGGTTAGCAACATACACCTTTTCTGACCGTCGCGGTTTAGCCCCTCTTGGCTTGATTGGCAGCTAAACATGAGCATTTGTGATCCCAGTCTTCACCCATCCTCCCAAAGAAAGGGAAATGGGAAATGAGAGAGGGACTTGTGGGCTGGGAACTAAAACAGCTTTAATGAAAGAATAGTAATAAAGAAAATACTATCGATAAGAAAACAACAAAATACATACACATATACAAAATCAAACTCCTTGATGAGTGCACATTAGCACAGGTGCTGCAGAGCAGGCACAGGGAAAAGGTCCCAGACTGGACTTTGTGGCAGGTGGGAGCTGGACTCAGGAGCTGGATTTAGATGCACATGAATCTGAGGTCAGGGGCAAAAGGACAGACAAGGTCCTTCTTAAACACCAGCCATGAGAGAAGAAGACTTGACCTTTGTGATACCTCTATTTAATACAGAGTATGACGTATATGGAACGGAATACTCTTTTGGTCAGTTTTGGGTGTCTCGTCCGGTCTGCCCTTTCCTGCAGGTGTGGCCCCTTTTTGACCCTTTGACTTAACAGTGTTACACCAGCTCAGGATGTGCTTGGCTTCCATAGAAACAAATAGAAGCAATGGCCTTTGTGCATACCAATGCCCCATCATTTTCGTGATAATCATAAGTTTTATCACTTCTGAAGACAGAAGCTGTTTGAAAACATGTTGTTCACTTTTAGAAAATGAAGTTATTTGGAGGAGGCTTAGCTGAAAAGTTAGGGAATTCATTCTGCTTTAGCTCAAACCAGAATATTGACCCAGTATTGACTTGTGGGCTGTGTCATGCTGGTAAAAGCATACATGCAGCTGCTTAGTGATCTACACCAGTGAAATTATCCATTAGAAGGACTTGCCCTCCCTCCACACCAAAATGAATTTGATTTTTCTTCCCTCACACGGACAAGTTTTTAAATTCATATTGTCATGAATAGCTGCCAGTCAGTGTACATCTTAAAGAAGGAAGGTGCTGTTAGAAGTCTTCCCTCGCTACAAGAAGGATGTTGAGGCTCTGGAGCAAGTCCAGAGAAGAGCTACAAAGCTGGTGAAGGGGCTGGAGAACAAGTCTTATAAGGAGCGGCTGAAGGAACTGGGGTTGTTTACCCTAGAGAAGAGAAGGCTGAGGGGAGACCTTATTGCTCTCTACAACTATCTGAAAGGAGGTTGTAGAGAGGAGGGAGCTGGCCTTTTCTCCAAGTGACAGGGGACAGGACAAGAGAGAATGGTCTCAAGCTCTACCAGGGGAGGTTCAGGCTTGACATCAGGGAAAAAATTTTCACAGAAAGAGTCATTGGGCACTGGAACAGGCTGCCCAGGGAGATGGTTGAGTCACCATCCCTGGAGATATTTAAAAGCCGGGTAGATGAGGTGCTGAGGGGCATGGTTTAGTGATTGTTGGACTCCATGATCCTGTGTGTCTTTTCCAACCTAGTGATTCTGTGATTCTGATTCTGTCTTGCCTTGGAATATGAAATGATAGCTTCAAGTACAAATTTTTATCAATGTGCAGTGCATTTGATGCAAGTAAGCTAAATCCAGTGTTGAAAAGAGCCTGTGCTTTCCACGGAGCTGAGGTCACCACAGCAGCTCCTCAACCAAGTTTCCATTTAGCTGACATTGGTGTTGTGGTGTGAGGAAGGAGAGAGACTGCTTTCTTCAGCAGTACTTATTTGAACAAGGTTGGCAGTTTGAAATTGCAAGCTGTTCAAAGTAGCTGAATTTTAGTAGAAAGGAGAGATTAAATCTGGGCTGACTGTCTAGGAGGGTCTAGACTGGTTAATTAGAGTTGATCCTGCATAATTGAGTTTTCTTCGTGAGCGTAAGCTTTAACGTAAGGGAATACAGGAATAGGAGACCTTGTCAGGGTATACGCTGGGTTTATGTTAGAGATCATGCATAGCAAATCTGCCTAGTCTGAGGAGACAAGGAGCTTCTCTTGCGTAATTTTATATAAGCAGATTAAATATGATGGGAGTTTTTTTCTTAGTTTCTTTACTAATATTTCTCAGGGTTTTTTTTGCAAACACTAATTTTGTATTATTTGGACTAAAGATGAAACTTGTCTCCCAGATGACTTGTCTTCGCTGTTTATTCAGCAAAGGCAGTAACAACTCTGTGTTGCAGGTACCTTTAGTAAATTGTCTTTTCAGAATGCATAAGAGGGTAAGAAAATGTTCTCCCAAGGAAGTTAAAAAAGCCTTCTGGGAGGTAGTATCACAGACATGAAGAAAGAAGCATTTTCTGGGAATGAGTGGTGATGAATAGTTCAGTATGTAGGAAGAAGCACATCTGAATACCTAGAGATTGTCACAGAGGCTGTTCTGTCCTCTAAGGCATTGTAGTTTTCAATAGTATAAATGCCTGCTACTTTTACTGTAACATCAGCTTTTGTGTCCTCTACGATGAGAACTAAAAAATATTTAGTGTTCTAAATACTGGAAAATAAAATTAACAGGTACTGCAAAAGCATGCTTTCACCCGACTGGGAAGAGCAAGGCTGTTCCTTTCTAGCCTTAACATGTTTAAAACATTACTCTGGAATAAGAACTGAGTTGTCTAACGCAGCATCCTTCCTTTACAACAGAGTACAGCTAAATGTTATTCCTAAATATATTCAAGAGGAATGCAATATACTTTAAAAGAAGCTACCTACTGTTATATAAAGCAAACAAACCAAAACCAGACAACCAGAAAAAAACCCACACTCCAAATCCCACCAAGTTCCCTAAGTTTTGCATACCTAGAATCCTACATAGGATTGGGTTAGGTTCCCACTGCAGCAGGCATTTTACGCTCTGCCCTGGTGTATGGTTTTAAGTATGTGCGGATTTGCTTTATTCTGAGAGTTTTGACTTGGAAGAACTAGTTCATGTAAAGTTAGCATTTGAGAATATAGAAATACAAAATTGACCTGTGATGTCATTCTGAGTTAGATCACTGGCTCCTTCAGGCAGTGGATGTCATCCCTGTGTATTGCATTGCTCAGTGATTGCTCTCTTAAAATCACAGAATCACAGAATAACCAGGTTGGAAGAGACCCACCGGAACATCGCGTCCAACCACTCCTATCAAACACTAAACCATGCCCCTCAGCACCTCGTCCACCCGTGCCTTAAACACCTCCAGGGAAGGTGACTCAACCACCTCCCTGGGATGTTCCTTTCCCTCCTGCTCCCATATTAGTAATTAAATTTAATTCTCTATCAAATCCAGTTTGGAGGATTTTTCTAGTCTGTTTGTCCTAGTCTTCTGGATTGATATCTTTAGAAACAAGTACCGTCTTTCATGTAGGTTTTTTAATTTGTTTTATTTATTTCTATTTGTTTTCTCCTCCTGAGTTTGCTCTAATATTAGAACTTAGTTCCAAGTTTTGACCTTGAATCTCATCAGTGCTAACCATTGTCCTTTTCCCCATATATTGGTTTCAAATTCTAATACTCTTCTGTGTTCAGACTCTTTATAAAAAGACAAGTGAATCATTATTTTTTTGGTCATTGAAGATGGAGAGAACTTGGGTAGAAATGTATGATAACAACTGTCTTGCACAGAATGAAGCAGAAGGGAAAGCTTTTGACAGGATTTGCAAGGGAATCCAAGGAGAATCACCTGCTGTGCACTGTCTGGAAGAGGAACACAGAGTTCTTAATATTTTATGAAATTTTAAAACTTTAACTCTCTTCTGTCAAGATGGAAGTCAAGTAAAATCCATTTCTTTTACTGAGGAGCAGAAGTAGTAATGATATTTGCACTTATGAATGTTTGAATCCCTTGTTCTGCTGCAAATGAAAAACTAGAGATAAATAGTATTAGAAAGCACTTATAAATTATATGGTTCCAGACTTTCTGGTTTTAGCAGTCACAGAATTGGTGGTGTCATCTGAGAATATGGTTGTTTTCAGTTAAAGAAAAACACTACATTTTGGTTTGTTACAGACTTTTGTGTATTGTTCACCTATAATATTTTGTTTGGTTAAAATTGGGCCACCTTAAAATAGAACTATTATATATTAATTGATTTCTCTCGATATGGATTCCTTCTGAAAGCATGAATACACAGATATACTCAGCATTTTGAACTTAAATGAAGATACCACTCTTGGGTATGACCATCTCCAGTGCTTAGCACTCTAGTTGACCTGGAGCTCTCATGGTTAGTCCTTAAGTTTTCACTTATAACGTTGCTGGTGATGACCCTCTTTGATATACACCTTACTGTCAAAGTAGCTGCTGTTCTCCCTTGGTCTGCCAGTCTTCAAATATCTGACCCACAGGAGTTCTAGGCTTTAAGCTGTTTGGATAATATGTCTACCCAAGGGTTGCTGCTACATGAACCTTGTGATCTACAACAGCGAACAGGCTCAGTTGGGTTGCTGTCCTGACAGAGCTTCTGAGTACAAGTTCTCCAGTCTTCAGTGATTTGAACATGCATAAAATATGGCCAACACTGCTGGCTTTATTAAAACTTGAGGTTGTTGATCTGACTTTACTTATGTGATAGTAAATTTCCTATGATCCAAATAGGGAAAAAAATTACAGGAAATTATTTAAACATTCCTCTGAATTCTCTATGGGTATAAGGGAATCATGTACAACATATTAAGTATGAAGAATATCCGAAAGTCAAACTTAAGTAAAATTAGCTGGTTCACTGCATGCTGTACTAGTATATAGCTTTTAAGGTTCTTAATTCCACAAGTCTAGACTAACATTTCGTAGAATCATAGAATCATTTGGCTTTTTTACAAAATGTATTATAGTTTCAATAAATGCTTTGTCCCTTTCAAAACCAGAATAGAAATTTTTTTTTTCTGTTAGTACTGTCACTGCTGCTCTGCTCTGCCTTCTGAGCATTTTCATTTCAGTTCTTTAATTCATCTTGAAGGGCTGAATGACCTCAGACCTTCCTGCAGGCTGAATATGGTTGTATCTGCAGTTTTTCAAGCCCCTGAAACTACTTATTTTGTGGAGTTTTGTTTTAATGTTCTAGTGTATTCTCTTTGAGAGTGGTGTAAATATTTAAGGTTTGTTTATTTGTTGTTATTGTAGGCATTGGATCAAGACAGAACTGCACTACAGAAGGTGAAAAAATCTGTGAAAGCAATATATAATTCGGGGCAAGGTAAGACATTGTTTTCAGTTGTCCATGAGAACCTGAGTATTTGATTTCAAGTTTGAGAAGTGTTTTGCAATTTATCCTGTTGAAGTATATGCTATAAGAGATGCTTTTCTGTTTAGAAGTGCTTGGATTTAAAAATTTTCTTTCTTTGATTCTGATTATACATCAGATGAATTTGTTCTCCATTTCTTTCACCCTCGTATTCCTTCTTAAAGGCCCTAGCAGCATTTCCATGGATAAATTTTCTTGCTGTTGTAACATTTCAAGGAGTTACCTTCAACTGAAACAGTAGCAGGATAGTGTCCTAGACTGAATTTATGGAGTGCGCTTCAAAGTAAAGGAAGGACAAGAACTTGTTCAATATTGTAAAAACTCTCCCTTCATAACATGTACAAAAAAATAAATAAAAAATTCTTACCTAAAATAATGAGGGTTTATTTTTCTTGTTTGAAGACACTGTTGATATTTTATTCTAGATATTTTATTCAAGTTATACAAGTAATAACTTTCCTAGGATAGATTGCTGGGTTATGAATGGATAGGCAGTTCAAGTTCAGTAACTACTGACAGTCAGACACAGATCAATATACAAATTAGGTTTTAGAAAGATTTTAAGGTATACCTGGCTTCTACCTCTGTTTCTCTTAAGGTCCAAAAACTGTGCCAAAGGTAGATAGGTTAGCAGAGGTGCACTCCTTCCAGTAACCATCTGTCTGTAAATACTGGTTTTAGAAAATCCCAGTTCCTTTCCCCTACCAATAATAATCAGTTTAGTAAACATTTTCTTATGCAGAGCCTCTTCTGAGTGGTCTTAGTTTGTGTTGTTCTGTGTGTGCCATCACATTAACTTGTGTTTTTGGAAGTGTGGGGTTTTTTTTGATGTATTGTAGATTCTTAGCATTTTTCTTCTGTCAGTCACCAGTATTGTCGCTCTGCTAGCACCATGTTTTAATTAGCTTTTCTACAACTTCAGCTGACAATGAATGTTTTCCCAATAAAGTGAAGCCTGATACGAAGTGAGAATAGTATTTGGTACACGTGTATTTAGTTTAATGCTTTTAAAAGTATTCATATGCTCCAAGAAGCTTTTCCACTTCAAAGTACCTGCTTTTCGAAACTGATGAAAATTGTAGAAGTCACGGAAAATGTTCTGCCTGTTTTGGAATATATAAATTATACTAGTGATTTTAGCTATCACTTGGTTTGAGTCTAGTAATAAAAGTAATATTGCTTTCAAAGTCTGTAAGCAGGTAATACTATATCACAAACTACTCACATCGAGTAAAAGCAAAGATGGGCAGTTAATGGTTTTAATTGTCTGCCTCTGATCTTACAAAGGACCAGGGATAGTTAGGTAGATGTTTTACTTTTTTCCTTTCGTTGTTTTTTTTTAACAAGTCTTGTTTCAAAGGTACAAGTCAGTATGAATTCTTTGAGATAAAGAAAGCACTATACATAATACTCTAGCTCCCTCTTCAGTGACTGAATTAAAAGTCAAACTCATTTTACCTGCTTGTACAAAGAGAATTGCTAAGCCAGCTATTTTTTATTATAATTCAGTGATGAGAGTGAATTTTGTGGATGGCTAACTTCACGTAAAACACACTAAAACCAGCTGTAACATGCATTGCTCTTCATTAGCTCAAGCAAAGAGTTAGGTGACTATTTTCATATTTCATAAGAAAACCCCTAACTACATTTTGAGAACTCGGAGTTAGAATTTTGATTTACAAACTTAAATATTTGCTAGAAGGAGAGACTATACTTAAACTACTAGAGTAACTCCCCTGCATCGTAATCTCTTCAGAGAACTCTAGCTGGACTGATGAGAGATGTTTATTCAGGGGCAAAAGAAATTTTCCCTGTTTAGTTATCCAATTCATACTCTACCAAAAGTAATAGCTAGGATTTTTGTTGTTGTTGTTGTATGGGTTTGAGGGAGGGGGGGATGTTTTTTGCCTGAAGTAACATTTGAACAGTGGCATTCACACAATGTAATGTCTCACACATAATTCTTCAGGAAGCGCTCACCCTCTTGTCTGTTGGGTTTATTCCACTTCATTGCTGAATTCTGAACCAGAAGAGATTGTCTTCTGTTGTGAAGAGAGCTTAAATGCCACCCAAATACTTTTTGCTTTTTGAGCACATCCCTCACCCATTTGTCATATTTATTTATTATAAACCAAATTCATCTTTGTTTGTGATCTAAGTGATGTTGAGTGCAAGGCTACTGAAGAATGAGAGAAAAAAGAGTGATTTACTTATTGGCTCACCAACTAAATCCACCTCTTTAAAATAACACTGTTGTGATACCATCATCTGCTGTATCTCATTATACAGTCATATTTGGATTTGTGTCTGCTGTTGTGGAAATGAAAACATACCAGCACAGATTTGTGGAATCACTTAGAAAGTTCCCATCAATTTTTCCCTGTCTGAAAACACTGTTTGGGAAAGTACTGTTCATGGCATCCAGTAAGACATACAAACTGATATCTAACAACTTCCTCCTTATCTGGCTTGCTTTTTATTTCTGGTGTGATAGATTGCCTCTATGACTCGGAACCCATCTTACACAAATACATTTGGATTGAATTGTAACAGCAATAGATTACACAATTAGGTTTTACTGTAGATTTTTCAATAGCCCTTTTTCATTAGTTCCCTGATGTAATTCCCAAATACACTCAAAAGAATTTACACAATAGATAAATAAAAGCATAAAACCCATGCAAGACCAAAGGTCCTGAGTTGGACTAGCAGGACATGTGGTCTCCCACAATGATCAACAGCAGATGCTTGAGGAAGTAGAATAAAAGTGCAGAGATGGAGTGATGGTTTTTATTTATTTTTTAATGCTTTTTCAGTTCAGAACGATATGAAGGCTAGGAATTAGCTGAGTCAGGACTGATACTGTAATGCTTGGTACTTCTTAATGGAGTTTTAAAATCAATTTTGTCTAAGGAATTTAAATTTATGTAATTATTTTTTGTTCACAGTCTTGTATCAATCTGGTTGTTCCCCTGGAAATTTGTCCCATGTGTGCTTGTGCCTCAACTCCCCCAAGGATGCCACTGCCCCGTCCGTTTCTCAAATCGTGGGCCTCAAGCCCACCAGAATGACTTGTTTGATGTGAGAGTGAGGGACTTCTGCATGTTTTGGACGAGAGTCTGTAGGATGCTTTGAAGTCCTAAACCTTGCTAAGCAGTGTTTGAAGATGTTTTGATGGATGAATCCCAACTCAATTCAATGTCATCTGTGGTATCTGTTGAAATAGGTTTCTGGATTGAGTTGTTTCCATGGTTTCCCACAACATCCCTCCTCTGAACTCCAGACCTAAAGGCTTTTTGGACTGGTTCTTAGTTGTTGGGTTTTTTTACAGAAACACTAACATACACTTGATCATCCTTACTTGCTTTCTACAAAAGGGCAGCACCAACTTTCTTCTTTAAAAGGGGAATGAGTGAATTGTGGGCAACAAGGTTGGGAGCTGCACACAAAGTTAAGGATTTAAGTACGCTATGGATGTTTTTATGTTGCTTTATTGCATGCTCTGGTTTTTTTCTTAATTATTGATGTTCAACTTTGTTTTGCCTGGTACTGAACGTCAAGGTTGTATGACTTCAAAACTTGTCTTGATAATGTTTAGTTACACAGTAAATTCTTAAAGCTAAGGAGTGGTTTCCCTTGTGTGTTAGTGCTGCCTAATGCACACTTTCATGCACTGACCATTCAATATGGGATTCCACATCTTCCTAATGCTAGCCTGTTGCTGTAGATTCTTTGCACGATTAATGTATGTATGCACGCACAGATTTCCAGGGTGAGAAACATCCGACTTCCTGGGCAGTTAGATTAGGTTGAGCTGAGCTGTGACTTTTCCTGTGCTGAATGTTAAGGGGAAGGGTAGAACCAAAGGTCCAGTCTTGGTTGTAGAAGTCTGTGTTTGGACAGATAAACCACACTTTTGGAGGCAGCTTTTCTTTCGGTTGACCTGAATAATTTGTAATATTGCGTGGAAAAGAAGAACAGAGTTTATCACTATGACTCTTATTTCCTAACGCATTTATATGTAGTTAAACGATATGGGCCTTATCACTATTCTGTGCAGGACCTCACTGGTGACCTCCCTCTGTGGAGAAAATTAACTCCTTATTCTTTCATTGTCCTCACTGCATCTTTTTGACCTGTTTTCACTCTGTGTGAAGCTCATCCCTGTTTGTTTAGTTCCTTTCAGTATTTTAGTGAGGGAAAGACCATTTCAGAATTCCATATGGATCGTTTAATGTGGATTTCCTCTCTCCACATGCTTGATGATCCCTTTAAGGGTGTAGTTTTGTGAAGTGAAAATTTCTTTTTGTAAAAAAACTGTTTCTTGTTCAGTGTTTTGTACTGATTCACATGTCCACCAATTCTGTTCTGCACTGTAATTTGTACAAGATTGCCTGAGGATTACATCAGCATTATTGCCCTGCTGATGCATACTGGAAATCTCAGTTCTCTCTGGAGCTCTTATTAAAAATAGCTATTATATTTGCTTTTCATTCCTTATGTAGTATTGAGGCTGTTGTAAATAAGAGGGTTTACTTTACAACTCTGTAGTTTGCTTATTTTATTCTTTTGTATGTGGGTTTAAGTGGCCTGACATTGCCCATTTTGTCAGTTTCTATAAATTCTGCTGTTACCACTTAGATTTGGTATAAATATTATGAAACAGCATCAACAGAAAATTCTTTCATGAGAAATTCTTCAAGCACGTCAGCGATGAACACAGGTGCAAAAAGAAGTCATTTACCTTTCTGGGCTGGCTTTTCTCTCAGTGCACTTACACCATGCTAATTATAGAATTATAGAATGGTTTGAGTTGGAAGGGACCTTAAAGATCATCCAAACCCCTGCCACGGGCAGCATCACATCCCACTAGATCAGGCTGCCCAAGGTCCCATCCAGCCTCGCTTTGAACACTTCCAGGGGTGAGGCATCTACAGCTTCCCTGGGCAACGTGTGCTGGTGTCACACCACTCTCATAGTGAAGGAATTCTTCCTTATGTCTAGTCTGAATCTGCCCCTCTCCAATTTACAGCCATTCCCCCTAGTCCTAGCACTACATGCCTTTATAGGTCACTCCCCAGCTTTTGTAGGACCCCTTCAGATGCTGGAAGCTCGCTATAAGATCTCCTCAGAGCCTTCTCTTCTCCAGGCTGAACAACACTAGAGAACCTTGCAGACTCACTGAGATGCTCCTTGCTTTGGAAGTCTTTGAAATGAACTTTTATTACTTTTCCCTTCAGCAATCTCAGTCCAGAAGGCATTTTTATTACCAAGTCCAGATAAGAATATGGCAATCAATTTTTTTTTCTATTATTTTTTTATTAGATTTCAGCTCTGTGAAGGATGAAAGGAGAAAGAATGCTTCCTTATTTCAAATACCTTCTTTTGCCATCCTTTTTAACCTTGCCATCTTTCTGGCTTTTTCTAAAGCCTTTCTGAGTCTTTTTTCATGTGTTTGGCTTTCCATTCATAAACACAACTTGGCTCTGACCTTGGTTATTTTCCTCTGGCTGCCCATGGAGCACAGCTGTTTTATAAATGCAACGTAAAAATAGTTTCAAGTTGATCGGATTTCTGAATCGTAATACTCTTTTTTGGATTTAAGCAGATATGCAGAAATAGTTCTCAGTAATTTAGACATTCTTCACCTTTCTTTGGGCGTAAGTGACGGAAGAGAGTTGTTTGCCCGTTTTTCTTCTGTAAACTTCGTAACTTCTTGGTTGAGATTTTTGTTGTTCAGTGTTTGCAGGGTAACAGATCTGAACAAAACTGTTTTAGGCAAAGGAATTATAAGGATTTAATTCTAGTGATGTGTTTTCTAGCTGCAGTATATAAAGGCTGCTATTTAACTTGTCTTCATTCTTCATATTCCTTAATATGCCTAACTAGGCATGAATTTCACTGGGTTCAGAAGCATATGCTAAAATTCCGGTCACTTTTGAATGGGAGATAAGTGTAGCACTTAATGAGCATTGTGGGTTTCGGTGAAAGAGTACAAACTCTTTGAATGCCTTGGGAACCTGATCTCCTTCCATCTTTGTCCTGGGAAATGTTTCTCACAAGGTAGCTTCTTTAGGCATAGACAACTTCAGATCAGTGTCTGGGTTGGCAGAGCAAAGTGAGATTCAGCCCTGAGAGTCCTTAATCCTGAGCCTCCACAGTGCTCAGTGTGAGCTCCTTCCTTCTCCTGAGTGCTGCTGTGTAGAAGGCTGCTATAAGCTCTGCGGCTCTTCTTTCCTCAGTTGCTTTGGTCTTTGTCTTCAGATTCGATTGTACTGTTTCCTCCTCTTAACACATAACCTTTACTGCACTCGTTATAGCATAGAAGTGCGGGTTGCTGCAACATTTTCTGAAAACCTAAGGTAAATCCTCTGCTGAATGTTTCTCAAAGTAGAGTATTTCAGTTGGAAGAGACCTACAGTGCATAGAGTCCAATTGCCTGCAGCTGAAGATGTGACTTGTGGAGAAAAGATGTATCTTTCAGCTTAGAAAATACAGCAGCTGTTCTATCGTGAGGCCCTCAACAAGGGCTTGGATGGGTACTTGGCTGCCTTGCTAGATCCCGTGCTAGGGAGGGCATGGTTAGTGAAGCCCTTTGCCCTGCTCATAGTCCCTTTGAAGGGAGCTTCCTTTGTCAGTGGGTGCAGAGCCCATAATCAGTTGTCCACGATTCTGGCACCTCTCTGGGAACTGCTAAAGGAGGAGGTTGTCTGTCTGGGGAAGCTATTCTATTTTCATTTGAGGTTATTTATGAGATTAAGAAGACAGGAGCCCATTATAGAAGGCAAATATTATCCTTTGTGTCTGCTGTTGTCAGTGTTTGTCCCCCCTCCCTAGGGTTAAGTCTTTCCTACAGTACTTGTATCTAAGGAAGTAAACATCAAATCATGTACATTATATCTTTCTTTATGCCAAAGAAATTCTGTTAGAAAAAATTGAAGAAATTTCTGTGTTCACATGATGCACCTACAGGGGTATTAAAGCATGTTCTTCATTCTATGCCTGTCGGTTTTCATATGTTTCATTTTTAGCATATGCTATGTTGCAGAATTAATATTTCATCTCTGTGCCTTTGAGGTGAATTAGGGCCCTACCTTACCACTTCAGAAGAAAATATTTCTTCTCCTTTTACAAGACCGAAGTTAATACTTATATAAAAATGAGATTTTATTATCCTTACACGGTTCTTGAATTTTGTTTGTATATGAGTCATAATTACAGAATTACTTCTTTTACGTTATAACCGAAGCTTAGACTTGGGTGATTTACTATTGGGGATTCTTGAGAATTTCCTATAGATTGTTCTAGGAGAAGGATCTGCATCCTGCTTCCTTTTTCTGACCAGGAATTTCTTTTGCCTTTCCACAGTAAGAGGGAAGTCTTCAGCTCTTTTTCAGTCTTTACAAAACTATTTTTAAAAATCCTCTATGAAACAACACAGCACTTAAATCAAAATACTGGGAAGTATGATGGGTTTAGAAGTGCTTTGCAGATTTCTTTCAGACCTTGTTCAATTATCCTTCCTTTTCCATCAGTATGGTAAGGTACACTTGAGCTTTATTAGCTCAGGTCTGCATAAACCAAAACTCCTTCTTAAGTAGTTTTCTGTGTATATTTATGTAACAGCTTTTACATCAAAACAAATCACATATTTTTTTGTTATATAATTGTTTCTTTGGTTTTAATCTAAGCTATTTAGTTAAAACTGTATGCTTTTGGAACAGTTTTTCTTTAAAAACATACTGTTGAGTTACAAGCTATAGTAACATGTTAAATATTTAGCCTTTTGAAAACCTCAGTATTAAAGTCTGATTTTAGATTGTAACTTGTCTGATGTGTGAAGTTTGGACTTTGTTTTTGGTAAATAAGCATTGTGGGGTTATTCTAGTAGGTTTTACTTTATTTTCCTGTTGTTGTAGCTTTAGTGCGCTGTTGTTTTGAGTACTTGTAATACCTTAGAATTATTATTGTTTAACTCCTCATCAGCTCTTAGTTAATGTCAAAGTAAATTCACACATTGGGGGACATTATCTGGGAACCTTGTTTGAAGTTTGTCTTCCACCCCTGTAATTCAAAGGCCCTCAGACAATATGACAGCTTGAAGAATATAAAGTTTACAGGTCTTTGGGGGAAAACATTGGTACCTGTTGGCAACTATTCTCTCCTGGCTGCCCACCTTTCATTTTATAGAATTTGTTCTAATTGTAATAACTCTGTGGGTTTGTGTCTGTGGCTTACAAAAAAAAAGATACTAAGAATAAGAAACTCATTAAGATGAAATATTGATTTAATTAATACCAATAATATTCCTCTAAGAGAGATGGAGGTGATAAAGTGTGTCCCAACAAACTGTAGTGGCAGATTTTCTATTTGGAGATGCTAAAATGAATGTAACAAAACCTATGTAATCAGATGGCAGTAAGGGAATAATGGAAGCAGGAAAAAACATTTCAGGTGCAGTGGTCAGAATTCAGAATTTGCTGTAGCCCTACATTAAGGACTTTGCTTGCTTTCACTGGCTTCAATTTCATGTTCCTGCTTTGGAGAGCTCTGTGTGTTTGATTTTCTATTAAATATATTGCAAAAAGGCTTTGACTGCATTCTAATATCATTCCCATTTGGTGGAGTAACTCAGTTTTACAAAGAAAGTGAAAAGGGAATCTCTTGTCTGGATGACTTCTCTTCTTTTAAACTTACAGTCTTTCAGATTTGGTCTTCTTAATTTTATAGCTGATACTGTTGACTTTGTTTCACAAAAGTATCCTACTTTAACAAAAAAAGTTTGTGTTACAGTAGACAATTATAAATTTCTATCAGGTTTACAAAATAAGGGTATGACTTGATTGATCTTTTATTGATCTTATTAGTAATAACTGCAGATTTTTTTATCTATGTATTACAAATATAAGTTGCTGATTTAAAAGAAGCAGGTGTATGTTTATTGCTAAATAGTTCCTTTTAATATAAAAATTATAAATTTCAGAAAATGCATTATCTTGTGTCTTTTTCTGAAAGTATTGTTTGCCAGTTGATTTGTCACTGTATTGCAGTACTTCAGCTTAAAATAATAATTTATTGCCTACAAGAAGAACTTTCTGACTTTTAATTTGTCTTTCCAGATCATGTTCAGAATGAAGAAAACTATGCACAAGTACTAGATAAATTTGGAAGTAATTTTTTAAGTCGGGATAATCCAGATCTTGGCACAGCTTTTGTAAAATTTTCCACGCTTACTAAAGAATTATCAACGCTGCTGAAGAACTTGGTGAGTTTCAAACTTTCTTAGTTCTTTAGTTTTTACCCCCCAAAATACTGAATTTCATTGTCATGGTGATGGGTGAGAATTTTACAGATGCCTTCAGTTTTTTTAAAGAACACCACAGTAATTTCTGCAGAGATTATATCTGAAGGGTGTTAGTACACACTGTTTGTGTTTTACTGTTAATTCATAGAATCGTAGAATGGTTTGAGTTGGAAAGGACCTTAAAGATCATCTAGTTCCAACTTCCCTGCCCTAAATCAGTTTGCTAGTTAAGCAGTTAAGAAGGAAAATTTAAAAGTTAAAGCATGACGTGAGGCATCATTCTCAAGTGATTCATGGTGTTATGTATCTCCTCTTATGGACCTTAACTTAAAATTGTTCCTTGACTTGAAGTTTTTCCGTTTAAAAGTCCAATACCGTTAGTTATGGCTGTATTGTCTTACCTCAACAAGAGAAACTTTCACTTCTTGGAAGAAAAAGAACAATTTAGGGAAGTGGTATTTTAATGAAATGATGTTAGTATTCCATTTTCCCGCTGATATACTAAGCAGCCATTTTTTAAAAATATTAGGCTTATGAAGGCAACTTCAATGTTTTGTCTCATTTAAAGTTTATCTTGGGCTTTTTAGTTCTGAAAGCTGAATAATAAAACTGTAGTCATAGCAAATGTCCAAGTCCATATTTCTTGTGAAATCATGTTTCATGGGCTTTGGTATATGTTGTATTGAGAAAGTGATGGCTTCTTTTTTATGTTTTTCTTACAGCTGGTCTTACTTCCAAGCTTTTTGGTGTGTAAAGTATAAGCGATGTTACCACCTTTCTTTCCTAGAGTCCCTAGCATGATCACAGCTGCTTTAGGTCACGTCAAAGGTCTGTGTTGCCAGTACTCTGGCTTTGACAGTTGCCCAAGAGTGAATCTTGAAGGAACAGAGTAGGAAGAATGCAAACAGATGGGGATAACTTCTGTACTGCGGTCATGAAAACAGTCTTCATCTCAGAGTTTTGGAGCTGGAGGCAATATCTTTTGGTTTTTGTGTCCTTACGTATGACTTGCATGAATTTGTCTAAGGGTTTCTTGAATGTATGCTGTGCTTGGCACAAAATATCGTGGATTCCTCTGGAGTGATAAAATGAACTGCTCCCTAGAATATCCATTCTATTTCTTTTGAACAAGATCCTTTCATTTATTGTTCCTCGATTCTGCTGTCTTACAAGAAGTCTAAGAGGTTCCCTGTTTTTCCCAGGAATTTAAGGTTAGCTAGCATTCTTCCTCTGTTACTTTTCTAGCTGAGTCTTAGTTATTCCGTAACTTAAATTGTCCTTTCTCTATCTTCTCTCAATACTGTTTTGGCCTTTTCTGAAATGAGGAGTGACAAATGTGAAAATATTTTTTCTTGATGATTGTTATTTCATAATCATGATTCTGTATACAGTTATTTCTGCTTATGCACCACTTTACCTTTTTCAGCATAGACTTCAATGTTTAATTTTATTCTCTTATTGGTAAGTGCTACAAGGTTCTGATGCAACTCTGCCTACCTTGCTTTGCTTTACTACCCAGAGTAGTTTAGTACCAGTAGACATTTGATTCTGCACTCCCCTGAGATTCACTTGTAAACATCTCAGGCTGCACAGCCACTAACAACACTCAGAATGGGGGTGTCATTTCTGACTTCTCATGCTTATTCCTGCCTTCTGCATCTTGCCTCTTCTTCATCACCTACTGCCTCACATAAGGATGATTAGCTTATCTGAATGAAGCTTGTTTTCTTTAAGAGCTTTGCTCTGGGCTGTTACCTGGATTATCCTTTCTTTCTTTCAGTGTTGGCACTTTAAAGACCACTGGATAGGTGAGAACTCTGCTTTCCTTTGTGAAGACTTAGGTTATTCTGTCTTATTTTGGCCTCCTGTAATCTTAATTTAGGACGCAGTTTAAAATTAAGTATTTTAAGTGTGTTAAAGTGCAGTTTGAGGACAGTTTGGGACTAAAATTCAGGTTTATGGGAAGCTCTCTGGACCTCATCATTCCTTCTAGGTCTTCGACAGAACTTTTTAACTTTTTTTTACTGGCAAAAAAGAAAATGGGATTTATTTGTGTAAGATGGCATTGATTGAGAGGAAAAGAATCTTTTAGTTTAAGAAGCCACACTTATTCAAAACAACATTATACAGTTTCAGTAGACTATGAAGCATTGTCAATCTAAATTCTTATTGACAGGATTTGAAGTAGGTTATTCACTACTTTACTTCATTCAGCAGCCTCAATGAGCTTATTTTGCAAATATCTGTGTTTTAAAAATGGTTATTTTTCACTTTCTTCTCTCCAAGTTAGGTAGTTCTGCTTTGTTGACCCACTGTTGTTATTAATCATCATTCTGATTTAATACAATGACACTGAAAGAAAAAGATTTTTATAATATGGAATTAGAAGTTGAGGTCCAATGAAAAAAGTTTGACTTTTGCCAAATGTTTGAAGTCTGATTTTTCCCCACCTCCCTTACCTATGAATGTCCTAAGGTAACCTTTGTGGCCAAATTATCTTTTCTTCACATCCCTTCTCCCCAAATTAGCATATATATTTCCATCTGTTGAGGATTTTTTTGCTTCATTTTGCTCTAGGTGCAAGACTATTTTGCTTTATAAGATGCGCTTCTGATTAATTTGGGCTACTGTGTTATTAAGTCTTCACCAGTGTAATTATTCCAAAAACTTACCATATTGGAGTAATACACTGGTATTTAGGATTTTTTTTTCCTAACTGACATAATTGCTGTTTACTGTTCAGTAATTTCAAGCCAAGTATTAATGTCTTGAGCTGGTTATCCTTAATGGATAAACTTGGGAAAAAAAACAATAAAAATCTACAGTAATCTACTATGCTTCGTGCCTGCTGTGATAACTGCTTTAGGTTTGCCATATCCACGCGTACTGCAGAACTGTGTTCTCTCTGTTTCTATGAATAAGACTGGGATTAAAAAATCTCTTGTATAATCTTCCTTAAAATTCACGTTTGAGACATGAACTTAAGGTTGTTGAATGTAAACTGACTGAGCTTTTCTTTCATCTGTATATCAATAAAGTAGGTATTACGTTAATGATTTGTTGGCTTAGTATTCATAATTCTTTTACTTCTCCAGCAAAGTTGAAATTGCCAGGGAGTTGTTAGTTGTGATGTATCAAGATAAAAAGCTAACAGAGGACAAATTGTGAAAAGGTATAATCCTCTACAAATTGACTGGCTCATTTTATTTCTGTTATGAAATAGTATTGAGTGGGAAGCATGTCCAAATGTTAAATCTAAGAAGAAAGAAAAACTAGCTCTTTAAATGGAATCAAAGGTTAGACTGATAGCTATAAACTCCTTCTAGTGAAGTCAGGTGAGGGAAGAAAAAGCCTTTGGAGGTTTTAATCACTGAATATGATGAGATTTCTTTCTTGTGTCATACAAAATTAGTATTTGAGCAATAATTGTTATTGCAATTAAGGAGAAAGTCCCTCATCTTATCTTGATCTTCTAAGTGATGAAGAACCTTTGCTCTATGTCCATGTTATTATTTGAGGCTTCAGCCTTATATTAAAAAATATAAAATATTGACATATGAGACAGTTGTTGAGGTATCTTGAAGATATAAGTGTGTCGTATGTTTTCTGAATTTCAATCAGTCTCATGCTAGGAATAATTATCAGGTATGATATATGCAAGTTGTCTAGAAAGAACAAAACTTTAGGGGTGGTTGACAAGCTCTCAGGTGATAATTAAGTAGCGTTATAATAGTCTGTGTTCAGAAGATCCACCTCACCTTCTGACACGCTAAGACCCCACTGTATCCCCAGAGGAAGTAAGGAGCCTATGAATAGAACGTTATACCTGGAGAACCAGCTAGAGTGATAATTTTTATTTTCTTTTCTGTATGGATCATCTATTTCACAAAAATATATTAAAAATTAGTTACATCGCCAAAGATATGGTCAGAAGACCATTTAAGAGAGGGGAACCAGGCCATATATGGCAGATTAAAACCACTAACATAACACTTTCCTGCTTCTGTAGTACAAGCAGAGGATAAGCTGTCTTGCGGCCTTCCCTTCTTTCTCCTTATCCTTCCCTAATGAAGAACTGAAGAGTTCATGGAGAGTCAATAGACTTCTTACTAGACTGGGATAATATTGTTATACATCCTTTTCCTATGACTATGACTCTTGAGGAACCATGCACACCAGGCACGTTCAGATAGGATCACAGCAGTAGATTTTTCTGCACCCAGACTGGCAAAGACAAATGGAACATTTCCAGAGATACATAATCAACCTGGCAAGAATTTAAATGGCTGGACTTTTATCTAGGGTTTAAGCAGATGTCAAATTTCTGTGCTGAACAAGGAAAGGAACGGTGTTCCAAGTAGTTGAGAATAATCAAAGAGCTGGTGACTGCTGTTTTTGTTTGTGGTTAAATGAATGTGTCTTTCGTGGTATCTGCCTGCAGCATAGCAGGTCCTTGCTCCTAATTCAGGAGGCTGTAAGAAACATTTCTTCAAGAACTAATTTGCTTCCTAAATATTTAAGCAAAATTCAAATGTTTGCTTTGAGAGACAGAAACTTATCTGGAGGTGCTTTCACAACTTTGCTCATATGCTATTTTTGAAATTCTGTATTTATATCGCCCTATATAAGTAATGATTAATTATAATGCTTCTATGTCTGATGCAAGTGAATGTTTTTTAATTCTTCCTAGGCTTGAATTCTCTATTAATTTTGAAATTCTGAGATGATTGCAACTTCATTAGTGAAGTTCAAAGACTTGTTGGCAGCAGTTTGAGAATCGTAATAAATCTTTTCCAATTATAATCAAATAATATTTTTCTTCTTAGCTCCAGGGTTTAAGCCACAATGTTATTTTCACATTGGATTCTCTGTTAAAAGGAGACTTAAAAGGTGTTAAAGGGGTAAGTGTTGAAAACTTTTTATTGAGGGAAATGGTTTTGGGTTCAGCAGTCTCATGACTGTTCAATTCAGTTTTCCATTCACTCAGGAGATTATTTATTATGTTCGCTCTCATTAATATTCTGTATGTAGTTCAAAGAACAAACCCAAAATTAGCATCAGTGTGATGCTTCTTTAGAATTTCATTGCCATTTCTTCTCTTAAGATGCACAGGAAAGGAATACATCAGGATTCAAAGCAGGATTCTTTCCAGCTGCTGTCTGAAAAGTTTTAAGAGGGAATAGTATTTTTTGCTGATATTTGTAACTTGATATCTTAACTATGAAGTCTAAGTTTTATAAATGTTCTGAGGAAATTTTCTCTTTCCTAAGGACCTCAAAAAGCCATTTGACAAAGCCTGGAAGGATTATGAAACCAAATTGTAAGTATTTTTCTCCCTCGCCTTCCCTCCCTCCCACCCCCGCACCCCAGGTCTCCGACTATGTAGTGTATCTGCAGTTGTAAATGTGAATATCAGCAAGACATCTCTTCTGTGAATCTCTTCTGCACTAGTAGAAATAAAATATTTTTATGTTCTCTGTGAAGTAATTAAGTGACTGCCCAGTAGTTTCTTTAGTGTAAGGAAGATGATGCTTAGTTAAATTTTAAAGTGAATTGTGGAGATTTCAATAGCATATATGCATTTTTATAACCATATACATATATACATAAAACCTATGGATACTAAAAATTACAAGATTTATATGTTGTCCAGTATTGCCTAACTATGCTTTTGTGACATAAGAATTTTAGTGCAGTTGGTGTGACTTCTGAAGTATCTGTGGTTTTCAAAATATTTTCTTGTTATAAAATCTATCTCCTGTGGGTAAATATTTATGAAAATAAAAGCTTGTGAACGGGTAGTATCATAGTTGCAGACATGTTAGTAGAATGGTTCAGAATGCTCTCGAGGAAGTGGTGGACAGTTGCTTTATCAGAATTCAACTCTCAGGACTTAAATAATTTTTTGTATCCTTCCATTTATTCCCCTTTTTAATCCTATTATTAGCTTTGTTTTATTTATGTCTAACGGGGCGGGGGGGAAGTGGTGAAAGAAACAGTCAGGCCACTAAGAACTGCTGAAGCATTGATTGTTGGCATGATTTTCTTACCTACCTATAGTAGCTTCTGCCTTCAGAATTCATTACAATGTTAAATGCTTGTGAATAAATGAACTGGAAATGAGGTTACTGATCTAAGGCAGAAAGGAGAATCCTGTCCCAAAACCACAAAATCTTTTTTGGTTGAGCATTCAGATTTACATGCAAAATTGTTTGTTTGTTCCTTTTTAGTTACTTAGATCTTACAGATACTGCATATTTTGAAAAAGTATTGAACAGTTTCCCAGAGATAGCAAATTAATTTAAAAAAAAAATATATATACTGCCCTCGAAAGGAAGGAAGGGCAGCAATAACTCCATTAATTCTGGACACTTGAAAAATCTATATAGGATTTGGTATACAGAGGAACTCATCTTCAGAGTATCTTCTTTAATATTTCTTGATTTATTTTTTTCCCCAAATACTACTAGGTCACATGATAGTAGAAGAAATTCTCTAAAATGTTTTCTAATTAAAATTTCAGTACAAAAATTGAAAAGGAAAAAAGAGAACATGCAAAACAGCATGGGATGATAAGAACTGAAATAACAGGAGCTGAGATAGCAGAGGAAATGGAGAAGGAAAGGCGGTTATTTCAGCTACAGATGTGTGAGGTAAGAATAAAGTTTCAGCTTTTAATTATGACACTATAACTTAAAAGTACTTTGGGTGTTACTAAACGTGGTGAAATCTAATTTGTTGTTTAATGGGGGTAGAAAGAGGAAGTTATTTCAATGTCACATAGTACAGCAACATAAAGATAATTATTTAGGCAATAGTTTGCAAAACTTGGCTTCCTTTTGTTTTATTCCTTTTCTTTGTTTTTAGATTATTATGCTAAGTTTCGGGGCTGAAAATGTACTATGGAAATACTTCCCTTTTTTTTGAGTTTATGGCTGCGTTGTTCAGGAAGTAATTTTTATCTTTCTTCCAACATGCTTTCTGAAGCCGTCTCTAAGTTCTAATAAAGTGAGAAATGACAGTGATGCATTAGTTCCATAAAACTGGTTTTTATATGAATAGCTTTCTTGCTTACAATTTAGTGGTTATTACTTTAAATTGCATAATATTCATATTTTTTAGAATATTTCTGTAATTACTGCAGTAGCATTAAAAAACAGACACCTTCACACAGTTGTAAAAGTTGAAACTTTTTCTTGAATTTGTTTTGCTTTGGGTGTTTGGTTTTTATGTTTTTTAGGACTGGCTAAATAAACCGTTGCCTGTTTTATATTTTCCTTAACTGTAATGGGCTCATGAGCCAGCACCCAGGTTAAACACAGATATAATTGATTCATTGAGTAATGATGTTTTATTGATGGAAAACCTTTGAAGATTGTGGGCATGATTATCAACATGTTTTTCACTGTCTATGCAGTATCTTATTAAGGTTAATGAAATCAAGACAAAAAAAGGTGTGGACCTTCTGCAGAACCTTATTAAGTACTATCATGCACAATGCAAGTAAGTGCAACGCTTTTCAACTTTAGTTACAATTTTCTTTTTTTTTTTTTACACAAGTGCTTGTTTCTCTTTGTTTTAAATTTGGTTTAATTATATTTTATCATAATTGTAATCTGCTGAGTGTCTGCACCTTCACCATATTCAGCTGTAATCTTTCAGCAGAGAGTATTAAAGTGAGTGGGGCTAGGGGAGTGATGGAGGAGAGGCCAAGGGAAAACTCTGCATGTTCTGTACACAATTAATTTTAGTTCCTGAGGCATAGATCTAGAATGCAATTTTAGAAGTAGCTTGTTCATGCTATTTAATAGATTTTGCTTTTAATGTAAATGTTAAAACCATTGTAATTTCTTTGAAATTCCTCGAGTTGAAACTGGTAAAATATGACCTTGTCATGAGCAGAACCACAGAGGCAAACAGACAGGAAGTTTGTTTAAGTGAAATCCAGGAAACAGATTTTAGAAACTATTAAGGGGAAGCATGTTGACTAACAATGATAAAATAAGCTAAGCTATATTCTCTCTGTTTTCATATTTGTTAAAGTCACAATGATCTATCTCCACTGCTATATAATATTGTACTGTAAAGCTGCTAGGAAGCAGGTTTTGCTGTTATTTTTTGAGGGGTGGGGGAGTGCTATTTCTTGTTTCTAAACATGGGAGGAGCTGGATATGTTTTACTGGTTTTGCTTTTTCTCCACAAGGCTACCTACTTTGTGTTATGAATTATATGTATTCCTGATTAATCACAAGTATTTTTCATTACAGTTTCTTCCAAGATGGCTTGAAAACAGCTGATAAACTTAAACAGTATATTGAAAAGTTGGCTGCTGACTTATATAATGTAAGTTTACTTATAAGTAGTTTAGTGTCTGAGAATGGAAATATTTTGTTTACAAAACTGCATTTTAGATACAACTACAAAGGTGGATATTCCATTTGTATCTTACAAATGAAAAGTGTGTTCTTTGAAACTTAGAGTATAGCTAGACTGAGGGTAAACAAACATCTTGATTGTCTTAAATTTTGTATTTTGTTATTCCAGTAATCAGGAAAAGTAAATCTCATTCTACCTCTGAATTAATGTATTAAAATAAAACTAATTTAAAGTGGGAGTTTTTGGATCAGATTACGTTATTGGCACCAATTTTAGCTACCACCTTCACTTTTCAAAAAGAGGCTGCTTGATGATGATAGCATCGCTATTTTAAATTAAATAACTTGTGATATTCATTGGAGGCAAGTAATAATGTGAAATCAAAGCCCACTTGTCACCGAAGTGCTTTTGTATTCAATAATGAAAATGACAATAATCCCATTGCTGTTGTAGTTTATGGCTAAATTAAACTGTATTTTCATTCCTTAAGTCATCTGTCAGGTTTATTTGAGTTGCATTAAATATAGTGAACTATTGAAGTGTAACAGAACAGAACATGTAGAGTTTTACATTCACTTTAGCATGCTTTTCAAGTAGTACATGCATAGAAGATGAATACATAAGAATGGACGAGACCCTGAAAAAAAAAAAAATAAGATGTTACAGCAACACGATAGTTGAGCTGGTTGTTCAGGACATCTAAATTATATATTGGAATGCATTAAAATATAGAAATTAGAGTTGCATCCAGAAAGTGTATCATGGCAATTCTTTCCATAGATAAAGCAGACACAAGATGAAGAAAAGAAACAACTTACTGCTCTTCGTGATTTGATAAAATCTTCTCTGCAGCTTGATCAGAAAGAGGTAAATAATTTAGACATATTATTCTCAGAAATAATGTGAATTTATGAATTCTGTGTTCAGAAAATGGTTTAATTTGTATAGTTATTGGTTCAGAAGAGTTGAAGTTCAAACATTATGACAAAACTAATACTTAGAATGTTCAACTACGTATCAACAAACAAAAGATTTAGATTGGTTTCCTGTTCTATGTGTTGGAAGAAGTTATATAATAATTCTGTATATTTTTACCTACTTTTTAAAATGTACTATAGTAACACTTGTAATGGAATCACATAAATGCATCATCTAGCCTGGTAGTCTGTCCTGGACAATGATAAAGAATGAGTGGTTAGGGAAAAGCTGTAAAGGGATGGGATGCACACTTCTTTCCTACAGCCTGTCATCCTCCATCCAGATTATGTTCAGGATTTTCCTGACCCGAATAAGCCAGAATGAGACCCGGAGGCTTGCTTTTGCGTATGGTTTCTGTATTGTTATTCATCTGCTAATTCCCATGGATTTTGCACTGTTATTTACCTTCCCAAACCCATTTTGCTAGTAGTATAGTGAAAGAAAGAAAATTTGTAAGTTAACCAGTCAGCAGTGGCTGAGACAGGGCAGTTGAAAAGAAAAATACGTCATTAATTGCACTTACGTCAGATGTGAAGAGGAAACATGCAGTGTCTATTGGAGGTGTTCTGGAATGCTCCTTGAACTAGAAGACAGGTTGTAATATATATCACAGCTTTAACCTGTGATATGTATTATATAATAATATTGTGATTTTTTCCAAATCATGTCACCAAGAGTCAGAAATACTGAATATCCTGTGATGAAGCGGATGGGATGGATTTCCTTTAGGAATACATCACTTCCCTTCTGTTTGGTTTTCTCTTAAGTAAATAAAATATTAATATTTACTAGCTGTTTATGCATCTTATTAAATATTATTAAATAGATCCCTAGCCCATCTCTGTAAGTGAATCCAGCAAGCCTCAGAGCAACAGGCTAGTAGCATCCTGTCCTTCTAACCTTAGCATGTCGCCCTGTAGCTTGTTATGAGTTTAGTTTAAAGCTCTTTCAATGAGCCCCGTTAGCTCATGAGCAAATACCCTTTTCCCTTTGAGAAAGGTGAATTCCATCTGACACCAGCAGGCCTGGTGTCATGTAGACCCATCTCATTATCAGAAAACCCAAAACTGTGGCAGTGACATCAACCACAGAGCCATGGATTGATAGACTTAGTCTGTCTCTGTCTTCTGATGCCACTGTCTGCAGTTGGAAGGAGAGAGGAAAAAATAACCTGTGTTCCAGATTCCCTTACTAGCTGTCTGAAGACCCTCAAGTCTCTTTTGGTGATCCTTGGACTACGTGTTGCAGCTTCATCACCTCCTTCACATGGGAGAGAAGAGTGGGCCATTCCATGCTAGAAAGTTTCCTTTCTGTGGAAAGATGCTGATGTTCTTAGTCTGGCCCCAGGGAGGTAGCAGGCTTCCCTACAAGGAGCATCTGTCTGACATATCAGACCTTCAATTCCCCTCAGAAGGGAATCTGATACAACCATAACCCATATTTTCTTCCTCTTGGTGGTGGTCATGATACAGGCAGTAGGCCTTTCTGACCCTGGCAGCACCTCCGGTGTCGATGGACCATCGTTCTCGCTCTCCATTGACTGGTCTTTCACATCCAGAGCCTCATACTTACTGTACTGAGGCACCTGGGAAGGTGAGGTGGGAAAGGAAGGGGTTCATCTACTGCCCTGAGCATACACTTGCCTCCACTCGCTCCTGTGCTTTGATTTACTGTCTTCAGCGTGGTTCAGGGAGGATACAGGACACCCTCGGTATTCAGTGTTTTCTAGTGGCTGCTTCTGTTTCAGGAATGTGTAGTACAAATTATTTTGTTTCAGTGGAAAGTAAGCTATTTGAAATATAAAAACTAAATTAATCAGACTCTGAAGCCTAGATACATGTTGCAATAAGGTAACTTCACAGGCATCAATAAAATACACTAGGCAACTTTTCTGGCTTTAATTGTAGTGTAAAAGAGTCCTAGGACTCTTGGAAAAAAAAGTGTGTGTATATGTATAAGAGATATATATATGCTATATGATGAACCTACAAATAAAGTGCTTGGCTTGAAGAGAATTGAAATTGTGTCTTAGAAGAAAAAGGAACAATACTGTGATTCTCAGTTATTCAGGCAAATCATGGGAGAGAGATCTGCTGTAATGAAACAATACACTATTTTGGATAGAATAAACATCACGTTGATATTCAAGTGTCTCTTTCAAAATCAATGTGAGGATTTTCATGCGTGTGAAACTGCTACATTACATCAGTCAGAGTCTAATGATGCTAGCAGATACTGAGAGCTTGATAAAACAGTCTCCCTGTTACTTAGGTATTCATTGTTTTAGTCCTCAAATAGCGTGCTAGCATTCATTACTCATTAGTTAAGTGGCAGCGAAACTAGAAGATACACAGCCTGAGTTTCACCAGTCAACTCTCCATCAATGTGTATCTGAATCTTCAAGTATGTGAAGCTGGGCTTTATTGCTGTGACAAATGGCCTGGTTGTGATTAAGAATACATTTACCCCCTTATACTAGTGCATTATAATCTCACTGCTGGAAAATCTGTGGATTAATGGAAATACTGAACATAATGGGATTTTCTCTGATGGATTTGTAAAAATGCAGAAGTACTATTACCAAAAATTACTTCTGCCAGTAAACAGTTTCAAAAAATAAAATCGAGACCCTGGTTGTATGTAGTTTTACGTTTCTTTGAACCTTTGTATAAAAGAAGGAAGTTGAAACTAGCGATTCCTCTCCAAATTTTAACTTCTGCCATCTTTAACCTCCTTGGAGTTGCCGTTAGGTGAGTGAGACTTCCTACCCATCTCAGACTGGCTTGCTGTCACAGTCAAGGAAAGATTCCCATGCAGCTCTTAAATCTATTAAAACATTTAGGAACTTTTTGAATGTACAATGATTTGTGGAAAAAATTACTCCTTGGCACCCATATTCATTCAGAAAAACACACTGATGTACTAAATGAGTTATTCCCTAGATTTGCATGGTCTTTTAATGCAACTCTTGCTTTAATGTTGCATGCATTCAAGGTGTTTATTTAGCATTATGGACATCTGTAACACTCTTACACATTTTGTTGGCATACCTGTCCTTTCATAAGTGAAAAAACTGGGACTGTAATGTTTGCAGTTAGCCAGTTCTTGGAAAAGCATATCATGGAAGCCTTTGAAAACTGGGTTGCACAGAAGAACTGGTGCTATAGCCTCAGTGCACGAAGTATAAATTGCTGTGGCTGTTACCTGCAGTGTCTCTTGTTGGCGCTGTATATGGTCTCGATATCACAGAATCGCTAGGTTGGAAAAGACCCACTGAATCATCTAGTCCAACCATTGCTATTGATCACTAAACCATGTCCCTCAGCACCTCATCCACCTGTCTTTTAAACACCTCCAGGGATGGTGACTCAACCACCTCCCTGAGCAGCCTGTTCCAGTGTCCAGTGACCCTTTCTGTGAAAAATTTTTTTCTGATGCCCAGCCTGGAGTTCCCCTCACAGAGATTGAGGCCATTCCCTCTCGTCCTGTCCCTTGTCACGTGGGAGAAGAGCCCAGCTCCCTCCTCTCCACAACCTCCCTTCAGGTAGTTGTAAAGAGCAATGAGGTCTCCCCTCAGCCTCCTCTTCTCCAGGCTAAACACCCCCAGCTCTCTCAGCCACTCCTCATAAGGCCTGTTCTCCAGCCCCTTCACCAGCTTCGTTGCTCTTCTCTGGACTCACTCCAGAGCCACAACATCCCTCTTGTGGTGAGGGGCCCAGAACTGAACACAGTATTCAAGGTGCGGTCTCACCAGTGCCGAGTACAGAGGGAGAATAACCTCCCTGGACCTGCTGGTCACGCTGTTTCTGATACAAGCCAAGATGCCATTGGCCTTCTTGGCTCCCTGGGCACACTGCTGGCTCATGTGCAGTCGGCTGTCAACCAGCACCCCCAGGTCCTTCTCCTCCAGGCAGCTTTCCAGCCAGGCTTCTCCTAGTCTGTACCTCTGCTTAGGGTTGTTGAGCCCCAAGTGCAGGACCCGGCATTTGGCCTTGTTAAACCTCATGCTGTTGGTCTCAGCCCAGCAGTCCAGCCTGTTCAGATCCTTTTGCAGAGCCTCCCGACCCTCCAGCAGATCCACAATTCCACCCAGCTTGGTGTCATCCGCAGACTTGGTAAGGGTGCACTCGATGCCCTCATCCAGGTCATTGATAAAGACATTGAACAGGACTGGACCCAGCATATCAAGTTATGGCAGTTTCTATTATACAAGAATTATATGATTTTGTAAGATTAACTATGTTTTAAAACTTTGAGGAGAAATATTTAAGGGATACTAGTATGGTTTTGTGTATTCGTTTTATATGTTGAAAAATGTTTATATGATACTTTAAATTTTAAGTTTCTTAAGCCAGCTTCTCTTAGCTCTTTTGTATGTTAATTATTGATACATTTTTAACTTATTAGCTTTATGTTGAACATAGGTAGTCTTTAGAATTCTATTTTGTGTCTGATTAACTATTCCTTTACATTTTCATGTATTTCCCCAAAACTCCATCTGATATCCTCTTTGCAACAGGAATTGCATCTCATTACATTCTTTCCAGTCCTAATACCAGCAGGGACCTAATTCTAGTGAGAGTTCAAAATTTGTTAGAAATAAATTGCCTGTTTACTGCTGTGGTGTAAACACTGCTGGCAGCACACTGCACATAGCAGCCTTAATGCTGCTTCCAGTCACAACTGCTGGTATTGCCAAAGCAAGTCTCTCTAAACTCTTATGACAACTTTGACACAAAATGACAATCAGTTGTAATGATCCTGAATAAAATAGGAGGGAGTTATCCTCAATAAATATTGATTGTGGTAACTGTAAGAAACTATGCATTCCAAGGGTAAGGTTTATTGCCAAGGCAGTAATTGAACCTCCCATTCTTTTGTGGGGTTTTTTGTGGGATTTTGTCAGATGTTTTGCAGATCATTTGTTTCACAGCTACATTTAAAACAGTATCAGTATGTCCTTAATTATGCCTTTTCATATAGATTTACAGAAACGAAAAGTTAACTTTGGGCCTGATCTTTTTCAATGGAAATTCAGAATTGGCTCCAGTTTGGAGGATATAATATGGTGTCATTCTAGGTAATTTGAATGTAAGACTGGAAGACATATAATAAAATTTGCTCCTGTAGTCGTCTTTGTTGCTTTTATGAAGCCAATGTCATATATGCAAGATTCCACAGAATTTTGTTATGATGTTTTGTTACTTGATGAGAAAAAGCACCAGTGTGCCTAAAATAGTAATTCTTTTCGTCTTTACTATAGTATTGTTAGAAGTGGGAAAAAATATTTTACTGGATATGGGGGCTATGAAATTAGTGTTCGAGGAACATGTTTTTTAAACAAAATAATAATTGTTGTTTTAAATTATTTGCTTTCTCTTTCCTTTATTGCTTTTGCCTTTCGTGATCGAAGTCTAGGAGAGTAAGTCAACGTTTTAATGAACTTTTGGGGATTTTTTTTTTCTGCTGTGCTTATAAAAAGTTAATCTATTTCATTTAATTGTTTCACTAGATCAGGCCAAAAGTTATTTCAGTTGACTTCATTCACTAAAAATTACCAATTATATATGTCTTTTTAATTAGTTAAAAACAAAGTAGAGATTATTAGCATTTGGTTTTTTTGTTTATATATGTGTGTTTCTGTATATATGCATGCTATATTCTCTTGCTTTCTTTTTAAAACATTATCAGCCTTTTACGCTGATTATGAGATTATGCAGTAATAAGTTTTTGTATTTTAAGAAGTCATTATTTTGAGATAGGTATTTGCATCTATACTATACTTCAAATGCCTAATGAATAAGTTCACTCTTGAACACACAGTTACTTTGAGATCCTGTGATGTAAAAGCAAGCTCTCCTATGGATGTAAAACGTGCATTAGGAGTTCTCTATTTGAAAATTTTATTAGTTTGTGAAGTTGGAGTAGAGAAAAAAAAATGAAGTAAAATAGGCTTAAAGTTGAGGAAAACTTACTGTCCATATTGGCGAAATGTCAATGATGTTTTCTTCTTTTTTTTAGGATTCACAGAGCAGACAAGGAGGATATAGTATGCATCAGCTTCAGGGGAATAAGGAATATGGCAGTGAGAAGAAAGGTTATCTTTTAAAGAAGAGTGATGGGTATGTTCTTGGAGCACATAATACATAGGGAGAATTACTGCTGTGTTCATGCACTGTTATTTATTGTCTTATACTGTGGGTGCTTAAGGCACATTATCCTAATGTATGTGCCACAAGTACTCAGGAATTTCACAATTCAGATCTGAACACAGATCTGAATTTAATATAGTAAATATAAAAAGCATGACAAGCAATCATTAAAAATTAATTAAAAGGAAAAGTAGTCTGTATAATCTCTAAAAAGTAATTAAGACCAGTAATAAATATCGGTGTTCCTTCTGATGAGGCATTTAGTAAAATTCTGACTGCACCTGTTTGTCTCTAAAGACTCATCTTCTCAAAATGTTAATGGGATTAACGTGTTTTGAAATCCTGTCTAGTTACCCATTTTATTGTTGATGTTCTACTGTAGGTTAAGGAAAGTATGGCAAAGAAGAAAGTGCACTGTTAAAAATGGAATTCTTACCATATCACATGCAACGGTAAGTTATTTTTATACCTTTTCACTAAGTAAAAATTTAACATTACCCTTTCCCATTAAATCTGTTGGTGTTAATCTTCCGTTACCAAAACGATGCCACTTCTCTTTCTGCCTTTTGAAGTTGTGTGGATTTTCAGAAGTTGGAGAGTTGCTCAGTTAAAGTTTTTCCTAGTTGCCTGCTGCTGACCACTACTGGGATCAGTGCTTCAGGTTAAGTGGAGCAGGACACCATTTCTTACTATAACGTTGAGATATGGGATGTGGTTCATCTGAATAAAATGAAGTATCTACAGCATAGCTGCCTGCATCAGAGCAAGATCCTGCAGTCTCCTCATTTAGTCATCGAAGAGCTGGTCACTGTAGTCAAAAGAACCAGAGTAGATTCGGTCAGATGTCTTGTTATAAACTTGGTTTTGGCTGTTGGTTGTACTAGAAGACCAATAACTACCTCATGCATACATATCTGTATTACATATGTTTAATTCCAACATGGAATGTGAACTATTTAAAACACTTTAATGCCTACACCTTCATTTTGTAAAAAAACAAAACTAGAGTGAGAAAATTAGAGTAATTGCTGATTTGAAATTAATTTCAAACTTCCTGTGGACTGTATGTGAAGTAAGTGAGCTCTTCTTTAGCCTTCTAAAATTCCTCTTCAGTTTTTTCCTACTGTTGTAGCTTATGACAATTGATTTAATACTTGAAAAGTATTTATCAGTAGTTTGGTAAGAAAATAGCAGATATAGAGAACAGACTTTTCAATGGAGACTTCAACTGATTTTGCTTGTAAGGATTGTCATGGTATATCTGTGGAGCTCAATTTGGAAACTTGGGTAGTATTTGGTAATTAGATGGCATTGATAGAGTCACAAAGTGTTTTGAGGGGAGACCTCATTGCTCTCTCCAGCTCCCTGAGAGGAGGTTGTGGAGAGGAGGGAGCTGGGCTCTTCTCCCAAGGGACAGGGGACAGGATGAGAGGGAATGGCCTCAAGCTCCACTACGGGAGGGTCAGGATGGACAGCTGGAAAAAATCTTTCACAGAAAGGGTCATTGAGTACTGGAACAGGGAGGAGGTTGAGTCACCTTCCCTGGAAGGGTTTAAGGGATAGGTGGACGAGGTGCTGAGGGACATGGGTTAGTGATTGATGGGAATGGTTGGACTCGATGATCCAGTCGGTCTTTTCTGACCTGGTGATTCTGTGATTCTATAATGAGTTCTGGCAATCAGGCATATATCTGAAGTATCTTCCTAAGAATGCTAAGTCACAAGGAAGCAACAACATTATTATGGTGGAGGCAGTGTTAAAGCTGTCTTGTGGTGGTATGCCACAGTCCCATTTCATCGCCATGTTGCCCCAAATTACACTGCTGGCCATGAGTACCTGCAGTTAACGACCCACCTTAAGTAAGTTAAAGGGAACCACTACATTTTATTACTGGAGTATTGTCTTTTTTTAGTGGCTAGGAAGATATCTTTACCTTTTTGAGGAATCAGTCAAATTATTTGTCCCTTGGTTAATAATAGTTCAATTACCACCATTTTTTTTAAACAAACAACGTATTGTCAAGCTCAAGACTTGCCAATTTAAAATTCTTTGAATTGCAGTATTGATTGTAGTTTTTCTTTTCTTGGATGTATCTCTGAAAAAGCAATCTATTTGGTCTTTTCTGTTGCTGTGTCAAGAAGAAAGTAATTTTTTTGTAATCAATGATGAAAAGTCTGTTCAAGACTAAATTTTGAAAACTGAGACTCCAATCCTGTGTTTACTTCTTCAAGGAATTGTTGCTCCAAAAGTGTCAACAATATTACTTTAAGCTTCTTCTGACAACAAATATTTGGCAATGTGGGAAATGCACTTGGGTATTTCTTTCTTTGCTGGTTTTGCATTACATGTGTATTTGATTTACAGTTTTTGACATAAACAACTTCCAAAACTCACTTCAGAAGTATCTACTGATAATTGTCATCTCATGTTCAGTTTGTATCTGCCAGCTGTGGTAACTTCAATTCAGTGTCTCTGTTTTCTGATAAACCTTTGTAAACCTAAAATACTACTAAGACATCTAGTTATTGTGTGTTAAATAACCTAATTACACGAGAGAATATTAGTAGCTGTATTTATTCCAAGTTCCAGAACTCCAGATCTTCAGCTTCTGAATTGGCACGTAAAGTTTTAGGATTATATGTTTACTTAAAATGGGAGAAAAGTTGGAATCTGGATATGCTGTAATGAAAAATTGCATAATAGTTTTACCATTGTTTATGAAATACAATAAAAACCTTCAGTATTAGCATATTCTAAATCAAGGTTTATTCCCTTAATCCCTCACAGGAAGACTTGTGATAAAGATTTTAGTTTTGTTTAGATTTAGCGATCTGCCTGTCCTAACTGACCAAGTTATGTCATGCTGATCTCAAGCATCTTTAGGGTGTACATGTATGCATACCCACACTTGAAATTAATATCATATGTGCCCACTTCCTGGAAACGAAAAAAAAAATCCTAAATCAAGACATTTTTAAAGTAAAATGAATTTTCTTTTTAGTCCAACAGGCAACCAGCTAAACTGAATTTATTGACCTGCCAGGTGAAGCCAAATGCTGAAGATAAGAAATCTTTTGATCTAATATCACGTACGTAGAAAGTTTAGTACCATTGTGCCTTATGTGGGATTTCTAAAAATGTCGTTCCAAGATACTTTGGGTAAAAATAAGGCTGCAGTTCATGTCTGTATCCAGATATATACAGTGCCACACGTGTTTTGATCCTTCCAGTTTTGAAGATGGGTTGACTAAAGTAACTTCCTCGTATACACGTGTGATATAAGGACTGTTGATTTGTGACAAACCATGAAATGCAGCATATGTGCTGTTCTCCTGAGTTCAGAGAGGTTTTTAACAGCCTGCTGGAACATGTGTAAGCTTTATGCACCGGGAAATGGAAAAGACCTTGGGCCTTATCTTCTTTTTCCTTCATTGTCTTTTCTGCTTTTTAAGTGCTATCTAGGAGGTTGAGAAAGGCACAGAGAACTCAATTTCTCTCATTCTCTTATCCTCCTTTTAAGATACCCTTCTCTTTGCCTAAAATTGTTAGTGACTGGTCTCTCAGCATTAAAGCTCCTGTAATTTCCCTTCTTCCCATTTTGGTCTTGTAAAGAAGATTCTCATATGCAGTATAATATTTAAAAACATTTTTAAGTCAATGAGTCAACTTACTGTTTTCAGTCTTTACAGAAGCACAGAATCACTAGGTTGTAAAAGACCCCCAGGATCATCAAGTCCAACCATTCCTATCAACCACTAAACCATGCCCCTCAGCACCTCATGCACCATTTTTTAAATATCTCCAGAGATGGTGATTCAGCCACCTCCCTGGGCAGCCTGTTCCAGTGTCCAGTGACCCTTTCCATGAAAATATTTTTTCTGATGTCCAGCCTGAACCTCCCCTGGTGGAGCTTGAGGCCATTCCCCCTTGTCCTGTCCCTTGTCACTTGGGAGAAGAGGCCAGCACCCGCCTCTCTACAACCTCCTTTCAGGTAGTTATAGAGAGTAATAAGGTCTCCCCTCAGCCTTCTCTTCTCTAGGGTAAACAATCCCAACTCATAGAATAGAATCATAGAATAACAAGGTTGGAAGAGACCCACTGGATCGTCGAGTCCAACCATTCCCACCAATCTCTAAACCATGTGCCTAAGCACCTCATCCACCATCACCTTAAACACCTCCAGGGAAGGCAAGTCAACCACCTCCCTGGGCAGACTGTTCCAATGCCTAACGACCCTTTCCAGGAAGACCTGAACCTGCCCTGGTGGAGCTTGAGGCCATTCCTTCTTGTCCTGTCCCCTGTCACTTGGGAGAAGAGCCCAGCTCCCTCCTCTCCACAACCTCCCTTCAGGTAGTTGTAGAGAGTAATAAGGTCTCCCCTCAGCCTCCTCTTCTCCAGGCTAAACAACCCCAGCTCCCTCAGTCGCTCCTCGCAAGACTTGTTCTCCAGCCCCTTCACCAGCTTTGTTGCTCTTCTCTGGACTCGCTCCAGAGCCTCAACATCCTTTTTGTGGTGAGGGGCCCAGAACTGAACACAGTACTCAAGGTGCAGTCTGACCAGTGCCGAGTACAGAGGGAGAATAACCTCCCTGGACCTGCTGGTCACGCTGTTTCTGATACAGGCCAAGATGCCATTGGCCTTCTTGGCCACCTGAGCACACTCCTGGCTCATGTTCAGTTGGTTGTCAACCAACACCCCCAGGTCCTTCTCCTCCAGGCAGCTTTCCAGCCAGGCTTCTCCTAGTCTGTACCTCTGCTTAGGGTTGTTGTGCCTCAAGTGCAGGACCCAGCATTTGGCCTTGTTAAACCTCATGCCGTTGGTCTCAGCCCAGCAGTCCAGCCTGTTCAGGTCCCTTTGCAGAGCCTCCTGACCCTCCAGCAGATCGACACTTCCCCCAGCTTAGTGTCGTCTGCAAACTTGCTAAGGGCGCACTCAATGCCTTCACCCAGGTCGTTGATAAAGACATTAAACAGGGCTGGACCCAGGACTGAGCCCTGGGGAACCCCACTTGTCACTGGCCTCCAGCTGGAGTTCACTCCATTTCCCATCACTCTCTGGGCCCGGCCATCCAACCAGTTTTCCACCCAGGAGAGTGTGCACCTGTCCAGGCCAGAGGCCGACAGTTTCCTAAGCAGAATGGTGTGAGAAACTGTGTTAAAGGCTTTACTGAAGTCCAAGAAGACCACATCCACAGCCTTTCCCTCGTCCAGTAGTTGAGTCACTTTATTATAGAAGGTGATCAGGTTAGTCTGGCAAGACCTGCCTTTCATGAACCCACATTGACTGGGCCTGATCACCTGGTTCTCTTGCATGTGCTTCATGATAGCACTCAAGATCTCCTGTTCCATGATTTTCCCTTGCACTGAGGTCAGACTGACAGGCCTGTAGTTCCCTCGGTCCTCCCTGTGACCCTTCTTGCACATCAGCCAGCATCCAGTCAAGAGGAACTTTCCCCAGTCAGCCAGGGCCACTGGAAGATGACAGAAAGGGGTTTGGCCAGCACATCCACCATCCCCCTCAATACTCCTGGCGAGTGTACTTGTATAGTATGAAACAACAAACAGTTCCAACATTTTAAATTTACAGGGATAGTCTATGCAACCTTTGAAAGTGAGGGGTAATAGTGAGATCACATCTCATCCTTTGGTCAGTTAAACGTTTCTTACCCAAATGGAGGTAAAGGTATTTAATAAGAACAAATTAATCTTTCTCTTTTCTGCTGCTTATGTTTCAGGTTTGAATTCAAGGGAGCAAAATCTGATTAATATGATTATTTTTCCATAATATTTTTAAGCATGAGACTTTTGAAATAAGTATATTTGTTGTAAATCAAAATTAACAATTTAAACTTTGTTGGGTGTTTTTTAGGATAGTTTCCCTATCTGTAAGTGAAGTATTAACGTTTCTGCTAAGAGCAATTGCTCTTAAAGGCTGTAGTTGTGAAATAGGTTTTGTAACAAATAGGTAGCTATTTTAAAAATAATCATGGTCCAAATTAAAAGATGTGTTCATTTATTTCAGATAACAGAACGTACCACTTTCAAGCAGAAGATGAACAGGAATACGTAGCGTAAGAATGTTTACTTTTTTTTCAAGTTTATTTTACTGATAGAGGTGTGTATAATCACACAAAACAATGGAAACAGATTTCCTAGTTAATGCAGAAGTAGTGCCTACTGTCTGTTTTTCCTGCTGTTGTCAATATATAAATGTAAACTATTTTGTGTCCGACTACAGGGCTCTTTGAAAAACCTTGTAACATTAAAAACAAAACCAGACAAAAACCCGACCCAGCCAACCAAAAGAACACACTTAGATTGTGTACCCTGCAAGCCCATGGTTCATGTACAGCTGCTTGGAATGATGTAGTAGGTCCGGTTATTAGGGTTCAAATAATATTTTTTTTTAATTCTTCTCAAATCTTCTGTCAGCCTTCACTTGCAGTTACTTCTTTTCCTCCTCATCCTATGTTTTCCTCCAAATTAAAATAATAAACAAGTAACAGATATCCAGATAATACATAGGAAATATTTGCAATAATGCATCTTTTCTACCATAGGCCTAGAAATAAAGAGCAAATCAGATCTCTGAGATTTGTGTACTTCGGAATCTGGTAACTTGCTTCATTAATGTGTTGTTTCCAACCAAATTATTTCCTTTAAAACAATCTTTCTTCCTGCTATGTCAGAACTACTTTTTGTCCTGAGAACCATGTACCACTTTTTCCTCCTGAATATTGCTTTCAATGTCATCAAAATGCAGAATATTACGATTTAATGCTCATCACCTCACAAGTCTGGGAATAGTTCTTAGCAAAGAGGGCAGCAAGCCTGAGCCTTCCACACTGCCTTGTTCTTCAGGACTGTTGTGCTCTTCTATTACCTGTTCATTGCTCCATGTGTATTTTAAATGTTTGTAGGGTGTTTGAGTTGTTTGGTAATGTTGAGAGGCAGTGTCATTGGCAGTTCAGCATTGGAAGACACAGATGAAGTGAGAAAGCTGGAGAGTTCTTTGTCATGCCACTAGACTTCCAAAGTCTTCCGAAGCTTTATGTTGGCTCTTAGAGTGCAAGACTGACTTGCTAGTCATGCTTTCCGCATTCTGTCTGGAACTTAATTATTCCAGTAATTTGCTTAGTCAAGAAGAAAATAGTGTTATTTCTGATCAATAACACAATTGATGAGTCAGAAGTTCTTGTGTTTCTACTATAAATTAGTTTTTATTATATTTGTTTGTTTAAAAGGTGAAGATTGTTTTTTTGTCTTAATGCATGAACAGGGTAGGGGGAGAATACATGATTAAGTTAATTCTTCTGATTGACAGATCAATAAATTTAGTTTAGCTGTCTGGCTGTTGGACTTTTTTTTGAATTCCAGGCTGGTTTTGTTTCCCATTAGAACTATAGTTCCTCTTCATTTACTACTCAAGTTTGATTTATCACTTTAAAGTCCAGTGACTGAGAAAATTACTTGTACTAGAATATTTATATGTTGCTGCAAGTTTAAAATGTTCCGTTTAGCTACAGGGGCATTAGTTGCATTAAAATATTAGGATACATGCAAACAAACTAATAGTTCTGAGTGAGTTTTTCCTCTGTTGGCACTTTAACCCACCAAGACAAAGGTACTGCAATGCTACTCAGACAAGTATTCCATTTCAGAAAATAACTGAAGTGACCCAGGTAATGCTCTGTACTTTGAGATCTACACAGGAGCTTATTTTATTTCTTTGTGTAGTACCTTTAGTTAATTGAAGTTAATGAACTAGAATGACTGTTAATGTGTTGATGGAAAAACTACAGGATAACCACATGTTCTGTTTTCCTTGTGCAGCCACTGGTAGGTCCTAAATAGTTTTATTATCAAAAGTGTCACTCAAACAGCACCCTTTGACTTCCAGCTTCATTGATTAAGGGTGGCCTGCGGGAACTGTGCTCTGTAGCTCCCTGATTAGAGTTGTCATCCTCTTCTTCCAGTTTCCACTTGACTTGTACATGTACCCTTCTTGTCCCTTTCTTCTCCAACTTGTTGTGTCTCGTTCACTCAGTTTTAGTGCTGCTTCTGTTCTGTCTTTTTTTATTCATGTACTAACTCAGGAATAATTGCATTAATAGTTTTCCAAATTGCTTTGCTTCCAGCTTCTCCTCTAAATAGAGAAAAAAGCAAGATGTATTTCTTTATACTCTAGTTTAACTGACCTTGCATACATTGTTTTAGTGATCTTTTTAAACTGCTTCCTTAAATAGCTCCTCAAACCAAGTAATAACAATAATAATAATAATAATCATGCAGATGGTTTAAACATAAATCAGTGAAGCCTGCATTCTGTTATAGGTCATTACTGCTTCTCCTCAGATGTTTCCCGTAGTCCAGTGTGTTTCTGGATCCTTACTCAGACAGCTCTCTGACCTTGGATTACTGCTTAACTGACCTTTAGAATTCTCATTGGATTATTAGTTTCTCTAGTAGATAAAATATAGTGGGGCTAGGGGGGAGCAGAATGGATATGTGTATATTTATGCATGTATTGTAAGAAATGTAACCTCGGACCTCTAGGATAACCAGAATTTTTTTTGGCATATACAATAATGGACTCTTTCTACTTCTCATAATTGTGGATAGAGTCAAACATACACTGGAAATGACCTTTTAGTTCTTCCCTACTCTCTTTTTGAAGGTCAAGAGTATGTCCAGTGCTGTAGGAAAAGCCTGGATTATAAACAAAGCAATACTCAGAAATTTTGTTTTGAAGGAACCCACACCTGACTTCAGTCTAGTGTTTAGCAACAATCTTCAAATGTTTTCTACTTTAGGAAGACTCAGTTGGAAAGTCTTCGTGCTATCTGTTGCTTGTTCCATACAAATAAAAAGTTGTTTCTGCATGTTTGAAAATTGCTGTTAGTCTTCTGTATAGGCATTTACCTGGAAAGGACAGTGTTGCAATAAGGATTGTCAGAAGAGACAGAGATATATCTTTATTGCAAAAAAAAAAAAAAGGTATTAGCCTGATTATTCTCTGAGGGCTTTATTATCTTAGAAATACTGAAGAAAAATAAGAGGAACCTGAGTGTCTGGTCTACCTGAGGTTAGTGATGCTTCTGTTGCCTTCATTGGATCCAGGAGTCACCTTTGATGCCAGATTTTTGTTTAGTGTCATGAGATTTTTTTTAAACTGGAAATTTGCAGCAAACAAAATACTTGAAAGGACCATGAGAAACTGCTGACATCCAGAAAAAGTATTGTAGAAAGTTGAACACCTGACTTATTCTACTAGACAGAAGACAAAGTAATTCTGTGAGACTTGAGTAATTTTTATATTAATTGAAAGAATGATACAGAGTATTACCAGCAGCTAAACTGAATAATCTTTAGGTCCATGCTAACCCAAACATTCTGTGATTCTATAATTAAAGTAAAAATGAACCAAAAAGGAAAAAGAAAAAAGACTAGTGCAGATAAGAAAAAAAGGGCAAGAACAGCATTCATAGAGCAGTTTTTATACTGTTGAACTGTTGACACTGGGTAAATACACCATATTTACAGGCTGTTTATTTTTGAGTATGCAGCATGCCAGGAAAGCCTGGCAACCAACTGGAGACTTCTTAGAGAAATAGCAGTAGGAATAGCAGCAGTGATTAAGAATGTGTCTTTAATTGCGCTTGTGTTAAGTGGGCCTTCATGCTGACGTCTGGGAAGAGATGACACCGACTCTCTCACTTCGACTGTCTCACAGCTGACTCCAATGACATGCAGCCTTGGACAGCGGGTTCTTTCTAGCTGAGAAACACAACCAAAACAAGTTATTGCCCTTACAGTTTAGAAACTCTTAATATAGAAGAACTAACAGCTGGCTTAGTCATGTCGTGTTTATTTTAATTGCGTCTAATAATTTTTTGTTACTGCATAGTTGAGTTTTATTCAAATTCTGCCTTTTTAACAAACTAATCAAATTGTAACCCTGAAAGAAATTGTCAACAAATGTCAGAATAATTGTTGGCTGCCTGAGTTTGATGATTATTTTTCTCTATGTGTTTAACCAAACAGTACTATAGTATTAGAAGCAAGACACTGCCACCTCTTGGTTTTTTTTAATAACACTGAATTTCATCAGAAAAATTGCAGAAGAATGCCGTCTAGTGTAGGTTCTTATACTTTATTATATAACTAGGGAGAAATATTCATGTAAATCTATTCTTTTCAGCACTTAAGTGATGGAGCAAAGATGTTTTCAAATCTTCCATTTTCTCTTTTATTTTTAAGGTTGATTTCTCAGAAATTTTTAAACATTTTCTTTTAAGTACAAGTTCCCAGATTATTCTCTGCCCATAAAAAAGTAAAAACCATGTGTGTATGAAGTATATAATATCCAATTCAGGCTCTGAACCTGTATTGCAAGGTGGTATACATAAATTTCCCTCCGAAATCCTTTGAAGTTTATCTTTGCATTATTTGAGAAATTATGAATTTCCATCTGAAGTCTTATTAGTTTAATATGTCCGTAGCCCTTTTACAACTTTTCAAAAGATTGATGGTTGCAGATAACTGGGATGTTGTGAACAGGAAATGGATTGCAGACACAGCCAATTTAAAATATTTCTGTGTAAAAAGCTGTGTATTTGCAGTAGATCAAAAAATGCCTGAAATCACTGTGTCTGGGAAGACTTTTTAACGTGCTCTTTTTTCTAAATTAGGCAACACTCCTATTGTGCTTGTCCTTACTGTAACTGCTTTCCTTACTTTACTTCCACCTGTAGGGCAGTAGCCAATGAAAGGGGGTTTTGTTTGTACTGGAAATGTTATTGTGCAAGCAAAAACTTGCAGAGTGGTTAGGGGGGAAGAACTAGTGCCTGAAATGTCACTAAAGAGTCTTAATTTGTTGCAGTCAACAGTTGCTCTTAAAATTTTGCATTGGTGATCAATATCATGACTCTTCTGTCACCTTTTTTTCCATGCCCCATTTGTTGCCGTAGCAATTTTCATTAATTTGGACATTGCAGTCTGACTCTGATTGATGTACTGAGACCTGCATTTGGAAAGGCAACTAGATTTCAGCACATTCAAAAATGTGCTTGATCTCTCCTCTGTGAAGATAGAGATGCATGCTGGAGAAAGTAGTGGTTATAACTGTCTCCTTTAATAGTGGCATAAAACTTCAGGAAGATCTGGGGCATCTACTTGTTAAATTTACAGGAGCTTAACTGCACCCTTTCTCTTCCACAGCTTATACGAGGAAGCTGAGAACTGTACTGCTTTGACTTTAATATTGTTCACTAAAGGGGCTTTAGAATTAAGACTTTTTGTCTTTTCTTGCTCACCTTTCCCAGGTTCTTTCCTTTCCATCTCTCACTTTTCCCCCACTCTGTCTCCCCCACCCAGTACAATCTTTCCCTATATCCTCACTAATATTTTGTTCCTGGCAAGCTTTCTTCAGTTCATATATGAATTTGTATTTGCAAATGCAGTTCTTCATTAAGGTTTTTATCTTGTGCTAGATGGATATCAGTATTGACTAACAGCAAAGAAGAAGCATTAAATATGGCATTCCGTGGAGAGCAGAGCACAGGGGAAAACAGTTTAGAGGATCTGACAAAAGCCATTATTGATGACATACAGAGATTACCCGGAAATGAAGTCTGTTGTGATTGTGGCTCACCAGGTATCTCAATTTGTTAATGTCATCAACTTCTGTTGGGAGAAAAATAATTTCTTTAAAGAAGTGTCTGTAGACTGCAAACTAATTTTCTAAGTGATGTGTTGATCAGTCTTCAGCCTGTTTTTAAGAGAACAAATATGACTTTCATACGTTAGTTCTGTTTAATTCACTAAAATATTTGTGTTGTCTGTGCTTACTTCCAGCAGTTCAAGCCCCTCTGGAGTTTGAACTGTTCTTGTTGCACTGTTTCTAGATGCTTGTTGCACTTGAATGGAAGTTGCTTGGCATCACTGATCCTGTGCATGCTACTAAGTAGAAGTGAGTAATGCTTAGAAAATGATTGTGGAAAAATTGACCTGGCCAGGATTTTACTCTGAGGTTTTATCTTGGCATGAGACTACTGGAATTGCAGGATTAAAAATATTCAGAAGTGGAAGAAGTAGTCTTGTGCAAAGAATGAGACCCAGAGTTGGAATCCTATCAGATAATACATTCAGAATACAGAGTTACAGGTCAGTTATATGCCTCTTGGAGCTTGAGAAGAGTCAACTTTTCCTAGTACTACTGAATTGATATGGTAGTTGCCAGCTATTACAGCCTTTACCTTTAAAAAGGCACTCCAAGAGATGATGTTCATTTGGAACTGAGTAGGTAGTATGTATCTTGAAGATGCTTTCTGATGCGGAACTGATACAAATAAATACCTAGCAAAAAATACAAAGTGCAATATTATTATAAAAGGTCCTGGAATTGGTTCATTCAGTTGTTTCATCATGTAAAGCCACAGAAACTTTGTATTACAGTTTTCATTCACCTTTTAATTTATACTGAAGTTTTAAGTGTCATTCCAGCACCCTAGCCTGCTGCTTTAAAGCTCTTGACTTAATACTAAATCAGTTACTATTTAAGATCAAGGGAGAGATTGAGGACATGAATGTGTGCAAAATATGCCTGGACCTTTTTTTTTCCTTCAAAAGCTGGTCTTGCCTCTTATGTAGCACTCGTAGTATAAGATTTATTCTAATATTACATGCAGATCTCTTCCATGACAATTTTTTTCTGCTAGACTAGCTAGAATTCCTTAAATTTTCTACAATGTACTAGTATGTAATGTATTGGAAAATGCTGTATTAATCTTTGATGAAGAGAGGCTATTTAAAGGTTAAGAAGGTAAGATTAAAATTTGGGAGATTGTCAACAGTGGAATTTTGGAGATCTGTTCCTTTTAAAAACAGGAAACAAAAGTTTTACCTTTCTACAAGAAACGAATCATAAATGTATTCAAATACAGCTTTTCAGTATGGATTTATAAATCTAAATTCAGCACCTCGAGGGATACCCCTAAATCTGAAAAGCTGAATTCTGTTGGTAGCGATTTCTGGTTAAAATTACACTGCAGTTTGAAGACAAGTGTGGAATATTCTTAGTTTATTTCCATTTCTTAAAATGAGGAATCATTTCAGGCCATGCTGGCATATTCTTACCACCCCTGAAAACCTTTTCTTGGACTTCAATTAAATACTTTGTTTTTTCAATTGTACAGATCCAACATGGCTATCAACTAATTTGGGCATTTTAACCTGCATTGAGTGTTCTGGAATACACAGAGAAATGGGTGTTCACATTTCTCGAATCCAGTCATTGGAATTAGACAAATTAGGAACGTCTGAACTCTTGGTAAGTTTCTTCACTTTGGATTTTTTTTAGGCAAATATTGACCTGTGTATATGAAACATTCTGTTGTGTACTTTATGGTTAGGTTTTTTCCAAGATATGGGTTTTGTAGCATGTTATCTTCATATTTTTGTATGTATCTTACAGGAGGAGTTCTGCTGTTAAGTATTATTGATGCCTTTGACCATTTATCACTTCTCATATTAATTTCCTAAGGTGTTGCAGGTTGAATATTGACATCAGTTATGATTAGTGCGATCTGAATTTGCTTCTCATTAGGTGACCTTGGCTCTAAATTAGGGCAGTCTAAAATCTTACAGCATTTAATAAACTGAATGTAAATTTGACAAGTGACTTTGCAGCAAGTCTGAGCTTCTTTCCAAAAGGAACTTTCTGATCAGTGTACTAGCACTGTTTCAGTGTTCATGCTTCTAGTTCTTCATTCTGTTTTTATACTGGAGGAAGATTGTCTTCAAATACAAACAATTAGCTGTGACTGGTACAAGTTCTGGGATGACAGTGTTCATAGTTCAAAGTATTTTTAATTGCTTTATATCAAAATGTAATCATAGCGCTTTAATTTTGCAGTGCTTTGTGTTCCATCTTTTATTAATAGTGTGAAAAATGCACATTGATAGTCCAGTTTGGGTGTTGCTGTTGGTCCCAAAAAAAAACCCCACCCTCATATATGTATTTTTTTCCTTACTGCAGCTGGCCAAGAATGTAGGAAATACTAGTTTTAATGATATTATGGAAGGGAATCTGCCTAGTCCTTCACCTAAACCCGGTCCATCAAGTGCTATGTAAGTTTTGAATCTCTAAATTCTTAACATTTACTGTGGAATGTATATGTGATGTAAAATGTCTTAAAAAGTAACCAAGCCAGAGGAGAGCTAGGATGGCTGAAGTCTGGGGTTTTTTTTACAGCTACAGAGTTTCGTAGAAGTTCAGTCCCTTGTCATGTAGTCATATTTTAGCTACCTCAGCTTCTCAGTTTAGAAAACTTTTTTAGTTTGAGTTTCAAGAATCATTATTTTCCATCTTGAATGTTTTTGAGTTTTGTAGTATACCGTTAGGTGATAGATGCAGTTGGACTAAGTGATGCTAGCTTCGGGTCCTGTCTTGAGATGAAGATGAGCTTTTTCTTCATTTCTTTGGTGCTGAAATTGCACAGAGACCATAACAGATGTGCGTTTGTCACAGAAGACCTTTTAACCTATTACGCTGTTTTCTAGCTGACTCAATATTTTTTCTTTTTTCCTGTTTTTAGCATGCTTTTCATGCTTATCCTGTTTTTTAACATGCAGATATGTTTCCATGAGAAATCACAGTTCTGGCTTTGGTTTTTTTCTTTGGTCTTAGTCCCCAGAGTAATTTTCATATGTTAGATAACAGCAGGGTAAAATTAAATGGATACCTTATTTGAGGCTTGTTGGCAAGAAAGACATGCATTAATAATGATAAATAACAGTCCATGAGATAGTTTTTTTTTCTTCCCTTCTCAGCTCCCGAATTAGGCAAGGTGATTTTAAATTTAAGTCATTGACCCATTTTTCTGAAAATTTCTAAACCAAGCTCTATTTTCACACCCCATAGGACTGCACGTAAAGAATTTATCACTGCTAAATATGTAGATCATAAATTCTCTAGGAAGACTTGTGCGTCTGCAGCAGCTAAACTGAACGAATTACTTGAGGCTGTGAAATCCAGGGATTTACTTGCACTAATTCAAGTCTATGCAGAGGGGGTAGAGCTAATGGAGCCACTGTTAGAGCCTGGACAGGTAAGCTTATCAGGTAAACAAAGCAGACTATTTTATATAATGTGTCTTTGTAGAAGCCAGGGCTTCTACCTTTGAGGCTGAAAACAAGAGAAATAACAGATTAAAATGAGGATTGGAGTCTTCCTTTCCTTAATGTGACATCCTTATGGGGAGGGGAAGGACGACTGTGTCCATTGTCATCAACTGGTCTAAAGGAGTGTGAAACACATTAATAATATCATACTGTATTCTAGGTGCAACTATCTTATGTTGAAAAGCCTCTGTTCCACAGTGTATTTGTGAGAAAAGGCCTACAAAGAGGGATGTTGTCTTGATAACCAAGGATCACCTGATACTGCAGACAGTATTGTATCTGCTTTTAAATTAGTTGCTGGAGGAACATGTTATTTACTGTATACAAGTCTCTGTTTACTCTATGAGGATAGAGTAAATCTGATGCCTTCACAGCGTCTCATGAAGCATTTACAGAAGTATAATTTTTTTAAACCAGCAAGAGAGATTTTTTTTTTTCTTATTAGCATTCTGAATACTTGATCTTCCTTCTGAAGTTATTAACAGATTTGGATGGGTTTTTTCAGAAAAATCAGGCCAGCCTGTCCTCAAGTATCCATGCAGAAATGCTGCTGAAGAGCAATGTAACCTGGTTTTGTAGCTAATTGATGCTGTGTAACCACTTGGCTGGCAATATTTTCTCCCATTACTTTATGATCCAACTTGGAGAGATCTCAGAGAATGTTTTCAACAAGTTCTGTGAAAATAGCTAACTTGGCAAAGGACATAGCGCCTGCCTGTATCGAGTGGAGGGAATCAGCTCAATATAGTCTCATCACTTGAGATATCAGAGTGCTTATCATGGAAATACGTGACAGATTCTCTAATTACAAAGCTATATTTGTCATCCATAGCAGTTAGCACAGAATTAGCTCCTTAGCATTTCTCAGCTCAGTCAGTGACACCTAGAAAGATACAAACACCAATTAAAATGCAGTCTGCAGTTCGGACACTTATATCAGCTTTCTCTACTGTAAATTATCTGATGTTTAATAAAGTAATGACTTTAGCTCTAAATGTAACCTCCTGGAGGTTCCTGGAGTGTGTGGAAGACACTTCCTCACACAGCTGGTGAGCGAACCGACAAGGGACAGCGCCCTCCTGGACCTGCTGTTTGTGAACAGAGGACTGGTGGGGGATGTGAGGGTTGGAGGACACCTGGGACAAAGCGATCATGAGATGATAGAGTTCTTGGTGCGGGGTGAGATGAAGAAGGTGGAGGTTAGTAGAACAGTCGCGCTCAACTTTCAGAGAGCAGACTTTGGACTGTTCAGACGGCTGGTCGGAAAAGTCCCATGGGAGGCGCTCCTTGAGGGCAAAGGTGTCCATGAGGGCTGGGCGCTCTTCAAGAAGGAACTCCTAGCAGCTCAGGAGAAAGCCGTCCCCAAGTTCCGGAAAAGTACCCAGCGGGGTAAGAAACCAGCATGGTAAGAAACCAGCGTGGTTGAGTAGGGAGGTCCTAAGAGACATCAATAGGAAGAGGAGGGTCTACGACCTCTGGAGGAAGGGGCAGGCATCCTAGGTGGACTATAGGGAGGAAGCGAGAACATGCAGGGAAAAAATCAGGAGGGCTAAGGCCCAACTAGAAATGCGATTGGCCAAGTCTGTGAAAGACAACAAAAAGTCTTTCTACAAATACATCAACAGTAAAAGGAGGACTAGGGAGAATCTCCAGTCCCTAGCAGATGCAGAGGGAACAACAGTAACAGGGGATGAAGACAAGGTTGAAGCACTCAATGCCTACTTTGCCTCAGTCTTTAATAGTAAGGAAAATTTTTCCCTTTGTGCACAACCCCAGGGGTTGGAAGAGTGGTATAAGGTCCCCACAGTCCAAGAGGAGGTGGTTAGAGACTTGCTTGCCCAGCTAGATGCCCACAAGTCTATGGGGCCGGATGGAGTCCACCCAAGAGTTTTGAGGGAACTGGCGGATGTGCTGGCCAAACCCCTTTCCATCAGGCTGGCTGATGTCATGCCCATCTATAAGAAGGGGCACAGGGAGGATCCGGGGAACTACAGGCCTGTCAGCCTGACCTTGGTACCGGGGAAGGTCATGGAGCAGGTGATCTTGAGTGCGATCAAGAAGCACGTGCAAGAGAACCGGGTGATCAGGCCCATTCAACACGAGTTCATGAAAGGCAGGTCTTGCCAGAGTAATCTGATCCCCTTCTATGACCGAGTGACTAGACTCTTGGACAAGGGAAAGGCTGTGGATGTGGTTTTCCTGGACTTCAGTAAAGCCTTTGATACAGTTTCTCACAGCATTCTGCTTCAGAAACTGTCGGCCTCAGGCCGCACTGACAGGCGCACACTCTCCTGGGTGGGAAACTGGTTGAATGACCGGGCCCAGAGGGTGGTGGTAAAAGGAGTTAAATCCAGCTGGAGGCCAGTGACAAGTGGAGTTCCCCAGGGCTCAGTCCTGGGTCCAGTCCTGTTTAATGTCTTTATCAACGACCTGGATGAAGGCATTGAGTGCTCCCTTAGCAAGTTTGCAGACGACACTAAGCTGGGTGGAAATGTCGATCTGCTGGAGGGTCGGGAAGCTCTGCAAAGGGATCTGAACAGGCTGGACTGCTGGGCTGAGACCAACGGCATGAGGTTTAACAAGGCCAAATGCTGGGTCCTGCACTTGGGGCACAACAACCCTAAGCAGAGGTACAGACTAGGAGAAGCCTGGCTGGAAAGCTGCCTGGAGGAGAAGGACCTGGGGGTGTTGGTTGACAACCAACTGAACATGAGCCAGCAGTGTGCCCAGGTGGCCAAGAAGGCCAATGGCATCCTGGCTTGTATCAGGAACGGCGTGACCAGCAGGTCCAGGGAGGTTGTTCTCCCTCTGTACTTGGCACTGGTGAGACCGCACCTTGAATACTGTGTTCAGTTCTGGGCCCCTCACCACAAGAAGGATGTTAAGGCTCTGGAGCGAGTCCAGAGAAGAGCAACGAAGCTGGTGAAGGGGCTGGAGAACAGGCCTTATGAGGAGCGACTGAGAGAGCTGGGGTTGTTTAGCCTGGAGAAGAGGAGGCTGAGGGGCGACCTTATTACTCTCTACAACTACCTGAAGGGAGGTTGTGGAGAGGAGGGAGCTGGGCTCTTCTCCCAAGTGACAGGGGACAGGACAAGAGGGAATGGCCTCAAGCTCCGCCAGCGGAGGTTCAGGCTTGAAGTAAGGAAAAAATTCTTCCTGGAAATGGTCGTTAGGCATTGGAACAGTCTGCCCAGGGAGGTGGTTTACTTGCCTTCCCTTGGGGTGTTTAAGGTGATGGTGGATGAGGTGCTTAGGGGCATGGTTTAAGGATTGGTGGGAATGGTTGGACTCGACAATCCAGTAGGTCTCTTCAACCTGGTTATTCTATGATTCTATATATTTTTTAAAGAATACCCTTTATGAGCACCTCTGCTATGAAGACAAGATGAGAGAGTTGGAGTTGTTCAGCCTGGAGAAGAGAAGGCTCTGGGGAGACCTTATAGCAACCTTCCAGTACCTGAAGGGAGCCTACCAGAGAGCTGGAGAGGGACTTATAAAGACATGTAGTGATAGAATCAGGGGGAGTGTCTTTAAATTGGAACAGAGAAGATTTAATTAGGCTTTAGGAAGAAATTCTTCATGATGAGAGTGGTGAGGCACTGGAACGGGTTGCCCAGGGAAGCAGTGGATATCCCCTTCCTGGAAGTGTTCAAGGTCAGGTTGGATGGGGCCTTGAGCAGCATGGTCTGGTGGGAGGCATCCCTACCCATGGCAGAGGGGTTGGAACCAGATAATCTTTAAGGACCCTTTCAAACCAAACCATTTTATGAGTCTATGGTCAATAGGAGTTAACGAAATCTGGTTTTAGATTAATTTCTTGTGCAACTTTTAAACTGAATTAAACATCATTTATATTTTCGTTTAATTGCATTAATGCCTATGTTAAATGTATGAAAACCTAAAGTGTGAGTCAGTTTAAGCTCAACAAAGAGAAATCCTGTACATGAGGAGGAACAACTCAATACACCACTGTATACCTAGCTGGAAAGCAGCTTTGCAGAAAAAAGCCTGGGGATCCTGGTGGACACCAGGCTGAACATGAACTCGCAGTCACCCTTGTGGCACAGGCTAATGGCGCAGGCTGCCCTGGGCAAAGTATTGCCAGCAGGTCGAAGGAAGTGATCCTTCCCCTCAGCCCTGGTGAGGCCACACATGGACTACTGTGTCCAGTTCTGGGCTCCCCAGTACAAGAGAGACTTGAACATACTGAAGAGAGTCCAACAAAGGGCCACAGATTTATTTGAGTCTGGAGTACCTGTTGTATGAGGAAAGGCTGGATAAGGGAAGGCTTGAGGGGATCCTACTGAGGTATATAAATACATGAAGGGAGGGTGCAAACAAGATGGAGACAAGCTCTTTTCATTGGTGCCCAGTGACAGGACCACAGCCACTGGGCACAGACTAAAACATGGGTCGTTCCCTCTGAACATCAGGATGTATGTTTTTGTTTTTTTTGTTGTGTGGGTCACCAAGCACTGGCACCGGTTGCCTAGGGAGGTTGTGGAGTCTCCATCCTTGGAGATATTCAAAATGCCGTCCAGATACAGTCCTGGGCAACTAGCTCCACGTGTGATTCTGTAAGAGATCTAATATACGTAGGACTGTGATTTTTGTGGATTTTTTCCATGGTTTTATAGGAAATAGTGTTGTGGCTCTGCTTGGTACTCACCAAGTGTCATAAAGCAACAAGTACTGCAAGCTTGCTCAGTATTCCTTGACAGCAGCCTTTTTAGTTACTGGTAGCCAAAATGGTTAAAGGATCCTCAGGATTGTTCCCATCAGCTGGGAAAAAGGGAAGATTGGTTTTGGGAAAGCTATGATCTCACAAAGCATGATGCTGTTTCCTCTGAAGCATATGGTGTCTTTTAGAGGTCAGAAAGGCAATAACTGTTTTTCTCATAATTTCCTTGTAGTATCTTTCTGTTGAAAGACTTGTGAAAGAGTGAGTGATGTATATCTTGGCAAGTCTGATATAAGCTTTGCAGAAATAAGACACAAAAAGCTAACTTCTATTTACATCTGTTTAGGAGCCAGGTGAAACAGCACTTCATTTAGCAGTCCGGACTGCTGACCAAACCTCCCTCCATCTGGTTGACTTCCTTGTACAAAACTGGTATGGATTGCTCACTTTTCATTAAATTGTGCATAAAAAATGTAGATTTTCACTATCCTTGAAGTGCTTTGGACAGCGTTTGCTCATCACTTAGAATCGTTCTCCATAGATATGTTTCTAAAGAGCATAATTTAATACCTTTGAGTTGACCCCTGTGCTGCTAATGAGCAGAGAGAGGGAAGGAAGCATAGATTAAAAACATGGAAAGTAATTATATAAAAAGAGGACGAAAGGAAAACCTACATAGAGTAAAAGAGAGCATTGATTTAGAACACATGAGAGTATGAAACAATGCAAATGAAATAGTTCAGGTAAAGGAGGGATGAAAAGTAAACATTACAAATGCAGGATGCGCAAATAAATTGTAAACATAGAAAAGGATCTTTCTCAGAAAATTATGAATAGAAGCTAGATTGACTTTATAAAAAATGCTCTGATTGTTAATAAACTGTATTAAAGCTATTGAGAGCATAATCTTCCTAATTAGTTATTTTCAATGTCTAATTCATTGGCAGAGCTATTCTTTGCTGTCAGGAGATGTCTTCATAGAAGTGAAAAACCTTAATGGAAATATGTTCTTCAAAATAATCTGATGGTGTAGTGGTGCAACATGTTTTTAATACATTTCATAATATAGGTAATGATTAAAATGAGATTAGTTCCAGTCCCCTTCTACAGTATGTTATTAAGATAAAGAAGCAGCCATCACTTGCTGTGTCAGTTCGTAGTTTTTGCAGGACAGTGAGAGAGGAGGGTTGGAGAAACACAGAAGACTAGTCACAACTTGCTTGAGCTGGCAGTGGGAAAGCTTGAGGATTTTTTAAACAGTTTTTTAATTTCATCAGCAGAGCAAGTCACATCGGCTGCTGAAGTACACTCAGTGAACGCTTTTTTTGTTGTTATTGTTTCTTTCCTTCCCCTCTCCAATAGTTTGTGTAGCATTGCATATATGCAGTGTTAGGAAGTTTAGTATTCTGGTAAGGGCATACGCTTGATATCCATGTTCCTAACACAATCTCCTGGGCTACGTGGACCAGCTGTGTAACCTACACTTTGACTTTATTCTACCACTACTCCTGCCTGTTAAATGCATGGCTGACCATTGTAGGAGTGTTATTAAAGTAGAAAGAAGAGATATGTTACTAATATTTGCAATCTATTTGAGATCAAAAATTGAAAAATGTCGTAAGCCCGAATTATTATTTTCAGCGTTTTTAAAGGATTTTTTATTTTGGGTTATTATTTAAAAAGCTTGTGTGTAGTTATGAAGCTTCACAGTTTCTTCAGACAACTCTCTCTTACATTTTTCTCTCAGCTGTCTGTATTTTTGTCTCAATCTCAAATTTAAGAGCATCTTTACAACCACATGGGCTCTGAACTTAACTGTTCAATATGGGTAAGAATGGGTGGAAGAAAAGCTATCTCGTGAGCTTTTAATTTTTATAAATGCATTATTTTGATCCCAATATGTCAGCAAAATTTGTTTTGAGAAACCCTGTTTTAGAATTTAAAAAGTACAGTGTTAAAAAGCTCTGTGAACCCCTTTGCACAGCTTGTCCTTCCCTAACTCAATGTGTATCCCTATATTGCTTATATAGGGATACACATCCCTATATTGCTTATATGCTTATATGCTCTTGTGCATTCTCACAGCCGCCCTCTTCATAGTTCCCTGGATGCCTGGAACTTATTATCCTATACTAACCATATCAAAATGCTTTTTCAGATATTGTTTAGTGGGCCAATTTAGCGTGTTTGAAAAAAAAATTCCAGTAAAGTGGCATGTGGAAAACAGCTGGCGTGACCTTGGATTAGATTCAAATATTTGAGTTTCTGTGTCTGCATCTGTAGAGACACAGTCGTTTTCAGTCACAGCTCAGGAATATCCAGTATGTTTGGAACTATTCTTAATAGTCTTTGTAAGTAACCTTTGGGTTTAAAATACTTCTTTTTCCTGTACTTCGTATTTGTCCAGTAAAGTATTTATGCGTTTATTATTTATAGCGATGCCAGGTCTGAAATGACTAGCGCGGCATACTATACATTTCTTTTTGATTGTTTTTTATTTTCTGTTTAGTGGAAACCTGGATAAGCAAACAGCGTTGGGTAATACAGTTCTACACTACTGCAGTATGTATAATAAGCCTGAGTGTTTGAAATTGGTTTTGAGGGGGAAGCCAACTATTGATTTAGGTAAGTCCATTATTTAAAACTAGGAAATAAAGGTTTCCCGAAACTTTTTTCTATTATCTTAGCCATTCTATATATGTTCCACTGTGCTAAGTGAATTCTCAAAAGGAAAAGTGTTAGAAATATGAAGCCTTTACCACTGACAAGCCTTGAGGAAGCATTCTGTTACAAAATGGAATTCAAGTTCTTAGAAAATGATACCGACAAAAAAAATCTAATACAAATACTAATGGTAAACCCTAATTTTATTTTTTGGCACTTTATAAATGACCTAGAATTTCAATTTGATGTTTATATTGCAAAATTCGTCTAGTACATCTGTGTTTTAACACTTCAAATGGCTGCTCACACTAATTCCACTCTAGATGTCTGTGGGCTTTCCGTACACAACAGTTAATTCTTCTGTTAAGATTAATGTCAATTGGCACTATGGCTTCACCCAGTGTGCCCTGGCCACCACTGCAGCTGATTAAGGAAAGGATTAGCTTTCTCAGCTGCCTTTCTTCTGTTTGCCTTCTACATCTGTGAGGCAAGTATAATGCTTGCTGTGCCTAAATCAGTCCATTCTCCACCATGGCTTTGCAAAAGTTTAATTAAAAATAGAATCTGTGTAAACTGCTCACTTAGGATAGTCTCTTGTTTGCTAGATACTTTCCTTTGTCTGCTATATTTTGAGAGTTAGTAATATATTCCTTGAGTACAGTTTGTTGGGCTCAGGAGCTAAGTATCACCAACATGTCTATAATGAATATTTGCATTCTGACAATTCTTGGTACAGGAGGGAAGCTGAACAGTTGGTGCAAACTGAAGAGTATGAACTTCTATTTCTCCTTTCTTCCTCATGGCCATCATTTTTCTCTACTGCTTAGTAAAAAAATGTTGCATAAACTTTAAGTTCGTAGCTCAGTGGCAGAAGTCATTGGTTTCCTTGGCCATTTTTACACATCCTGAGAATATGTTCTAGCATTATGATAAGCTGAAGAATTTGATGTGACTTTTTTATCAGATATGTCCCTAATTAAGAAAATGGGAAAGTTATCTGAACAAGCTTAAGTGCGTTTATTGGTCCTTCCATCAGACTCTTTCCTAAGTAGAGAGGTAGATGCCAGAAGAGTGTTCTTACCTTTCTGGGTAAGGAGCTCTCATTTTTCTAGAGACATTACTTCTTTAAAATTCATAGGCCTTTCTACATGACTGGTTTGTATTTTCTAAAATTCGTGACTGGTATTCTGTATGTAATATTACACAGACATGTTTGCTGATGAGAACTCAGTTTGACTGTTTTCAGTTCCCAGTCACAGAAATGCTGGATATGATGTAGAGCATGCTCTGTTCCAGCTCCGTGGCATTTACAGCAATACTGTAAGAATAAATTTTCCCTAAGATTTGTCTACATAAGATTGGGAGGTGGGGGTTGTTTTTGTTTCTTCAGAGAATCTTCTAGAGTGCTCAGATAGCACCTTCTTTCTGATCAGGTATTATTTTAAAATGTAAGCTATTTTGTAACCTTTGTAGAGGCAAAATAGTTAGAAAGTTTTAAAATTATTCTCGTTCAAATGTCATCTTATAACAGGACTTCTGACCAAATTCAGGCTTCAAACCACTACATATTAATTAAAGTAAAACATGCTAGCATCATGCCGTTTGGTTGGGATTTTTTTTAATCTTATATAGTTTTCCTTTTTGAACTATCTTACCCTGTCTGCATGCTTTTCCTGCTTATTCATGTAAGAATTTTACTGCCAAAGGACTTGAGTGGAGACTGAAGTCACTGAATTTCTTTATATTCTCTGCTAGGATGGTTAGGAGGGATTTGGGAACTGTCCCAGCAGATGCTACTGTTCAGAAAGAACCTGATGATACATGAAATGCATGAGCACTTAGAGTGGAATCTTAAAGAGCTGCAGCTGCTATAGAGTAAATAGATGTTTTTGATCACTTTTAGAAGTTACACTACTAAAATAGTCAAATTTAATGAATGGATTCTTTAGAGATCTCGGAGAATCACTGTCTTTTTATTTATTTTTCTTTTTGTAGTAAATCAGGCTGGAGAGACAGCTCTGGACACAGCAAAAAGAGTGAAAGCTATCCAGTGTGAGGAACTGGTAAGAACTGGGAAGGGGATGGGAAGCAGGGGGAGATGTTTACTTCTTTAAACATGTGATCTACTTGAAATGTCATTACCGCTGCATTTCAAACTTGGTATTGCTGCCAGCTCACTGTCTGCCATCTGAAGGCCCTACCGTAGATGAATATTTTCTATCTTCAAAACACACCAGTCTTTTTCTTAGTAACAGCTTAAGTAAAAGATCTGACTTCAATTGGAATTATTTAGTTATTTTGTCCAGTGTATTTGAAGACCTTAAATGCTGGAGAGTCAGGTATTTGAATTAATGCAACAATCTAGGACATTTAGGCTTTATCACCCTGAAAGTTCTTAGAGATATTTCTATCAGGATTACAAAACAACCCCTGAAATATTGGACCTGTCAAGACATTTTAGGTCTGGGTCTTTGTTTATTTTTTCCTGGTTTGGCTGGAAAAGAATTTATTTAATAGGACAGATGCAGAGATGGTGAAAAAGCCTTTTTACATGAAGAACTGAAACAACTTGAAATTAAACCTCCTCAAAGAAGAAAGAAGCACAAGTGTAATGTCTGGAAGTTAGGGTATCAGAAAATGTAAAACACCAGCATTTATGCTACTTTGCCCTCTGCTAAACATGATCAGAGCAAAAACTTCCTGAAATTTTGGAAATGCATGAGTGAGGTTAACAAGTGCCACTCAGAGTTGTTGGAGTTCAAGAGATAAAGGTGTTAAAGGGTTTTCCCAGGTACCATTGTGAAACTGTTAGCCAGGAAGAAGGATTCTATGTGAAACCAACAAGACTTGTTTGTTCTTAGCCCTCATAGGTACCTCTTACCAGTATGAAAGTAGGCAAGTGAATCCAAGTACTATTGCAGGAAATAAGTCTTAATTAGTGAGGTGGTTCCACATTGAAGACAAACCGGGAAGAATTTACAAAACAGTTGTCACTTGCTCCTTAATTTTATTTCTCAGAACTTTTTTGCCTCATTTTGATGATCCAAGGAGGATATCTACTTTCTCTCTGCAGCTGGTAATTTTAATACCTTTCCTTTGACAACTGAAACTTCTTGTCATGTATTAATTAATTACTGCATAATCAAGAAAGCTTGTCCTTAGTAAATCAAAATAATTTTACATATTTCTGGGATACAAGTCAACATTTTGCTGTGGTTGATAAGGTGGTACTTTTGCTGACTTCTCAGTTACTTTCATGACTATAGTGTAAGTACTGTTTCCAGTGGTTTCAGTATTCTGTTAGCTGAAAAATACATCAGTCGTAAACCACAAAATTGGTATTAATTGTTCTTTTCGTTGCAGTATATATTTAATAAAGTAAAATCTACCATTAATTCTGACCAACTGATTGTGTTGTAGAACAAATTAAAAAAAAGTGGATGTTATCAGTGAGCTAATCTAGCAGTTAATCATTTCAATTGTTGTAAATGAAATTCTGCTAATACCTCACCAATTGTTTCAATTAACTGTAATAGAACATTTCTATCTTTTCTCTTCTTTTTTCATTTTGGAAGAGGAAGATTATTTCTGCTTTTATTTCAGGGGTGGCAATGAAATATAGTTAAAGGTTCAAAAGAAAGATGAGTGAGCAATAAAAAAAGCACAAAATAAATAACTAAATGTTTGCAGTGTGGTAGATATATGAAACGAATTTCTATTGCATATCTGGAGTATTAATTGTGTAAAAATTCAATTGAAATTCAATTCCAGCTCAAGTAGGTTCACTAATATTGTGTAACAGATTGAAAATTCTTTATTTCTTCCAAATTTTATTTCAGGGAGATGGTTAAAGCCTCTCCTGAATCAACTAATACTAAGTAGACTACATTTCAAAGGGGGTGAAGAAATAAATGATGGAAAATGTAAGCACTGAAAAGGAGAATTTTATCTCCTCTGAATAACCATGAAACCACTATTTTCTTTTTTGCTGATCATTGAAGTGGTAAATTTTTAAAGAGTGCAAATGCATATTTGGGCTGGCAAAGTAGAGGAATTTTGTGCATAAGAAATGTTGGCTTCATGCAGTGAGAGGGAGGGGAATATATAAGTAAAGAATATATATCTTTTATTTCAATTCTAATGTGGGGATTGTGACTTTGGAGGGGTAATAGTTGTACGTATTACAATTTATAAAGAGTTTTTGCCTTTCCTTTTTGGAAAGGAGAGCTCCAGATACATTCTGCTTTTTTGCATGTACCTCCTTTTCAGGTCATCTTTTCAAATGCTTGTCAGACATGGCAACTTCTGCCCATATAAGAAAGTCTTCCCTTTTTGCCTTTTAGCTATTTTTCTATACCACAAATAAATCAGAGATGCTTGTGTGATTACCCTGAAATTGTTTCTTTTTAATGTCTGGAATAGCTTTAAACCTGCAAATATTTCAGTTTATTGTTTTCTGTTACAAAACTAATTTTGTTGACACCAAAGGAACAGAAAGTATTTTAAGGAGAATTGTTATTTCTTTCAGCTTTCTCAAGCCAAGGCAGGAAAGCTAAATCCACATGTCCATGTAGAGTATGAATGGAATCTTAGACAGGAAGAAATTGATGAAAGTGATGATGACTTAGATGATAAGGTAAGCATGAATTATTGATACGGCATTGCACAAAACCAGTCAATTTCTGTTCCATGGAAATAAATGGAAATTAGAGACCCACTTTAACTCTTTTTCCTTACACATTTTTTGGGGGGTAGAAAACTAGTTTTGGGGCTTTTATTAAAGACTACCAGAGTGCTTTTTGAATACACTTTGTCAGCCTAGTTATTAGGCACTTGAGTTTCAGAAGTTTGACGTGCAATACAATGTAAATCAATAAATGTAGATTACTTTGTCATTTTATGCCCTTCTGAATTCTAGGCTGTTCATTTTTAACTAGAGGAAATCCTAAGCTTACATACTTATTTTTTCCATAAATTAATTAAAAACGCAGTTGTTGAATGAATTAACTCTGTTTTTCAAACACTATGCTTTGCACTTTATTCTTGATTAAAAAAGAGGTAATCGAAAGATAAAACTTGAGGGCATAGGATAATTGCCATCCTAGAACATGTGAAAACTTAGCTTCAGTGTCCTACTTTAGCAAGTCAGTTAATTACTTTGTGCTCCTCTTCTGTAGTAAATGGGAATACACCTCTCCTATTTAATATGGATGCTGTAGAAAGAAATGTGGTCAACTTTTCTTTTTCTGTGACACTAGGGAATGAAAAATTCAGAAACCCAAATAATTTGTGTCCTCAAGGACAGTGGAGAACAAAATTATTATCTGTGCAAGGAGCCTCAGGAGGATGACTAATGCTGTCTTGGAGTTAATAGCTTGCCTGAACCAGAGCTGCAGTGAAACAGATATTGCTCCATATGCAGCTATTAATATACAGCAGTCGAAAATTGCTGTGTAAAATTTCTTCAAAGAGCAATTCTGTACACTTAGAAGAGCCATAGACCAGCACATATTGTTAGTTCTGTCAGCAAATAAATCTGATGTGTCAGAAGTGGTTATTTTATGTTTAATGTGTATCGACATACTTGATCTTCAAGAATAACTATGTGGTCCAAGTAAAAAACTATTTGAACTGAGAATTACTCTTATATTCTAAATGCTTTACTAGGATTTTATTAATATATTATTTAGTGCATGGTGTATCTGCTGCTTTAAGAATAAGTCTAGCTTTGTGTACATGATGATCTGTTGATGCTACAATCTTTACTTTTCAGTTACAGGAGAGAATCTTGCGGGTTGAATTTTTGACAAAGGGAGGAATACGGGCTTATTGTCCAAAAAGAAAGAAATTATGCTCATGTTCCCTAGCATATGTTCTGTTATATTCTTTCTTAAACATATTAACTAGATTTATTTTTTAGACAGCTGTAAAATAATTTTTTTTCTATTCACAGCCTAGTCCTATAAAAAAAGAAAGATCTCCAAGGCCCCAAAGTTTTTGTCACTCTTCGAGCATTTCTCCCCAAGACAAATTGACTCATCCTGCATTTAGCACTCCTAGAGACAAGCAGAGACTCTCTTATGGAGCGTTTAGCAATCAGATTTTTGCTTCTACAAGCACAGATTCACCCACCTCTCCAACTGCAGATGCTCCTCCTCTTCCTCCTAGAAATGCTGGCAAAGGTAAATCTGTCTTCAAACTGCGCTTACAAGCAGGAATTTTTCCACAGTTGTCCTTTCTTTAACCAAATGCATTAAAGGTTTTCAAGAGGTAGTGTGTTTTTCTTATTACATTGATTCAGTGATATGGTACAATGTGTTCAGAGCTTTGGAAAAAAGAAAATAAAAGGGATGGTTCACTTTGTGATGGACTTATTCATAAAAAATGAAATTATACTATACTAATGGCTCATTTTATGCAGAAGTTCTCTTCACATTTTAGAGAAGCATTTTTAAGCATTTGCAGTCACAAAAATACAAGTGGTTTAGGAAAAGGCTGTGCAGTGGTGTACAGTGATGTGCTGTGTAGTGTCTGCTGGAGAGGGTGAAGAAACAAAGCTTTGAAGGAGAGGAGGTGCAAGAAGTCTTCATCTCTCGCTGAAGTCTGTAATACCAGAATGACCTGTGCAGTGCTAAGCAGGTTGGTATTGGACATCCTTCCTCTCGATGCATTAGCACTCTCCTCTTCCTTTTAGAGTGTTACAGGGATGTAAGGAAAGGCAGAGAAAATACCAAGCCCATAGACAGATAGTTAATGAGACATTTATGCACTGAAGATCTAAACCATCACCCATTCTTCCCTGAGTGAAACAGGCATTTTACTTTTGTAGAATTATCAGTAAAGGTTTGTGCTATAGTTCAATCAGTTTTGCAGCCTACCTTTAGCTGAAATTAATGAGATGTGCTTTCATCTTAGTAATAGTAGTGACATTCTTGGTAGTGCTTGAAAGGGAGTAGAACTTATTTCTGTGTGAGACTTGGTCTCTTAGTGAGGTGTAGTGGATAGTGATTCTTTGACTTAGATACCTATAAACTTCAAGATTAGAGGACATCTCTACGGAACAAAGCATTTTACTTTGCAGTAATTTGTGCAAATGTACTTTTTAGGACAAAAAAAAGCCTTCATATATATATATTTTTTTACTTATTTAATTTAGAAGTAGTCAAATTGTGTTTTTTCAGTAGACTTGCTTTAGTTGTGGTGAAAGCTACAGTGTAGTTTCAGGCTTCAGCAGTTACGCTGATGAATGCTTTCTTTTGTTAGTGCTGCTGTGACTTCATATTTCGTTTCCACAACTGGTACTTAGCTTTGTTTTCAAAAATAATGAAGAATTACTCTCACTAAAATGTGAAAAAGGACAGAACAGTGTTGGCATCAGATACCTGCTTTTATACGTGGTTCAGATGCTGAGGTGAAGAACTACTGTTCCACCATCAGTCTTTGTCATATACTGGCAACTTTTGAATTAATCCCTTGGCTCTCTTTTTTTAAACAAGTTTGTTTTCCATTAAACCGTAGAGATTTTGCCCAGGGTATGCATTTTCATAATCTGAGTTTCTTTATATTATTTTTATTGTTGGTGTGGTTTAACCCCAGCTGGCAGCTCAGCCACTCACTCGCTCCCCCCTGCTGGGATGGGGGAGAGAATTGGAAGGTTAAAAGTCAGAACACTTGTGTATTGAAATAAGGACAGTTTAATAGGTAAAGCGACAGCCAGGTGCACAAGCAATGCAGAACAAAGAATTCAATCACTAACTCCACAAGCCTGTGTTCAGCCATCTCCAGGAACGCAGGGTTCTGTCATGCATAGCAGTTACTTAGGAAGACAAATGCCAAAATAATGTCCCCTCCTTCCTTCTTCCCCCAGTTTTATGTTGAGCATGATGTGATATGGTGTGGAATATCCCTTTGGTCAGTTGAGGTCAGCTATTCCACCTGTGTTCCCTCCCAATTCCTTGTGCATCCCAAGCCTGCTTGCTGTTGGGAGTGGAAAACACCTTGACTTTGTGTATGCACTGTGTAACTAAAACATCAACACTGTTATGGACGCTGTTTTCAGCACAAATCACAAGCCTAGCCCTATACTACCTGCTATGAGGAAAATTGACTTTTATTCCAGCCAGAACCAGCAAAACTGGGGACTCATTCGTATCTTTGTGACTTTACTATGTTGGCATTGCAGGTTTCAAGTTTTTCTCTTCTCTTCTCTCCCTCACGTTTTAACATGCTGTGTCTAACAGTCTGCTACCGATTATCCATTGTCAGACATAGTATGCTGGCTTAGATGCTCCTTCAGTCTGACCTAGGATAACTTTTTTGATGTAAAGTTGCAAGACTTGGAAACTAATCATGAATTCTATTTCTGTAAGATGATTAAGGAGCTTGTGTCTTGTATCTGTCTGTACATTGCTTAGTGTTTTGCCATCTTTCAGTGGACTACAGTGAACGTTATTTCTTTGTCATTATATAGTGTGGCTCTCATCTCCAGAAAGGGGAATATTTATGTTCATATTCCATTTTAAGTATGTGTTCAAGTTTCAGAAATGTTAGACACTTTACTTGGCATTCCTGGAAGCTGTTTCCTAGATGAATGAATCAACACAACAGCAGAGCTACTTGGAAGGAAATTACATGTTGAATTCTCTTGTGTTTTCATGTGAAGTATTACACAAAAGAAATTCTTATTTATATTGCAACAAAATAATATGATACTATCAGTAAAACAGAGAACCAATGCCTCCCAGTGGTAGTAGTTACATTAACTGCTTCTTCAGGGTGGAAAATGCCAGATTCACAGTGTAAGTTTGAGAGAGAGGTTGAATGAAACTACTGTTAGGTTGAAGTTACTAGATTTCTGTGCTTCAAAGATGCCAAAATCTTACATTATGTGGGTCATACTGATTTCTGTTCAATATATAAATAATTTAATCAGTTTCAGAAGTATCCCTTAAGTACAGGTCCGTGCTGTCTGTGCTACAGGACTAGGAAAGACGGGAACAAATTGGCAAACGCACAGAATATTCATTGGTCTGGGAAAGTCGCTCTAGAAGCATCATTGCAGATGCACTTACTTATACATTTTTATACAGTGTGCTACTCCTTGTTGTCTTCCTAAGCTCTTGCTCCCAAACAGATTGTTTGAAAGGAAAAGTAGTCTCTAAACTTCCATAAGACACTGGTGACGCATCTTAATTTTAAAACAGTCTGAGATAGTTTTGCCTTGCAGGGGAAAAAAGAACCCTTTAGAATTTATCTGATCTTTTGATATGGTCTACTACTACTAATCACCCTATGTAAAAGTTTACTGTGTAAGCTTGCTTATCAACTGTATTTTTGTTAGAAAATTTTGTTTTAATACCTACCGTCTTGATTTAAGATTCTATGAAAACCTAATATTATATTTTGCTCTAAGTTCCTGAAATAACAAAAGTAAGAAGAGCATTGAATCTGTAATTAAATTTAAGTTTACCTTCTGTCCCCAAATGTGATCTGTTCTTTATCCCTTCTGTGCTGTGTGGCCGCGGCAGGTACCATGGGACCCTGCTAGAGTATGGAGACTGTCTATAGCGAGTGGATAGCTGGTGGGATCTGTATTTCAGAAGGAAGCAGAGGATTATAAAGTTTCATGGTTTTCGTCCTTTGGGGCATGCAGATAAAACTTTTCCGAAACATGCTGTATATTTAAACAAACCCACCTCCCTTCAGCCCTTTGTAAGCTGGTTTCGTTCACCAATGAAGTTCCTTAGTAGCAAGTTTCTGTGGTGTTTGCCGAGATGCCACCGCAAACTGCAGGCCATCAGATGTGAGCTTTGTGCTGGGGAGAGAAGGTAAGTTTAAATCAAGTAACCTAATGCACACAACCATTGCCCATGGTTTGCAGTGGATGTGGTGTCTAACAGTTAGTTTGATTCATCATTAAAATTGTGTAGCTGCAGTTGTTGTGTATATGGAGATCTTTAAGTTTCTCCGTACATCATTACAATATAAGTCCAGGTTTTTTTCCAAGTTGCTACCTTTTCAATATATTCTTAAAAAATGTGGCAGCATAAGCATATTCCACACTATACCAGCTGATTTGGGTATGCATCTTACCTTCCTCTACTCTGCTACAGATTTAGTTGATCCTAATAGAATGAAATGTACAGAATGAGTCCAGTAGCTGCCTAAGTCTTTTCTAGTAGTTTATCTAAGCTCATCCAGGTTCAATTTACTGATATTGACAGTCAAGTCTTTATTCTGTAATGTCTGAAAATTATCTTTTTTCATTAGTTCTTTCCAGCCGACACCTGCATTATGGCTCCAGACATCTAGCAGGTCTGCTTTTATTTTACAAAAAGATTTTTAAAAGAATTAATAAAATCAACATTTAAATAGTTGAATCACTCAGCGCAGCAGCTAAATAAACATTTGCACAACCTTAATTCAAAGTCCATGTTGAGGGCAATGTTGCCGACTCTTTTTGTAGAAGTGTTAGGCAATCTAAGCTAGGTTTTTTTAATTTTAGCAGAAAGCTAATTTATTTTTAATAGTTCTGCCTATTTCTCTCATATGGGATGAGCTGGGAAGTTAGGAATCAATTTTCACAGCTGTAATATTAGGTACATAAACCCAGAAGGCACTTCCTTTGTGGTTCCAGTCCACTGCTGCTGCAGACATCATATCATGTAATCTGCTTCTTCACTTGATCAAACTCAATTTCTAAACAAATTAGGTAATTTGCATTTACTAGCAACTTCTAGAAGTTGTCTGACTACATTGCTTGTGGGATTAGAAATCTTCTCAAGTCCACTAATGTGCAAATGTGACTTTAATTATGGTCTTATTTTCAGTACTGGAGAGAGATGATCTGAAGTAAGACAAATTGAAGAAGGCTTCTACAATATCTTTGCAAAAATGTCACTCATAAGAGCATTAAAAATATGCATGACAGCACTTGTTAATGAAAATACTGTTTTAATATAAACTTACTTTCCTTTGCAGTACCCATTCTGCCATTAACTGGAATACTGGTTCTTCCATATCTCTCATTAAGTGGTAAAATATAAATACAAAATGTGAGGTTTTCACGCTCTAAACCCACCATTTCTTGAGTGGATGGTAACAGCTTTGCATGGTTTCACAAGTACACAAATTAATAGATACTATACTAACCACACAAAAGCTGAAGAGTAATGCACTACTAATTGCAGGTCTTTTCCAGTTGTTTACCTTAGTACAATAAATCTGAGATTTGGTCTATTTGCTCATGGAAGCATGATTCCTATAATAAAAAAAAGTGGTAAAATATGACAACCACTTTTCTGAAAGCAACTGCTCCCCAGCTAACTAGAGAAAAGAAGCAAAATTTAAAAAATTCTAGGTCAAGTTTATTTATTTTTTTTACTTTTGCGAGCAAAATAAATTACATGAAACATTAACTTCTTAACTATGTGGTAAATCATCATTAAGATGACTGTGGAAAAGAAATAATTGGCTCACTTGCTGCCTTGTTAGAACCACAAAATATCTTTGATCTAGAAAAATAACTGCACTGATTATTACTTAGAAATGCCTGGCTAGTCTTGCATAGTTAAAAATGCCATGTAAGAATTCCTTTGAGATTTTGTGTGTATATATCTATATGTAATATGAAGTATTTTATAGTAATTTTACCAACCCTTTGTACATCATCAAATGTTTGTATGTAGGTTTCAGAATGTTTCCTTCCTTTGCTTTATTCAAAACATTATGTGTCTTTATGCCTCTTTCTGAAAAGATGTTTTGAAGTCTTCCTTTATTTTCTATTTATTCAAAAGTAATTTTGTGTTTCAGCCATCTAATCATTAGCATATGAGTTCTAAATTCATATTTATTCCTCCCATGAAATTAATATAGGAGCAAATGCTAGGAGTTGGAAAAGTTGCACTGGTTTTAATACCTTAACACGTTTTCCCTGTAACTGCTGTATGCCATTGTGAAATTTAGAAAGCTATGAAGCAATGAGGTTTTTTGACTCTCTTCTGTGATGTCTGGAGATAGACTACTAGTGTGAAATATAAAATATATCCATATCACCACATTTAAAGACTTCTTAGTCCTACTGAACTCTATTTTTTTTAGAGAAGAAGTCTTCATTTTATTGGCAATAAAAGTACGAATTTTATGTAATGTCTGAAGTTATATTTTTGCAATCAGCCCTATTGAAATAGTTCTATTTCAATGCATTTCCTCCAGTTTTTTCCTTTCAGCCCAGTTTGAGTTACCTGGTGTCTGTGGTGGGGCTGGAGATGGTGTTTGCATTGGGTGGGAAGGCTGGAGCAGTACAGCAGCAGGGCAGCAGGTGGTGGTAGCAGAGAAGCCCTGCGCTGTGGCTGTTTCCACTTGCAGGCATTTTGGAAGTGGCGAACTCCTAGAGATGTCAGGAGAAAAGAAGAATGCTGTACTGACATACAGTGTATCTTTGCTTCTTGCTTTACAAATAATATTACTGTTAACACTGAATATGGAGTTTTCCTTTCCACCTCACCACTCCTAGATATACTATGAGTTACCTACAGTTTATAGAACAACATTTGTGTATTTATTTAAGCAAACTAAAGAATTTATAACTTGCAGACCTAATAATTTGCAGTCTAAGAGATTGTCAGTCAAAACCTAGCAAGAGAAGTCTTTTATTTTTGCTGGCAGGAACACTTTAATGCATGGCTTAAATTAGCGTGCTCTCTTAAGCTTGAGGAAGAAATTAAAATGAGCAAGGATACAAAATGGAGAACAATTTTATTAATCTGCACTAGTATTTGACTGGTTTTCAATTAATAGTTTTGTGAACTTGTAAGTAAATGGAGATGAGCAATCACAAAATGCATAATTTTATTTATGAGAGGAAGCAATTAATGGAAAGCCAAGCATGAAATACCTGTTGGGATTGTGGTTGAAAGATCCTCCTGAGCAGTAAAATACCTTCCAGGCTTGAACTAGGAAGAGAATGGATTGAATCATCAGCTTCTTATGGACAGTTTTATTAATCTTGTCTTTGGGGTTAAGGAGGAATGAGGTCACCCGCTGAAAATACCGGCAAAAGTACACTTGCTTATAGGATAATCAAAGTTAATTTTTTCAGTATTTAATATTTTGCCTAAAGAATTATAGCAAAGATTTTTCTTCACTTGTTTTAATATTTGTATGATATATAGTAATTTAGGAAGGAAGACAGATTTGGGTAACGTTCAGTCTACCTATAGGGACTGGTGATAAATATTTTAACAAGGCAGCTAGAGTTCTGTGTGCAAGTTATGGTATAAAAAGAAGATTTTATTGCAGATACTGTTTAAGGAAGTTAGGGTTTAAAAACGAGGCAAATAGGTTCTATAGGGCTACAAAACATGTGACACTAGACTTGAAATTTCAAGAATTATTAAACTTTTGTTTTAAAAATGTTGGTTTCCTGCATTTATCAAGTCTGTGATGGCAAAGCTCTCTTAAATGCAAAATACAAACCCCAACAACAAACCCCTTGAAGCAATTCGGTCCTAATGTAGAACTAATTTAGATAAGTGTCACAAGTCATTTCTTTTGGTGGTACTGGCAGCTGACTTGAGCAGTTGTCCCCTCACTGCATGTCTGCACCCATCACCGCCTGCTTCCTTAAGCTTCTTATTAAAGACATTTTTGAAGGTGAATGGTGAGGTTGATTAGGGAAAACTCTTGTCTTCCCTGTGGGCTATTTTGTCTCTTAATCTGTATCGTTCCCATATCCTGTAAAACGTGCATGGTGTCAAGTAATGCTTGTGCCAACATTGATATGGGGAAATAAAGGGTTTAAGGGTAGGAGTGACTGTGGGAGCTCTTATAAGCAATGGCACCATTAAATTTCTAATCTCAGCCTCAGAAAAGGCTTTTCTGATACTCATTTTATACTCACTGTGTACAACAATCTGCATTGCTCTAAAAATGCATATTCTGAAGTGCTTAAGCCACGGGGCGACGAAAAGGAAAGGAAAATAACTACAGAAAAGCTTACCATCCTGTTTTCAAAATTACCTCCCACAAGTTTATTAACAAAATTTGTATGGGATGCTCTGGAAGGGGAAAAAAATCCCTAAATAATAGAACACCTAGAAAGCTATTTTATTCTGGCATAAATTAATAATAATTTTAATCCATGTGCTAAATATTACTTAGAGTTTAAGATTTCATGACTTTGTTTTTTGTTAAACAGTGCCTAAAATTAAAAATCCTGGAGTGATTAATCCTGTATTTTTTAAACATAAGTACATGTGTCATTCTATTGTCAAATTTACTTCTATTCCCACAGCTGAGATGGTTACCAATGTGGTGAACGTGTCATTTGATCTAAATGGTGTTTTGGCATGGCTTGTCTTTTTATTTTAGTCTTTTGCTACACTCGCTGTGGGTCTGACTGTGACTTTTTCAGTGCTGCTTTGACGTTTATGCACATGTATTTGTAAGAAGATTGTTTGTTATTTTGCAGGCCCACCTTCAACCCTCCCTCTAAGCACTCAAACCTCTAGTGGCAGCTCCACTCTTTCCAAGAAGAGACCACCTCCCCCACCCCCAGGACACAAAAGAACCCTCTCTGACCCACCAAGCCCACTACCTCATGGACCCCAGAATAAGGGCCCAATTCCTTGGGGTGAGTTTTGAAACACAAAACAAAAGGGCAAGGGAAATCCTTTATGATGGATGATATATGATATTTCGTTTCTCTTTACCTGGTGCTTGCTTTCCAATGACTGCAGCTTGATGTAACGTCAGCTCAGATAAATCAGCAGGTCTATCTTCTGTCGTGCTAGCTTCCAGGCTTCTGTATCTAGGTCTCACTTGACAAAACTGAAAATATTCCACAGTTCCCTGGGGCCCAATTCAGTCTCTGCTGCTCCCCCTGCCTCTACCGTGGCTGCCCTCATATGCTGCATCCACTCTCATCTGTTTCCTCTGCCCTGCTCCTCTTCTGACCAGCTCATTAATCTGGGTGGACTTTGATATGAGACAGGCAGACCTCAATGGACACATGCAGTTCTCCTGATTGCCATAAGAGCTTGTTTCCGTGGACTGTAGGCCAAATGTCTCCCATGAAATGTTCACACTGGTGGGGATGTGTTGTCTGAATATGTTTTTGGGTTGTGTGATGTTGTCTGTACATATGCAAAGACTGATGGGTTTACAGCTTCCTGCCTGCAGAAGGATTACAGCAGCAGCACTTTTTTTTTTTTTTTTAAACAGGTTCCCTTTCTGACAGAAGCTTTTTAGAAACTATTTTCCAGAGTACCTAAATTCTTCCTCTTTTCAATAAACATTGCTCTGAGCCGTCAACCTCTCCCGGTAGCTATAAATCTCAGGCCCATGTAATTTTCTATAACTTTACTCTTGGTGGCGAGATTTCCATACATCTGTAAACTTTTGAACTGGAATCCAATGCTTACATAGGGAAGTTGTCCATATATTGGTTTTATCTTAGGACTATCCTCTCTCTGTTCTAATAGAAACACAAAATTACTGCCCTAAAAAAAACCTGTAAGCCTAAAAGCACCATTTTTTTCAGCAAATGGGGTTAAATGTGATAACTAATGGAGTACTTATGTAGAATATGCAATTTAATCTAGGATTTAATATGAAAAGGCATACAGAGTGTAATGAAAAGCAAAGTATTTTTCTCAAGGAATACAAATAATTACAGTCTTTTCAGCTCTCTGCCTTTCAGATGGCTGGGATATGGAAAAAAATGTTTTCCATGTTCTGGAATCTTAATAGCCCTTTACTATTTCAGAGGGAGTAAAGACATTCTGAATTAAATATTTGGGTTTTTAAAAAAAAATTAAGTCCAAAACACTATCTAAAATACCATATACTAGAATAATATATAATGTAACAGTATTAGATTGAAAAGTATAGTTGGAACAGATGTTAAATTACCGTCAACATTTCTTTAAAAATATTAGACATCAAATTAAGTAAAAGGAAAATCTGGAAGGGTGCAGGTGTGGAGCTGAAGATGAAGAATCTTACAGCTGTAGAATACCTTGGCAAAATAGGGCCAGAGGAGAACATTGCTTTTTCTCTTTTCTGCTCTACAGTGCAGGCTAGACTACAGTGGATCGAAGCAGGGACTCTCCTCTTTCTCTTTGCTGAGATCTGTACAAAAATTTGTTTCAAAGTCCTTTTGAATTTTAAACCAGTGTTAAGTTTTGTGTTCATAAAATAGGGAGTTTCTTGTAGCCTTTGTGGTTTTGGTTTAAGACTATTGTCAGATGTTCACTGCTTCCCTTTTCAGAAGTTTTTTTTGTTTTCTGTGTTGTGATATTTCTTGTTGGGTTGAATTGCAGCATTTGTTTTCTAATTGTGCATCAGCAAAGCATCCTCCTCTTATGTCTAAGCAAATACAGTTACTAATCAAAGATGTTCTAGAAGTGTCATTAGGTTTTGGATTTCTATAACAATCATGAGATATTTTACCTTGCTTTATCCATAGGATCTACACGTGAAAGGTTTACCGTTTCTTAGTTGGTTTTTTTTTCACGTTTAAATATAAACATATTTTTAAGATGGGTTCAGCATGAACCTTTTTTGCTGCTTCATTCAGACTTCAGTGCACTTAGAATGGTATCTAGACAGAAATGCCATTCGTTGCCTGGAACGTATTTTATGTTGTTGGATCATTAAATGTCACTTTACATCTACTTCAGTGACAAAATATACTAGTAGTTGTTGAAGTTTGGTTGATGATTGTTTAGATGTGCTGTAATAGAAGCAGGAAGGAAGGCATGATGAAGGCACTAAAGCAAAGAATTTTGTGTAATTGTACTTTGGGAGTGGTGATGGTTAATGAGAGAGATGCCTTCTGGTGAAGGACTTCAGAAGCTCTTGGATTTGGATTTTGCTGCCTTTTAACAGAAATGAGTATACTCAGATCATTTATTTACCAGTTGTTAATGTTGAGATTATGGTAACATACTGACTTAGTCATTAAATCAGCAAAGGCTAGTCTTTGTTGGATAAAATACCAATCCTTGGAAATTTCATGTTTTGTGAATAAAATCAAATTCATGTCGGTTTTAAAGAGATAGGCCTCATGAGGCAAAAATGTAAGCATCTAGGATAAACATGTTTGTTGCTGGCCTGCAATATCTCCTTCGATTCAGACAAAATTGAAACACTTATTCAAAACAAAAGCCCTGCAGCAGTAACTCTGCAATGACATTCAGTCTTTCCTTGCCAGCCAGTGCGAGCTGTTTTCAAATTTGCTATATGAAAGGTCAGGCTGGATTATTAGAATCTCTGCTGCTTTTTCAGTTACAGAATTATTAATAATTATCTTTAAAATCTTTAGACGTGTTGTTTAGAGGATACTTGGAAGAACGTGTGCTTCAATTTAAGTTGCAGCCTTTGCTGATTGTATTTCAATTATCCTAATGATCTTTGGCTTTGGTTGTGTTTTTGTTTAAAATAGTGTTCTTTTCACCACAGGTAATGATTTGGGCCCACCTTCAACTAAGGCTGCAAACAAGTTTGAGGGGATGTCTCAGCAATCAAGGTAAAATCTGTGTATATGAAGGGAAAGGTGAAAATTTACCTAATTGTTAAGAAATTTGTAAATTAGAAAAAAAGTTGCCTTTCATATGAAGTGAAATCCTAGTTATGTTTCTTCATTAGTTTTCTGCAGCCATAGTACCATACAAATACTTTGGCTTCCTTGAGCCTCCTATGCTTTGTTCATAGCTGTCCATACACAATTCATCCTTTAACAGGATGGACAGAACAATTTGTACAGAAATGTCTCTACAGAGCTGCTCTCTGAGCTGGGGAATGTTGCCTTGGACTGCAGTCCAGCAGGAGAGAATTTGCATTTTCGTGTCTTCTGGCATGTCATTTTATACGCTCCAGTGTGAAGTCTCATGCCTTGTAGCTGCAGAAGTGTCACATTGCGTACAGGCTGGCTTTGAAGATAGCTCTGTAAGAGAGAGATTTCATCTCAGTCTTCCAACTTCACTGTTTTCCAGTCTGCCGAGCTTGTGTGCTGACACAGTCTGCAATAACACAAACTGCTTTTAGCTCATAGATAGGCCATCAGGTCAGTATGTTACAAGTGTCTTTTTCAATAGCTGAAGTAGTAAGGATAGCCACACATTGCACTTAGCGTTCATTACTCTGTTGTATTGTGATTACAAGGTCCCAAGGTTCAAAGCGTGGTAATTCTAATAAACATGTGCCTTGGGCAAGGTGACTGAGACCTTGCATGACCACAGCTGTGTGTGATCAGGCCACGACTGGAGATGGACATATAACATCAAGCAAATCAGAGTAGATGTGTAGGTGGAGTTCCTGGACGCTCCTCAGTCTGTGATCTTCCTTGTCAGGACAGGCAGTGGAGGTGGTGTTGGTAGCACAGCTGACTGACCGTGTTTGCTGAATCCATCCAGGGTGCATGAGTTTTTCAGGGACAAAGTGGTGACGTTCTGCAGCACAAAAATCTGGTGCTGTACGTGATACTTGTACCATGAGTGTAAGCGTGAAACTCGAGCTTAGTTGTTCTTTCAGTTTTGTGTCATGATATCTTTTGACTATTTAAAAAAAGCTAAGAAATTAAGATAAAATTGTGTCATCATACTCATTTTGAAACATCAGCTTCCGAGACAAATACCAAAATAAGGCTTTTGATGCAGAAGACCCTGCTCTGTGGAATATATTGTGGAACTTCCTCATTTGTTTTTCTTTGTCCTTGATTTTTGGGAGATTATTTTGAGATTATACCATGTTTTATGTGATTATTTATTGTTTGATTTTTATGCCTTAAATCAGTTGGCTTCTTTTCTTCCATAGAAGGAGCTGTAGTTTTTTCTATAAAAGTGACTTGAGTATGTTTTTGATGGAAGAAATATGGTGGGGTCTTGTTGAAACTTGTAATATGATTTACCCTCATGTGCCTTGTTTTCAAATTTGAGCCAGTCTGGTGTTAATTCTGAAAATAATTGTCTACAAGAGGAAGCATAGATGGAAAGTTTTGGCAATATGCAGCTATCTCAGATTTTTATGCTATAGATTTTTACGCTGTAATACTTGCAACTGTCCCCCTTGTGTAGTTGCTAACACAGCTGTTACACAGGTTGACAGTAAAGCTGTTGTTTGCCCACAGTCATCAGTATTTCCTTGGACTTTGTCTTCTGTGTGTAGACAGTATCATACTCATGCACAGATGACAAGGCATACACTCAGTCCTGGAAGACTTGAAACCACTGATGTAAAGGGCAGATTGTTTCGAATGCTCCAGTGTGATTATTTTAAAGATCAGATTTTCCTTAAAGTTCAGGATCTGCTCACTGAGATGGGCTTTCAGCTTCATGTATTTTCAGAGTACATTTTTGCACATACCATAGTTCATAGAATGAATCTTCCATGCAGCATCAAAGCTGGGGGGAGGAAGGGTGTATATGTCTTTTTCTCTGAAAAGAGAGCTCATTTTTAACAGTTTGAGTTTCAGGATTGATCCTCAGGCAAGATGCTTATACAAAAGAAGCAAACTAAAAGTGTATTTTTTTTAAATTAGGGATTTGTAGAGGGGGAAAACGGGAAGGAGAGGATTTTTTTGTAACAATTGTAAGCACTAATAATTCACATCTGTTCATTTAGCACTGGGACTGCAAAGACTGCACTTGGCCCTAGAGTTCTTCCCAAACTACCTCAAAAAGGTAAGAATTCTCTTAGTGGATATCTCGTCATGATATCTTGGAAGTGTGTGTGATGGTACTTACTTGTTCTACATATATATATCTTTTCAGCAAAAGTTTTATTTCTAAAATGCCACGTACCATTAAGCTTTAGCAAACCTGAAAAGATTTTGGATTTTTCTAGTCTCTTTAAATAGGTTTTATATAGTTTTCTGAGTTCTTGTAGCACTTCACTGTGAAGTTGAAATAGACCTACCTTGTAGCTCTGTCTGATACAGAATCCATCAAAAATGCATTATATCTGTATGAGTGGGAGATCACTGTAGAGCCTGAAGATCAGGAAGTGATGCCTGTCCAGATGTCTGAAACTGAGTGTGCAAATCATTTTAACAGAAAATGCAAATGTGAAATTTCAGCTTTATTGAATTACAGTTATTATGACATGGTATCATCTTTAGAAAGAGACACGATGACACAATAGGGTACCACTGCAAAGGAAGTCAACACTTCCTTTATTTAAAATCATACAGGGGAAGATTTAAGATGGGCTCAATCAAAGCGCTTTGATAAGGGCTATTATCAGTTTTTACATATCACTTACTTAAACCTCAAACCAATGTGCATAATCAGCACTTGTACATTTGCTACTAGGTAAGTCTAGGAGACAAGCCATATACAAGTCTGAACACAGATATTTTAAAATGAGGCAATTAATAATTTCCATGAAATAAATTGTACAGCTGTTATGCACAGTTTTCCTTTTTATTGGTATAAATAACCATAAATATAGCATGGAAATGTTATTGCAGTAGATAATAACTAAAGGGAGTAGTGTTGCTTTCATAAAAAAAGTCAGGCTGTATTTTTGGCTGGTATTAAATGATACTAAATCAATGCTGAATACATTAGGAAATTATTCCTTCTAGTCTGTATGTGTTGTTTTCATCATGCATCCTAACTGTTTTCACTCCTGTCCCCCTTTATCTGCTTTCATATTGAGTTGTTTGGTTTAGAGGTTTTTTTTTCTCTTGTGCTGGTTTGGTTTTGTTTTTAAGGTAGATTTCAGTCAAGGTTTCTTAGGGAACCTGGCAATAGAATCAATGCATGACACTGAGAAAAAAACTATTTGAAAAACTATTTTCAGTTTCCTTCTTGTAAAAACTGCAAAGCATGCTACTTTTAAATCTTTGCATTTTTACTGCATTGTAAAGAATCGAATTTTAATTAGTTTTAGTTTGAATGACTGTAGTACTGTTTATTCTGTACTCTGCATAGGCAGATATGCTCACTTGCTCTCATGTATTACTTTGTGTTTGTTGTAGACTTGGAGGACATAAGGACAGTTATCGGTGCTCAGTGAACATGGCTATTACACAATTACAATTCTGATAGGTGCCTAAGTTCTTAAGATGAGATTGTGTAAAACCATTCTTATTTTCTTTTATTTTAGTGGCACTAAGAAAAATAGAAACCAGTCATCATCTTTCAATAGATAAATCCCATCAACACATGGAAATGTTTCAGAAGCCCTCGCTATCCATCGATATACCACAGAAACCACAGCCTGGAGACTTGCCCCCAAAGCCTCTGCCTCTGGAATTAACTCAGAAACCTCAAGTGGGAGATTTACCCCCAAAGCCTGGAGAACTACCCCCAAAGCCTCAGCTAGGAGACTTGCCACCAAAACCACAACTTGGAGACTTACCTCCGAAGCCGCAAATGAAGGACCTTCCTCCAAAACCTCAGCTAGGAGAGCTGTTGGCTAAAACTCAAGGTGGAGAAGCATCACCGAAGCCTCATCCCTCTGAGGCAAATCAAAAATCTCACTCCTTAGATATTTCTCCAAACGTACAATCTAGAGACACCGTCCAAAAGCAACCATCTGAAGAGTCTAATGACATAACATATACCCTGCCAGAAACCCCTGTGCCACTTCCCAGGAAAATAAATATGGTAGGTATTACTCCAGCTAGTGGAAAGTACCCATGGAAGGCTTTAAAGATACTGTAGGACTGTCTGCAAGAAAAATACCACCTGTGAACCGCACATACAAAGTGACATAACATTGTGGGCTAGGACAGGCAATGAGGTTTTCTTTTTGTGCTCCCAAAAAGCTTCAGCAAATGCTAGGAGTTTACAAGGCCTCTTGCATAATTAAACAAATATGAGTAACATAAAACTACAGTGAGGGGAGCATGAGAGTATACTCAGATTTACTGGGAAACTTGGGTATTTTTACCTGTGCCAGTCATAATTCTGAGTGAATCGGTGGTTTCCTCTGCTATCTTTGCTCACTGCTTGTATGCCTTAGACTTTATCACCGTGTTCCAATATCTAAAAGTTTCCTACAGAAAGGATAGAGACTCCCTTTTTTACAAGGAGTCACATGGAAAAGAGGAGGAGGGGTAATGGGTACAAGTTACTCTGAGGAGATTCCAATTGGACACAACAGGAAAATTTCACAATGAGTACCATCAGGCATTGGAATAATCTCCCGAGGAAAGTGATGGATCCCCCAGCACTGGACGCTTTTAAGATTTGATTGGACAAGGTGCTGGGCCATCTTGTCTAGACCGTGATTTTGCCAAGACAGGTTGGACCAGATGGTCCTTGAAGCCCCCTCCAACCTGGTGTTTTACAATTCTGTAAAATGTTCCTGTCATGAGTATTGGATGTCAGTGTACTTGAGCAGTTAACAAAGGTTTGGATATATTGCTGAAATGGCGAGATTACCATTGCTGCAGGGTGTGTAGTAGCAGAGCTGGAACTATAACTCGGTTGCAAGTCTCCTTGTTCTACCCCCACAGCATCTTGCTGTTTATCTTGCCGTTCATCTTGCCAACCAGTGCAATTTCCATCCAACAGAGGATTTTTCATGCATATGTATATTGAAATACTTCTATGAAACACCAGAGCTCTCTTAAGATTTTCATCATTAAGAATACATCAAAAAGGAGTGGTTTTGCTTGTCAAATTGGCTATGCGAAGCACTTCTGTAAAAGGAAATATGACTTCCATTCTTACAGGGAAAGCAGAGGGTGAGTTTCTTCTTTGTGCGTGTCTGAGGAAGAAGACTCGCTCTGGAGCCATTGCTCAGCTTGGTTTCTGTCATGGGCTTGGTTGTAAGCTCCTGTCTGAGCTGAGAATGACAGGGTTATTGCTTGGGCTTCCTGAGTGCTCTGGAGATGAGATAAAAAGGTGCAAGGATGGTTTCTGCAACTACTATTTGTTTACTTATGTGATTTTAAATATAACCAGGCAAATAGCTATTTGTCACTTTACTAAAGAAGGAAAGAAAGCAGATAGTTGATTAGTGATTTGTTCGGGGTTATTTTTGAACTCTTATTCAGAAAAAAATTGTGGAGAAATTCAGTGTTTTCCAAATTAGGCTATTTTCATATATGCAGTAAATTATATAGTTCCCCTCTTTTGCAGTGATCAATATTATGATAGTACCTGTGACAATTACTTTCCCATTTTCTACAGATCATTGCATGCGCACGTGTATCTCTTGTTCATTGCAGTCTTTCTTGCTCAAGTAATCATGTGCAAGAATTCCTCTTAAATATATCTTGCCTCCCTTTTCATCCTCTGTCTGTATCCACTACACACAAAGCGGTGAAATGCCACATGACACTGCAACAGTTGGACCCGTGGCAGGAGACACTGGTATTTGTGGGTGCTTTGCTCTCAGTTTTGATTATTTAGCCACTAAAAAGATGAGCACAAATTCTTTTTAAATTGGAAGTTCTAGAAAATCATTTGTTCAGAATTATTAGTTAAAAAATTCCAATGCTGTTAATATGTAAGGACTTGGAAGGGTGTTTTCAGAGAAATGGAACTTGATCTGAGTGCTTCTAAATTCACACTGAGCACTTGAATGTTCTTGTGTGCGCTTCCTGTACAGGAAACAAAATACTTATTTTTAAACAGTAAGAAATGTTGAATATAGACAAGAAGATGAAAGGATCATTAATGACCACAGCAGCTAATTATTATTCAGTCTTAAGCATAAAATAACGTTCTTAATAAAACCTAATATTGGATACTAGGAGTTGGGGTGATGTGAGTGGTATTTGTTTCAGAGTAGCAAATTAGACATCCTGGAATTGCTTCTATTTCTTTACACAGTGCCCCAAACTATGTTCTGGAAAATACATACTTTCTTTGGATCCATCCTTTTTAAACCTTCCCGAGATTAAATACACCTCAGGCGTGAATTCTGCTTTTTACAGCTCTCCAAAGAGAAAGGAGTAGAATAGTAAAATGTCATCTGTGGTACTGGTCTGACAGAACTAGGAGCAATTGCCATCATTTTTCGTGTGTTTTTACAGTCTGAGTTGCATACGGTTTCTCTAAGTTTAGAGAAATTTATCTCGCTTTAGTCTCTTCGGTGAATGAGACAATTGTTATCTGGCAGAATAACAAAAAAAAAAAAAAAAAAAGTTCCTTCCTTTCATCACTGGAGGATTGATTAGAAGTGCTTTTAGTTTGTAAAGGTTCTCTGGACTTGAAAGCTGGCACTGGCCCAAAATAGCCATTAATATTGAATTCCAGTCTCAAATGATGGTTAAGATTTTTGTTCAAATTACATGGATTTGTTTAAAAACAAAAAAAAGAGAGAAAGCATTCTTTCAAGTAACTTCTTGCTGCAGCAAACTCTTGCTGTAAAAGAATCAAAACCATTCATCTCTTTTGAAACTCACTCCAGGTATTTCTGTTCATGTGTCTTGAGTAAAGGATATTTTAGTCTAATATTGTTAACTGCTTTGTGCCCTAGATCTCTCTATAATTGTAACTTTTCTGTACCTTAAGTTTACTGTGAGCACACTTTGCTGTGTGTCGGTTCTACTGTTGATCTGCAGGGATTTTTTTTTTTTGCCAAAACATGGAGGTATTTCATGTGGGTAGGCAACAGCAAAGAGCAGGCTCCCTAGGAAACTTCCTCTGTGAAGTTACTTCTGGCTCAAATTCCTCTAAACCTGCTGACTTTTCTTTCATAGCCCTTCTGCTTCTCGTGTCCTTGTGCTGCTCTTGTTTTTTGCATTCTTATGATCTGACTCCTCCTGCTCAAAGAAGGAGCTGTAGTTTCTGAAGAAACGTGGGTATGAAAATACAGGAATATAAAGTAGCAGGAGTGTTTAGTTGTGAATATTGCATCTTTACTCCATTTGGAAATAATTTAAAGTATTTTCCTTGCCATGAAAAACACATGTTCAGGGAGGAGTCTATGGCTCAGGCTTTTTCATATGAATTAGCAGTATGCAGCCAAATATGACCTAGAAAATACTTGGACTCAGAATGGTAGAGCTGTGAGAATCTCTGATGTGGATTACCATCACAAAGTAGTGCTGCCATCTGAAATAAACATTATTTTAGTAAGAAATTTCTAACATACCAGATAAAAAAATCGTTCAAAAATAATTTCTAGTCTTATAAGCAGATCTAAAGTCAAAAGATACTGTATTTTTGCACTAGATCCAAATGAAAAACTATAAGGAGTACTGGTGTTTCAGTGCATTATTTTCCCTGGCCTTTACCTCTCTCGTAAGATTCAAAGAAGCCTGGATTTTATTTTCTGTTTGTGGTGGGTTTTTTGATGAAGTTTCCGTCAAGGGAGAAAGAAGCTGTTTGTGGACTGGAACAATGTACACTCGTTATTTAAACTTCCTTTCCTGGAGGAAGCACAGGTTACTTACAGGTTACATGCACTGCATGTAAGTCTCTTCATAGTTCTGAACCCTAAGAAAAAGAAAACCTACATCTGTGAGCGTAATTCTTTTTTTTTTTAATAACTTTGTTGAAGAAGAGGTTTTAGACTTCATGTCCCCAATTACAGGGAAAGCAGTTTGGTAATTTTCAACTTCTTGTAAAATAAAAGATAACTAAAAGATAAAAATCATATGATACATATGCTTTTGCTGTTCCTCATGGCTTTCATCTAAAACTACATTCTCTTTTTAGGGCAAAAACAAAGCTAGGCGAGTGAAGACCATTTATGACTGCCAGGCAGATAATGATGATGAGCTAACGTTTGCTGAAGGAGAAGTAATTATAGTAACCGGTGAAGAGGACCAAGAGTGGTGGGTATGTATCTTTTCCTTTTATAGTTCCACATAATTTCTCTGTAACTTTTGAAAGAACACCTTTTTTTTCTCCAAATTTGGGGAATTTGTTGTTGTTTTGTTTTGTGGGAGGTGGTTTGTTTTGTTGGTTTTGGGGTGTTTTTTATCTGAGCTAATAGCCAGCCCTTAAACTCAGAGAAGACTCAGCTTTTCTCTGGTAGGGTCTGTCTTTTCCTAGGAATCTGCTAGAACCATCCTAACTAGGTTTGGCTTTATTCCTGTCTCATAACAACACATATTTACATAAATCAGTCCTGTAATGACACTAGCCTTTAATTAATTAAGAGGTGGTGTTTTTTACTCCATTTAGCATGCTTACACTTTCCATGAAAAAATGAGATCATTAATTATCTTCATTTCACCAGAAATGTTAAGTTATACCTACAGGGCTGTTAGAAGTCTGAAAAACTAGGTGTAATTAGTGCTGTCTAAGATGATGATTTTCCTCCTTAAATTAGAGGTAGTTAACATTTTCTTCTTCCCTCCTGTGCCATTGGTTTGTATCATATTCCCCCCTACTCTGGACTGCATTATTGTCTTTGATTCCTGAGTGCTAACATGAGATATTTTCTCAACGCCACTTGAAGGCTCCAGCCCTCCTTTGACGCTCTGCTTCTTGCCTTCAAAACCCTGCTGCATCATAGTTCCCTTACAGGAGAAAATGAAACAGTTTTCATTTTGATTAAAAGAAATATCTATTGCAAAAACAATTTCTATGCTGCCTATGACTTTGTAATCTAAGTGCAGCACAACCTTTGCTGGTTTGGTTCTAGCTACATATTTTCTTCTGACTCATCATTTAAGTGTGGAAGATTTTCAACTGAAAAGATGGTATCCAAAGAGCAATGCCCAGCAAAAAGCTGCCGTATTTATGGCATCGTCCAGAACCTGATTATGGTTGAGTTAGTTGCTGAATCTGTTTCGTGAAGTGGCTTTATAAGATCCCTGCATACATGCCTGGCAAGTTCCATGAAGCGCTCCAGTCTGATTGTTTCTGAGAAGGGAAACAAGGGCTGTTGAGTCATATGCTTCAAAAATTTGGCTGTGCAAGAGGAAATGGCCAGCCCTGCATGTTTCCCCTGCCCACTTTGTTAGATTGTGGAAGAGGAAGGAGGTGCACTGTTATTCTGAAAGCACTGAGCAGCACTGTAACAAGATGAGAAGAGGGTTATCTGGTCAGTCAAGACTGCTACACCAATGCTCTCAGTTTAATAGTTGATTACAACTAAGCATTTTAAACATGTAAAGTTCATATAGAAAGTGCCATTATTTAGTTTTTTAGAAGTTGCTTGCCTATTTCTTTAGGAATTAATAGTATGCAAAACATGTATTAAGTTATACACAAAGGATCAGACAATACTGTGATTCGTTATAAACCCCATTGTGCATGTAAATTGTTAGGAATCATACTAATTCAGTGAGAAGATAGCTGGGCCTGTATCTCTTTAAGTGCAGCATGCAGGTTCTTATAAGTAACTTCACAACTGAGGCAGACATTCCCCTCAAGTCAGATATTTAGTATCTGTTCAGTTAATAAAGGTGAATGAGTTTGAAAGACAAAGACGAACTTACAGTAGCAAGATATGAGACGAAAGAAAATAAGATTTTCAGGCAGGTGAGATTCTTGAGATTCGGTGGTGGCTGTAGCCCTTTTAGGTTTCCGTATTCAATTAGAGTTGGTTTGTTCTCTTTAGATTTAGTTCTCTTATTTATAATATGTTTGTATGGTTATTTTGTGCTGTTAATGTTAACTAAAGTCATCTTTGAACTGTCCAAGAACTTACAAAGGCTCAGTAGGATCCTACAGTTCTAATGCTTTTGAATGGAGTAAATGCAGTTTGTGAACTCTGTGTACGCACATACACACATATATATGTATGTTTTTCTCCTGTGTTGCAGATTGGCCACATCGAAGGACAGCCAGAGAGGAAAGGGGTCTTTCCAGTGTCCTTTGTGCACATTCTGTCAGACTAGTAAACATAAATCCTAAACTTGAGCATTGCACATTCTTCATGCAAGACGGGCTTTTTAGCAAAAGCAAACGCTGCTGCCTCCCTGTAATCCTGTGCACAATTGTATATACAGCTGCTGTTACAAATTAAGAATTCATTTAAGTTTCACCTCATGAGGTTGAATTATATGTATTGTAAATATACTGTGTTATTCTGCCTTTGCCAGTATTATGGTAGCCTTGGAACCTGGCACGCCTTATTGGGTTCTTTGAAGCCATCCTCGGCATCTAGCACTTACATCTCTGTGTCTATGCTGTTCAAAATACATATGAACTGCCAGCTTTCCAAACATAGGTGGTCTCTGTCAACCATGTAACTGTACAGAAATGACTGTTCCTAATAACTCGGTATTCTCAATATACAATTAGCGAAAGTTAGAATGAGTGAATGGTTTTGGACAATTTACAAATCAGTCTGCAGTTTATAAAGTGTATGCAGTTTACAGCTATGAAACCCACTTCAGTATTTATTTAATGTAGTGCTCAGTTAAGTGTAATTATGAAGACAAATATTCACTGACTTTACAGATAACAGTAATGTTTTATGGTGTGCATACAGCATTTCATGTTTATATTACGTGGACCTATGCCAAACTGTGATTGCAGTTCCCCTGTGATATTACCTCACTATAAAAAGTTACAAATTTATTTCATTCGAAAACTTATTTTAATGAAAATTAGTCATATTGTTCTTTAGTAGATATATGTGAAATTTGCTGGTTTCTTTCACTGAATTCTTAGTAACCAAGGACTTCTAGAAAATGTTAACTGTTGACATTATGCATGCATTTAGATGCTTACTTGAAACCTGCCTTTGTACAAAAGTAGTACTGTAGTCAGATAGCTACATTTGAAGAAAAGAACTTTTAACTTAATTGCTATTCAGATTAATGTGAGCTTGCAACATTATTTGTTTATAGCTAAATTGGCTCTTTGAAAAATGATGGGGGGGTGGTGTTTCCTCTGTCTTCAACCTTGCTAAAAGTTAGTTACTTAAAATAAAATTTCTTAAGTGGTGATAAAAGGATAAACTTAAATTATTTTAAATCGCTCTAAAAAGTGGAAGTTCAGATCCTCTCTGATGCATTTGATCAGGCTGTTGATGATAGAGCTCGGATCATGAGTGTCAGGCTGGTTTCAGTAGAGTTCATTAAACTGTATGTAATTGTTTTGAGTCAAAGCACCAAGCAAAAGACACATGACTATAAAGCTAATTTCTAAGAAGATCTTTGTAAGGCTGCATTTGACCTGAGGTTTCTTGAAAGTTGGTATAAAGTTGCATTGCCAGAAAACACTTCAGTGTATTACTGAAAACTTTCATTTCCTATGTCACTTTCAACATCTTTTTTTACCTTTGAAACATAATGCAGTTGTGTTTTTCCCATAGTCGGTCTGTAGCAAGTTCCATGACTTTCATATGTAGTTTTGTATTATTTGCTTTAAATGTTATTTTGGCTTCAGTACCCAATACTGCTATTTCAAAGCAGATTGTCTTGGCTGCATGGAAGGATTTTTATTTCATAAAAACACATCTCAGATTTTCTGAGGGCTTTCATTTTCAATTCAGTTTTACAAGACTGTAGTCAGTGAATATTTAATTCTATTTGTGGTTAATATAGAAACAGATATCAGTCTTAAACCCCACATGGAAGAAATGCAAAATATTTATCAACTGGTAATGTTTTTTATCATTTATAACAAAAGTCTATCACCAAAAAATAAGCAGTGAGTGAGTGTGCCTGCTGGCATCTAATTTTCCATATTACCAGCTCCAGTATTTCAGACTTTATTCTGTTTTTTATGGAAAGAAAGTCAGGATTAGAATTTACCTAGCATTCCATTTTATCCATTATTACAATGTTTTAAGTTGCATTAAAGAACAAAACCTATTCACTTTTGTGGTCAATTGTATTTTTAAGTGATCTTGAAATAAACTGATAAAAGCAAATCATATAAAGAAAACCTAGGCATGTAAAATTATGTAGAGTCAAATGTCTATTCTTTTCTACGCTCTTTAAAATAGTATACATATGCATTTTATAAAATTAAATTAGTTCCATCGGGAACAATAGTTCTGTTTATTCTGGCTTATTGTGGGTTATAAGAAATCTGAAAATGTATGATATTGATTGAATTTGAGTACAATATTATATTTTAACTCAATGAGCCACTGTCTGCAATTTTGTACATGACATAGTATTTGGAAAGTCTAAATCTTTATGGAAAACTAGCTGATAAGGGGTTGGGGGGAGGGGCAGAGGAAGGTGCCCCCAGAGGGGGAAGTATGCTCTGCAGATGATGTCTTATTTACTGTTGAACAACAGTTGCTATTTATTTTTTTATTGCATACATTAGCGTGTACAGAAATCAGATCTGGTCATGCCACTAGTTAAAATCTTGACTTCTCATTGAATGTTAAGGTAAACCATCAGTACACATGTCTATTCACATGTATTTAATGTGACAGTTTTTGAGTACTGTATGTGTTAATTTCTACTTTTTTAATATTTAAAATTGCTTTTAAATAAATGTATTCAGTTGATCCCAGATATTTGAACAAGGCCCTTTTGTCAACTGGAATACTGTCTAGGGAGACAGTCTGGATTCTGAACAGGTAGAACTAAAGCACTTGAAATGTTTTCTCTTGAATATAAAGCACCCCATACATATATAATGCAATTAAATGGGTATCTCTTTAACAGCTGTTAAATATGGATGCAATTGCCTTTATCTGAAAAACTTCACTTACTAAAGTTAGCATCAAAACACTCATTTTGTCCGTGAGTTTCGATTTTGCTTTCTCTCTGGCTTCAGTGGTGTGACCAGCAGGTTGAGGGAGGTGATTCTCCCCCTCTATTCTGGTGAGACCTCACCTGGAGTGCTGTGTTCAGTTCCGGACTCCTCAGCTCAGGAAGGACAAGGATCTGTTGGAGCAAGTCCAGACGAGGGCCATAAAGATGATCTGAGGGCTAGAGCACCTCCCAAGACAGGCTAGGAGAGTTGCGGTTGTTCAACCTGAAGAAGGGTCCAGGGACACCTTGTAGCAGCCTTTTCAGTACCTAGAGAAGGGGTGACAGGAAAGGTGGGGAGGGGCTCTTTATCAGGGATTGCAGGGATAGGATGATGGAGAATGGTTTTAAGCCAAAAGAGGGTAATTTAGATTAAATATTGGGCAGAATTTCTTTCCTGTGAGGGTGGTGAGACAGAGGAACAGGTTGCTCCAAGAAGTCATGGATGCCCCATCCCTGGAGGTGTTCAAGGCTAGGTTGGATGAGACTTTGAGCAACCTGACCTAGCAGAAGATGTCCCTGCCTGTGGCCAGAGAGTTGGAACTGGATGATCTTTAAGGTCCCTTCCTACCCAAACCATTCTGTGATTCATTAGGCTCTATGGCAGGCTCACCTGGTGTGCCTTGTTTTCTACGGCTGGCCCACAGGGCTCAGAAGAACCACTCAGCATAGCCCGCTGTCCTGTCTCTACAGCCTTCCTCTGTCCATAGGCAGGATTACCAAACCCGACAGCAACTCTCAAAACAACTTGAGCAGTACTAAACTTCCCTGGATGGAGTGAATTCATTGCTTAGGATTTCAGCTCTAATCCAGCTTTTGCAGGGGTTATTTTTCCCCCTCCCTGACTCAGTTCTGGAAGATTTTCATTCTAGACCCACTCCCACCAAAACTACTTGATAAAAGGAACAAGTCACTTGAAATTGCTAGAAAGCAGTGAGAACATACTTCAGCCAGAGGTAACATGTGAGTGTGGAGTTATCAGGCCTGATTTGTATCAAAAATAGTAACGGCAACAGCACAGAGCCCAGGAGATTGCTGTGATAAGACAGCTTCTTGAACAGAGAATTGTAGTCCAGGCATAGCCCATGTTTGTCATAGAATATTCTTCTTGGGTATTTGGGGGCTTTTGTAGAGGGTAAATGTGTGGGGTAAGAGATGTGTGAAATATGGATGTGCGGCACAGAAGCAGTTCAGATAAATATTCTGCTTTTGCTTAGTTTATACCTTGTCACAGTATTTCAGATAACAGCATTCAGAGATCCACTGATTCCAATATTCTCTGTTCTTTGTCCTACTCATGATACTTGTTCTTCAGTGACATGTATTGATTTTCTTTTTAAGTCAAAAGTGAGGTGGATATCTCTCATACGCTGTTTGGAGCAGAAGAGACCAATATAAAATGTGTGCCCAGAGAAGTCTATTGTTCCGTTTCTGTCTGTTTACCCTTTTATGAGCAAACTTAAAGCTTTTAGTTGAACAGAGACTGATTGGTAATCAAAACCATCGAAAGTGGTGCAAATCTTAAATACCAATCAGTGAAGCTTAGAAATAGCACCTCTTGCCCAACAAAACTCCAACCCTATAAATATGACTTAATTGTTTTCTTCCCCCCCCTCCTCAGGCTCTATAGTTTTGTGTGAGTTACTGAGCATCAACAAATAACATTATTTGCCCCATGCTCTACCTTGTTCTATAGTTTCATACCATTCACATCCTAGACCAGTAAACCTCCTCTGCCAAGAAACCAGAGTATGGCAGAGAAACAAGTGTCCTCAAGTAAATAAAATTCACTTTCTGGCCCTTAATTCTTACAGGCAACTTGCCAACTTAGTCTTGAGTTTAGGGCTGTTGGGGCTGCTTTTATGAGACACTTCAGCCCTCCTGAAACACAACTAGAGGCTTTTCAAATGGATAGCGAATGCACACAGGGCTGTACAGTTTTCATCTACAGCTTCAAGCCAAAAATTTCCTTACTGAAAACAAACTATTTCAAGTTTTCTTAGTGATACTTCTAGGGCTATACATGGCGTGATTTACAGCTCAGTCATCTGCTGAGAGTGTGCTCAAGTTTCTTCTTAAGATAAGTGCTGTTTGTCAACTTGTACTACGCTTACACCGCCCCATGCTGTGGCTTGCACGAAACCTATGAGTCTTGGCTAGTTCTCATCAGCTGCTGTTACAGTAACACTCAAAACGATAGTGTGTCACCCTACAGGCTTTGCCTTGTTCCTCTGTAAATTGCAGAACAGATCCTCCTGTCTGCAGTGAGGCGGATGTCTGCTCTGGTCTCTTTGTAATAGCAGAGGCCAGGGACAAACAATTTGTGACAGCTGTCACATCTGCTAACCATGTCTCAGCAGGGGAGAAGCTGATCAGTCATTTCCTGTACCACCTGAAGAATGTTTTGAACGAGCTTTAAGCTTACCTGTACCTTTAAATCTTGTTAATGCTACACTGCAGTTCCTACCAGTTTGGACTTGGTTCTGGTAGTGTCTGATCAGAAACACCCCCTCCCCTTGTGATTATTGCTTTTTGCTAAATTACAGTGTGAGACTAGGTTTGTTCTTCCATGGGCTATTTCTCCCCAAGGTTTGAAGATGTTTCTTTTGCTTCAGTTGCCACCAGAAGTGCAGAAATCTGATTTTTCTCTCACAGTCACATTGTGAAGGTGAATCACCCTTGAACACTCAAAACTAGACTGCCCCAGAATGGCTTCCTTAGAGGTGGTTTCATTTTATTTACCTTGACTCAGTTCAAAGCAGTAGCATTAGGCTTGAGGTTTGGGTAACTAATTAATTTCCCCAGTCTCTCCCCCAGGGAATACTACAGGAAGAACCTACTATAGCTGTCTGTAAAGTTACAAGAGTAGGGAGTGGCATGCAATAACTTAAGTCTGAAGCTGCTCTTAGACCTAATTCAGTAATGGTTTAGTAAAGGTTTTCATCTCTCCCTGCTCCTGCATCCCTGCTGCAGTACTAAGCATGTCCCCGAGCTGGAGTTCTTGGCGTTTAAACAAAAATCAAAAGTTTACTTATTGGAAATGACTGAAACGTGCTCCTTGCCTTCAGAGTGAAGACAGACAGCTGCCTCTTGAGCTGAATGTGCTCCAAAGGGGTCAAAAGCTGTTCAGCAGTTAACAGAGGGTTTCTGGTGGTTTTGTGTTGCAGCCTGCAGACTTCTTCAGTGACCTGGTGACACCAGTAGCCATGCGCTGCTTCAAAGACACCTCAAGCATGGAAGCAGACATTTTTTCAAATTAGTAAAATTATTCGGCATGTAATCACCTGTCTGTACTGCAAGCCATCCCATCCATGGCTTTAGACCTACACACTCATGTGTGCTCACCTTCTCTCTGTTCATTGCAAATTTTAAATTCACTCCTCTCTCTCTGCTTTAGTAACTCTTGCTAGCTGAGCAGTAAGTGAGCTGCAGCCAGCTATGTGCTTTTATTTCAGATGGGACTTTTTATTGTGTGCTGGAAGACAGACTTGTGGAACAATTCCAGGACCATTACAGTTGTTCTGACTTCTGTGGATGGAAGCGTGAGGATGAAGGGCAGATTCGTGATCCAGGATCTTCCTCAGACTCTGTCCTCCCTACAGGAACTGGGCTAACCTCTGCAGAAAGAAACAGGAGAACAAATGCTAAACCTGCCTCTGTAGCGTGCACAGAGCTGCTGGCCTGCTTACAAGGGAAATTTAGCAACTTAGATGTCTGGAGAGGAAGGAGCTTTCAGCTTCATGTGAAGTGAACTTACACTGAGTGATACTGCCAGATAGGGATTTGCAAGTCTCCTGCGTAGTGTAAGAACAAATCTGAACTCTACATGTGCTACAAGGTGTGAAAGGAGCAGGGGATGAGGACAACACAAACTAAAATTTTGACCTTTTTGAAAGAGTATGAATGACTCTGTCATTGATGTGAAGACCAGTCATAAGGAGTCATCAGCTCTCCTGTGAGCAGTGCCTTCAGGTGGGCCGTATACTTAGCTCAGAGCTCAAGGTAATGCAGAAATCCAAGTGATACGTAGAAACGAGAGTCCCTTGTCCAGGAGAAGCAGCAAGAACTTAGCAAACAATGATGGGGGAGGGAGGGCAGTGGGGCAGTCAGACCATCTGGTCAGCACTACGCAAGTGCCTGCTGCAGTAGCTGGGCCCTGTGAAGCAGCAGAAGGCACCAGATGTGCCCAGCGAGCAGGGGAATTCGGCTGTAAGCAAGGAGGTGCTGCTGCCTTGCCAGACTAGTCCCTGGCAGCAGCCACACACAGGGTACAGCTCCACCTTAGATGTGGTTCTGGCACCCCCGCTACCTCCACAGAGCAGGTCTGGAACAATTGCCTCGCTTAGGCATGGATTTTGCCCAGGACTATCCTTTACTCTGTACCTCTGTTCCCACAAGGTCTGAGTAAGATGCTGCCAGGTCCAGCAGCAAAACTCCTTTTATCTCCCTTCACTGCTGGGATGCAGAGAGAGTTCAGATGAAAAAGGAATTATTAAATGTGGGGGTGGAAAAACCCTGTCTACTTCAAAACCCTTTAGAGCAGGATTTTATGCTGTGGGCAAGTGAGAGGAAATGTTCTGCCTAAATGTCGTTATGGAAAATGTGCCCCTTGGTAGCATTTGTTTAGTCTGAGGTCTGCCTAGGGTCATCACCTCCCTCTCCGTGTGGCAAGCACTTGGTCTGCCCATGATCTCTAGCTTTAGCTGCTTGCCTGGTAGAATAACACAAGAGAAGGTATAGATGTAATGCCTTTGTATAAGTGTCCCTACATGACTTGTCAGCACCCTGGCCTCACTGCTGCCCACATCTCCATATACTTTGGGCTAAAGACGGGACTTGTAGCCATTGTGGCTGTTACAGTGAGACCTCGTGCCACAGCATGAGGCCTCTAGGGCTGCAAAGTGAGCTGAAGCAGTGCAGCCCCCACCAGTAACACAGTAAATCTGGGCAGCCAAATGCCATTTCGAGAAATTACCTTAAGATGCATTACCCAATCTAATCCCCGTCCCTTCCTGAAAGGGATTGACAGTGCAGGAGAACAACAGCATCTGTTGCTGGAGGGAGAGCTTCCTGCTGGGCAGACAGGAATGGGAAGCCTGTATCCTGAGGGGACCCTTGCTTCTCCTGTGACTAAGATGCCATCAGTCGTCAACCTGAGATGGAAAAGAAACTGAGCAAGGTGCCCCAAGGATGACACAACCACCTTCGTGTGCAAGTGCAGCTCCAGAGTCATACAGAGCTGTTTGGGTTTGAAGGAAAAGTTCAGCTCTGAAGAGTGTTTTCTTTAGTTTGAGGTTATCAGTCTTGAAGGCAACATCTCACTGCAATTATTTGGACAACCAGGCCCTGACTTTGTCAGGGACTACCACCTGCATTTGGCATTGTCACAGCCCTGTCTCCAAGATTGTCACCTGTGAGGCCCTTCCCAGTCAGGGCTCTAGCAGAGTTCACAGCCTGAATGCTGTTGTAGATGGTTGGGTTTGGTGCACACGCATTGGAAGTTTGCAAGATACTCTTAATGTGTTGCTGGTACCTTATTATTTCTGCAAAGCCTTCTTCATGCTCTGTTTTGTTGCGTGATTCACAGACTCATGGAATCACAGAATGGTTGGGGCTAGAAGGGACCTCCAGAGATCATCCAGTCCAACTCCTCTGCTAAAGCAGGTTCACCTACAGCAGGTTGCACAGGAATGCATCCAGGTGGGTTTTGAATATCTCCAGAGAACAAAACTCCACAACCTCTCTGGGCAGCCTTTTCCAGTGCTCCATCACCCTTACCGTAAAGTTTTCCTCGCGTTCAGGTGGAACTTCCTGTGTTACACTTTATACCCATCATCCCTTGTCCTGTCACTGGACACCATTGAAAAGAGTCTGGCCCCATCCTCTTGATACCTGCTCCTTACATATTTATAAGACGGGGTAAGGTCCCCTCTCAGTCTTCAGGCTAAACAGACTGAGCTCACTCAGCTTCTCCTCATAAGAGAGAGGCTTCAGTCCCCTCATCATCTCTGTGATCTCTGCTGGATTATGTCCAGTAGTTTTTTGTGTTTCTTGAGCTGGGGGCTCAGAACTGGGCACAGGACTCCAGATGGGGCCTCATTAAGGCAGAGCAGAGGGAGAGAACCTCTCTCAACCTCCTGAATATGAGCCAGCGGTGTGCCCAGGTGGCCAAGAAGGCCAATAGCATCTTGGCCTGTATCAGAAACAGCATGTCCAGCTGGACCAGGGAAGTCACTCTACACCTGTACTTAGTGTCAGTGTGGCTGCACATTGAATCCTGCATTCAGTTTTGGGCCCCTCATTACAAGAAAGACATTGAGGTCCTGGAGCGTGTCCAGAGAAGAGCAACAATGCTGGGGCTGGAGAACAAGTCTTATGAGGAGCGGCTGAGGGAACTGGGGTTGTTTAACGTACAGAAAAAGAGGCTGAGGGGAGACCTTATCACTGTCTACAACCACCTGAAAAGAGTCGTAGGCAGGTGGGTGTTGGTCTCTTCTCCCATCAGTAGGATGAGACAGAATGGCCTCAAGTTGCGCCAGGGGAGGTGCAGATTCACAGAATCACTAGGTTTGAAAGGACCTCTTAGATCATCGAGTCCAACCACTCCTATATATCACTAAACCATGTCCCTGAGCAAGACTGGACAGTAGGAAACATTTCTTCACAGAAAGGGTTATTGGGCACTGGCACAGGCTGCCCAGGGAGGCGGTCGCGTCCCTGGAGGTATTTAAAACATGGGTAGAGAAGGTGCTCCAGGATATGGTTTAGTAGTAGACAGGGACAGTCGGGCTTGATGATCTCAAAGGTCTTTTCCAACCTAGCGATTCTATGATTTCATGTATGCCAGCCCAGAGCAGCCTGTCCCGAGGTCCGGGACCCCGCCGGTTGCCCACCCGGGGGCCACAGCCACGCACCCCCGGCAGTCGCCGAGGAGGAGGGTCTCACCTTGCTTTCGGTCCCCCCCGCGGGCACAGGGGCTCGGGGCCGGCCGCGGCGAAGGTGCCAGGGCCGCCTCTCCCTCCCCCCGCGCCGCTTCCTTTTATAGCGATGCGGCACCGTGCCCGCCGCCCGCCGACGCGGAAGCCCGGGCTGCGCATCCACCGCCCCCCCAACCCCGCAGGTAGGGCCGTGCCCCCCCCCCATCCCCGCAGGTAGGGCTGTGTGTGTGCCCCCCCTCAAGCCCCGCAGCTAAGGCTGTGCTCCCCCCCAGCCCCGCAGGTAGGGCCGTGCCCCCCCCCATCCCCGCAGGTAGGGCTGTGTGTGTGCCCCCCCTCAAGCCCCGCAGCTAAGGCTGTGCTCCCCCCCAGCCCCGCAGGTAAGGCCGTGCCCCCCCTCATCCCCGCAGGTAGGGCTTTGTGTGTGTGTGTCCCCTCAAGCCCCGCAGCTAAGGCTGTGCTCCCCCCCAGCCCCGCAGGTAGGGCCGTGCCTCCCCCATCCCCACAGGTAGAGCTGTCCCTCCTCCCCCCCAGCCCCGCAGGTAGAGCCGTGCCTCCTCCATCCCCACAGGTAGAGCTGTCCCTCCTCCCCCCCAGCCCCGCAGGTAGGGCCGTGCCTCCTCCATCCCCACAGGTAGAGCTGTCCCTCCTCCCCCCCAGCCCCGCAGGTAGGGCCGTGCCTCCCCCATCCCCACAGGTAGAGCTGTCCCTCCTCCCCCCCAGCCCCGCAGGTAGGGCTGTGCCCCCCCCCCTCCATCCCCGTTGTTAGTATTGAGGGGAGAGGGCATCGCCTGGTCAGATGGAGGGTGAAGAAAAGAAACATAGATCGCCTGAGGGGAGCGAGGCGGGGTGCCTGAGGGACATCGATCACCTGAGGGGAGTCGGGGATCTCTTGAGGGGATGGGTCGTCCTCTGAGGGGAACCAGGAGCCGTCGTCTCAGAGGAGTGGGAGATCGCCTGTGGGCAGCTGAAGTGGATGCCTGAGGGAGATGGCGATCGCCTAAGAGGAGCTGGGGGATGTCGCCTCAGAGCAGTGGGCGATTGCCTGAGGGGAGCGGGAAGTGAGCACCTGAGGGGAATGAGGGGATGTCGCCACAGAGGAGCAGGCAATCGCCTGAGGGGATTCAGGGTCGGTGCCTGAGGAAGACATCGATCACCTGAGGGGATGGAGTGTCATCTGAGGGGAACCAGTCACCTGATCGGAGTGCGAGATCGCCTGAGGGGATGAGGGGTGGTTGCCTGAAGGATATGGCAATGGCGAATTGCCTGCGGGGAACCAGGGGAATGTCATCTCAGAGGAATGAACAATTGCCTGGGGGGATTGGGGATGGGAACCTGAGGAAGAGATGATTGCCTGAGGGGAGGTGGGCACCTGGAGGAGGCGGTGATCACATGCAGGGAACCAGCCTGAGAGGAACTGCCTGGGCAGATTAAGGGTGGGCACCTAACAGAGACATTGACTGCCTGAGGGCAGCTGTGGTGGGTGCCAGAGGGGATTGGGGATGGGTGCGTGAAGAAGACATCAATCACCTGAGGGGATGGGTCATCCTCTGAGGGGAACCAGGAGACATCGCTGGAGAGAAGCAGGCGACTGATGGGGGGATTGCGAGTGGGTGTCTGAGGCAGTTGGCGATCTCTTGTGGGGCACTGGGAGATGTTGCCTGAGAAGAACAGACTATTGCCTGAGGGGATTGTAGGTGGGCGCCTGAGGAAGACGTTGATTGCCTGTGGGGACCAGATGTTTTCTGAGGGAAACCAGGAGTTGCCTGAGAGGAGCCGGGAACTGCCTGAGGGGAGTGAGGGTGGACACCTGAGGGGAACTGGGGAATGTGTTCTGAGAGGAGCAGGTGACTGGGGGGAATGGGGTAGGCACCTGAGGGAGATGTCAATTGCATGAGGGGAGCAGGGATGGGTGCCTGAGTGAGATGGTGCTTGCCTGAAAGGAAGCAGGGAGATGTCACCTTAGGGGAGCGGGTGCACCTGAAGGGAACTAGAGGGAATGTTCTTTGAGAGGAGCAGGCAACCACGTGGGGAAATTCGGGGTGGGTGCCTGAGAAAGACTTCAGTCTTCTGAGAGGAGTCAGAGTGGGCACCTGAGGGGAGGCAGTGATCATCTGAAGGGAACCAGGGTAATGTCACCTGAGAGAGGAGTGGGCGATGGACTGGGGGGATCGGTAATGGGTGGCTGAGGAAGACGTCAGTTGCCTAACAGGAGCAGGAGATCGCCTGAGGGGAGCTGGAGGTGGGTGCCTGAAGGAGTCAGTGATCTCCTGAGGGAACAGGTGTAGCCTGAAGGGAACCAGGAGATTTTCCCTGAGAGGAGCGGGCCATTGCCTGAGGAGAGTGGGAGTGGGCACCTGAAGGAGATGGCAATCACCTAAAGGGAACCAGTGGGATGCCTTCTGTGAGGAGCGTGTGATCGCCTGGGGGTGGGCTGAGGAGGACTCGCCTGTGGGTGGGAAGGCACAGCCCCACGGGGACTGGAGAGAGTGCCCGCCATGGTCTGGGGCAACCCTGTTCTGGACTGGCCTTCTTTCTGCAGTGCCGGGCTCTCCCGTCTGCCCTGGAGTCTGCGCCTGGGTCACCACCTCAGTTTCCCTGAGTGTGTAGGGACTGCAAGGCTGCCTGAGTCAGCAGGTGCTGAGGGGACTCTCCTTGTGTCTGTGAGGGGCATGAGTGTGACTGGGAACAGGGGACGGTGGTGGGAGATCCAGCAGCCCTCCCACAAACCAATGCTATCTCCAGCAACTGCCAGGTTGAAACTAAGCAGCAGTAAGCTGAGGTGGTCAGCTTCTGGAGGAAGCTATGGTTTGGTACTACATCCTGTGGGTGATGGTTACTGCTTATGGTCATCCTGGCATGGGAGCAGTGGCAACTGTGTTAGTTGGCTGCTTCTTGCACTGAGTTGGGTGTGTTGCATTTGAGTAACCCCTGATGCTTGGACTGGGTTGGAGACTTTTCAGTCATCATCATTCATGTAAATCTTGCACCTGCTACTGACTTAACATCTATAAGTGCGGCCCAAGATCCAGAAATGCACTGGACTGGCTGGCGAGGAGACAAGCACTTCTGCTTTGGGCGATTCAGTACTTCCTCATCTGGGCAGGGAAGGTGGTGTCGTGATCATGACTGTGTGTGAAAACTACCCCTCTCTTAAGCAAGTTGTAGCATTTCAAAAGGACTACTGGTGAAATAGAGAGGAAATAGCAGAAAACAACCCCTAAACCATGAAGATGAACTGGCTGTATGTTTTAGAATAGTATTACCCTTATGTCATTTAAAAATGAATTGTTATCTATAATAGTTATTCTTTAATATGCATGGCCCACAAAGCTATGAGGGTACGCTGTTTATTCAGTGTTTTGTTATGAGAGGGGCTGTTTTTGTCATTTAACCAAAGCAAACCCCACATCTGCACTCTGAACTGAGGACTGTTTATAAGAGATGTGAGATTTCATCGGAAGTGCGCCATCATCTTTGTTTCAGTGCTTGACTGAAACCAAGCTGTGTGGCAGGCTGCTGTCTGTTTCATGTTGAGCATGCCAGTAATGCCACTGTGGGAAGGAGGAAAGCATTTAGGGTGCCTGTGTGAGCTCTGAGGGACCCTCCTGGGTGCACACAGGCACCCTGAGTCATTTAGGTGCTTGACCCTGCTCGGAAGAGCTGCTGGGGGTTGTCTTGCCTTAATAAGGCAGCACTTTGTGGCATGGCTCCTGCTGCATTCTCCACTAGGAAGCAATTAGGGGTTTGTGCCTGTTGGGAGAGCAGGATGTTCTCACGCTGCTTTTGCAGGCAGAAGCTTCTACCTGCTGCTTTGCTCCTGCTCGCTTCGAGCACTTATCAGACTGAGAGGCCTCATTAGTGTGATTCCCAACAGTCACAGAATCATCAGGTTGGAAAAGACCCATTGGATCATGGAGTCCCACCATTCCCATCAATCACTAACCCAGGTCCTTCAGCGCCTCGTCCACCCATCCCTCAAACCCCTCCAGGGAAGGGGACTCAACCCCCTCCCTGGGCAGCCTCTGACAGGGACCAATCACCCTTTCCATGAAGAAGTTCATCCTGATGTCCACTCTGAATGTCCCCTGGTGGATCTTGAGGCTGTTCCCTCTCATACTGTCCCCTGTCCCTTGGGAGAAGAGCTCAGCTCCCTCCTCTCCACAACCTCCTCTCAGGGAGTCGTCACCAATTGCTTTCCCAGGGCGCACCAGAGGCCGGTGGTGCGGTTTCCTCCATGGCTCAGCAGGAAAAGCACCCCCGACATGATGAGGTTCCCAAGCTGGCCTGGGACAGCCTGTGCACAGTGACTAGGAAGTGCTCAGGAACAGTCATAATCAACAGGACTTCTGAAAACATTTCCAATAAAGTCTAGAGCATCTGTTTCTCCAGCTGAGATCGATAGCTCAGGCTGCCCAGCAAGGAGCAAGTGCGATGGATTTTTGATAACCTGCACAGCATAGCTTGAGGAAAAATATAATTTAGGCCTCATTCTGTGCCTTTAAATGTGAGCATGCCCAGTGTGTGCAGTGGAAGGGGGCCGATGAACTGAGGGTGCTTGAAAGCTCAATACTGCCTGCAGAGTGTGGGAGGGCAAAGCTGTTCTTAACTGCTATTTTTTTTATTCAAAGGTATCAGGATAAATAGTGGCTCACAAGAATAAAGACTGCTGTTTGAGATACTTCCTGTGCTTGCTGGAGAACAACAAGGCCAAGAGAATTGTGAAAGTAAAAGCTTATTTCCTGAACTTCAGCTTTTGCTGAAGTGAAGGGCAAGATGTTTTGAGAGCTGGAGTCACAACTGTGGTGATTCAGCCTGCCATGCTGGATGGGGCTAGCCAGGTTGGTCTGAGGCAGAGTGGAGGGCACCAAGCATTGGCCTATAACCTGCAAAAGGAGACCAAGCATTGCATTGTGTGCTCCTCTTACTTCACTGGGAACAGAAAGAAAGGCTGTGTCCTCTGCCTGTAAATAACCTTGAGAACTGGACTAGAGACTACAGGTTGGTTTGTCGTCAGGTATAAACTGGCTTGCTCTGGTTGGCTAAATGTATTGGCTCCAGAGGCTCAGCTGAGAGCAAGTGTGGTCTCTTGGCCACTCAAGCAAACTAGATGCAGGGGTGTAATCCAATCATGGACATCAGGACTTTTTCTGTAAGCTGGAGGTCATTCCTGCAGTGTTCTCTCGACCCTGACTTAGAAAAACTTCTCTCTGAGGTTTGCTCAGTCCAAGACTTATCATACTAATTTAGGTTTTCCTTTAGCGCTTACCATGGCTGTGAGCTTATCTGCTGGATCACTGTTCTCATGCAGACCTGCATGGTTCCATCAGCAGCTGAATCAGGCTTGCTGGCCCCCTGGTGCTGTCTTCCCCTGCAACAGCACAGCTCTGAGGGAGGAGGAGGCTGGGAGTGCTGGGAGCTGACAGGCTGCTGGAATACAGTTGCTGGAACAGGGATTTCAAATCTGCAATCAGGCTGTACCTCGCAATGGCTAGAAAGTGCCTTGCGCAGTGTCAGCAGTTACTCAGCTGTTGAAAAGCTTTGTTCTGCACTGCTCTCTGTGGAGTTTGATACAGCTTGGATTTTCTTTTGGTTCCTGAGTTCTATTATTGTCCTTGATAGGTATATTTTAAGACTCTTCACCCCAATCATTTTTTCTGTTTTTTTTTTTTTTTTTGAAAACTGCATATATGAATTTATTCCCTTAAGATCTTTCTATACCAGAGATGGTCAAACTGAGTGTATATGTGACCTTGTGGTGAGCTCAGTCTAACAGATAGCTTTGATTTCCATTCCCAGCAGCGTTTTACACAGTGCAAGTTGCTTTTCTGTCATCAAAACTGCAGTTTTTATAAAATGCTGGATTTGATATCTGCTTTGCAGAAATGCTGCATGATCTACTCTGGGGTCTCTAGTGGACAGAATCACAGAATCACTAGATTGTAAAAGATCCACAGGATCATCGAGTCCAACCATTCCTATCATACAAACTCTATTTCTCAAAGGCTTGCTGGATAGAAAGGGAAAAAAACCCAATTGTCTGAACTACAGCAGAAAATTAGGCATTTTATCTGAGTCTCGCTAAGGCGGTCTTTGTCTCAACCAGAATCAGGACACCCCCACCCTGCATCTGCCTTGTTCCCAGTCTTGAGGTCAAACCTCCTGGCCACAACCCTCTCTATTTAAGAAAAAGAATATAGACACTAGTTGTAATCTGTGCTATGAAAATCTAATCTGTGACCTAATTTGTTGTGATACCATGAAGAACCTGTCAGGAGCAATCACTGTAACCCGTGGCATGAACACAGTGCATGCTTTCCAAGAGCACTGGCTCCTCGTAGCCCCAGAGAGAGCAGTGTCACGCCAAGTGTGTACATTTGGGCTCTTCCACTGCCAAATTTGGGGAATAATACACAGGCAACTCTCAGATCACTTCTGTTATTTTTTTTAAAATGAAAGTGGTGTGGGCAGTCTTACTATGTGTGGAAGCGAATCTCTTCTGCAGACAATCCCTGCAGAACAAGCTGGTTTGAAACATGCGGGGAGGCAAATAAGATGCAGCTAGAAGCAGACAATTTTCTCTATGTGTTTTAATAGCTGTTTACCTGTGAACCGCTCATTCACCTTGTCTGTGGCAGTGACTTAGATGCAACAAACTCACTGGGTGAGTGGTTAGAGGAGTGACTTGCCTGAATAGCTTCTTACTAGTCTGAGCTGATGTTCCATGGGCTGCTTCTCAGAGGGCAAAACAGACTGGCTTCTGGTATGGCCTTTGAATGATGTTTGCTGTCCTTTAAGAAAGAAAAACAACAACAATATCTTCAGTGGTGTGTTACTAAAACCACTGCCAATCTTTCTCTGCAAGGCTAGAGAAGGAAGGAAGGTTTTACGGGTTGGGAACACACAAATAATAGGCTGAAAAATTGGAAGTTGTATTCCCAGATCCCTCTGCTGGCACATCTGACTGGGAGAAATCTTAACTGAGGAACTCTTGCTCTATCAGAAATGGACAGCAGAGATGGGCTTCCGGTTTGATTGTTCTAGAAATAACAGTTCCTTTTTTTTAAAAAAAAAAAATTATCTTTAAAGTGCCTTACTTGAAAGTACTAAATTAAAGTGTGTAGTGGCATTCAACCTATTAATAACTGCAAAGATCACCAACCGTGCTTGGTAAGATGCCATCAGTCCATTTGGACTTTAAGAACTTCCAGGTTACTAGCTGGGTTTTTGGGATCCAGTAAGATGCAGGTCCAAAACGAGGCCATAATCTATGGTCTGATGCCTTCCTTCCTTACCCCTGCAGGAGCTACCTGTGCTACTGTTAAGGCATTATTCTGTTTATTTTGAGCCTCTGCTTTATTTTCAGCACTTGTGCACATCTTGTTCCCTTGCATACATTAGGTGCATGTTTGCATAGAAAACATGCATTGGTGCAGTATTTTGTAAACTCAGTGTCCTTTTAGCCACTCTGGGCACTGAGTGTTCAGTTTCAATGTGTTATTTGTTGATTTTTGTTCACTCCAGACCTTTCCCTCCACCCACTCACTTCCTCTTACAAATGCTTCCTCACTTCACCACATTCTCACACATTTCACATGCAGTGGCACTGCCTGTTGTGGACAGGCTCAGCACTTCATCTGCCCTTCACCTCTGTGGGAGCTGGGCAGAGGCAGGGAGAAGGTGCCTGTACGTGCTGGGGGAGAGGTGCAGTGGCCGGGACAGGGAGTGTGGGGTGTGGGTGTATTTTGGGGAAAAGGAGCAAAGGCTTGTAACCAGCATGGAGGGAGTGAAGGCAGAAGAGGGTGGATGGTTATTTATGTGCTGAGGGATGGGATGCAGTGAGAAATCTGCATATACACAGCTAGGGGACTGCAGGGCATGTAGGGCTGGCACATGTGCAAGGTTTGAAGATGGTGCTTGCTCCAGACAAGAAAGCAGCCAGACCCCCAGCTCCTTTCCTCAGCCCAGCACAGGCAGGCTGGTCTGCCTCCAAGACTTGTTCTCGGAGCTTAATAGCATGCTTTAGTGTGCAATTTTTTTCTAACTGCGTCTTATTTCTAACAAAGGTTTCCCACCTCCTGTTGGACAATACCAATTTCTCTACCACGCAGGGTGCATTTGGCAGCTTAGAGTCTTACAAAAAGAGGAAAAAAAGCCACCATGAAAATAGCAAGTCTGTAGTTTTAAATTAGGTAGGGGCTAAAATTAGTAAGAACTGGCCTATCTGTGCCTGTGCAAACCAGCAGAGAATTAATATTCATATGATGCTGAGCAAGGCAAGCAGAGGTTTGCAGCTTGCACTTCTACTTCCTCGTACCACCTCTGTCGGTGCAGGTTGTCTTCTCCGTCAGGCTCAGTTACTGGTTAGCATAGAGCAGTACAAATGCTGCTAACCTTGTGTCAATACCAAGTGCTATTTCCAGTGTGAAATGTTATTTCAATGTGAAATGTGAGCAACAGCAGAACCTTTCATTTTTCTTGGCTGGTATGAATGCAGTTTTGGATACCCTATGCTAAAGTCACTTGTTGTCAGAGCCCTGGATGTGGCCAGAGTCCTACATAAGGGCTGGGTCCACCCACCATTTCCTTGCCGAGGAAGATGCCCCCAAGATGCTTCTTGTTGTTATCTCTTCCCAGCTGTGGTTTACTTGTATCTGCTGTGTATTGCTGTTAATGGGGTTGCAGTATAAAACAGTCACTGAAATAACAGATATCACAAGAATAAACTCTAGGTTCATTTGGTTCTTTGCAGGTCCATATTTCATTTTCCATCCTGGCATCGTTTTCATTTGCAGTGTGATCCATGCAAACAGATTTATTTGTGCAAGTTAAAGTGGGGAGTAGACTGGTGGGAAAAGGTGGAAACTTGCTGGTGGAGGGGAAAATTATATGGAAGAAGGACCTTGAGTTGCTGGGGAAGGGAGTTATGGGAGGGGTAGTTGAGTTGTTTGGCAGAGATGACATTTGGCTGCTGATCTTGGGGTGAGGAAGGTGATGTATTTGAAGGACAGAAGACCAAGAGTCTTTGCCTGTCTCCCCCATCCCTTGGGAACTGTTGGGCTAGGCTCTGCACCGGCTGCTGGAGATTAACTCCTGGGAATGGATGCTCTTCCACCCTAGCATATCCAGAGTCACTAGGGGTCACTTGGACATCCAAGTCAATGCCTTAACACAGCTTTGAAAAGTTACTCAAAGGATTGGCTTTAAACTGATGACCTCCCTTCTATAATGGTGCGAGAGAGAGGGCTCTGCTCTGTCAGCAGCTCGTGGTGACTACAGAGGTTCACATTAGGTGGCAGAGTTAGACTCCTGCTCCCCTCATCTTGCTCCCATCACAGCATGCAGGGCAAAAAAGCAAGGAGGGCTCGACGGCATCAGCTGCCCACAACTTCTGGCAGGGATCATGCTGGAGGCTTGTGAAGTGCCCAAGCTGCTGCAGGCAAGGGACAGTACTGAGGGGCCATCCCCAAATGGGAACAGCCATGTGGTTGTGGTCTTTGTTGGCTTCAGACAGTGGCATGTTTCTAAGGGTGGACAGCTGCTGCCATCGAGGTAGTTACGTGATGGATGGTTTACGTTCCCTTCCAGCTCAGTGTGTTGCCAGAGACACGGGGACATGGAGTAGTGTGATGGGGAGTATCTCTGCAGTCTGCAGAATCCAGGATTTGGGTTTTCTTGGTGGTGGGCCTGGAACAGTCAACAAAACTTAAAGGGGAAAACCAGGAGCCCCATAGCCAAGACTTTTCCGCCAGTCTCAGAACTGAGGAGGGTAGATGCTCCTGCCTATGAATCCTGACTTCCTCTGAAGTACTAGCCGTATGACCAAATATGATCTTCTGTGCATTAGAAGGTCTGTCTGGCGTCCTGCTTACATTGAGGCCTTAAGAAATATTTACTGTATGCGGCAGTGTTCTTGTGTTAGCGCATTCTGGGTGTCATAGATATCCACTGGCAGCAGCCTACAGCAAGCTGTCGAGTGAGAACATTGGTAGGATTCCCTGTGAATGAAGAAGCCACTCACATATCTATTTAAGGGTTGGGACCAAGTTTCTTCCCCAGGATGGCCGCTTTGAAAGGAAATTGTTTGGTTTAGGAATGGCTCTGAATTGCAAAACTTGTACTGGGACTTCTTGTGCCCAGGATTCACAGCTGATCAGACATCCTGTTTGTTGCCATTACTATTGTTGCATTTATGAGGAAAAATTGCTTTAGGTCCACTTGCAGCTGTTCTAGGTTTGCTGTTACCCAGCTGTATCACTAGGCATAACGTTAATGACAATGCCTCTAAAATATGTTTATACGTTTGAGGTATGATTATGCCTAGGGCCTATAGCTGCTGTTCATACAAAAAAAAAATTGGTCTTTTAAACTTGCTGAGGCTTTTTTTGGTCTGTCCTCTTTTTCTTAAAAATAGGCTCCTTAATGTGAGCAGCAGTTAGTGGACCTATTTGGAACTCTTGTTCTACGGGGGCACTGCTGCCCAGCTGGAGATTGCAAACCCTCTCATGCCTTTGCACAGGGTTCTCATGAGATCATGGAGCTGGTACAGGACCGTTCTTCCCCCGACAGATGCCTGCAGTGTGAGTCAGTTTGAGGAAGCAAGAAGGGACCCACAAGGAAAATACTGTGCTTGAATGAACATATCCTCAAGAAAAGGACCAATCCTAATAACCTTGTGTGCCTAGTGATCCTGCTGGCAGGCTGGAGCAGTTATCCAGATCCCTGGGAGCGTATCATCTGACAGAAGGCCACCAAAAAGATTGTGGCTTAGCAGAATGTCCACAGGTTTGGAGCTGTTCTTGGGCAGTTGTTTTGATAAAGCTGAGTATGGTCATTTGCGTATTGCACAGGGAGGTTATTCTGCCTCTGTACTCGACACTGGTGAGACCGCACCTGGAATACTGTGTTCAGTTCTGAGCCCCTCACTACAAGAAGGACATTGAGGCTCTGGAGCAACGAAGCTGGTGAAGAGGCTGGAGAACAAGTCTTACAAGGAGCGGCTGAGGGAGCTGGGGTTGTTTAGGTTTGATAAGAGGCGGCTGAGGGGAGACCTTATTGCTCTCAACAACTACCTGGAAGGAGGTTGTAGAGGGGAGGGAGCTGATCTCTTCTCCCAAGTGACAGGGGACAGGACAAGGGGGAATGACCTCAAGCTGCACCAAGGGAGGTTCGGACTGGATGTCAGAAAAAAATTTTTCACAGAAAGGGTCATCGAGCACTGGAACATGCTGCCCAGGGAGGTGGTTGAGTCACCATCCCTAGAGGTATTTCAAAGACAAGTAGATGAGGTGCTCAGGGACATGGTTTAGTGGCAGACAGGAATGGTTAGACTCGACGATGCAAGAGGTCTTTTCCAACCTGGTGATCCTATGATTCTGTTTGGGCTTTTCTTCTTCGTCTTCAATCCGCTGGGCAGTATTGTCCATGTGTCTATGAGTGTAACTCGTAGTGGCCCCCAGAAATGCAAGCCCCTTTCCACTAGCCTTGCTGGGGAAGGGGAAGGCCAGAGGCTGCTCTGCAAGGGGACTTTGGTGAGGAACTTACCATGCGTTTGTTCTTTCTTCTTGCTTGGTTCCTTGTGCATGAGATTGTCTGAGTGGTCACACTCTGCCTGTCATGGGGTGTTCACCACATGGGGTTGTGGCAACAAGTCATGTTCTATGTCCACCTGAGGGGAGCCATGGGCTCCATGTGAAAATCCCCGTGTGAAATAATAACACGCTCCCCATCCAAATTACTACCCACATATCCAGCATGCCCTGGCCTCTTGTCAGCCCTGCTGTTGGGGAGACTTTAGAGAGCAGCCAGAGGGTGCCCTTGCTGCTGGGGGAAACCAGAGCCAGCCCCCGCTGTCCCTTACTGCCAGTGGCAGCACTGGGAGCAGGTACCCCTTTCACTCCCTTCTGCTGAGAGCTGCACCTCCTGCTGAAGTACAGGGGGAGAGGAGAAAGGTGAGCCTTGTCTCTGCCCCCAGTGCCCTGCCTGCAGCCATGTCAGTGCATCCCAAGCCTTCATCCAAGTGCAGGTGATGGCAGTTCAATATCCAGCTTAGACCAAGCAACTTGCCAGGCTCCAAAGCTGCTCCAGGCCTGCCCTACCCTCTTCTGCAGGACGGTGCCCAAACAGACACTTGGGCTTCACTGGGTTTTGTTAAGGTATGGCCTACCAGGAACTCATTATCTGTAAGGCAGTTGCAGTTGTGTCCTAAACATCTTTCTCCCAGTGATAATTTATTTCTCCCAGAATAATTTCTGAGCTTGGAAGAGTGGACAGAGCCTCTGCCTAGGAACCATGCAAGCTACTCCCTCTTGATGTCTTTTGTTTTTCCTGCTGTTTTGTTGGGCTCCAGTCCTACTGTGAATTTCACTGACATGAGGAAAACACTGACAACACTCCCAGGTGGTAATCAGCCAGATCAGAGCTCTTTGGAGATGAAAACACATCCAGTAGAGCATAAGACATATTTTCAGAGGTCACTGAAAGTCAGTCCCTTATCTCAAAGCCTCCTTTTGCCCTAGACACTATTATTGCAAGTGCAATAGGTGAATTTAGGTTCCAGCCCCATGAGAGGCTGTACCAGTTAATACAGAGATCTTCAGAAATTGCCCTCCCTTTCTCTGATGTCACTTTAATCTCTTGAGCTTACAGAGACTAAAAGATATTTGATGAATATACTAAACATTCATTGCACATTTTTCTTCCAGTATCCAGATGACCTCAAATTCTGAATGAAATGAATTTGCATTTGTTTCTAAAAGTGTCTCGTTTTGCCAATCAAAATGTCAACACATTTGAAAATGGTCCCAGATGCGATGTTTGTATCTCTCAGAGTTTAAATTGCTGGATCATTTTCCCATTAATACTAAGGGTGTTTAAAGGACAAATTCTCTGCCTATTGCAGTGAAATTTTACCCCGAGGTATGACATTTCACCTGCCACCAAGTGTGAGATTGTTGAATATAATGGACTGGAATAGCTAGATTTGCACATGGTGGTAACAAAAGAGGGTGAGCAGCAGGTCCCACTACAGAAAACCTTTCCTCTTTCTTTTTTCCCCCTTTTTCTTTTTCATGCTCTTTGCAATTTATAGAAGTGCACTATTCAGAAGCCCCTGCCTGAATTTGGGCACAATTTAATCATGTACCATGTGAGTGGATAAAGAGAAACCTGACGAGCTTCCACTCAAGGGCGTGAAGAAATGGGAGCACCAGGGTACATCCAAGGTCTCATAGCTGAGTAGCAGCTGCAAGGCCTGGCTCTAGCTTCAGCAATTCTTGTGCTGGACCACAAAGCTATGAGACTCATCACATGCTCTTCTGGCTGCAGCTATGCTGACTGACAGGGCTTTGCCACAGCTTGTGTCTGCTCCTGGGCAGGGCTCTGTCCCAAGTCAGAAGAGAGGAGGTGGACAGTTGGCAAACCTTGACCCCCTCCTCCTCAAATGAAATATGGGGGGCAACTGGAATGAGCTATCAGCAAGCTAAAACAGACAATGTAGCTGCAAATAATTTGAACTCAAGGGCATGGTGAACCCGAGCCTGTGCTAAGTAAGGCATGTTTACCCAAGGAAGTGCCAACATAACCTAGGAGAACATACCATAACATTCCACCATACTGTCCCTCCCTTGTGCTATCACGGAAACCAGATGCCTGGATGGGAAAGCACCAGAAGCTGAATAGAAAAGCTTCAAGTGTCAGCCCTGCTCAGCCCTACCTTCTGCTGCAGGCCATCTATGCTTCCCAGCATTCTCTGGTCTCTTGCCAGTTCCCATCAACAGCTGTGGTTTGTGGTTGTAATGCTCAGCATTTATCTCCTGTTTCTCTTAGCAGACCTGCATCAAAGCTTGATGTGCAGCCTGTAGCAGTCTGGGAGTCCCAGGACCCCCAGAACTGACCTCCAAGAATGAAGTAAAATCTTTCTTCACTCCTTTGTCTTCCCCAAAGTCAGAGACACCTCACGTTTGGGTATCCAAGTCTTCTGGGCCCTTCTGGCTGAGCTGGTAAGGAAAGGTTCTAACAAAGTGCATTGTAATACCTTGTTTTGTTTCTTTTAAAGAATGTGCCAGTAGTAAATCTAAAGCTGGATTGCTAGCCCAGAAACAGCTTGCTTCTGCACTTAGCTGATAAAATGTTCTTCACTCTACCATGCTTATTCCCTGTTTCTGTCTATATATTACTGTTGAGACTGCAGTTTGAGTAGGAGCGGCTCCAATATCTAAATGAATGTCTGTTAGGAATCCCATTTCTTGTTTCAGCAGGCCCCAGAAGTTCATTTGATGTTTAATAGCTTCCAGTCACTGCTATGCTGGATGGACCTGAACTGGTGACCGAGAGGGGAAAGGTTCTCTCACACATTTACAAACCCTGATGCATCTGTTCCCCAGGCACAGATTTGTCTAATTTTCCTAAACCGCTGATGACCTGCCCTGAAAGGATACTCTCATTCCCTTAGGAAATCCCTTGGGTTGATATCAAGTAGATAGTTATTTTTGGGTTCTTTCCCAGAGAGAGTGCTCTGTATTGCTCTGAACCCTACACACCAAATATATCATCGGACTCCAGTTAAAGGGTCCAAAAAGCTTTATTGAAGGGGAAACAGATTATTAATAATTAAGGGTAGCTCACTGTATTATTTTTGAGCCAACTGAAGCTAACAGGGCTTTTTTATAGCAAAGATAAAAGTGTGGAATATTGAGATTGAATTGATTGCAACATTTAATGGCAACATAAAAGTCAACTAATGAATTGCAATGGTAACTGCATTAAAGTGAAACATGCAGCTCCTGAGCAATGTATTAAGCATTTTCAAAGATTATAAAAAACCAAAGAGGCTAAAAAATGAACCCAACCCCCCCCCTTATTGACTAGTAAATGCCTATGTTATTTGTTTCCTGTGAGGGAAACTCATGTGACCATATTTTTAATTCATTTATCCTAAAGCTTTGTGTGTATGTATGTGTATGTGTGCTTTTCCCCTAGCACCTTTCCCAGTTAAACAAAGCCTTTACATGAAGTTGATTGGTGATTAATGCTAACAAAATTCTCTGAGGGCTGCCTGTGATTTCTCGTGGCAGGGAGGATGGTAGCACAGAAAGAACAAGCTTTGACAGATGCATTTGCAAGAAAGTCTCTAAACAAGGAGCGTTCCAAACTGCTATGTGTTTGAACTGCCCCATGTTGTTTATTATCGACCCAATTACAGCTTCCTAATTTAAAAGCATATTATCTATTTCTCTGCAGTAGCAGAACATAACATTGAAAAGAGAAAACAGCATCACTGGGTGGAATAGCTGTACTTCTGGAGGGTGAGGAGGGTTTAAAACTGCTCTGCATTGAACAAATTAAAGGTTTATTACAGAATAAACCTGCAGCCATTCCTTCTCACTGACAGTCATTGTGTTGTAATTTTGTCCCTTTGCAGCCTTCCCAAAACCATCCATTTCTTCTGAAACCTTTGTCCAAGCCTCAGTCTGACAGAAGGTCTTTTCCTGCGCTGCGATCTTCTACTTTCTGCCTTATTTTATGGTAGCCATTCAGTCTTTCAGCGGGGACATGTGCCCCTTCTCTGCTATCTGGCCACATTCGGGTCCTCTGCGTGCAGCCCCTCTGCACTAAACCCAAGCTTGTCACACTTATCTGCAAAATGTTTCACAAGCACAGAGCCAGAGTCTGTCATCCCAGTGGCAGTGTGTTATGCCTTAGGACAGAAGTGACCCCATTAAAACCATTTAGAAGCATCCATACTTAGGACTGTCTCACTGCCTTTATGTTTCTCTGCTCCCATGTGGTTCCCTAGGCCCTTTCACATCCCTGCTTAAGCTGGTCTTTGAGCAAACCACAGAAAAGCTGTATTCTCTGTATCTGCCCCTACCATCCATTTAAAGTAAAATTCAGCAGATAAATAACTAGTATTAAAATAATAATGAGAACATAATGGGACCATGAAGAAGCCAGTAGCATTTGCCTTTTCTTGGGAGAGAATAAGATATAATTGAGAAATAAACAGTCATGTGAACAGTGTAAGTAATGAATACTAATTCTCTCCTGATTTGGGTTTTGTGCACCTTTCATTTTCCACTGGAGCTTTTTCAGTGAAAAATCTCTAGGTGTCTCCTTGTTCCCAGCTCACTTCTTCCCTAGCCATGTTTCCAGTGCCTCCGCTACAGTTTTCCCCAATGTCTCTCTTACATTTTCCAGCTGGGCAAGAGATTAACACGTACAGGTTGACTGGGCAGTCTACACATGCTGTTTAGTGTCCAGCACCATAAACCAGATTTCCAGGAGAAGGCAGGCAGTATGTCCTGGGACAGGGAGAGGGGCTACCTGGCATAGGGCGAGGGCTAACTGGCAAGCCAGAGCCAACTCTGAATGCTCAGCCATGCCGGGAAGCACGTAGCAGAAATGCTGTCCTGCTCCATCTTCTGTACTCCACTTTGTTGGCTTAAGACCACTTGGTGACCACTGCAGGACACTGGAGTTTGCCATTTTGAGACACCTAGCTACAGTGGTTGAAAACCAATGTGTACAACTGATCTCAGTACTTTTGTCTTCCTCTTTTCCTTGATTTATGCCACGAGCTGCTTGGACCAGGAATTGCACCAGCGTTTCTGTAAAGTACCATAAAAATCTTTCCAACTTAAGTTTCTTACATAGAGCGTTATTGAAATTAATGGTATCACTGTAGGCACTTAGAAATTATCAGAGTGGGAGGTACTACTGACAGGTTACTTAATCCTCTCGCTCAACATCATGCAAGGAGTCCAAGGACAGAAACAGGCTCTAAGCTTCTTGGAGTTACAGCCTAGTACCTCACAAAAGAAGACTGTTTTGTTTCTTTCCCTTCTTTACATATTTTAGCTTATTCACTGCCTGAGAGAGGAATCATTAGAATAAGAAGTATATGACCGTGTATTTAAAAAACCCCACTGATATCTCAACCCCACAGGTTGTGATACATTCCTGTAGCGGCAAGCGTAGTCAGGGTGGGGAGCTGCTTGTTCTGGTCTGATCATTAAAGTGATATGCACTCCCAGAACCGACGTGTCTCAGGCACAGAATGTTTCCCAGCTCATGCATGGGGTTCATCAGCTGGACATAACAAAATATTATCTTTTCATCAGTTGGACATGCTCAGAATCAGTTTAAGTAATTGCAACGTGCAATATCAGCTTTACTGACTTTTCTCACTAACTGAATATTAAACAGCTGCATCTGTTGCTAGATTTAGTCCTAGGTGCCATATTCATGCTCAGGAAAAAGGAAGAGAAAGATGTCTGGTGTGCAGTGTTTCAGTTGCTCAGCAAAGGAAGTGTTTGAGTGCATGGCTAAATGCTTTGTTTTGTGGCAGCCTTCATCTGCACTCAATCTGTCCCTCACAGATTATAGCATGGGGAAAAGTCCTGGCTTTCCACTTCCTCTACTAGCAAACTCTTTGTGTTTGGAGAGACTTTTGCTTACATGATCAATAAGGACTCTGTCCTTCTAGTTACCCAGACTTCTTGAAATGATCACTCACAAAGACTTTGCTTTGGAAATTGAACATCACCTACCATGCAGGTCATGGGTGAGTGAGAATTTCTTATCCCACAGGAAAAGACTGCTACCTACCCACTTCATAGGAGGTCACTGGATGGTCTACAGGAAAATGCATGTACTGATGGGGAAGGGTTCCTTCAAAGTTCTTTATATTCAGCACTTGGGTGCACCAAAATTACTTTAATGTCTGCTGCTTTTCAGAGCATACTGACCAAAGTGCATGAAGGTAACCATATAATGGGATACTGCAGATGATGGTATCACAACAGTGTTATTTTAAAGAGGTGGATGTACTTGATGAGCCAATAACTAAACCAAGTATTTTTTTTTCTCTCGTTCTTCAGTAGCCTTGTATGCAACATCACTTAGATCATAAACAAAGGTTAACTTGGTTTCTAGTAGTTCGACTGAATGTTGCAAAACCAGTCCAGGTTTTGATCAGCTAAATTGAATTCTGCTTTTCAGCTGGGAATGAAGAGCCAGGTCCTTTCAAATGAACTTAGTGGTGCAAGGGCAGAACAGTAGCAACAGTGACACTGCAGACTGAGGAACACATCATATGGGATGCAGCCTGTGGCCTCAGCTCGTCTCTGCTCGTGTCCCACCCAGCAATCCTTAACACTGCTGTTTTGTGAAGTCTGTGTTAGTTCACTGAATTCTGAAATTGTCCCCTGGGACTGACACTCTCCAAAGCCCTTCCTGGAGGTGCTTTAATTAACTTACCTATTTCCTCAGTGAAAGATTGCAACATCCCCCGTGATCTGAAGAGGAAATCGAGTGCCGCTGTAGTGAAGGAAACAGCTGAGACAACGTGAAATGGTCTCTTGACAGTGTCCCTTGGTAACACCTAGACACAGCCCAAAAATCACTTATGAACCAAAGGCCATTCTGAGGGTTTCTAGTAACAAATGAATTAAGCACTTTTGGGAAAAAGGAAAAGAAAATAAGCAATAAACAAAACCCCTCCAATGACTACATCACTACAAAGGATGTGTCACAGTAAAATACTGGTCTTGTGTTCCTGGGGTAGGCAGAATTCTCAATGAAATCGATGACTATTCGCTTCCATCAGGGCAGCACAATTGCATTTGCTCAAAACAAAAAATAACCCAAACCAACCAAACAAAAAGGGTTCCCTTCTAGAGAGTAATGAAACAGTCAAGCCCTCTTAAATATTGCCTTTCCTGTTCTCTGAAACTTTGATTCCATTAACTGGAACACTATTACATTCCTGACTGATCTGAAACATTTTGTGAGGGGAAGGGAGGGGGAAAGAGGCTTTTGAGAAAGTTCCAGTTCAGATATATGGTTTATTTCCAACTACAGTGCTGGTGGTTTACTTCGTTTAATCAGCTGGTTAGACTGAGGACTAATGGGAGGTCGAGTGAAACACCTGCCACTGCGTCGCCCCCAGTTCAGCAGCGCTCTCTAACTGACTGCTACCCAGTAACATTTAGGTTCTCTGCTGGAGAAAGGTGCCTTTCCTACCATCAGCAGTGATGACCCAGCACCTGCTGAAGCGATGGTAGCTTTTCCACTACACTGAGCAAACCTCTGCTGAAGAATAGGTGTATCTTGGGTTTTTTCTCACCTGAGTGCCTTAGGTTTGGCAACACAGTCTGTGCTATGACCTCCTGAACTTGGTAATGCTGGATTATCTCAAGTGCTTAGCAGGTCCCTTCACTTGCTAGGCAGCTCACCTGTTTGCTAGCTGCACAGGTTTTACCACTAATTGCTCCAAGTACTTCTCAGTGCAGTGATGTCCATGCAGTGGTTGGTGAAGAAATTCTGTATTTCACAAATTTTAATAAGCAGCTTAAATATCTCAGTGTCTTAATACCATGTTTTGCAGAGGTAAGACGTGACTAAAATAGCTGCAGTTCCTCTTTCCACCTTCCCCTATGCTTACTGGTCTACAGTCCTCATTCTAATGCAGGCTTAACACCTGCCATTTTCTCTTTATTCCTCTTTTTGCTTCCCCGTCTCATATGGGTGAGCTGTACTGTTGAGAAAAGGCAGCAAAATGTGAAAAAAGGAGCTTAATACTGTAAAATTACCATTATCTTTAATCACAGTCCAACACTGAACTCTCTTGCGTCATTTGACTTAAAAAAGTGTTCATTAATTGGGAGTGTGCTGCATATATTAGTTGTGGCAAACCATATGAACAGGCTGTGCTGATTACAGGGAACAATTGTACCAACAGATGAGTGAACTTGAAAATAATCTCAGAGTTTGTAGTGGCAGGAGAGGAGCTGACTAATGTAATGAGTCACGTGAGGTAAGCAGGGTGCAGCACCACGAGAAGACAGACTTTCATCAGGTCTCAGAGTAAAACAAAAGAATTTCTGAAGCGACTTGGTTTTCCCACTTGCCATCTAAATATCAGCATGAGCCTTTTTTAGGGGGAAAATACATTTTGAGATTGCAAGTTCCTGTCTCCATGCGAGTATAAAACATAGTAATTGTTATTACGGTATCTGAAAGCACTTCAGGCATCCATGTACATATTCAGTGATTTGCCCTTGGCTTTTTGTTTTGTCTGCGCTTTTCAAAATTTATGTTGAGCATTCATATGTTGTTGCAACTGTTTATATTCCTGAAGAGCTACATTTATATCTTGGGGTTTGTACTATCTGAAGCGAAAACCCTAAAGGACACTGTACTGTGAATGTGACTGCTTCTGCAATCCCTCATTCACTAGCCATGCACTCAAGAAGGTAGAAGAATCTGGAAGGGGGAGGGCAAAACTTGGTATTAGCTTTATCTGAACTGAAAAGAGCTATCAAGCACAACAGTGTAACAGGGGATCTCTGCAAAGCTGCCTCTCTTTTCCATTCTTGAATTGTTGCTGGAAGAGATCTCTTCACTTTAAAAATTGAATCTTTGGATACAGGATGCTTGTTTTCTGTTTTCAACCACACAATAGCAAAGACAGTTATGTCCTCCCCTCCTAGACAAACAAGACTGTTGTCCCTGCTGAGTACAAGTGGGAGAGGATAGCTTCCGTTTCTCCTTTTGACTTTCTCCCCAAGGCTACCATTAAGCCTGCAAGTAGCTGGAGTATTGTAACTGTGAGTAGCACCAAAGGGCAGGTTTGCTTCTGTGTTTTTATTTACATGTCTGGCTACCTATATAAAGTCATCTTTTGTCACTGGTAATATGCACGTGTATTCAGTACATATACATCCTGTAGTACATTTGGAGCTTAATAATCTTTGCTCTGTGAAAATACTCTGACCTGCTTTCTCTCCTAGGTGTCAGTTATACCTTCCTGGCAGCGATACTCCTACTAACAAAACCATCTGCAGGCATTTAGCCACATAAGAGCAGTTATGTTCTGTTACTACGCCTTTATTTTATGAAACTGGCTGGCAAAGATAATCTGTAATTTTCAGGGTTTTTTTTAATGTATCGTAATAATATCCCGGTAAAATAGTTTTCTGTTCAGAAGAAGCAATTAAGAAATTAAAAACGATGGCAGAACTAATAGAAAATTAGTGGGGGTTTTTAGTCATGCAACTTTTTCCAGAGTGTTCAGTATCTTTTTATGCTTAAATTATTACATGGGATGTGGATGCCTTAGTACACAGCTGCTTTTAAAGCATTAGTGATGTTCCGGGTCTGGGCATTCTTACTTGCAGTGCTGAAAGATGAGAGATACAAATCAAGGGTACCTTAAAAATTTTGAGAGCCCTAAAGAATAAATATTATTACAAACCTGCTTATGGTTTCAGTAGGAATTTTTTCTTGCTTCATCCAATCCCCCTAAGCCCTAAGAGATTTATAATGCTATGAACATCAAAAATTGTTCATCCCTGAGGCTGGTTGGATGGATTCCTCAGCTCTGTGTAACAGGACAAAGTTCTGTCAGAGCCCCAGGTTTGTATTAAACCCCAATGGTAATGAATCCAATGTAAACTCAGGGCATGATTCGGGTTCCCTTGAATTCAGTTCTGTGAGATATGGATTGCTTCCTGCCTGGGACACTTTCAAAGGTCTGCAGACTTCAGAGGAGGAGATACGGTAGTAAGAAGCTGTCATCTCAGGAAGGAGTGTTCATCAACCTATGTTCCAGATTTGTATCTGCTAGCTGCAAAAAGTCCTTTTCTGTAGCAGAAGTGAAAAGTCAGGTCAAGCATTTAACAAACCAAACACAAGCAGAACTGGGACTTCTCTTCTGTCATTCTGCCCACAAGCTGCTTCTGTGAAAATCTTTTTTCCTGTCTTCTTGGACATCTCGTCTGTTTACTCCAATCTACACAAACTTCCAGGCCCCCACCCCGGCTTGCCCGAGCACTCACTTCTCCCTATGTAAATGAAGGCACCAGGCAGTGGGTACATGGAGCTCCAGCTCTGGTGTTGCCTGGATGTCAGCCAAGGACCAAAACTAAACTGCAGCAATTTCCTTTGAGTTCATCAAGCAGGTTTTGAAGCTGAACAATACTCACAAATGGCTTTGTTTATATGCTCTTATCTAGAATACCTTAAAGCTATTAGTGTAGTGAATCCAGGTATCTTGAATCCTACCACATTATGAGAGGAACTAGGTTTAGCAGTTTAGGTCAGCATATAAAGAAAACTCTTCATGTCTGTCCCGTTTTCGTTCTTTCTCAAAGTGGGTTTGAAGGAATTGCTATTCACTAATATCTGGCAGTTATCAAACTGAAGAGAAAGTAGCAGAAGTGGTTAGACTTTCAGGTGGTTGGTTTGCCTCTTTCAGATTGAATAATCACCTTTCCCAATTATAATGTTCTACTGTTTGAGGAGTTTTGTCTTGGCTGTATCCGTATGCTACTGCCGGCTGTCCTACTCCATTTCTAAGCCGCTCCTCAATGCACGGCATGCAGCTGTGCCACAGTTACACAGACGAGACCTTTGCTGGGTACTTCTCTGGGGGGCTGTGGTGGGGACCAGCTCCACAGCCTCACTGAACATGGTGTAAGCTGCCCCTCTGCTTCCAAAGAGACAACATGAAGGCCAGATGAGACTTCATGGCAAAACATGCACAAACGTTGCCTAGATTCCAGAATCCTTTAAGGAAAAAACAAGCAGAAATTTTTATTTTTCTTTCTCTTCATGTCTATTTTTACCAAAGAATCAAGGCCTAAGACAGAGGTTTTGTGCTGTTGTTTTGTGTTGGCACATTTGCCAAAAGCAGAAGTAGTTCAGGGCATGTGATCTCCTAATGGGATGGCATTAAAATCCAAGTCACAATACAGATAAGGAAAAGGTGACATCTTCACCAATAAGATGTGTCCATGGAGAACATACATAATTAAGTCTGCAAAGTGGTCCTAGGATACATTATTGTGTTCCTTAACCCATGTTGCAGATCTTTTACATTTTGGGTTTGAGGAGAGCAGTGCGGTATTGTCCAAGGGACAGCAGCTTGGGCAGTCTAGAGCTCACCGAGGCATTAACTTCCCATCTTTTTTTGCTTAGGTCTTACAACGACACCTGCATGGTAAGAAACTTATACACAGCTTTCGTTCAGCAACCCTGTGTTTTGCCAAGAAAGAACCGTATTTTCCTTCCTATCACGGCTTTGGCAACAGCAAACATTTAAAACCCTTGGCTTAGGCCTTCAAAAATTATCACAGTCACACCGCCGGCTTAAGCGACCACCCATAACGCTAAGTCGGTGGCTTTACCGAGGTGCTGCTGGGCGCTAGAGAGCCGGCCGGAGCGTGAACCCTCTCTGGGAGCCGGGGGAAAGATGGCGGCCCCTTTAAGGAGGTCGCCCCGCTCGCCGCCCGCCCGCCCGCCTCTGTCTCGCCCCCCCCACCCCCGCCCGAGACACTGGGAGTCGCAGCAGGTGCATGCGCAGTGCCCTGGCAGCCCGGCGCGCCTGCGCAGTCACCTGCCGGCCGCCCCGCCGCCACATCCGGGTCACCGCGCGCCCGCCCGCCCGGCCGGTCCCCCCCGCGGCGCCGCGCAGCTGCCTGCCCCCTCCGCCCCTCCTCCCCCTCCCCTGCGCGGGGCTCCGGCCACGCCGCTGCTGTCGCTGCCGAGCGGGGGGAGGCGGCGGCTCCGGCTCCGGCTCCCGCGCGCATCGCCCTCGGCGGGGCGGCCGGGTGAGTGTCGGGGGCGCGGGCGGGGCGCCTCGCTCGCTGCTCCCATCCCCGCCGGCTCCGTCCCCGCTCCCGTCTGTTGCACCCGCCTCTCCGACGCCCTCCGCAACTTCTCCGCCCGCCCGGTCCCGTCCCGTCCCCGCTTCGCCCCGCGGGGCGCCGGGCAGGGCGAGGAGGGGCTGGGTGGGAGCGAGCGGCCGAGCCTCGCTGCTCCCTGCGCCTCGGGGACCCTCGGGGCGGTGTCGCCCCTCTCGGTGCTCCGGGGGCAGCGATAGTGGTTAACGGGGGGGGAGCCTGCTGAGGGGGCACCTGCGGGAACCGGGGCGGGCGGGGAGCTCGGCAGGAGGGAGAACCGGGCGGGTTTGGCTGAGACAGGGTGTATCCTGCAGCTTTGTGCGCCGCGGCGGTGGCGCTGGGACTGCGGCTCCAGGTAGGGGTAAGGTGAATTCGGAAGCTGTAGTAGCAGGGTGTTGTTTCTAACCTATTCATTAAATGGCTGATAACATCTAATTTTAATTGGTTTTTCATTCTCCGATGTGATTCAAGAATAAGGACACGTGCGACTTCCTTCTATCTTGTTACTTTTTAATCTACTACTATATTTTACGAGGTAATAACACACAAGAAGTTTCTTCACAGAAATGCTATAGATGTTAAAGAAATCCAGAGATTGCGCTGTGAAGGTTCTTGAAGGTTTTTTCTTTCTGTTCCAGTGCATCAGTGTCTTGGATCCAAATGTCAGTGGGGCTGTGACAGTGTCTTTCTGCTGTGATAGTGGAGTCTTACCAACACTTAAAATCTGTCATTCTGAATTTCTGATAAGACGTATGGGACTACAAGTGTTGATTAGCATGTGTATCAGTAAAGCAATTTCTAGATAGATCTAATACTCTCTGTTTTCTTTATTACCATTTCCGTTGCTAAAATCTGTGAAGTCTGTTTTGCTCAAATTTCCCGCACCATTGGCACGAACAGTTTTCTTTCTTTGTGTTCTGACTGCTTGGACTTTAAATATAGCTTTATGTTGCTGAGTGATTTCTATATCAGGTTGTGGCAGAAAGGAGTATTGTACAGGAGACATTCAGTAATGAGTCTGAGGTGACTGTTAAGATTGGAACTTGAATCCAAACTTGGAAGGTTCCATCTGACAAATGTCTTTGTGTAGCAAGTTGTATTGCTTGGCAGAACATATCTTCAGTTTTGTGTGGCCAGTTTGAAGGTAAAATCCTAAACCATGTGAATAATACTGTTATTTAAAATAGGAATGCTTTTTTGTCTGGTGTACAGAGTGTCCCATTGCTGAGACAGAACCTTTCAGTAGAGGAGTAGATAGCTTTTTACCCAAGTCTCATGGTCAGATTTCTTATTGCCTATATAAGCTGTCAGAGAGTAGCACCGCAGAAAGAAGGGATTCTAGAATCTGCTTTAAAATATCCCTGTCAAGAAGCACCATGGATGCGTGAAAGTAAGGAATGAATTTGATCCCATCTGCTAAAAAACTTCTATTTGTCATCAGGTGCTCTAGATTTTCTTCACTGTTTGTAGTTGAACTGGTGCCACCTGGGGTGACGGATTACTGAAGAAGTTGTCTTTTGAAATTCTCTATGTCTTCATGGGAGACCTTTCCTGCGGGAGCCTCACTGACTATGGAAACGTGATGTTAGCGGGTTCTGTTCTTGCATACATAGCTATCCTGTCCCCTTCTGGGTTTCTGGGGAATCTTAGTGTCTGGATAAAGAGAGAAAGGAAACTGTTCTCTTATTTTTTTTTTTATTTCCCCTGTATCTTTCAGTAGCTATATATCTTAGCAGAATAATTTATTTTGAAATTTAACTGAATGCAATGGCTAAAATGTTCTAGGAATAGTTATATGAGGAACTTTCTTCAAGGTGTCTGTCATTGGCCTTCTAATGGAGCTTACTAAATACCTGGAATTAATGCTGTGGAGACAGAAGAAGAGGGAACATTTGTATTGCAAACTGCTGAAATGCTGAGTAATAAGGTAACAGAAATAGACTCTGTCATTTGGAAAAGCATATGTAGGGGCCACTTTGGATTTCTGTAGCCGCTTAAGCATGGTACGCAAATTCGGGTCTTTTTCCTCTCCCTGTGTGTTTAGAATACAGATACACAAACAGCCTGCAGTACCCTTTTTTGTTGTTGTTCCCTGCTAGCTGCAGCTAATATGTCCCTTGCAGTAGAGACAGACAAAATTAGAGCTTACATGCAAGAAGTCAGATGTGATTTAAGCAGTCAGGTTTTCTTTCTTATAAACTTGGTTGTTTATAATTGCGCCTACAGTTTTAGTTGTTGATGTGGAGGGGCTTAAGTCGTGAAGAATGACTCCTGTCTCCTAAGGTAATGTTAACTACCCTGAAGTGTGTTATAAATGAATTTTATGAGACTTATTCATCTTAAAAATGTTTAAAAATACATTTTCAAAGCTGAAATATTTTGAGTGTTGTCAGATTGCATCTCATGGATTATCAGCTGTTGAGCAAATGTGGCACAGGCGGGGTATGCAGCCCGAGTGAATATAAGCACTGAATCCAGTCAAGGTGTGAATGTCAGTGCCACAATCCTGTGTGCCTCGTACCAGGATGCAGAGAGTCAGCCTGGCAGTCATTTTGGTCACACTGAATCCCTCGAGTCTGTGAGCACTGATTCAGAGGTGATGAGAGCAAGGGGACTGGAGGATAAGAAAGGAGCTTTACTTGAGTTGGAAAGAATTAAGTGGTGGGGAAGGTGAAGCATTGGCACTAATTGCTGGCTGTGGCACCTTAAATATGTGCATCAATTGGGCAGAGTAAGATTTATTTCAAGGTATTTTCTAGCTGTAAATGATGGCCATTTGTATGCACCCTTTGATATCTTTTCATTTGTGTGTATTAAGAGCACTTATAAATAAATAGGTAGTCCTTTTGCATACTTCATAAATCTTTGTTTAATATTGATCTATGGATACAGAATCCTAAGAGCATTAATATTTTCTTCCTAGTAGTTGTGGAAAATTTAAAACCTCTAACTGCCCTGGGCAGAGAATTCTGCTGTTCTCTTCATATGTATGAAGACAGGGGCTTATTTGTTTGCTTTTAATTTCAGGTTTTCTTCTAAATTCACCTCAATTTCCTCCCTTCTGTTATTCAGGAATGTTCTCTCCAGTGCAACAAGTTGGCTGCTGCAGCTGGCAGAGTTTTTCAAACTGTCTAACATTTGCTGAAAGTAACAGGCTCTCTTATATAGTCATTGTTATACGCTTGCAATTCCAGTGCACACTGGAGTTATGTGCATCGCAATTATATAAACAGCGGAGCTTAACAGAAACCAAGAACATACAATGATCAGTTTTACAATTGACTAGGTAAAGCTGAAAGTATTTTTAGTTACAGTGGTTTTTCCTGTATTCTCTATCCCCTGTGGTTTTAATTGCATTCTCCTTTTTAGAAATGGCATGTTTTCTCTTCTGTCACGTGAAAGCCTGATGCACAGAGAATACCTTCACTGTGGAAATGGCGAAACTATTTACTGACAGCATATTGAAATGCAAGTGAAATGGTGCATTATTTTTGTCTTTTGCTCATGATATAGTAATTTGAATTTCAGGATGGTTGTAAGACAGTTGTAGATGTGAGGTAAAGGCTGGCAATGTCCTGCTTAGCATGTGTGTATGTGGCTTACAAACTCGCAACTGTCGTTACAGCCGTTATCATATGGTTATGGCACAGTCTTCATTTACTGTTGCTACTGAATCACATGGTCTTGGTGAAATGCTTAGTAATTTATTTCTGTTTGACTCTGGAAATGCTAATACTGGCCATGAAATAGTAAGAGGACTTTTGGTACCAGATTTAATTATTTTTCAGCATTTTTTTTACACTGCTTTCTCAGCACCTAGAAAAAGAGTTTTTACATTTCTGGTAACTACACAATTATTGCCTAATGTGTGTCTACCAGGAAAGCTTGTTGTTTACCTTATTTACACTAACCTAATGTTTCAGTATTGCTCTGGAGGAATGATGGATAGCTGTCCAATACACAAAATGTTTGTGGGGCTAGGAAAAATTGGAGCCTAAAGAGCTCTGAAAAAAATTGCTGGGGAGGGGCTCTTTATCAGGGAATATAGTGATAAGATTGGTGGGGGGTGATATTAAGCTGAAAGAGGGGAAATTAGGCTAGGTATTAGGAAGATTTTTTTTTTTTTCTTGTGGAGGTGGTGAGACACGGGAACAGATTGCCCAGAGAAGTTGTGGATGCTTCCTCCCTGGGAGTGTTCAAGGCCAGGCTGGATGGGGCCTTGAGGAGCGTGATCTAGTGGGAGATGTCCTCGCCTGTGGCAGAGGGTTGGAACTGGATGATCTTTAAGGTCCTTTCCAACCCAAACCATTCTGTGATTCTATACTCACGTACCGTCTTCAAGTATTGAAACTAGGGGTTTTTTTCTAATAATATTTATATGGGCTGGTTTATTTTTATCCTTTTACTCCTGTTCAGTGGAAATGCTTCATGGTTTGCGGTCTTGTTTACTAAGTGTTTGGCTGCTTCTTTGGCTTATGTCGACAGCACTTGGGATTCCCAGGTGGTCCGTGTGCAAATAGTATAATTGGGTCTGGGACAGCTTAGCTTGTGAGATTGAATGCATTCAGTTTGGTGTGGCTGTAGCTGCAAAAATAGCATGCCTTGCAAAACAGGCCTTCTGTCTGCCACCCACACCAAAACCTAAAGCTTGATCCTGTAGGCAGTTAATACGCTTGTCTGGAAGGCTGATGCCCGTCCGCAAATGCTCTACCTGAATCGGTGACCACCAGGCAAAAAAAAGTTTTGAATGGGTAATCACTTTATATAGTAAGAAGATGCAGCAGAACACTGTCCTAGATACATTTTTCAGAACACTTTTTACTTCAGACTGCAAGGCTTAACTGTTCTCAATAGCAGGAGGCTGCTCTGTGAGAGCATTCTGTTTAACTGGCATAGTTCAAAAGACTCTTATATTCAGCCATGAGGCAATTCTCCTTCAGTACTAGATGATTAAATTAAATGGAGCGTTAATGTGAGTAAGTTTTTCTGGTGTACTGTACGAGGGAATAGATGAGTTCCTAGGAGCACCACTTGTAAATTAGCTGACTGGAAAGCCCTGTTTCTGTGACTAGTGGTTCTACCAGTTAACTTCAAAAGTTAGATCTAATTGTGTATGCTTCCAGTCAGGTGTGGCACTGGATGATGGCTGGCTCTCCTTTTTATTATGGCAGTCTTCAGAGTCACATCCTCACAGGGAAAGAGAATTCTTGTCTTTTTGTGTTGGACAAGAAAGGTATTTGTTTTGGCTTCTGATGTACAAATCAGTTTGCTTCTGCTGAAAAAAAAAAGTGGTCCTTTTGAATTCTAGCATTGCTAGTCTGGGAAAAAAGAACTGTAAGAAGTAAGAGGAAATATATTCATAGCTCTTCTTTTAAAAAAAGAAAACAACTACCTACCCATTTAGTGTTCCTGAAAGTGAAGCTTCTCAGGCTAAGTGCATTCTGGGCATGAAAATCCAGTTCTTTTCTTTTTGTTATATTTGCAGCTTTTATGTGCTGAGACATACAGTTATTTGAAACTGTTCCTTCTTAATGTGGAAGTGAAATATGTAACTGGTAGACTTCATGAGCCTTCATCTTAAATTGCTGACCTTGTATAAATACAGATCATACGAACAAGGCAGAGTTATGTAAGGATTTCTTACGGATAGGAGTTAATTGATTTAGAGTTTATATTTCCTGCTTTTGTGTATCAGTCTTATATGGGGAGAAGTGGATTTGTCAGCTGAACAGGCATAGCTTTGATTTTTTTGTTTTTTTGTTTGTTCCTCTGGGTGCTTCTTGTAGAAGATAACTTGGTATTTGTTCCCACGTGCAACTGGCAGAAGCTACAGCCCCCCAAACACTGAATGGTACCTTAAATGCTTTAACTGTTTGCATCTTTGCATCTGAGTACAGAGCCGAATTACCTGGCAGTAGTAATAGAGTAACAGGACCTACCTTGGTATTTCCTACCTTTAAGTTTGGGGGGTGATCTTGGAGTAACTTTCAACTAGCCTAACAAAATCCAGGTTGTTTTCTTACCTTTTCTGAAGTTTCTGGGTTTAGCAATGTTCGAACTTGTTATGAAGAAACTCTCCATTGTTCTGTAACTATGGCTTCTTAATAAACACGGAGTGGAATTGTGTCCTGGAAGGGAAATCTGTGTAGGTGGGAGTGGCAGCGAAGTCTAGGAAATAGAAGCGTAAGAGACTATCAATTAAGACCTAATTCTTTGAGCAAATAATGTTATGTACTATTGATCATAATATTGTGTCAGGTTTTCAAAGGAATTCCAGTCAAACTACTTAAGTAGCTGCCAAAAGTAAGGCTTGGGAACAGATGTTCTAATTGTAGTCTTAAATTTTTTTGACAGCTCTTCAAATAGCTGTGGTGTGTCTCAGCTTTACAGCAGAGTGTTTTTGCAGGGCTTATGGCTCTTGCTTTACTTCTCTCCCTGTCCCTGGTCCAGAATGGGCCTCAGATTGCCCCCATTACTGTCCTGTGAAAACTCATGCTCTAATAAACATGTATCCAGCTGAGCAGCATGGGAGAAGAAAATGGGTTTGGATGAAGAAGACAGCTGAAGTGAGAAGTGATGGCAGTTAACTAGGAGGAGGAGCAGCTTACTTTGAGCTGAAAGCAGGGAAGAATAGTAATTAGAATGTGGGACTGAGCTGCGGACAAGTTGTTTAAAAACTAGTGAAGTAGTTGGGTTGGGAGCACTAATGGAGATTTTTGATCAGGTACTAAGGGCGTGTGTGGGAATAGTGCTGCCTCTCACCCAGCATCTTGGGGATGTCAAAGGAAACCCTAAGCAGAGCTACAGACTGGGAGAAGCCTGGCTGGAAAGCTGCCTGGAGGAGAAAGACCTAGGGGTGCTGGTCAACAGCCGACTGAACATGAGCCAGCAGTGTGCCCAGGTGGCCAGGAAGGCCAGTGGCATCTTGGCGTGACCAGCAGGTCCAGGGAGGTTATTCTCCCCCTGTACTCGGCACTGGTGAGACCGCACCTCGAGTACTGTGCTCAGTTCTGGGCCCCTCACCACAAGAGGGATGTTGAGGGTCTGGGGCGAGTCCAGAGAAGAGCAACGAAGCTGGTGAAGGGGCTGGAGAACAAGTCTTACGAGGAGCGACTGAGAGAGCTGGGGTTGTTTAGCCTGGAGAAGAGGAGGCTGAGGGGAGACCTTATTACTCTCTACGACTACCTGAAGGGAGATTGTGGAGAGGAGGGTGCTGGCCTCTTCTCCCAAGTGATAAGAGGGAATGGCCTCAGTCTCTGCCAGGGGAGATTCAGGCTTGAGATAAGGAAAAAATTCTTCATGGAAAGGGTCGTTAGGCATTGGAACAGTCTGCCCAGGGAGGTGGTTGACTCGCCTTCCCTGGGGGTATTTAAAGTGAGGGTGGATGAGGTACTTAGGGGCATGGTTTAGAGATTGGTGGGAATGGTTGGACTCGATGACCCGGTGGGTCTCTTCCAACCTAGTGATTCTGTGATTCTATGAAATGGAGACTTGCTGGACGAAGAAAATGGGGAGAAGAGCTTATGGGGAGAACGCTGGACAGGAGAACTAAGAGTAGCAGTTGGGATTTTGTAAGGAAGGCAGATAGGTCTGTTAGATGAGGAACTCAAGACGGTAAGAGTTAGAAATACTGTAAGGAAAGGACTACAGTGAAATAAAATGTACTGAGTTTTGTCCGCTACCATTAATAGCCATCATGTCTTCACAACTTCAGTTTAATCTGTATGTCCAAGTGGTAGAAACCAGTATTATGAGCAAATGGTTCTGATTCTGTACACGTGCCATGTAGCTACAAGGATTAATTGTCCAGGCTCATCTCTTAGTTAAGATTTTATACTTGGCCTTTTCTGTTAGGCTGTGAAACAGTGCTCAAAAGTAAAAAAGCCGGAGAAAGAAAGCAGCCTTGAATATGTAACTATGCCATTTCTTCCATTAAGACTCTTACTTTATCCTAAGGTGAAGTGGCTGGTGCTACAAGTGAACAAGTGCTCAATAGTTTAATTTTTGTGGTGTGATACTTTAACACCTGCTTACTCTTGCTAGAATGCTTCAGAGATGCAATTAATTTTCTCTTGGATAGTCTGGTGCTGCTTTCTGTATAGTTATCGGAATGGTCTAGTGAGATGAGGAAGTGGTTTGCTTCCTATTTCACACATGAGGGCCACAAAGAAGAGAAGTTCAGCTAGTTTTGCTTGGTTAGAAATGACTGGAACCTGCATCTTTTTAGACTAGTTTACATATTGCAGCCACATCCCCATCAAAGGCACTGCTTTTCTCCTGCTGTGATTCCATTTTAATATGGTAACATCACAGTTGTTTCTTGTGTTGGTTCTCTCCTGTAGCTACCACAGCCAAATTGGAGAATGTGGCAGTGTTTGAGGTCCCTCTGTTTGTTGCAGCATCAGCAGAGAATGGCCATTTCATTTTGTCAAAAAGGCAAAGTTATTTCTAGTTTCTTCTAGAGTAGATGTGTTGCTTGCTCAGAGAAATTAGTAAAAATCTGGTGTTGTGTGACTCTCAAGAAGTCATGCTCTGTTAGGGACTTGCACAAACTGTTGGTGATGATGCCAGTGGTGGTGTTCCCTGCATCCTTTAGCTGTACTGTATTTGCACAGCCTTAGGGCCAAACTGCTGTGTTGTAAAAAGACACCTATTTCTAGTGTATAAATGTTGTGGAAATGTCGAAGTGGTACAGCTTCATTAACAGATTTGTGGGCAATTAATGCCTTTTTCTCCATTATTGCAAAGGAAGGAGGAATGAGCTGGTTTTTATTTTTCAGTTGGGTCTCCCTGTCGTCCACATTGCTCTGATTGACTGTTTAATTTGACAGATAGTTCTGTCCTCCTCTAGCTATTGGAAGGTCTTTCTGGTTTGTAGAGCCTTGTGGCTTCTTAAGTTTCTCTTTAGAAGAGGAATAGTATCAACCAGTGTAAGAAACATAAAGCTGCTGTTTCTTCTGTCATTAGAAGAAAGGGTAAAAAGCCTTTGCTATCCTTTTCTGCTCTTTTTTTGATTCCTCCTACCCTCCTACTGGCTCATCACTCGAAGTTTTTCTTGGGAGCTTCTTTTTTAACATAAATACTACGAATGAAGCCTGTGGTGGTTAGAAAACAGTGTAGTATTTATAAAAAGAAGAAAGTGTTTACTCCTGGGTAAAGAAAAGAACAGCAGCCTCTGCTGATGGAGCTGTGGTTTTCTGCTTTTTCTTGCCAAGTCTACTGTGTTGGCTTATGTTCGGCTAATATTTGGCTGATCAGCTTTGTAGTTAGCAGGACTAGGAATGTTTTTACTGTAGGTTAAATTTGGTGCAGACTTACTTTCTGTTGAAAGCCTTGCATTCATTGGTAGTGAATCTCTTTTGGGGCCTTAAGGTGGAGATCTTTCTCCCCTGTTATGGAGGGGCATGGTCACAGGAATGTATTTGATCTGAAAATTCAGTCAATACTCTGGGTTTCTTAGAAGCACAGCTGGCTCCTGATGTGGTATTGGGTATGTGACGAACCGAACTTGAGGAGCTTTCAGGTGGAAACGGACACATAAAGATTTTAAACAATGAGAGCCTCCGGTGCTGTTTTCTGGCCTTTCGTAGGCTTTTTGTGTGTTTAGTTCTGTAATTTGTCAGTGCTGCCCACCTTCTGTGGGTGGATTTATGCATTTAGTACCTTCAGTTCAAGTAAGTATTGTAGTGACACTTTATAGAAATGCAACACACTGAAGCATGGCTGCATGTGGGTAAGTCAGGAGAGAGCTGGGAGTAGCAGCACTAAAACAGAAAAGGAAGTACAGTCATGATAAAACTTGGGGATTTGTTTTCTTTTTTTTTCCTTTTAAAATAAACAAACAACCATCTGTCTCCAGAGGATGGGGATGGAATTAGTTGATACAGTTTGTATCTTATGATTACGCTCTGTGCATGTAGATTTGTGTGTGTGTGTATATATCTATAAAAACACATGCTTACCAATGTACTTCTGTTGTGTATCAGCACCCATTTCAGTATACATAACTATATTATAACTCAGTACAGTACTCAAGTAGGGCAGTTTATATCCCAGCAAATATGAGCTGATGTAGAAGCCACATGTAGTTTGAGGAAAACTAATATTTTAATTGCTGTCCAGAATACTTAAGTGGTTTTTCAGCCTCTATTTTGGTATACGCTAGTGATATAGGCTTTGCTTATGCTCTTGTTCCATCTGTTGAGGGCAGATCCCCTCTGCCAAGGGACAAGCACGCATACACTCATTCATCAGGGCACACTATGTGCTGCTGACAGTTGTCAGGAAATAAAACATACTGAGTACAATATAGTTCAATTTTCACAGTGTGGTGGCTTTACAGCACTGCCAGAATGATTCAATGCCACTTAATTTTGTTGTTGATGTATATGCATTAGCTTCAGAAAAAGAACTAAAAATTGCTTACTAACTTCAAGTAATTTATGTTTAGCTATCACTGTTACATAGCTTTGACTTTCTCAGAGAACATGTTGTCTTTGGTCTCAGTATTTTTGCATGTTAAAAAAAATTGAAAGCCAAATGCTTTCTTTAAAATGAAAAGCACAATTGTTGTGCTTAGAATTGGTCTGTTTCCTGATTCTGGTTCCATGTTAGAAAAAAACCAGCTGAATGTATTTACTTTAGTCCTGGTAAAATGCTGTTCTTGGCAAAAGGGTTGGGTGTTTTTTTAATCATGTTTGTAAATGAGTGTAGATTTAACAGTTACAGATATTTCTTAATAACATCATCAAAAGAAAAATCAGCTATTTTATGTTTATACTTTAGAGTAGCTTTTTTTTCAAGGACAGTGTTCAATCTTAATTTGAACTCGTGTTACAACTCATCTTTGTGACTTCAGAGAAAGAAAAAAAGGAAAACAGTGAGAGAAAGCATTGTTAGATAAGTCTAAGTAGTCATCTTAGTGTATTATAAATACCCTGATTCTTTGAACTCCTTGTGTAGTTTTTTGTTGGATTTAAGGATGGTTTAGTTAAGGTATTCTTTTTCCCTCTTGCCCTAATGAGTTCTGGAGTACAGATTTTTACACTTCATCTGGTGTCCTTCACTGAAGGAGGGCACCTCAGGGAAGTATTTTTTCTCTTACCAACCTGTTATTCTGTGTAACATCATCTCTTCCTCACTGTCGGGTGTGCTCTGCTTCACAAATTGGTGAGCCTGCTGTTACAGGCCGGGCTGGTGATGGAAACGTGAAGACTGTGTCCTGCCTGTGAGCAGTGTAATAGAAGTAACTGGAAGGTAGGGTTCATGCTTTTGTTTTACTTCTGATCGGATAATTTCACTCTTACTCCTGTGTCTCTTCTAATCCTTTTTTTATTTGGCACTTAAGTAGAAAGCCCTTCGTGCATGTACTTCAGGAAATAACTGACGTAGGTAACATTCTTTGTGCTTTTTTTTGCTTTGACTAACCATACTTCTCTGCTTTATTCTCTCCTGAATACTGGCAAGAACAGAATATTTAGAGTAACTGCTACTAGCATCATTAGTTCAATAGTACAGTAGCTCTTTTTGTTAACCTAGTGCTTCTTTCATTTAGCATCATTAATACTTCTAATCATCTCTACAAAGCTCAGGCTAGAACTGTCTGAAAAGTAAATTGTTTGAGTTTTGTCTTTGAACTGACAGCCCCCTGCCCCCTTACTGTCTGAGCAGGTTCAGGAATCCTGGAAGTGTGCTCCTTAGGGGCTTGATTTTCAGCAGTCTGAACGAGGGGCCAGGAGTCCAGACAGGTTTCATTTGAACAGTGCTTTGGAATTGGGGGATGGCTTGTTTCCTCTTTATACTGTGATTCTCAGGGTTCCTCAGTACTTGTAACTGGGGCAGGCTGTGTGCCTGTAGTAGCCTGTTTTTCTGACAAATACTCCTTTTGGGTCTGAGTAAAGTTTACGATGCAGAAACAGACCTTTATTCTTTGTGCAGAGCCATAAGCACTACTGTCAACCTTTTCAAAAAAGTGCTTCCAGAAGAAAAGGATAAAATTCACTTCTGCAGTGAAACTGATCTTCAAAGTCAATGTTTCAAGCTGCTTTAGTATGTTTTGAGTAGTAAATTAGCATCTCCTAAATTTTTTTTTGTTAACTAGGATGAGTAGTGTTTATCACAGGCTGCAGGTAATACTTGTTGAAAGATGCAACTCTTATTAATCGTTGCCTGATATTGCCTGAGACTTCATAATGGTATATGTTTTGTAGTTCTAGGGGATTAATTCTGAAAATCTGGCTGGGCTTTTGTAGTTTTTCTTCAATGAGTTTGAAAAAGGTGATCTTTTCTTATACAGGTGGGCCTGCCTCCCCCTAGTTTTATGCTTTCATTATGAAAAGAAAACCTTTTGAGCAGGTTTGTCGCTGATGCAGTAGCTTTATCCTCAGCCTGGAAACATAGGGATTAGATTCTGTTTTGCTGTTGCCCCTACACCAACTTATTGACTATGTACCTTGCAAAATGGCACTGATTTAGTCTTTAAATAAAAGTGATACGGGCTTTAAATAAGCTGTGTTACTGTTTTAATAGCTAGCAAGACTTCAGACACAGAGCTGTCCCACGCTTAATGAGACTTGCACTTTCTACTATTGACTTGTATGTATTACTTTTGTCTAAACCTGTGTTTATAGAAAATTAGTTTGTATTGAGATTGAAACATTATATGAGGTCCTTTTGGCTGTCTGAGCAGAAAGGATGGAAATGTATTGCCTAGTTTATTTGCCTGGTAACAGGGAGTCAGTTCTGTCTGCTTATCGTATTTGTATGATAATTATTACAATTGCATTTGTCTCATTGCCCAGCTTCTGACTCACTGGAAGGCGTGGATAGTAATGCGTAATATGATGTGTAATACATAGAATCATAGATGAGTTAACATAAACATACTATTTAAAATATATTAATATAAAAATATATTTAAACTAATATGATATGTGAGTTAGTGTTTGTTTCACAGTCTAAGCAGCAGAGTATGCAATTGAAAGTTGTACTGGCAAAAACTATTCCAGCAGATCTAGGGTGTTATTTCAGTGTCTTTGATGACTGAGGTGCTCTAATCCCAGTTGCCTAGTTGTTCACATCATGCAAGTGTGTAACATAGATGACTTGAAGAGATCCATGCATTTCAGTGTGACTGCATGAACTGTAGTAGTACACTGCATAAATAGATAGCAAACGCTTGAATTTACTTATTATAAGCTTTTCTTGCCCTGGCCTGCGTACTAGTTAAGCTGTGCAAAACAGACTTAGGAAGCCAGATTTCAAACAAACAACTTGCGGGGTTACACTAGTTATAACCAGGGAACTCACCCATGTTAACCCAGTTGTGTTTGTGTTGGTACAACAGAAGAAATAAGGCAAGAACTGTTTCTTCTTCTGGCAGTCACAACTTTAAGCTTTCATCCTATTAAATTTTATTTCAAGTTCTAGAGAAACTGAAGGAAACAAATACAGACCTTAATTTTATACTGACCTTGCTCTTTAGGGGCTCTGTTGTCTTTAAAGGTAGTTGAACTTTCTGCTTTCTCTTGTATGTGTGGGGTTTTTTAATGCAGTAATTTAAAGGAATTTATTTGCACTAATTCAGTCCTCAATGTTAAAGGCCTTCATTTATCTCTGGGATCCTTTAGCAAAGTTCTCTGGCTGTAAGGAACACCAAATTTTGTTTCTGATGGGGGAAAAAAGTGTGCAGTTCTCTGGTCTGGGTCACTACAGAAGATGAGCCAAAGAGTTGAGCTGGGTTCTGTGTCAGTGCCATATGTTGTCTTGAATGCAAGGCTTCTGCATTGAAGATTTTTTTTTCTTTTAACATGGTTTGTTACCTTTCTAAAAGGAGACCTAAGGATGTGACTCAACCTCGCAGAAGGAAGGAAACATGAAATGTAGGCTGTTCTCCTATTCTGAGCTTGCATAAAATCTTTGCAGAGGGCTAAGTATTGTTGCTAAATAAATGCAGGACCGCTGTACTGTGCATGGAAAATAGGGAAAATGTAGTTCTGTGTGTGTTCTTGGCTTTATGAAAATGACATTGTGATTAATGACATGTTGCATTCAAATCAAACAAAAAAGCAACCTACCGTCTAATTTCAGTAATTTAAATTGAAAGGAGTATGAAGTCCATTCTTCACTTCCCCCCTTTCCTAGGATGTGGTTGGAAAATGCTATTTTTCCGTGGATAAGATGGGAGTTGGAGATGGTGGGTTCTGGTCTTTTGGCACTGTGTGCAAACAAGTGAGGTGTGGACGAGAGGAGTGCTAGATCTCCTTTTTTTGTTGATACTTGAATTGTTTTGTCGGTTTTAGGCCTGCCTGTGGTAATACCTTTCTAAAATGAAAAATCCAAAAGAATTTGTGCTCAGGACACAAAGTTGAAAGCATGAATAATTAAACTTTTTGTCTTATGGTAGACTTTTTTGTCTAGAATAGTGTACTGGCTAAGGAAGAGAAGATGCAGAAGCCAAAGTTGTGTCTTCTATTTCATTTGCTATACAATTAGTGTTGAATGACTTCCTGTAATCACAGGAATAATATCTTATTCGTAGTAATATTGTGAGGGTGGGGTTTTTACTCTAGACTTGAATATGTACAGTGTACTGAAGTACAGTTTTGTAATGAGCAAACAACAACAGCACCCCAAATAAATCCCAAACCACAAAAACCAACCCACACTACAAAACACAACCAGTGGTCCCTCTAAGCCAGGGGAGAGGCTTGCATAACTGTACAAACAGTTCTCCTGGCATTCATTGCAGCTGAGTGGAAATCGCCAGTGTGTTGGGGGTTGGAGCAAAAGACTGTGGTGTGATTGAGTCATGTGATGGATGGATGATCAGAACTTCTGCACTACATGTATACTCTTCATCTGTTCTGCTGCTTGATAAATCTACAGTTGCAGAAATAGGGTTAAGTGAGGAAGAGTTTGAGCAATAGGGTTAAGTGAGGAAGGGGATACCTTCTGGAAAGCATAGATGGGAGGAGGAAAGGTAGCAGAAGATGGACTTTGTTGAAGTTGCAGCATTGTTGACTTGATATTGGATTAATGGTTTGTTCAGATATCGCTCTCGAGTACTGTCACCCAGGGCACTAAACATTAGCAAGAGATAAAAGAAAAATCACAAAGGTTCTGAAGAACAGCATTACTGTAATGAAGGATAGAGAGTTAAAACCAGCCAGCCAAAAACCCACCATACCATCACTGCCTTTTTCTGACGTTTGCAGACACTGAATCTGTACGGACTTCAGAAATCAGGCAGGTCTGTCCCCACCTCCCACCACTGCTCCTCGGGTCCCATCCTGATGATATTTAAATGCTCAAGGCTCAGGACAGTGCTGGTAGTCTCCGGAGTGCTGTAGTCAGGAGTGAGGAGCTCTGTGGGTAGTGAGAGTGAGCTGATGTCAGGGTGAGAGATGGCTCTGCTGGGGCTACCAGGCTCCCCAGGCATGGGGATGCTGATGGCTCCATCCTGGCAATCTAGTAGCATCTCCTCGGAGAGTGGAAGGTTGCTAGGTGGATGCCCAATGGCTTGGATGTGAGGGGCAGCACAGTGGCTGTGGGTGTTGCTGCCTGGGTGCACCCCTTTGGGGGTGGCCACGTTGGAGACGCTGAGCTGTGCAAATTGTCTCTCGGTGTCCTGGTGCTCAGCAAATCCTGTCGGCAGCACTTGAGGAGCTGGAGTGCTCACTCTCCCCTGAAGAAGTTGAGGTTGGCCCTGGTAGAGGGTCCCAGGGGCTGCCCCGACCAGGAGGGTCTCACAGCCCTGAGGAGCCCACAGGGCAGCAGTTGGCAGACATGCAGTGCTGTAGCCCAGCATGGAGGTGGCTGGTGAAGGAAGGTTGGTGTTCATCCATCGAATAGAGAAGATACGCGGATCAAAGAGGCAACCATGCAGAGCCATCTGCAGACCTGCACAAATGAGAGGAAGCTGTGCTGTGCTGGGAGAGACTCTCCAGGAGCACCCCCCGACTCTGGGCCAGGCATGCAGGGAGCTTGTAATTTGGGCATTCCCAGCAGGGTGAACTGCTATGTCAATGGGACAGGGTTGCAGACTTATTTATAGGTGGTAAAATGGGAAGGATGGCCTTAAGTGTTTGGGAAACCTATGCATTGTGTTTACTGGGCAGGGGTGAGGGCAGGGATGCTTCCACAGGACTGCTGAACCCTCATGCCAAAAAATAAGCTGCCAGGAGAACAGGGGTGTTGGGGATGCTGAAGGTGCTGGAGCGGATGGGGATGCCGTACCTGCTGTGGGAGCTGGAGGTGCCACCCCTGCCATGGGTGCCCAGGCTGTGGGGAAGGGCTGCTCCTGCTTGGGCAGTTGGCACGGGTTGGCTGAGTCTGAGAGGGAGAGACAAGAGTTATCACTGGCAGTCATCTCTGTTCTTGCTCTCAAGAGCATCCCCAGGTGCTAGGTGCCAGGGTCAGCCCTTACCTTGGGTGTAGGAGGCTTGAGGTTGGACAGAAGGCTGAAGGAGCTGGGGTGTTGAGGGGATCTGGGGGCTGCGCGATGGGAGCTGCTGTGCTGGTGATGCCATGGCTTGTTCTGCCTGTTGGCTGCTAAGGACTCTGGCGTTGCTGGCTCTGGCCTTCTGTTTGGGGGTTTCCTAGGAGAGCGTGTTGGGGTTCCCTGTGTTGTGCCCCGCCCCCAACGGCCTCCCCAGGTCCTCGTGGGGAGGAAAAGGCATAAGTGGAGTCAAGGGACCCCTGCCCTTACAGGCAACTCTGGTTTGCTGTGGTTGAACCCATAGGCTGTGTTTGCCTTTGGCTGGAAGCCTTGGTTTCAATACCAAGAGCTATGGTATAACTGGTATTAGTGAGGTGTGATGGAGTGAGTCCTGTGACTGGAGTACTGGGATGGAGGGCTACAGGCTGTTCAGGGATAGGCAGGGCAGACAAGGTGGAGGTGTCATTCTATGTATAAGTGAGATTTTTGATTGTATAACCCTTACAGTTAGTGGTGGTGTGGTTGAGAGCCTCTGGATGAGGATTGAGGGGGTGGAAGACAAAGATAATGTTGCATTGGGTGAGTGCTAGCGATCACCCAGCCAGTGTGTGTACACAAAGAAGTTATACTGAAGGCAATTAGGAGAAATCTGGATGGGTAGTCCTTGCCCTTATGGGAGATTTCAGCTTCCCAGGCATCAGCTGTGGGTACTGTGACAAGCAAGTTAGAAATTCTTGAAGTTTGTGGAAGATAACTTCTTGTCATGAATACCCAGTGAGCCAATGAGGAAAGATGCCTTCCTGTACTTCCTACTTATGAGGACAAGAGGCCTCTATGGTCCCCCACAATACCCTTCTCTAAATTGAAGAGAGAGAGATTTGATGGGTAGACTGCTTGGTGGGTCAGGAATTGGTTGGATGGTTGCATTGAGAGAGTAGTAGTCTCCATGTCCAAATAGACATCAGTGAGGAGTGGTGACACTTAGTGTATGTATTGGGACAAGTATTGTTCAATATCTTCATCTATAACTGTGGGATTGAGTGCATCCTCAGCAAGTTTGCAGACAACACCAAGCTGAGTGATGTGGTTGGCGCACTTGAGGGTGTGATGTCTTCCAGAGAGATCTGGACAAACTTGAGAAGTGGGCCTGAGAGAACCTCATGATGTTTAACAATGCCAAGTGCAAGATCCTGCACTGGGTCAGGGCAACCCCTGGTGTCAGTACAGGCTGAGGGATGAAGGGATTGAGAACAGCCCTGCTGAGGATGACTCGGAGTGGGTACTGGTACAGAAAAAGCTGGACATGAGCTGACAGTGTGTGCTTGCAGCCTAGAGAGCCAGCTATATCCTGGGCTGCGTCAAAAGGAGCATGGCCATCAGGTCGAGGGAGGTGATACTGCACCTCTACTCCTCTCTGGTGAGACCTCACCTGGAGTACTGTGTTCGGCTCTGGAGCACTCAGGACATGAAATGTATGACTATATAGTGGGTGTAGAGGAGGGCCACAAAAATTGGGGGATGAACAGCTATCCTGCGAGGACTGATTGAGAGAGTTGAGGTTGTTCATCCTGAAGAAGGCTTTAGGTAGATTTTATAGGAGCCTTCCAGTACTTAAAGGGGGACTGCAAGAAAGATGGGGACAGACTTTTCAGCAGGGCCTGTAGTGATAGGAAAAGGGGTAATGGTTTTAAATTTAAGAGGGTAGATTGAAGCTATATACAAGGAAGAATCTTTTTTACTCTGAAGGTGGTGAAACACTGGAACAGGTTGCCCAGAGAGGTGATAGGTGCCCTGTCCCTTGGAAACCTTTAAGGTCAGGTCGGACAGGACTCTGAGCAACCTAGAATTTTAGAATGATTTGTGTTGGAAGAGACTTCTAAAGGTCCAACCTGCCTGCAATAAACAGGGATACCTTCAACTAGTCCAGGTTCATCTAGTTGCTTTGAAGGTCCTTTCCAACCTAAGCTATTCTGTGATTCTCAGCAGTAAGAGATGGGTTGAAGAAACCTGTTTCTCAATGTTTCTCTCATCTGGTGTTTTGTGTTGGTTTTGCGTTATGCATTCATGGACTGAATTGCATGTTTCCATCTTGTTTCATAAAGGATTAATAGTTCATCAGAATCAGACAACCAACTTAGAGCAATGTGGTACAGCTTAATTTTTGGACTTGAGAATTTTTTAATCACTTAGGCAGTTTCAGTCTTCTTCAGCATCAGTAAAGGAGTGGTTTCACAAGCATCTAGTTGAACTTGCTCAGATGGTAAAATTGAAATGAACTTTTTTCTAGCTAAAAACTGTGAACAGTTTGCCCTTATCTAAAGGTCATCAAAAGGCAGTCAATAACAAGATCCTGAGGAAAGCTGGAATTTCACTTGCCCTTAGATACTGGTTATGATTGTTATTTTATTGTGACACTGTGCTGCTAGTGAAAGTAACCTGGAAAAATGCAGGGATACCTGTTGCTGGCGGTTACATTGAATGTCCTAAAGATCAAATAAATCCTACCAAGAAGCTGAGCAGAACATTCTTTCAGTTTCGTATGTCTTTCAAAACAATGTTGTGATTCCGATCCTTTCGGAAGTCTGTTCCAAATGTGACTTTCATCCACACTGCAGTTGTTATTTAAGACCTTGTTTTACTGCCTTGCTGTCTCAAAGCAAACTTCAGATCACAGAGTTGTTTGATTGGGAAGGACCTTTGAGATCATCAAGTCCAGATGTACTTGTCCACTACTAAACTATATCCCTGAGCACCTCATCTACCTGTCTTTTAAATACGTCCAGGGACAGTGACTCAACCACCTCCGTGGGCAGCCTGTGCCAGTGTCTGATAACCCTTTTGGTGAAGAAATTTTTCTGGATATGATTAGTAGCCTCCTTAGATGGTTCTAACAAGCTGTTTTGTTTAAAGGTAGTTGTGGAGTTTAGCTTTGTAGTGGCTTCATACTTGCAAAGAAACTCACCCAGAATGCTAAAGTACATGTTGGTGTAAATCTGGCATAGATTTTGTATGTGACCAAACCAGTAACATCGCAAAAGCAGTATTTGCTAATGACATTTTTTGCAACTTAAAGGGCTTTTGTTTGCTGAGCAGCAGCTTTTTGTGCCTGTGTATAACGATGAGCAGGAAATGATTGCTGTTCATCTGTATGGTGAATTATTGTGCTAGCTGCTGTTAAAATAACTGGCGTGGTACTGTAAATGGTGTCTGGGGAAATGAAAAAAAAACTACGTATTCCAGCAAATTCTTTTTGCTGTCATCTCTGTTGTACACTGACAGTGTTTCATTCTTTTATATCTCCATGTTGATTAAGCACCATTTGGTTAGATCTGACTTTAGATTGGCTGCATTTGGAACTATCTCATGAGAGTGGACAGTATTTCTCTTCCCTATGTATAGCTGGAAGCTATGTTAAGACCAGGCTCAGCTATATGAAGGATAGGGTGGATAGTTAAAAAAAAAAAAAAAAAAAAAGGTAGCTAAACCAAAGCTCACTGATAATAAATCTCTGGTCTGTAAATTCAGAAAATAATACAGTCTTACTGCATAAGTGTAGTGGTCATGGTGGTAGAACTGATTTTGCTGGGGAACTTCCGAGTACTTAAGTCTTGGTATTGTTGCAGTCTTTAAAGAGCAAGGCAAATGGGATAGAAGAAATCTTTGTTTATTCTTGGGAATAATTGTGTTTAATAAGCCTGCATAGTAAAACTGCTGAATACTGTTACGTACTCAAACACGTGTGTTGTCTGACTATCATGCATTTTGAGTGTGAGGTCTGCGTGTTCTTGGGGCCAGAATGACTCTCAAATATGGTTGTTTGTATGAGTGGTAAAGCTAGTATTGTAAAAGAAAGTTGATGAAAAGTTGCAGTTCTGACTCTAACCTACCAGCAACAGTTGAGATTGTTTTTAGTGCTTGATCAGAGGAAAGCTGTGAGTGTATACAGAGATGAAATCTTGCAAATGCCTGACAGGCAGGACCCCTCCGTCATAACACAGAAGTTGATGAAAGTTTGACTCCACTAAAAAGGCAGACTGCTACCTAACCCATGACTACAGCTGCTCTATTGTAACCAGTTACAAGTCTCTTCGCATTTTTAGCGTGGTTTTAACTGTGTTCCTGGCACGACAGCCTTCCTCCACTCTGGTTTTTATAATGTTTTTGTTTTTAATTTCCGGCTTTTTCTTGCAGCTAACCTTTTTGTGTTGTACAGCAATAGAAGCTGTATCCTCCTGTCTTCCCTGGGAGATAATGGGAACAGGTGATAAAGTGGTTAATATTACCTCTGTCTACTGTCTCTGTCTAGTATCTCCCTCTAAGCTTAAATAAATTTGTAGCAGTCTTTGTCAGTGTTTATAGTTCATGATGTTCGTTTTCAATTTTAGGTTTTAAAGTCTAAGTATCTCATGACTTTTCTTCTGACAGTATCAGGCTGGTAGAGAAGTGGCAATAATTCTTACTAATCCAACTTTAATAAACTGTTGTCGCTGATAGGTTACTTATGGGGAACCTTAAGGGGTTATGTCTGTAACTGTCTTACAAAATTCCAGCAACCTTCCTGCTTTTAGATAGCACCTAAGGAAAAGAAAAACTGGTCATTCAGGCCAACTGGTCTTTCTTTTGTGGGGAGGCGAAATGGGCATTTTCAGATCTGATAACAGAACAGATCTTTAAGCTAGGAACCACTTTCTGTCTTGAAAATACATTTTAAAGGATGTCCTCCCATCAAAGTTTTGAAGGCAAATACTTTAAATAAAAACTTGGAGATAAATATAATCCTATTATCATTGTTACAAGCAATCTGCACTGTCAGTGTGAATTAAGAAGTACCATGGGATTGATTGCCTTGATGCCTGCCTTTGAACTCTGTGCATTTGTGCCAGTTTATGTAATATTAATTTTGTATGTATGTTAGGATATAATACTGCTCTCACCTACAAGGAGGTATTTAGTTCACTCATTTTACTTTGCAGATGCTTATTCATATGTGTACAGGGGGATAGCTTTTACAGTTCGTTATGCTATCTCAACATTGAAATCATCCAGAAATGTCATTCCTTGATTTTTATCTCCTTTCTGCCATGGAAAGGAACAAACTGCCAAGACTACTTTGCCAATAAAGAATAGTTTTCTGCATTTCTTTTTGAGTATGGCTATATAAAGGCAGTGTAAATTAAAGAACATTATTCTAGACTGACAGAATAGGTATTAGGTCTTGCTTAACTTCCCCTTTTAGTCAAGTGACAGTGGTAGGCTGAAAGCTTGTCTGCACTTAATGAAGTACAGCTGTATGAATTAATGTTTTGAGTAGTTCTGAGTTCAGATTTATAAGAACAGGGCTGGTAGTTACAGATAATTCTTCATTCTCCCTAGCTCCTTAGGTAAGTTCAATGATGACTTCAGATTTGAATAATTTGTCCATGAAACTTAGGACAAGGACTTGCTTTCACATATAGTTTTATCCCAGAATTGTATTATTTTGGTCTGATCTCTTTTCCTCAAATAATTGTAGGACAGTTTTTTGTCTTTACTAACTAAACTGAGCATCTGGAACTGCTTGCTCTTTGCCTTCAGAAATGAAAAAAAAAAATCTGTGCATATGGACAGGCTTTAATTTCTCTTAACTTAAAATAGTGTCTATTTTAGTCTCTGAGTATCTATTTTTTAAAGAGGGAAAATCAGCCTTGCTTAGAATTTTTGAAAGCGGAAACCAAGTCTTAAAGGTAAGTCACTTTCGAAGTGCTCGTTTTTCTTCAGAATATCCAACTATGTGTTTTTAAAGGATAAACAGGCCAGAAATAAGTTTTTGCTCTTCTGCACAGGGATTGGTGTTTATTATAGTGACACTTAAGTGTGTTGCAGTGCTTCTGAGGGCTTTATTGGTTTGAATATTTCTGATAACAGTGCTTCCACATCAGAGGAGCCTGTTGAGAGTGAGTAAGCATGCTGCTTGATGGCTGCTGAAATTTGCTGTTGACAGATTCAAAATCATAAACAGTGACACAAATGGTATAGCTTATTAGAAACATTGGTAGTTCTTAAGCTTTCAAAGCATTTTATGGTTTTAAAAACTTTTGGAGAGCTCCAATTTCTGATTAAATGCAGCAAAAAAGTCAGATTAAGACAGGAAATTATTATGTTGTCTTGTAGAATGCATTTCTGACTGTCAACTCATGAAGCGTACTGATGTGGCAGAGTGAAATTTAGAGTAATTTCTGTTTAAAGAGATGTAGAGTTGTTCAGGGTTCTTTGTTTCACTTCCCACCCACCAGTGGAAATACCTGAGATGGTATAGGATGTGAAATGTGTGTCCCATATTTAAGCATTTTGTTTACTTACTAGGACACACAATTGAACTTTGATACACATAGATTTTATAATATGGCATCTTGGCTCAGTGTAAACGAGGAATTTTAGAGCTTTTCTTTTGTGTGTGTGAGACAGCAGCTTCATGGCAACCCAGTGTACTCTAGAATATGGTGACTCTGGATTGAAAACCTTACCATCAACAAAAACTTTCAGAGGGGTAAAATAGATCAGGTGAATCCATCAGTGGGTTGCTCTGTTTGGAGGGTTTTTTTGTCCCTCTCTGGACTTAAGTGTGCTTCTATTTTTCACCTTTTGTGCTTTTGAACTTCTGTGTCATTCTGAGTTAGCATGAGTTCTCCTTGAGTTTAGGTGCCAGGGAATGATCCCCTTTGCCATTTGCCCACTCTTACCAGATATCTTAAAGGGAGTGAAGTTTTGGCCTTGTGGAGTAAGGGCTTATGATAAAAAGTAGAAAGAGCTGCAGTTGGAAAGAGGTTGAGGCTGACTGCTTTTAGGTTGTAGCTTTTATTGGCACATAGAAAGGTTTTAACTGTATTTTCTGAAATAAATCTGTTTCAGTGGCTTGGCACAACCCCAGTGTACCTTTTTGGAACAGTGATCCTTGACATAAGTGAGTGCTGAAGCAGCTCTTTCCTATTATGGACAGAGTGCTCAATGGCAGAAGCTAAATGTCTGTAAAATACTGTTTGATAATTCTTTATGATAATCAAAACCTTGATAGTGTGTGTACAAGGGGTTATGATAATGAAAAAATTGCTTCCGCATAGTTTAATTTCCTACTGTAATTTGCTTTTATAGTGCTGCGTTTGTGTGCAAAGGCAGTGAATGAGGCTCAAGAAACTGCCTTAGAAATATGGGATTTCTTGCAACAAGCATGAATTAGTTCTCCTCAATGTCCTTTCTGTTTGGCGCTGTTTTCCAGTACCAGTAGGATGTGATACCATCTATGGAAAATCCTGTATGCTTTAAGTGATGTTTTTCTGAAGCCAGTTCTTGTGGAAACTGTACATTTTATTTGCAGCTTTCAAAATTGACAATGAAAATGTAGCTGCTAATACTCTCTTGCTATTGCTAGGAGTGTGACATTGAACCCAGAGTTAGAGAGATACTGCCTTTCTGAACCAGCCTTGTTTCCCTACATAGGGTCTTTGAGAACACTCTTCCACATTCTTGTGAATTCCTCTAATGTTTTCGTGTCTGTATGTGTTATCAGTTGTGTCATAAGTGTGGTTTTCGTGATCTTGGAGGATACTCTGGCTGACCAACAAAACAAGAAACTGGTGGTACTTTTCCAGGGGTGGTTTATTCTTCAGACTCTTGATAATTTGGTGGATCCTGTTAGTGGTTTGAGTCTAGCTCTGCATCATCAAGACCACAAATTTATCTTAGAATCTGAGGCATGGCAGCAGTTTTTTCTTTAAGTTCTGTTTAAGTACATCTGGTAGAATGTAAATTGTACTGTTACCCACATTTTTTACCTTAGAAATTTATGCTAGTGCAAGTTCAATGTTGCTTCTTGATGAGTACATTCTAACTACAGGACACCTCATAACACTTCTCTGTAGTAATCCCACAGTAACCTGTGTTGCAATTGGTTGACTTGAATGACAGTTTTCTTCAAGCAAGTTATGCTTAACATGTGCATCTTTTCCTTTTTTTACTTATGTGTATATGTGAAAGGATGTCCTGATCAGCAATTTGGAACACCTGCATGATGTTTTTTTGATTCAAAATACCCAACACAAGATTTTACAGGCAGAACTGTAATCAACATAGTGAAGTTACTGTTTGTTATGTCCAGAATCATACTGGACAATCTCAGTGAGTAGTTAACTCCTTACTGTTTATAAGGCTGAAGAAGCTCATGTTTTCAACAGTAAAACAGTAACTTCCATTATTTTTCAAGTTGGTATATGAGAGATTAACACAAATATTAGCCAGATAGGAATGCCATATCTGATTTTTGGTCTGCACTGATTCAGCAGCTTCTCTTAATAATTTGAAGTAGTATAGAGATTTCAGAGATATTCTGCATGTGTGCTCCACCCAGTGTATTCTCACAGACTGCCTTGAGGGCTACTAAACAGCCTCCTCTATACTTAACCTCTTCAAGGTGTATCTAATGCTACCCTTACCTGTTTTTGCTGTAGCAAAATTCACAGACTGCATACCTGGCTGAAGTCCTGCTGTGCTTACTATTGCGTGTTTTGCCTCAGTACAGATAAGAAATTGAGGTACAGCAATGTTTATTGCCTGAAAGCAAATAGGAAGTCAGTAGTTAAAAGCAGGGATCAAATGAGGGTTTCTGTAGTTACATTAGACTGAATTTCTGTAATTGAATAACTCCTAATAAAATGTGGTTTTAAGATAAAAGCAAGGTTAGTAATTCCTTGTGAAACTCCTTCAGTTTCTCTAAAGTTGTACATTGAAAGTAAATGCAAGTCAAAACTTTTCTTTCAGTTCCGGTAGATTTTAGTTGTTGTTGGGGTTTTTTTGTACTGTTTTTTGCTGATAATTGTATTTTTACTCAAATTACTGAATTTCCACAAAAACGTGAGCGATAAGAGGCCCAGAAGGCCATTTCTAGATTTGTGTGATAAGACATTGAATAAGTTAATATTTGGTTTGCTATTAAATCTTTGAAAGCCAGATTAATTTTTAGTGAAGGACAAGCTATTGAAAACCTCTTGATCAGCCTAAGGGGTTTTGCACTGTTCTTCATGAAGTTGCTTTGCCTGGTTTTAGTATACTTTGCGATGCTCATGACCGTACCGTACAGCAAAGTAATTTTCTAGTTTAGTCACAGTGACAGGTGTGTCTTTATTAATGAGCTTTATCATTGTGTAAGTCTTCTCGATTCCTCTGACTTGTTTTTTGTCATATTCCTGTATACAGAGATTGCTGGCAAATGTCTGGTGTGTTGGAAAGTTCCTGCTATAGGAGGTTCTGCTGTAGGAACAGCCATAAATCATCCAGTTCTTTGGCAGTGTCTTTGCCACATGAGATGTGCCTGATAAAATTGCAGAAGTTCATGAATGGCAATGCAAATAATTCCATAGTAGGTAATGTTTGTTCTAGCTCGTGCTATGCATGATGAGCCTTGAACTAAACCCTGTCTGTCATGCAAGTTGACTAGCTTCACTTATTCTGAGACTCCTTACAACAGAGATGATACAGATTTCTGCAGTTGTACTGAGTGAACCCGAGGCCAGGAAGGCTTTAATCCATCCTCTTATAGCAAATAGTTTAACTTCTTTGAGTGCTTTTAATTGTGTACGTCAGCAGCGAGACAGGTATGTGGTGAACAATTAATCTGTGCATCTGTACTAAATCCAATATACCCTATAGGCACTGAATCATAGCCCTCAAACAGCCAAGTACTGTAGCACCACGTGACTGATCCAGTTTCTTCCTAGAAGGCATGTATCTATGGCGTGTGTGGACGCACTTTCGTTTATACCTGTTGCCAAGCTGGAGTTTGCATCTGGTCTTTGGTGCGCAATTCATGTAAAGCTTTTCTGGATAATGTACTTCTGAAGAGCTTGGGAGTCTGTCGTTCATGTTGTTGAAGGTAAACCTCGTATCTGGCTGCATGATGTGGTAACGCCCTGTGGCTTTCTATGGAGGAGCAGCCTAAAGCATGTTCCACCTGTAGAACAACTCTCGCCACATGATATGAAAGCGCTTCGCAGATGGAGTCTGTGATCTAAATCTGAAGATTGCAGAAGCTAGGTAGCTTGATTTCAAGTGTGGTTACTCTTACTAGTGCTATTTATGCCTGTTATTCTATTACTCTTGAAGTTGTCCTAGGACTTTGTCTCATTGCCTGCAAGTATGTGCCATGCTTGTACTGATGATACTCTTGTATGTGTTTGCATCCACTTGCAGACTTAATGGCAAGTGGATGAAGGGATGCTGCTGTGTATGCATGTCTGTTGGGGTTTTACTTATGTACATCAACTTTGTGTTTACGGGAATTATGCTAGGCATGGCTCTACTGTATGAATTTTATGTGATTATGTGGATTTTATGTGGTACGGCGCCTTTGTTTCACGTATGTATATAGTTTCCATTTTGTGGCTGTATTTTGTCATGGAAAGGAATACTTCAGGATCTGTTAGTCTTCAAGTAAGACTTTCTAGCCTTAAAGTAGCAATAAAAGCTTTGCAGTGTGATGAGTCCCTGAATAAAATTTAGAGGCTATTTCTTCTGCTTGATTGCTGTTCCAAGGTAGAGTTTAATTTGAAAAGGATGAAGTGACTCTCTTGTTACAGTCTCTAGAACATGTATGTGACTGTTGTTTGTTAGCTCATTTCAGCAGAAAAACATAAGACTTGCTCTTAAATGCTTCCTTTGTTACTCCAAATGCTGGGTATGTAGAAAAATTGTGTTCCTATTTTTGACTGAGGTTGTAACATGCACATTAAGTGTAGGAAAAATGCCTCTGGAGATGATGGCATCTGCAAGCACACTTTGAACAAAGATCTTGTGCTCTCTTGGTAAAGACCTAAATGGGAGGCTGTGGGAATGTGAGAATGGCTTGGAGATCATTGGATTTCCTGTGCAGAAAGAGGAGTCCAGTTGCCTTTAATATCTCTTGAGTGAGAAGCAGACATAAAAGCTGACGTAGTCTGCAGACGACCTTCTCATGGTGAGAATTCCTACTCAAGGTCTCAAACGTAAGCACTGCAGCAGTTTTTTTTTTAAGTAAATATTGGATCCTAAAAGGATCATTCAGGCTGTTTAAGCTAAGAGCTTAAACTATTTGTGGATCAGATAGAGAAAGTTAGATACCATAAACATGTCTCAGAACTGGAAGTAATGCCTACCTCTCTGTGGACTTAGATAACAAGCTTGTCTAAATCCAGCTGATTAGGAAACAGGAAAAAAGGGATCTTTTGACCATCTATCCAGATCCGTGGCTTCATAGCATCCTCCTCCCCCTTCAGAGTTTTTAAATGGCAGACTCTTTGACATAATAAACTACCAAGTATAGTGTAAGGGAAAACAAATTCTAATCTCCCTTTAAGGAGCTTGAACTCAACATCTGCTTGTGAGCCAGGCTGGTGCCTCACTCAACTGAAGCTGGAACACTTTATGAATAGAGTTTTAAGGGGTGGATCAAGGGAAGACTAAAACCAGCAGAACCTGGTAAGAGAATTTTTGTAGAGTAGGTAAGTCTTCAGGTTTAGTCTTCGCTTACAATAACACCTAGTCCAATGGAAATTTCAAACTGTTCTTGGAGTAGGGTTATGCAACTTCTCTCGTCTCATTACAAGCCTTAACTTATTGAAAACTGTGACCATTAAAGTACACTCTTCAAAAGCAGTCATACTGATCTGCTGGTTCTGGTCACACAGAGACCTTCTTTTATTTGTGCCTCTGGAGAGTAGAAAAATTAGGACTTTCCTACAGTGTTCCTGCAGTGTAATTCAGTCCCTTGGTCAGGCGTAGCATATTCAGGGAGCAAACATATTAACTGAGATCTGGGGTCAAAAGATACGTGGCATCTGTACTTCAGAAGGATGGAGTCTTCCAAGTTGTGCCTGTTTCTCTATATGGCTAAAAATTTGCAACTCAAAGCATACATATCAACAACTTGCTTCTGATGTCTGATTGCCAGAATTATCAGAGCTTTTGCAAGGATTGTGTGTTGAAATTCATAAGGTTCCTGTTGGCTCACTCTTCCAGCCTGTCCAGGTCTTTCTGGAGGGTGACTTTTCCCTCTAGAGTGTCAACCTCTTTGCCGAACTTGGTGTTGTCTGTGAACTTCATCAGGGTGCTCTTGATCTCAACATCCAAGTCACATCTAGTCAGTGTGTAACTGTATGTACTTGCCCTTTTCACCCTGCTATGGAAACATGTTCCATAACTAATCTGGGGAACGTCATTCAAGACTTGCCTCTTCATGTCCGAGTTGAGTCACTCTAAGGACTTGAGTCACTCTCAAAGGAGTTGCTCTGCTTTAAAGGGGAGCTGAAGGAAACATTGGTTAAGTTTTTACACTCTGCCTCAAATACTTCCCATTGTCGAACAGTCAGTCTTTTATATTAGAGTATTCAAATGATTGCAGTCAGTACAATTTCACTTGCACATATGTGTTTGAAACAGAGGAATATGGTTGTTGTATGGTTTAATGGAATAGGTATTTAGCAGTTCTGGTTCTCTCTTTTACGTAAGAGCTGCATTGTTCCTACTGCTGCATTTACAGTAAATACAGGCATAGGCTCCTGAGCTCTAAAAAGCTGGGTGAATGGAGGCTCGACAGTAACAAATGATCTGCTAACAGTTAGAAGTGTGAGCAAACTTTCCTGGATCTGCAGCACACACTGTTCCTAATTATAATTAATAATACTTTTAAAAAGCTCCTAAGATTTGGTCCCTCTAATGCTTAAAGTTGTTTTGAAAACCTGTATTTTCATGGGAGGTTGATAAACTGTGCAACACCACTGAGCTCGAAATATCAAGTCTGGTGTTCAAAAGCTGGGATAAGTCACTGACAGGAGAAAAAGTGCTCAGAGTTGGAAATACTTCTATGACTTTGGAGTAATTAACAGAAGAAAAACTGGGCAGTGTTCTGTTTGGTAAGTTACACTTAAATGAATGTGTTGTGTTGGACTAATAATACAACCTGTGCCAAAAGTTTTCCATAAGGATAACGGAAGGTTGTGTGAATCTTTTCCATCTCTGTCCTTGCAACTCTTAACTGGACAGTCTTCATTTACACACAAAATTAACTTCTAGTACGTTAATGTGTTTTGATGCTTTCCATCTCAAACCAGTGTAGAAGGTCACCTTGAAGTCCTCTAACTGATGTTCTGGTGAATGAAGGCCAAATGCCGGGTCCTGCACTTGGGGCACAACAACCCTAAGCAGAGCTAAAGACTAGGAGAAGCCTGGCTGGAAAGCTGCCAGGAGGAGAAGGACCTGGGGGTGTTGGTTGACAGCCAACCGAACGTGAGCCAGCAGTGTGCCCAGGTGGCCAAAAAGGCCAATGGCATCTTGGCTTGTATCAGAAACAGCGTGACCAGCAGGTCCAGGGAGGTTATTCTCCCTCTGTACTCGGTACTGGTGAGACCGCACCTCGAGTACTGTGTTCAGTTCTGGGCCCCTCACTACAAGAAGGATGTTTTGGCTCTGGAGCGAGTCCAGAGAAGAGCAACGAAGCTGGTGAAGGGGCTGGAGAACAGGCCTTATGAGGAGCGGCTGAGAGAGCTGGGGGTGTTTAGCCTGGAGAAGAGGAGGCTGAGAGGAGACCTTATTACTCTCTACAACTACCTGAAGGGAGATCGTGGAGAGGAGGGAGCTGGCCTCTTCTCCCAAGTGACAGGGGACAGGACGAGAGGGAATGGCCTCAAGCTCCACCAGGGGGCATTTAGGCTTGAGATTAGGAAAAAATTCTTCACGGAGAGGGTGGTTAGGCATTGGAACGGTCTGCCCAGGGAGGTGGTTGAGTCGCCGTCCCTGGAGATGTTTAAGGTTAGGGTGGATGAGGTACTTAGGAGCATGATTTAGGGATTGGTGGAAGTGGTTGGACTCGACGATCCAGTGGGTCTCTTCCAACCTGGTTATTCTGTGATTCTGAAGAAAATATAACATTTTCAACATGAAATTACTTATCTATTGCGTTCTATGGTGTTATATGGGAGCAGAACTGGGAAGTCTTCTGGAAGCAAATAGTTACAACTTTGTAATGTGTTACAATATTATTATTAATTCTGTGGTATAGAGTTGAAGCTCAAATTATGGAGTTTTAGTATCACTTTGGTCTTAAACTCTGAGCTTCATTGTTGTCCTGAAAATAAAGACATGAGAACTCACCTTTTCAACTGTGTAGAAGTAAGCTTCTGGGTACTTTTTAATAGCTCACTGACCTCCAGTTCTTCAAATTAGAGGAGAATTCCTTTTTCAACTGGGAATTAAAGTTTTGGCAGTATATATTGGTGAGGGAAAAAGTAGTCCGCATCATTTTAGTGCAAGATAAAATCTCAGACTTTTATTTGCCCTGGATCTCTCTTTGTACATCCTAGTATGTATAGATTTGCCCATTTTTGTGGGACACTGGAAGTTGTTGCTTTCTACCTGTTGTTTTCATGGCAGCATTACTATGAAGAGTAGTCTGTCAGAAGCTCTGCAAGGATTATTTTGAGTGGTTAGTTTGTGTGTTGCCTTATGTGTGACATCAGAATTCTCTATAAGCTGCCATCAGTCTTCTGACACTTGGTTAACTCTGTGGATCTTTATGATTTTTTTAACTCCTTTTGTATGCTCTGCTTTTCAGGTATGCCTTAACCTGTTGATGGGCTGTTGTCACTGTCAGTCTCTTGTGATCTCTGTTGGGGAGGATAAATCACCTTAAATCCCCGTTGCTGTCTCTTAAGTGCTTTCTGTGTTTTGGGCCAAGTGAAGTCAAGCACAGCAGAGATTGTGTGGAACGTGATTTTAAATGTAATTCATAAGTATTAAGTTGTGAAATCTAAGCTTCTCTCTCTCTGCATTTGAATCACAGAATCAATTAATTTCTCGAAAGTGTTCTTCCCTGTAGCTCAGTTGAGTTCAGAACTTAGAGGCTTGAGAAGCAGTGGCTGTGATTCTGCATGTTGAAACATAGGCTGCAGAAAATCAAACACTGATTTACAGAAGACTCTTTGTGTCTTTATGGTTAATAGTTTTCTTGAGCGTAAATTGTGTTACAGAGAACAAGATTTGATCAAGTACTGTACTTCAAAGTTTAATTCCACCTTCCCCTTAAGTGACAAAACTAAGGAAGTAAGAGTTGGTCACTTAGCTGAATAGATGAAGTCTCCCTGATTTATCAGGAACAAGTAGGTTTATTGTCTGCTTCCTTCTTTGTGTTCATCCTCCCTAAAAGCTGTACCCACGCAGTGTGTGGAAGGCAAGTAAGGGTGTCTTCTGAGAATGGACTTAACTGTTCTGTTGTTTACCTGCTATTCTCATTAGCCTGTCAAAGAAACAATGTTAATTTCCTCCACAGCAGTCTACTGAAGTAAAAAAAAAAAAAAATCAATTTTTGAACAAATATTGACTGAAGACTAAGATGGCAGCTTATTTTTCTCAGCTGTTTTATTTATACTGTAGGTTACAGTTTGGGAATCCGTTATCTAAGAAGAAAAAAAAACAACCCTCTTGACAGGTTTTATCAACTGAACCAAATTAATCTAGAACATATATAAGGGACTGTTGCCTTGAAAGCTGGGGTTGTCTTCCACAAGGACCACTTCTCTGCAGCTTTCCATGCATGATCCCACTTTAGCACTCTGGACCTTTTGGTGTCCAGTGCTGCCCCTTGCTCCTGGCCAGCTCACCTGTGTAGCAGCCTCTTTGCAATTCCTCCTGTCACACCAGTTCTACTTGCTGCCCAGCGCTGGCGGATTCCAGTGTTCCTTGGCATGAGGGTGTTTCCATGGTCCCTCCAGCCCACTGTAGCTATTGTTGTTCTGCCAGATTGACTCTTCTCATCCAGAATTGCTGTGCAGCTGTAGCTGCTGGCACTTGCTTCCCTCTAAGTCTGCAGGAGTGGGTTGTCATGACAGATGCTGAACAGCCCAAAGAGGGAGCAGTGCAGAGCTGTGTGGGACTGCAAGGGCAGAAGTATCTCCAGCAGGCTGCTCTCAGTAAAACAGAATCCTGTGTGCTACGTCAGTTAGTTATGAGGAGGTTTAAACATTCCCATTTGGCAGTGTGATGATACAGGTGTTGGTCTGGTGTAACGAGTTCTCCATTTAATGAAATGAACAGTCGTGCTTCAAAAAAATCTGTTGTCTTGATACTGAGTCAGAAGCTTTTCATAGTGTAGTGCAGCAGGGTAGAAGGAAGTATTTTTGTTGTGAGTGTGGAAGGAAATTGCACATGTTGCAATTGCACAAATGGTTGCTCAGCCAGCAGAACTTTCAAATCCTATTACCAGGCTGTAGGCAGTGGCAGTGCTGCTCTGCTCAGTAACTCACCAAGCAATTTGAGTATAAGACCTTATGGTTTCCATTCAGAAGTCTTTAATGTTAACCTTGCTGAGTTGCTTGGCAAGAGGACCATGAGTGGAAGGAACTGAAACAGAGTAGTAGAACAACTCTGAAAACAAAGCCTGTGCTGTGATAACATAAATAAGACATCTTGGATGTTTTTAGATTTCCCTTTCTGCAAGAAAGAGAACTAGTGCTTCATACAACAACACTTGCCGGAAGAAACAGACACATCAATTTTCCAGGCACCTGCTTATCTTAGATGCTGCCTTGACACAAATTGGCAAAGGTTATCATTGACTAACTTTACTCTATTTTGGGTTTTATTTTTGAATGCTGTGTTGCAACTATTTGCTTCAGTGTAGCTGCAAAGAGGATTCCGTGATCTTATTTAACTAAATTTTGCATGGTGATGCAGAGTCCTTGCCTTCTCCTCTTCTCCTAGCTGTGGTGTTCAGGTCATGAGGTTTTCTTTTGCGGAACCAGGAGGAGGGAATGGGTGGTATCTTTTGATGATAGTTTTCACTGTAAGTAAAATTATCCCCCAGCCTCAGCACTGCATAGCGCTTCCCCTCCACTCTTCCCAAGCTGGGACAAACCAGTAATACTATGGCCTTTGTGATTTGAAATTTCACTGCAAAGCAGCATATTTTTTTGTTAAATGCTTGTTAATCAGGATTATGTGCTGTAAGAGAAGCTGCTGATAACTGATTAAATACAAATTAATGCTAAATATTTCATGCCTCTTCAGCTGGATTTGCAATGACATGACAGGGATTTTGTATTTCTAAAACAAGTTTATGCTAAAAACAGATGCTTTGCAGAATATGGTTGACTTTGCTGTAGAAGCAGAAAGAGAACTGTAATACGAAACAGGAAGATCACAGGAAGATTGCTTTAAAAGAAACCTTGAGGTGTGATATATTGAGAGGGTGGATTCTGATGCCAGGAACAATACCTGAAGTAGAACAACAGTGGTTTTACTGGAGACGAGTTAATTGATGACACTTAAGTATGTAAATTAGCAGAAATCCCTGAAGCAGAAGCAGCCTACAAAACCCCAGATGAAGGAGACTTATGGACCTTTCAGCACTACAGGAAGGTGCCGATTTTGGCTAGCTCATTATCCTGTTACTGTACAAAAAAGGGTAGACTGTTTGCTGCATAAATCTACTCCAGCTGAACTCAAAGACCCTTAGAAGGCTTGCAATAGATCTCAGTGCTGCATTTCCATAGGAAATGCTATTCTATCTGACTAGGCAAATACTAATTTTCTAAACCAGAAACTTAGTTTTGAAGCAGGAAATCAATAATCCTAGAGTAAGTTCAGAAAGATGAAAGCTACCATTGGCCAAATTTGTCTTTAACTTATGATGACGGTAGCAGTGAAACATTTTTCCCTGTGTGCAGTATATATTGCACAATAAATAAAACTTGAAGGAAGACCTACTTTTTTCTGCCGCAGCTGTGTGTAGCTTGGCTCAGTAGTGCAGAGATTAACTCTGTGCTCTATTTTGTGCTGTAACTATGTGTAATGTAACTCAGTAGTGCTGAGATGCAGTGCTCTATTTCTGTTGCTTGTGATCGTAGATAGCTAATTGCTTTACTGACTCACAGAAGAGTTTGTAGGGATGCCTTTCCATTTGCTTGTAATGTCATTTCCATAAAATCTCAAGTGTTTTTGAAATCATTTTGTTTTATTTGCATTCCAAAAGAATTATGCAGGTTCCTTGGCACTGTGGGATTAGCTTTGTTTTACCCCGGCACTGGTTTATGTAATTGAAGTACTGTGTGTTGTTTATGTTTAATGGGATTCTTCTGTCTGTCCAGATTCTGAAGACAAGCTGCTGCATCGGCAATCTGAAGAAGGGAGTTCTCTGTTAAGACTGCAAGAAGATACTACCAACTGGTAAACACTTCCTTAAGTGTCTTTGCCTATAGAGTGTTTCATTGTTTTTCATAACATTTTAGGCCAAGGAGTACAAAGCATTTTGATCTATTGAAAATAAGAGGTAGTTTATGCATTGTTGTTTAACTGTAGCTTAACAGACAAAAAGCTCAATAGCAGTGGATAATGTGGGTGTTTAAATTGTAATACAAAGTGACTGCATTCCTGATCTTGCATCGGGGAGAAAAGGCTATCCTTTTTTTTGTAGTTGGATGTGAAAACACTATCTGTTTGCCTTTTCCACTGAGAGGAATACATGTCAGTGTCTTTTACTATACAAAGCCTATTAGAAGTGTGGTAGTGCAAACACTGACAATTCATATCTGATGCTTAAGAGCCTGGAGGGAGAGAAAAAAGGAAATGTTGAAGTGTAGTTTCGAAGTTGAACGTGGTTAAGCATGTTAATTTAAGTATCCAGGTGCTTTGCAACATGCTATTAATGTGTTTTTAATTATTCTATGGATGTTTGGCATAATTTTTGATGAAAATTATGATCATATTCATGTCATGTATTTATGATAAAAAAACAAAGGATCTGTCGTAATTCACAGGCATTTAAATTGATCTGTAGGTTGACTTGCAGGTTGAAAGTGATACAAGGATCATCAGTGAAAGAGCTGTGACCACTTAGTAGCACTTATAGTAGCCTATAAGCTAAGATATCACCTATACTGTTACAAAGCAATCAAAAAGAAACATGAGAATTTAGGACACCTGAATATGTCTTGACATAGCTAAATCATGTAATAGGTACTGAATTTACAACTTACTTAGATACGTGAGAATATAAATAAATGAGGTAGCTAGCAGTCTTTGGCATGAGGGACAACATCCACAAACTTGTCAACTAAATGCATTCAGTTTTCCTCTGTACATTACTGTGTACCTTCTGTAGAGCTTGACTCCTACCCTTCTGTTTACTACTGGCAATTGAGCTACAGGGTGAAGTAAACTTGTATCAGGAAAGGGTTCTTGGCCTGGAATGAGGTGACACAGTTGGGACCAAGGATGAATGTGGAAAGGACTAGTCAGTAAGGAAACAATAATCTTCAAATATTTACAGGTGCTTCACGTGCCAGTTAATTTGCCTACATTTTATAAGTAATCAAGGATAACTTTATGAAGTTGTGTTGTGTAGCTGTTGCTTATAACCAGGGTTCATGGGGCATATTAAAATACTTTGTCTTGTTACTTTGCTACTTTGTCAAACCTAGATTAATGATAAGGAAGTTTTGAAGGCTTATAGGGGTCAATAATGTACATCTGACGGAAATGTAGTGAAAACAATGTTCATCTTCACATAGTCTTTTTCTATGTAAAGGTGACTTGGATAGTACAGCTATTTGTGAGCGATAATTTCAAGAGCTTTGTTGCCAGGCTCTATAAAATAGCAATTCCTGACACTGAAGTGTGTGAGACTCCTTTTCAAATGGCATTTGAAAATGTGTGTCCCTCAGCTTACAGGAGAAGGAACCGCTGGCACGTAGTATGTCCCAGTTTGAGGTACCCAAGCACTGTATTATAAACACAAGTTTTGAACCACATTGTAATTATGTGGTGGTAATTTTTAGTTTAATACTAAAAAAGAAAAATCTTATGACATACATATTCTTATGACATATGATGTGAATAAATAATGTATGTCTGTCACTAAATTTGAGTGCATGGCTTGCCCCATACAGAAGTCTGGAAAGCTCTTTACCCTAGCAATGAGGAATCCTCTGTCCACTTCCCTCCTTCAGCTTGGATGCCCTTTCCTTGAATACCTCCTTCCTTTCCCACTCCATCATCCCGCCCCCCCTCCCCCCCAATCCGTTTCCGAGACAGAGGTTTAACAGGATCACCTTATTGAGACGGGGCAATTCTACAAAGTAGCTCTTTGTCTGCATCTGTGGTAAAGTATTTGTCTTAATTCATCATTTCCTTTAGGACAGAGTGCTTTTCAGCTCAAAGGTAGTACTGCACAAACTTAATTTCACTGTTTTTAGTGTCAACTGTGGTCTGGGAAGATGTCACCTGAAAGACTGCTGAGTTCAACCACACTTCAGACCTGACCCAGCTCTGGAAATATGCTGAAAAGGGAATGCAACACATGAACCTGCATCCTTGGGCAAAGTGTGTCTGGGTCTTGAATGACTAGTGCCAAGATAAGAATGTCAAGCCAGCTGAACCTTAGTGTGGTGCAGGTTAACGCAAGTAGTGGTATAAGATGTGCTTGCCTGTTTTATCCAGGTGTATTCCTTTTCGTTTTGATATTTTGGCTGTCCATTAGCACAGACTGAAGGACACATAACTTCTTAGTGTTTTCCCTATTTTTCTTGTATTGACTTCTCTTTTTCTTGCATTAACTTTTTCATTACGTTGACTTCTAGAGTATCAGTCTTTCAGAAAAGACCTTGATAATTATCTCCTGCTTTTCTGTATAGTATCTGATAATTATTCATTCTTATATCATAGGTTTATCTCTCATATGCAGCTTGAACTTGCCTGCATGCTTGAAGATTTAAAACTCTTTCCACGTAACTTAGAATTTTTGCCCTGTAATGATGATGGGGAGAGGCTTCGAGGAAATAGATTAACATATTGTGGAGTCCCTGTTCTAGCATTGATATTGCAGTGTTCATGGATTAACAGGTTTTGCATTTTGTGCTAATTTTAATGGTTATGAAAACACCTTCATTGTTGTATTTGTAAATACGTACCTGTAATTTTCCTATTAATTTTGAGAATGCTTTGTTGTGGCTTGTATAGCTCTTAAGAGTAGCATTTGTCTGTCTGACACGTCTTTAAATGTTCTGTTTCCTTGTGGGGAGAATCTCGTAAATCTCTTTGGTAAGGATTTTGGTCTTCCAATGCCAATCCCTTAATGTGTTAAATTTAAGGAGAACAGAGATGTTTGTTTCTAGTTGTCCTCATACCTGTGTGCCTACAAAAGGTTAGAAGTGAAGGATCTCATTCAGCAGAGACACTGAGTGAGGCCAGGTTGAAGTTGTTATGGACTTCTGTATGGCTTTGCCTGGGAAGTTTATGTGAAGTCAAATGTGCTGGAAGAAATATTAAAGTTTTGTTGTGTTCTGCACAGTGCTAAATGTTTCCTCTATTAAACAAGGAAGTAGATGTCAAAAATGTGCAGCTTTTAATATGTGCTTTGAGAAGGATTAATTTTTGTTTGGAGAAACCTATGTAACCATAGAAAATGTTGAAATTACAAATGCTTCTGAGCAACTTGGAAGCTTTTGCTGCAGAGCCTACCGGATACCAACAGTTGGGTAATGTGAGAACCATCAGGGATAGATGAATAATAATCACAGTACTGTAAATACATGAAGAAAAATGAATGTCTTTCTGACAACTGAAACCACTTTTGCTTCCCATTTGTGCCACAAGTTGAAAGCAATCTCCTTTGGTAGTGTTGCTCTAAATGCATTGCTGTAGGTTTGCCTACAAATTCTGTTTGCAATTCAGCAGGGCTTCTTGAGTTGATTTGTCATCCATGTGATGGCAGGTTTGTTGAAATGGTTCTTAGTATAAGAAGGTTAAGTATTTTTGTGATTTTGACACGCTGTAAAATATTTTAGTAGGAATTCTGGTCATGTAACTGATGCTCTACCAGCATGCACTTATTTTATATTAATGCTGGTATCTAGGGCAAGGAAGAGCTGACAGTTTTTTAGGCCAAAGTGAGCTATTCCCTATTTATTTGCTGTATTTTGGCTTGAGGCTTGTTTAGTATGGCTGGCTGCGATAGCATGGGGATAGATTGAGGGGCTGAAAGCTTTTGTGCAGTCCTGTGGTTTTGAGACTTTGAAAGTGCGTATTAGTGGTGAATGTAAATAATCTGCCAGTGTTGACGCAATGTAATGCTGTATCTTTTCTCTCACAGTAGACAGAAAATTAATTAAAAACCTTGACTGAAGATGGTAGTAATCTTTAAATGATCACTGAGAGGTTTTTTTACTGTAAGAATTCACTCTCCTTCAAAATATCCTTCCTTAATGTGCAGTAGTCCTATTGTAACTGTTATTAGGATAAGTTTAAAAAGAAGCAAGTTTTGAATCTGGTTTAATGGTTTATTTAGTAAACTGTGTTCAGCTTGAGACTTCAGCCATGCTGGTTTGTTTATGAAGGTAAAGCTGCTGTTTTTCTCCACCTGTAAATAATCTCGCAGGACAAAATGAACTGTTTAATCCAGTTTGTCCAAGGAGCCTTAAAATCAAAGACATTAATTTAACGACTGCTTTGACTATTTGAAAAGTCACCTTTAAACAGACCTGCAAAATATGTAAACTTTTTTTGTCAGAAAGATGCTTGACCTGAAAAGCTACACTTGATGAAACCAATGAGTGGACTTCTGTATTGCTTTTCATGTGGTCTCTTAGATTAGTTTAAGGTCAGTTATTACTTACTTCATTTCCTGACTTACAGAAGGACTTGTAAATGGTTGTTAAAGTAAATTTCTACTGTTTGTGGGAGTTGGTTGTGAGGTTATTTGGGTTTGGTTTTGCTTTTTTGGGGGGGTTGTTTTGTTTTGGTCTTTTTTTTTTTTTTTTTTTTTAACTCTGTAGGGACTTGAACTACTAACATGTAGTTCTTCAGATCTGGTAAGTAGCAAGTTTACTGCTTGACCACAAAGTAGCAGTTTTATTTAGAGTCATAGGATATCTCAGGTTGGAAAGGACTCATCAGAATCATTGAGTCCAACTCCCTGCTCCTCGCAGGACTACTTAAAACTGAACCATATGACTAAAAGTATTGTCCCAATACTCCTTGAACTCTGACAGATTTGATATCCTGTCCACTTCACTTGGGAGCCTGTTCCAGCGAGTGAGAACCCTCACAGTAAAGAACCTTCTCCCAATGTCCAGTCTGGACTTGCCCTGCCACAGCTTGCCTCCTTGTAACTCATTGTAGAATTAATTTTAGAAACTATTGAGCAGGAATACTGTGCAGCTGTTGAGACTTATTATCATTAAACTGTGGTGCAGGAATTAAGACCTTGTTGTATGGCTCCTGGGTTTGGGTGGTTTTTTTTTTTGCTTGTTTTTTATTCCCTGACTGGTGTACAAAGCTGTTGAATGCACACAGTGGTCCCTGGGAGGGGGATCCAGGCATTCCCATCCTATGTCTCTTATATGTATTACCCTCTGTTCTGTAACAGTTGTGCAGGCTTCCATCTTAAGTGCTACCTAACGAACATTTGAGGTCACAAGTTAAAAAATTGGTGCCATGTTTTAGTGCAAACCACAGAACTTGGTTAGGTTTGTCCTTTCTGGACGTCCTTTTTTTCTATCGGTAGCTAGTGCTAAAAATGATTCTTTTTTTGAGTATCCTTGTTTATCATTTCTCCTAGGACACCCATGTTTTTCTTTGTGTTAGAAAAATCTCAAACTTCTATTACTGTTTCGCTGGTCTGAAAAGCCTCCCTACCTTTATTTCTTTTTAGTGTTATTACAAAGCTTTCCATATAAGTGGAGCTCAAGGTGCTCCTGGGCAAGCTGGAGGTGCTTTCGAGTCTTGGTGCTATATGACAGTTACTCTGACTGGGGCAGAGCTCCTCTGATCCTGCTGGACAAAATTTACTATTAGTCCTGAGGCTCTATCAGTGTCACTCTTGAGCAGCATTGCCTCCTGGCGTGGAGGTGAGTTGCGGCGATGGAGGAGGTGCCTCTGCTCAGGCTTGCATAGTGGGGCACTACTAGGGACCCGGGGGGAAGGAGTTAGTGAACTTCTTGGATATTCCCTATAACCTGCTTAGCCCTCAAGTGAGAGAGGCATGTGGCAAAACTTAATGCTGTTGGTTTCCTCTGGAAGGGCTTTTCAGGCTCTTTAAAAGCTAATCTGTGTTCTTTGAAATTCCAAATAGACAAATTCATTGCCTCTGAGCAGCAGAGGTGTCTGTGAAGCTTGTTGCTCTAACCTAATTATTGGCTTAGGTCTAGATTCATCTTACAGTGTGGCCTATTGGAACATGAACTATGGCTTCAGCTCTCAATTTCTGATACTTTTGAGGAACTGATTTATGGTTAAAAATCACTAAAACCAGTAAACTAGTAAAAATGTTCTAGGTGGTAAGTGACTGTCTTTTCTGGTTGGTTTCCTTTCATGATGAAAGTTCCTTTCTGTTCATCTGACCTACTATAGCCCTGAGGTAATGGGTTTACCCTGAGCATCGAAATCTAGATTATAAGAAATAAAGACTCCTCTCTTAAAGTGTTACTGAATAGGGCTGGGGTTGCTCAGAGCTGATAATGCACTACTAATAATGTTGAATGGGATAGCCCTTTTTGACCTTTCCTTGTCTTACTGTGTTTTATTACGCAAGAGGATGAGTATTGCTGCAAACTTCCTGGGACAGGGTATGGTTTCACTTCTATGATGCTGATACTGAGTCAGAACTCAATTAAAGTCTTAAATTTTGCCATATACCTAAGAAATTATATCATTTGTATTGCTTAGATAAAAAAAACCTGTTGAATCACTTGGCTGGTATTCAGGAACACTTCACAACTGGGTGTTAACAGCATAACATCAAAGAAAGCAGCAACTGCAGAAAAGAAGCTATGCTGGGTAGTCACAGGGAAGTCAAACATGGTGTAGGTGGCAAACAGCAATATGTAATGTAACGGTATCTAGTGTCTCTTCCCAGCTTAGTACTATGTGAGTACTTCTTTGAGGAGTGAAAGCCTGATTGCTCTATAGCCCTTCAGCTCACTGCTCATGTAATATAGCCGGTACTAAACCACTTCAGTGTTTAAACTTATGAAGGTTTAAAAGAAACACAGGAGATAATATGCTGCCAGAAATAGCAAGGTCAGTTGTTTGAATAATTGACTATTAGACACGGGGCATGTTTCAATAATGCTGGCAGATTTTTTTTTTTGTTTCCTTGCAGTAAAACAGGAGGTCATATACCCAGGCCTGAAATATCACAGTTCTGCCTCCCACGCCACTGCCAAAAAAACAACTAGCACAAAAAAATCATCACTCCAAATTAGAAATTAACCAACTGAAAGAATTCCTATCTCTGTTTTCTAAAAGTCCTTATTTGTCTTCTGGTTTCCCAGTATTTAATATTCTCAATTGCTTCAGGAGGTGAAAAGTATTATTTGGAAATATTTAAATTAATTTTCTGATTGGGTTACAAAGCAGTAGCCTTGTCTTCCACTTGCAGCTTTTTTTTTCCTATGTTAAGCTTTGACAGGGTGCAAAAATGAGGGTTATGGTAGTTCATTTTACTGTTTCCACTAAACCAAAGTCATAGCTTGTTGTGAGAAAAAACCTATGAGTGAATGAAATAAAAATTTTTATGCTGAGTATTAGTCTTGTATATGTCTGAGTAACTCCATATGCCATACAAGCAAGCTTCTTGCGTATGTTTTCCCCTCTTTTTTTTTTGTTAGAAAGGTTATATGTATTTAACCTTGTCCTCTTTTTGTTAATCTTTAGTGCAGCATCTAAACTTCCTGAAATATTTTCTTCAAAGCAAACTTGATGGCTCTTTGCTACATTCCTTTTGAAGCTATATCTTCTGACTCCACTTTAGAGAAACTGAAACAGTGCTTTTTGGACCTCACTTGGATTATACAGAGTAATTAATGATGCTTCTGATTTAGCACATGGAACTGAGTGCCATTAGATTTTTGCATGAACAATATGAAGAGCTGTAGGCCTATATAGAATGAGTTATATGAGCACAAATCCCTCTTAAACTGTGAACAAAGGGTAAAAAGCATAACATATGCTTTTGGCAGTTGTCTACCACAAGCTGAGAAATGCCAAGAAAGCTGTTATGTCAGATCATCCTTTCTGTCATTAAATTATAAACCTAATACAGGTTTGCGTGTAGCAAGGAAAATGAGAAATTGTATAGGATGGGGGAAGAGCCTTAGGCCAGCAGTGTGCCCTTGTGGCCAAGAAGACCAATGGAATCCCTGGGATGCATTGAGAAGAGCGTGGCAAGCAGCTCGAGGGAAGTTATCCTTTCTGGCTGCTCTGCCCTGCTGAGGCCCCATCTGGAATATTGTGTCCAGTTCTGAGCTTCCCAGTTCAAGAAAGACAATGAACTACCAGAGAGAGTCCAGCAGAGGCCACGGAGATGATCTAAAGCATCTCTCTTGTGAGGAGAGGCTGAGACGTGGGTCTGTTCAGCTGGGAGAAGTGAAGACTGAGAGGGGATCTTATCAATGATTAGAAATATTTGAAGGGCAAGTGTCAAGAGGCCAGAGTCATTTGAGGGGTGCCCAGCAGCAGAACAAGGGATAACAAGTATAAACTGGAGCACAGGAATCACCTGAACATGAGAAACTTCTTTAATGTGAGGGTGATGGAGCACTGGGACAGGCTACCTAGAAATGTTGTGGACTTCCAAGGTACAATTTAGCTTCAGAGGGATAAATAAAAATGAATGGGGAAGAAAGATTTGAGCTGAAGCTTTCTAAAGCCGCAGTCAAAAAGGTGCTTTTATAGCAGGCAACCATTTGATTTGCTCTATTGTAAAGAATAAGAACCCTTGGCAGTAGTGATAGACCACATTTGTATAGACTTAATCTATTTTTTTTTTGCCATATAGATGTAAAATAATCTTTTTAGAATCACTGGTGTTAACATTGGATTTTGTATCTATTTAGCATTGAATCTTAGGTTCATCTGGAGATGTCCTGAAACTTCCTTCGAAACCTGATCTTTGCTGTGATTTACTTTTTATAGCTTAGCCACCTGTTATTGTTACGAAATAAAGATCAAGTTTTATTGCTAAACATTTCTTAGCGTTCTCTTTTTGTTACCCACAAGATGTGGGATGTATTTGACTTGTGGTTTTGTTTTGAACTAGACTTGCTTTTTATGTTTTAATGTGTGCCTCTTAAGAGTGAGCAATTCTTGGAGTGGTTTCCTCTAACTTAGTCTGCAACTTGAACAAGAGAGCTGGAGAGTCTGAAAATTGCCAGAGCAGTTTAGTCATTGAGCTAGGTCCTGTTCTGTTCAGCAGAATGCAAAAATCAGTTAATATTCGTGAGCTGGGAACATCTATGCTGTAGTCCACCTCTCGTGTGCACAGAGATCAAGTTGGTGATGCTTATGAAGGGAAATCCAGGTGCAAACCTGAACTTCAAATAAGCAATTTAAATATTTGCTCTGTGAAAGCAGCAGGATGGATTTTGTTTTGAGGATGGCTACTAAAGCCTGGGTGCCTAATACCTCACCTGGAGTATATGAATCCTGTGCAAGCTTTCTTTTGATAAGTGTTGTAAGCTTTATGATGTAATTCTTTCTCAAGTTCCTTGACAAGCTGAAGTACCAACAGAGGACACAGAAAATAATTCATATTCTTACTGCAAAGTTGTTATCAATTCCTTTTCACTACTCTGTAGTTTCAGTTCTTAGTAGGCAGAAGAACCTGAGTGTTAGAAAGCCTTCAGAATCTCTGATGTTTTAGCAAATCTTGACTGACAGTTGCCGGCAGGGCTATGCTTGGACATAGAGGCTTCTTTATTACTTCAGCCAGGGTTGGGCAGAAGACATTGGGTTCATACTGGAAGTTAGTGGTTAGCTTTTCTCATTTGAAATCTCTTTTAATGTACTTACAAGTTAAGTGGTATCCGTTCCAGTGCAAGGTGGATACCCAAGATACAGGGCTTATTCAGTGGTTAGCAGGTTTGGGGTTTTTTCCAAGTTTCCTTATCTGCAATGATGCCAAGTTTACTTAGTGCTTCTTTTATATTTGGGTATCATCTGACTTGTGTCAGCTATAGGCTTTTCAGTCTGAATGATGCTTGGTTTTGTTTTCTTCTGAGAATGAATAGCTGCTGTTTACATGATTCACTGTCCATCTCTACTGGCTGTAGATATTTTTTTCCCATTTATTCAACAACTGTTGTGACTACTCTTTACATTTCATTTGGACTGGGATGTTAGTGTATGCTTTGGTCTTTCTCTGCTGTAGTAAAGGTAGGCTGCAGATCAGGGGAGAGGGGATGTGTGTAGTACATTCCTAGGTTGGGATGCATAATCTTTCTGCTGTTTGACTTCATAAAATGATATAAAAAAAGACTAAGCTGTTAACACATTGAATAAAAGGTAATTTCCCTTCTCTCTAAAAAAGAGAGTTGACTGCCTCAGAATCACAAGCCATTGAAAAAATGCTTGGATTTCTATTAGTCAGTTTTCACTACCTATAAAATTAATATAGTATACATGTCTCATCTTATGCCTGTTAGTATTCTTTCTGATCTGCAGGAAAACTTATATTCTTTCTGGACCTGCTGATCCAGAGCTTGAGAAGCAGTCAGAAGGAAGCTCAGATGTTCTACAGATCCTCTGTACTAACTGGGGGAACCCAGTCAGTGTACTCTCTGATCCTGATAACAGGAGACTTTTCATTTAGATACACTTGTGTATGCATGAAGGTGCATCCGGAAATGCAAGAATTAATTGTGTAAAGAATCCATCACGCTATTAATTTCACGTATGGCCATTTGTAGTGGGTGTTCACTGATGGTTCCTCACTGACTGCTAGAGATCTGCAAGTCATTTTATTACCCATTTAAAGAGTGCTTTATTATATTGCATAGTGCAATATGACCTCTACATTTAAAATACTGTGTGGTATGAAGTTGGAGTGAACAAAAATCAGATATCTGTCAGCTTGCCAATATAAACTGAGTTGATGGCATGATTTGAGCTGTTCCTCATGGAGGCATGCTCGTTGGTACTAAAAGACAGGAATCCGATTAATGGATTTTTGTGCTAACATCTCTCTGCCTGTTATCGATGATAGTCCAACTGTGACCAATAGTTCTCAGCTTTCCTGGTTGCTTCCCTTTTGCCTAATGGCTCTCCTGGGTCATTACCTCGGTGGAGCCTTCAGTACAAGCTACCTGAGCATCAGCAGCTTTTCGTGCAGGAGATAGGTGCTTGTGATTATAAGCACAGTACTCTGTCCAAACAGTTGTAAAGAACCAAGCAATTCTAATTTTTTTCCTAATTTTCTCAGTTTGGAATTTTTTTTTGCAATGAACTAATGCTGTTAGGAAACACTTTTTAAAAAGTCCCTAGCCTTGTGCCACAGTCTATTTTTTGTTACCCTCCTCCCTTTTTTTTTCTTTCTGCTGTCACTTCCGTATTTATTTCTATAGCCTGGTCATTCTAATGGATTTGGACTTATTTTTGTTTAAAGTTCAGTGAATTAAGTTGGACTCTCACCCGAAATCATCTTAAACGGAGTTTCTGAGTACCCCCTTCCAGCCTCCCCCAGCCTGTTTTTAAGTGGAATTTTATTTATATCCTTAAATATTTCATCTGGTTTGATTTTTTTTTTTTTTTGGAGGGGTGCGGGTAAATTAGCTTTTTAAAGTCATATCGGGACTAAATTTGGTTTCGGTTTCTCTGTTTGCAGTATCAGTCAGTGTTTTGTTCCTGCTGGTTTGTTGCAAAGCATGAATTGAGCAGTCTGCCAGCATGAGGAGGAAATTAAAAAACATATAAAATAAGCCTAGTGGGAGTGTGTGAGTTTTAGGGAAGTTGTGAAAGCTCTTCTGAAAATTGTATTGTTAAGTGTCTTTGTACTGAGAAGCAGTTGTTCTGAAGCAGTGGCTGTTGCTTACTAGCTAGAGTAGAGGGAGGCTGAAGCCAGGTGAAAAAAGGAAAAATCAGATGCTACTGAAACTTAAAGAAATCCTAGTCATAGGGGAAGCCTCTTGGAGAGAGTTGCAACACTGGAAGGAATGGAGAAATAAATTTCTACAGTTTTAAGTGTATGTCAGTCATCTTTTTTGCTATGTTCAGTTCTGTGGGCTGTGAAGTCATTTTCGCTGGGGTCTCCACTCTTTCTTGCCTGTGGTGCCGTAGATCTTGAGAGCCTTTCCGAGATGATATTACGCTATTTCCTGTGAGGCTTTATGAAATACTGCAGTATTCCTTGTCTTCTTTTTTTAAACTGCACTATTAACACAATTATTTCACCAGCCTTAAGATGGTAACAGCAGACTGAGGCTATCTAAGAATGCTAGTTTTCTCTGTTTAGCAAAGGATTTTCAGTGGTGGCTTGAAAATACCTTCTGTGGAGGTCAGTATGCAAGGCATGCATTTTGTAAGAGCCAGTTTGTGTAAATGAATTAATCTTGTTAGTGTCTTTTTTTTTTGTATCTGCAAAGTGAAATGGAACAATTTGCCACTGCTATTTTATTGCAGCTTCGACTCTTTAGTAATTAAGTTTATTACGGGGTTTATGTTCGTATGGGCTATCCAACACAGCAGCCTTTTCCCCTAGAAACATGTTTTTTTACTAAAGACTTGTGTTCACTATTTATTTATACACCTGGAGATAAAATGTATTTCTTCATTCTGTTTTTAAATATGTTTTTTCTAATGTCAGTATCATACAGATCCATAACTGTTTATGAAGTAGATCCAGAACTATGTTTATGAAGTAGATCTAGTGAAGTAGTACAATGCCTGGAGCAGATGCATGTTTGCTTTTACAAGGTCATATAGAATTACATGAAGAATTTTGGTGCAAAAGAATGTATTTTCATAACCTCTTTTTCTTTTAAAACAGACTGGAGGCCAGGAACAGAGTGCAGCACTGGCTGTAGGTAAGAATTGAAACTTAACATGCTTGAAAAATCTTCTGACATGTAAGAAGCAATAATTATCATGTATTAAAGGGCAGAAAATTGGACTGTACTGAATGTTAGCAACTTTCTTTTAAGAAGTCTTTTCCCTGTCCCATTTGCTTCTACAACTTCTGAAATTTCTGGTATTCACTAGGAAGTCCTAATGTATAACCTGATCGATCCTTCTCTGTAGTTAAAGATATGAAAAAAGGTTGTGCATGTATTTGGGTTTTTTTGCTTGCATGATACCTCGTCACACAGCATGGTAATTGTTTTGAAAACTGTTCACTGGTGTGAAGAAGTCCCATTCTTTCAATAAAGACATTTCTGGTGTGCACAGAATATAGTAGCCTGGCCACATTTAAGAACTTACCCTGGAAGATTTTGCTTAAATTTCTTGGAAGTTTTGAATGAAGAGATGATGTTTTGGTGGTTTTTCTTTCTCAGTTTCTTTACTAAAAAGTTACTGTGTAACTTCAAACCTTTTCTGAACCAGGTGCCTCATGCCAGAAACCAGTATCCTGCACAAGCTTGTAAGACTGAATAGGTAGCATCTGCTCACCTGAAGGCTTTAGCTTTTAGTTTTATAACTTGCTGCTTGTCATCTAAGCAACTACACAGTGTTTCTTGTGCTGTGCCAGCATAGCAAACTACTTCTGTCAAATTGGGAAGGTAATGCTACCAAACACAAGGTAGGATTTATTTTGCTTCATCAAAATGCTCTTTGAATTCTTGGGAGCTGTTTTTGACAAATGATTTGTCATGAGTTTTATTGACTGTAGCAGAAAATACTTACAAGTTCTGTGCCCAAGATTATTTGAATACTTCATTCACGATTAAGAATATAAGTAATTGTCCCTTATTTTAGTGCATGATTGATGTATTAAATACCCATTTTATGGAATCACTAGTTTTAATGTGATTTATATGACATATTTGTAATTCTTCGGAGAGCTTATGGCAATGTTGAGTCAGAACAAGAGTCCTTCTAGCCTACTGTCTTGCTAATGGGAAACCATCCAGTGCCATTCAGCAGTAGTAGTGCTTTTAGTTGGTAGCCTTTACTTTTGAAGTCTTAGATAAGTGTATTAGCAAAGTTGCAGTTTGAACTAGTGCAAACTTTTATTTCCAGCATAGTGAAATAAAACACACGCAATAAGAGTTGCTGAACTGTGTCAGACCATGGGTCCTGCTTCCTGAGTACAGTCTCCAGGCTTAAGCATCTTACTTCCTTCTGCATGTGTGCACTTGGTTTTATCCATATTTTCACAAACTCCACTTATTCCTCTACTGGGAGAGTGCTGCTTCTGCTCAGGAAGGTGAGAGCATTCCAGAAAAGCTAGTAAAACTCAAGAGGCTGTGAATGGTACTGGGTGCAGAAGGAGGAAGGCTGTACAGAGAGCAGCTGTGCAGTGCATGGCAAGAAACTTCTGTTTTCTTTGAAGAAGCTGTGACTCAACAATGTTTTGGGTATTAAAGGGAAAATGTTTGTTTATAAACCAAAGTAGTGATGTTGGCTTCAGAAGTCCTAAAGTTCAGGTGTCTGACTGTTGATGCTTTCACCTGTTCCAGCTGTACTGAGACAAAGTAGCTGCTAAATGTTTAACAGCATCTCAAACCAGCAGGGAATCCCCAGTGTTGAAGGGTTTGAAGGGACTGGCAGAAGCCTTGCTCAAGCCATGCTTTCAGTAGAAATGCACCAGTAAGGTAACAGTGGTAAAGATCTGGAGGCTATTGAAAACTTCAATTAAACTCCAAAGAATGGGGCAAACTGAAATGGATGTTGGTTTCTGAATAAGATTAAAACTTAAAGAAAAGCTTTATTCAGTAAAACCTTAACCTTCAAACGTTAGCAGATGCCTAGGGAAGAGCGTAAACAGGGAGAGCGTATATTGCTAGTCCTTCCATTGTGTAAGTATTTTTAGGTCAAGTGTTTTTCTGAGCTGGATGTGACTGTTAAATGTATTCAGTGTTCATTAATGGCTATCCGTTCTCCATATGTACCTGGTATTCCCCAAGAACTGCTGTGAACTCCTTGTGATATTATATGACATAGACTTGTAGAGTTCACAGATTGACTGATCCAGGAAATAATACTCTACATGGATTTCTGTATGCTTACTGCTGATCTTAACAGATTACAGGCTGTGTAAATCACTGGAGAGCACCAAATGTTTCTCTGTATTTTCAATAGCTGGACAAAAATAAGTTGTCTTATGACACCTTACACTTACTGGCCACCTTGGTTTGATTGTAAGATTAAAAGAAAATTTTAGATGTCTTCAGAGGGATGGAAAATGAAATAAAAGATGGTCCGGTTTAACATAGCTAGAACAGAATAATCAGAAAGCTGTCCTGAAATGTGGAAATCTAACTTGCAGCTATGTGATTTGAAAGGACGTACTTTATCCTGGGTAGCTCAGAGCTGATGTGTTACTGAACCGAATTTGCAGATTGACAGTCTGTGTCAGTTTCACGTGCACAGGTTTGTGCTTAAATGCTGTGACATTCCAAAAAAGTCCCTTGAGGTAGGATATGCCGATGAATACTTCTATCCATCAACTTGATGACTAGATTTGCTATAATATAGTTACTGAAGAATTTGCAAGCCAAGGCCCTGAAAGGGTGTGACAACTCAAGCGAAACTAAAAGAAAACATGTTTTTTGAGTATTACAGGGTGATGCAGATGATTGCGCTCCTTGCCCTGGTACAGTAGATGGCAGTATTACCACAAATGTTTGTCAGAACCCCAGTGCAACTGCATCCAGACTGAGCACTGAAACGGTCACTGGGCACTGACCCTTATAGATGGGATTTCAGGTCTTAAGAAAGAAAATAAATCTCCAAATAAAGCTTAGCTTGAAGTGGGGTGCAGTTTTACTTGTGAAATACCAGCTAAGAGATGGCATCCCAATGGACTAAGCACTATTGTGAAGTTCGGGATTTTTTTCTAGCAGTTAGATTATTATAGAAGGCTTGGGGATGGGGGCTGTGCATTTTTTTTCTTTGCACTGAGATGAAAAGCTAGCAGGAGGAGGACTTACATGGATTATTGTTATTGATAGGGTTGATTTTTTTCGAGAGGAGAGCTTGACAGCTGTCAAATTACAGGGTGATATCTTTGAAATATGAAACTTTTTAGTAGTGTGATAGTATTGCACAGTTTTGATAGACACACCATCTTTGTAGAGAAAGACGCTTTTCTGTAAAATAATTAAAAGACCAATCTGTAAGTGTAACACATCTTTTGTCAAATGCTTTTCTGCTTCTTTATTTACCTGATAAAAACGGATGTCCTCAACTTTGAAAGACACAGACTTAAGGGTCAGCCACTGTTTCCATGAGAGTGTCGCAGTGTCATGGACTACATGCAGTATTTGGGCTGGAAGGAAATTGTTGGCTCTAAGCTGTAAGGCTAAGTATGAACACATTTGTTATAAGCTCTCCTTTCTCTGGAATATCACGTTGTAAGGTAGTGACCTCTGTTGGAAGAGTTGCAGCACTGCGGCAGGCTTTTAGCATTTCAGACTATTAAGACAGCAATGTGTAAATTGCCTTAGAATGTAAATGTCCTTGAACCAAAAAAAGGGTGTTTTTTTATCTCATGGTTGCAATGTAGTTGAATTAAAAGGAGCGTTGTACAGAATTAAGTTAGAAAGCTTGTTGAGCTTGTATAATTTTGAAAGAGGAAAGCATTTCTAATTATTTATTAGCCCCAGATTCACTCTTGAAGAATTGTACAGTCACTTGCTGAAGGGTAAACCAGAGCAGATTTTTGGAGCGTGATCTCTCTCCTTTTCAATACAACTTCTGTTTCAAAAATGAGTAATCCTTCCAGACAAATTGGGTTTTATTACAGACTTGTGTGGGCATGCTTAGTTATTTTATTGTAGCTCCTGTCAAACAAGTTATTCAGTGTCAGCTGTGCCACTGAAATATCCCCCAATTAACAAGGCTTTAAGACTGCCTCTTCTAAAAGAACTGTGGATTCTTCAGTGCCTTTCCCTTCATTTCCTCTAAGTGGAAAAATGGACTGAATAAACACTGACCTGACTGTACTTTACAATTTTGGTTTTGAGGAATGCAAGCCTTTTCACTAGCATGTTTTCCCTGGCAGTCCTTCATTTTCCTGATATGACAGGTTTTGAATTTGGTTTTGTTCAGAAAGGAGTCTTTTTTGAGATCACACATCATCAATAAAGTAACTTCAATTTCAGCTAAAACAGTTATATAAAAAACATATAAAACATTATATCAAAGTCAGTTTAGGAAAAAGGACTGACATCAGAGGTAATTTTAAAACAGATTTTAAGTAGTCTGAACATTTACTTTCCTATACAAAAACCATTTCCTATTTGGCTGCATAAATTGTTTTTCTACTGTTCAGATAAGATTTTGAAGGTTTAAGCCCCAGGAATTCAGTGGTGTATATATTGGGGTGGGTGGGTGTGAAGGTGTGTGTGTATCTTTATCTTTCCTCTTCTGATTGATTTGCTGTTAGTTGTTTGTGGAAGAATAACCACTAGGTGTCAGGAGTGGAAAGCTCTGCATGAATCTCTGCATAGGTTAGGACTACGAAGTAGGTCATAAAAGTGTATATAAAACCTGATGAAATCTTATGTTTGCTAGGACAAATTATCCAGCAACAAATGAAATCATGAGTTATGTGCAACTGATGACTGGTATGGCACTTCATATGCATGTTTGTCTCAGCAGTTCAATGTCAGTATCTGAACTGTGATGATAGCTATAAGTCCTGAAAATGAGATCAGTTTGTCTAAAATCTAACTTGTGTTAAGCTAATAGCACCAAACTTCTCCTTCCTAAATTTAAAGCCGATAGTTTCCATGTGTTGATCTCTCTTCCAGACTGAGTGACAACTACTACTTTTTCACTATTGCCTCAGTAGTTATTTCTTGCCTGAATAGTGCATTTTATTACTTTGGGATTTTGTTTAGTCACAGATCTTTATTTATTGCTTTAAACACCACTAATTATCAGTAATAGGAATTGGAATGTGCCAGAGTGCATCTGTGCTTCTGCAGCAATATTTGGAAGAGAAATAAATATGCAGTAGACTAGGAGGAATATATTTGAATCCAAGGAAAATGTTGTGACTTTCTGAGAAGAATGATTCCTGCAAGGTAGTTTACAAGCCTGTTTCCATCTCTGCAGCACTCTGTAGCTTCTAAGGTTCAGAGCAGCTTGTGAAGCTTAACTGCTTCACTGGGAGAGAAGCTGGTGCTTGATCCAGTAGGCTGTTGGCTCTGTGATGCTGTGTGTTGCTAAGGGCTGCCTTTGATTCAGCTGATGTGAGCAGCCACCAATCGCTGCCTTTTTTTGTCTTTTTTTTTAAAAATATTTTTCCCCCCCGCCTCCCTGTTCCTGGTTGGATACCACGGGCAGAAATTGTTCAGTAATCCTTGTAACAATTGCCAGGCTGGTAGGACCATCATTCTGGAAAAATGATATAGGGAAACTTTCAGCTAGGTTTTTGTGTATGTAGTAACATTGTGTTGTTATACTTTAATATTAAACTTCTAATGCTATAAGTGTCTTTAATTTACTCTTTAACCAAAATATCTCTGAATTAGAGGTTTATGCCACACACAAATGACCAATTAAAAATTTATAACTCAGTCTCTGGAAGAAAATGTTTGCTCTTTAATTGAATGTGCTTTCCATATAGTGTTGTGCTTACCTTCCTCCTCCAGGCTTAAGAACATGGTTGCGGGGTTTTCAGAATACAGTTTTCTTACTCTGGGTGTTCCTGTTCAGTCTTAAGCATCTTTAAAAGTAGTCTTGGGGATAGTGTGTGCTTTTCCAGAAGATGAGCTGGTGTTTTCCTGAACCAAGAATTCTTCTGTGGTCATAAACGCATTATTTTTAATCTATTTATTTAACTGTTGATTTTTTTTTAAACTGGTTTGAAAGCATGCTGTTCTTCCAATAGAACAAAGCAAAATTAAAAAAACCACTTATGAATGTCTTGGTAGTATTTTCTCTTTAAGAAGAATTAAGTTTTCTAACTGCTTACCAGTTGCAAGCAAATTCCTTGTTAATGCGTGGCTTTTCTTTCAGATGCAAGAGGGGGAAATTTTTTTGGTGCTCGACTGAATTTAGTTGCATCATCTACTTCTATTAAATTTCCTGTGGGCTTAGCTTCGGAAAAAACCCCAAACAAACCCAAAAACCTGTATAGAAATGTGTCGTGGATGTTTTCAGCATGAAGGGCATGCGTGCAAGGCTTGTTTTGAAAATATGCCTTTACTTTCCGCTTGTCTGATCATGACACTGCACACAGCATCATACAACCCCATAAGGCTCTAATGGGCCAAATCATTGTAATCAAATGTGGCATTCCGTATGTCTTCCTCTGCAAGTAGGTCAAGTTTAAAACACATTTATGGCTCATGCTCTGATTTCCCATAACCTGTTCCACGTGGCTCGAATGTTGTGCTGGAGTCCAGAGTGTGCCAGGAGGGATTCTGGGCAGTTTCACTGGGCCAGTCAGTTTTTGGGCAGAGGCTAGTTGATTTTTTCCTGCTCCAATTTTATGATGTTGGTTTCATGCCAGGAGAGAACTTCAGTGGTCTAAAGTGTGCTTCTTACACTGTATCTTACACTTTCAGTTTACCTATTGTTGACACTACTATAAAATCTTAAAAAGAAAAATACCCTTGAGAGAAAAAATAGTTTACAAGTTTTGAACTGTACTGTGTTGGAATGAGAATACCAGATAAAATTGGACGGAGGCTGACAATCTAAAGCTGAGGAGCAAATAAATAGTGACCTAAACTGTACTTAAGGCTGGACGTGTAAATATTTTTTATATTGGTGATTGCAGTATGCAAAATTCTTCTTGGTAAGGGTTACAGCTTTAGTGTGAATTTTGTTCCAGTTGTGCTGGAACAATTGTCAAAAGGTGTGTTTGCACGCAGTCACCGTTTCTTTGTCAGCTGTTTGGCTCTGAAACAAAGCCCGGCTGCAAGATACAAAACCCAGTTAGTAGTAGTGCTTGCTGCTAGCTTTGGTCTTTATGCAGGCTCAAATCTTTCTTGAGGCGGGGCTGACTGATGTGCTAATGTGCCCAAGAAGGATGCAGTTAGTGCTGGAAAACGTTCTTGACTAGACAGTGGTGGCTCAGTGTTGGGGCTGATTGACTGGAACCACTTCTGACTTTCTAAAATAGTAATTCTACTTACTGCAGCCAAAACTAGAAGAGTACTTGGTAACTAAGTACTGACTGGGTATGCTGCTGTGGTGGTTAGTCAGTAAGAAAAGTCTTCATAGAACTGCCAAAATCTTCCATGTAGGTGATGCATTTACAGTGCATCAAATAGCAAGAGAGGTCTCTGAAATAACTAATGCCTAGTTTTGTAGTCTGTTTCTTTCAATACTTGTGGGTTGTCATTGTCTTTAATATCAGAGTCAGTAGTGGACATTTTTTCATGTTTATCGGGCCCTTGCAAATGACAAGCCACCTTGAACAAAATGAGAATCTCTAGTAAATCTGGATCTGTCAGGAGCCTTGGGCATCTCTGAGCTAGGTTACTGTACTCTAGATTGATGCATGAATTCTGCTAATACAGCAGCTTCTCAGAAAGGTCAGTTTTCATTTTCTTCAATTTAGGGTTCCACCTGAGGGTAACAGATCACCTCTTCTTGCTGCTTGGCTGTACCTTTGAAACAAAATGATGTGCCGAAGCACACACCCATTTACTGTGCACCATGGCTTGTTGGCCTGCTGCTGCTTCCATGCACCTGGGAAGTTACATGGTGGTGGCATTTCGGTCTCTCATTTCTAGGTGGCCGTTTTGGAGCTCAAGAGACTGTTGCTTAGCCTCACTGGAAGAGTAAGTTCCTGTCTGATTCTTGCATTCATTACCTTGAAAGCCAAGGAGAGAGGAAGTGTCCTACCAAGAAATGTTAGGTCAATCTTCTCAACTTTTGTCTACGTTGAGGTTTTAAGCTGTTTTTATAGCTTCTTAAAAACTTTTTAGATTACATCTTGGAGGAATAGTCTTTTTCATAGTTCTTGAAAAAAAACCAACAAATCTTATAGTGTTAAGGAATACTTTAGATCTTGAGTAACTGTTAAAATTCTTCTTAATACAAGTTGTGAAAATTTTGTATTTGTCCAGTTTCTGCTAGATTTCCATTCACTCCATAGAAACTGGATAGATGATGAATGTTTTGCTGCTGAGAAAGCAAAGCAATTGCATATCTTGTATGGAAAGCTGCAATGTGACTAAAGTTTATCAGGATTTTTTCAGTGTGCTGAATGCACGAGCAGTCTGTTATGAACTTTATTATGAACAAGTATTCATGTAAGTTGAAATGTATTCCTATATCACATCTTGTAATCTTATTGCTGTCATAGTTGAATTAAGTCATTCTTACTTCAATTCTTCTCCTTTTGTGAGAGTGGCTGTTCACTGAACTGTTACCATTAGGTCAGTTGCATCTTCTGCTTGAATTTTTCATATCTATTGATTCATTGTAGTGCAACACTTTCACCGTGCTTCTCTCTTTGTTAAACTCGCTCTCAATAACTTGCTGGTTACTGGCAAACTTCTCTGAGGGATGAAGGTCTGAATGAAGGTATTTATATTGCAAAATTGAGTCCCTGACCCCTTACTCTCTTTAGGAAGAGGTTGGGGATTCAGTTAAACAGCCTGTTCTGCAGTTGCTGTGTGTGTTCTTCTGTAAGCTTACCTTCAAAATATTGCAACCCTGTAAGCATGCCCCTGCTCTGACCTTCAGAAGTAAGGCTATCCAATATTTAAACCATATGCATGACCCTGTGAACTCTCAGGAGACTGGCTAGTATCAAAACAAAGGCAAAGTCTGCATAGAAGCATTTACTTGAGGTAATGAAAATAATTTGATGGAGGAGGAGATGGAGCAGCTGAATGGCTGAAGTACGGCACTAATTGTAGGTGTAGAGTTCTCTTTAGGCAGTTTACACCATTCACTGCTGTGTATTTGCTACTTGGTTATTAATGTTGGAATTGAAAAATGTAATATGCTGTTCTGAGATTGAAGTTTGTTTTATAAATCTGATTCTACAGACTCAATCACCATTAGGCAGTTTGTGCTTTGGACTTTTTATTTCCCCTGTTGAAAATGTTTAGGAATGTCTCTATATTTCAGCCTTCTCCAGACTATGAATGTTGTCATTATTGGGGATCAACTAAGTGGCTTATACTCTGCTTTCTCACGTTGCTTGTTTACATAGCATCGGTGCACTTGTAGCGCCTCAAGAGTTCACTAAGCTGTGGAGTAGAAAGCTCTGGAAAAGCTGCTTCTTTGAAAAAACACGTTTTGGTGGATTAGTTTTTAAGAGAAGTGTCTAAATTGAACACCCTAATTTAAAATTTCCTTGAATACTCGGTGTTTCTCACAGGCTTAGGAATCCGATACGACTTTCTAGAGAGCTAAATTCAAATACTTAGGAAGGAGGCATTTTCTTGAGTTTCACGTGGAAAGTTGAATGTCCAAAAAAGCAACCATGCGCCTAATGGTGAAATTCTATATGCAGAGCCCACTGTGATCAGTTGAACCACATTCAGAGTTGCTTTTCTAAAAACCTAGAATTCTAACAGTTTGATAATTCTGTAGTAGTTACTGAAGCAAAGCCTGAAGAATTATCAGCAGTCTGGGATTAATTCCCCCTTCCTCCTCTAGCTTTTGTTGATTGTGCGAGTTATTGCTGCATCTTGTGGATCATGAAAAATGAATCGGACATTGTTCTTGGTTTGCAATTCTTTCACACACCAGTTGCATTTTTCTTACGGAATGCTAGAAGCCTGTTAATACTGGTTCTGAAAATTTGTTTTGCCAAACAATCTCTTTTGACTTCACATTGCTTCAATTTCTTCAATCTCTAAATCAATGATTCTTACTCCTAAGATGCTGCCTTCCTCCAGGTGAACACTGGTAGGTTGGTATAGTTAGAATAACTTGAAACTTGCTTTTTTTACGTCTTATGCTTGAAACCAAATGTCAGAGGATTGGTGGTTTATTCTTAAATAATTTGAAATCTGATTTTTTGGTAGTGTCTTGTGTTTGTGGTTTTTTTTTTACTCTAGCAAATGCCTGGTGTTTCAGAGCAAGGGTTCATAGTATATTTGCAGCCTCTGTAAAATTTGGGAGGGTCCTTGAAAAGGTTGCCTTGTTATGAAATGCAGTTTTCGTAGTCCTACTGAAGGCATTGATTTCTGGAACTTAAGGTAATGTTTGAAACTGTTTTGTTAATATATCTGACCTTGAGTAATCTAATAACTATTTAATTTTTCTTCCAGTTTTCATTTCTTTTAGCTGCGATGTGACAGCAAGCATGAGAAGAACTTTTGAAACTTGATTATTTCTCCTGGGTTTGGAAAAGTCTAACTTATGTTTAACTCATCACTTTACAAGATTTGACAGGAAAAACTGTTCATTGACCACAGATGATTACTACTAAGAGACTTTTGGAAATTTGTTCTTAGTAAAAAAAACTAGGCTTGTGATGCCACCAGTTGCATTTGAGGTCACTTTTATCCTGAGCAGTGACAGCTTCATTGGCTGTGGGTTGCTGCAGTCATCATAGGTAACATATTCTTTAAATGCATTAAAGATGAAGAAGTTTGATCTTTATTTTTGTCAGAGCTGTAACTCCTAAGTTTTTCAACAATCACTCCCCTGTGAGAAGAAGGGCAGTGGAAATGTGTTTTACAGCGCATGTTTTCTGCTTTCCACCAGAAGGTGATGAATTCACTGTGCAAAACCCGATGGGAGCCCTGCTACAGTGAGCTCCAGGCCTGTACTGAAAATAAGAAATGGTTATTGGAACTAAATTATTTTGCCATTTTTATTTTTAGGTTTGCTGGCATGGGTAATCTCATTAAGGTGCTAACCAGGGACATAGACCACAATGCAGCACATTTTTTCTTGGATTTTGAAAGTAAGTCTCTTGGGCCTTCACAGCTGGTGCTTTTAAAATGGTAACAGTAGGGTTGCTTATACCTGCTGCAGAGAAGGCTAGGGGACTGAGCTGCAAATCTGCAATTTGAGAGTTGCATGTGGTTTTTCCATTCCATTCTTTTTTTTTTTTCCTTCCCACCTTCAGTAGTAGCCAAGCCACCATCATGTTGCTGTGTAAATTTTCTTTCATGTGCTTAGTCATTTTGAGTCAGTGTGGTCAGTGATGTCCATCCATCTGCCTGCTAATCGAGTAATCATAAAATGAAAAATTCTGTCAGTATGCCATAGTAATCTGTGCTGAGCAGTTATTCACTGTAATCCTGCCTTATACAGGAGCGAATACTAAATCATTCCTGATCATGTTTTAGTCATTCGTGGTGCAGTTAATGGGCGTTTTTTACATGCAAAAGTCCACAGTGGAATTGTCAGTTATGCAGGTGTTTTAGGCAACTTGTGTAAAAGGTCTGTGGCAAATCTATGTTAGCATTTCCTGTGCACTGAAATGATGTATCTCGATGCATTTTTCTATGATGGCTTTCTGACAAAATTAAAGCTCTTTCCTTCTGTTGTCCCATTGAGTGGAAATCTGTAGCATGGCTAGCAAATCAATGCCTGCGAATACGGTACTTGGCCCTTGGTGGGGTACTCCTGCTCAGGACACTGATGCTAGAGTGTATCAGGACAGAATCAGTCACTGGCAAGGCCTTCGATTGGAGTTCTGCCCTTTTCTCAAAGGGGTGACCGTGAAGGTGTTGGTGACGTAGTCACTTCTGACAGGAAAGCTGCATTGCATCTCTGGGATCACCAGCTGTACGTCCTCAAGGTGGGGGTCTCCCTCCCCCCATTAGGGTGGCAGCCTGAAGGACAAGTTCGTGCCTGATGGAACTCCTTGGTCGTCTTTCCCCCTCCGCTTCAATCAACTATATTTGGGCTGTTCCTGCTTATAAAAAGAAAATTTTCTTTTCTCTCATTCTTGTCTTGGCAGGTACCTTAACATGGGGAACCTTCTAAAAGTTTTGACATGCACAGACCTTGAGCAGGGGCCAAATTTTTTCCTTGATTTTGAAAGTGAGAAGATGATTTTATATATCTATTACTCTTTGCCTGCAGTAGACTGCATTTGTCATGTACTGAATGTATGTTTTCACTTTGCCATGCTTCTGACAGCTTTGCATGCCTGAGCTATGGATAACTGTTCAGTGAACTCTTGTAGAAAGTGATACTTTAAATAAAGTAACCTTTAATTCTAAAATATAAAATCTTTATTTCTAGGAGGGCTTTCAAATTGTATTTTACCATTGGAATCTGGTATTCTTGTTTTAAACCAAAATTCCGTCTGCTTTTTATCAAAACTTTAATCAATTTGAATTGCTTGAAGACTTACTGAAATTGCAAGGGGATGCTTGCGCCTTAAAAGGACTGAATATAAAACCTGATTATTTTCTTCACTTTCAATGTGCCACTGAATAATGCTGTATATATAGATTGGCTGACAACAGCTATTCATAGCTCTCCAACATCATCACGTTAAAGGTGTATATGTGAACCTTATTTGATTTGGCATTGAAATTTGACAGTTAACTTCATCCCCCCCTTAAATGGAGGACTCGGAGTATAGAGACGAAATTGCTTTTGAAAAGAGATGTATAGCTTGTCTGATCAATGCCAAGTGTTCTGGAAGGTTCACATATTGTTAGTATTTCTGCTTTTAGATTTTCTTGCACGATATAAAATCACCTAAGAATGGCAGGTAAGTGGTGTTGGCTGCTGCTATGCATGTTGAATTACTTTCTTTTGGCATATGCTATTGCTTTACCCAGCTGTATATCAGCAGGCATAAAATAAGAGAACTAATGTTCAAATGCATTTTGACAATGTGGTAAAATAAAATGGAGTAGCATAACAAAAAAAAGATGAATTATTGTGAAACAGAAAATTTAAATCATTATATACACTTCTGCTAAATTATTTTTCAGTTGTGTTTGAAACAGTAGCAGTTGATTGTATTGGTTCTAACATGAAAGCGAATGCTTAGAGAAATATGGTTTTGTTTCAGTGATGTTTTAAGTTATAACCGCTCTAAACCCTTTTTCTATACTGTTGATTTTACCAGTTCTCTCCTTTGAATATGGGTTTATTGGAAAATGATAGCCATGCAAATTAATCATAAAGGAAAGATAATCAAGGGCTGTGTTCAAAAATTAGAAAGCAAAACTTGTTTAAAACCACTTCGAATCTCACATATCATCAGAATAGGTATGACTTAGTGAAATAGGGAGAAGTAATATAGGAGAATATTGGAATTATGAAGCTTCTGCTTAATCTACACATGCGGTTTAATTGGATTAAGTTAAATTCAAGTTAGCCAGGTACGAGAGGCATGAATCTAAATTAAATTGCAGTAAGAATCACTGATATTTTTTAAAAATACCGATTCTTTAGCTATATATTTTTTTTTGAAGTGCATGTTTTGAGCATGAACAAGATTTGGCATGAGAGTAAGCAGGTTGCTGACATGAAATGTTTACACATGCAGTTAAATTAAGTGACTTATGTTATGGCTGAATTGTTAGACTGTTCTTTATTCTTTTTGGACCCTGTCCTGCATTTGTTTTTTTGCTGCTACACTGTGTATCCATGCTTCTTTCTACTCTGTTTCAGATAGCTTGCCTTGACAGTATCTTGGCTCTGACACAGTCAAGATCTTTCTTCAAGACTTGGCACTTAATCTTGTGATACTTAACATTGTGTTTTTATGTGGAAGAGCAAGTCAGCTCTGTATTAAAAACAAATTTGCCTATTCTTTTATGACTGGCCCAGTAATATACAGTTTGAAGTCTTTTATTTCTAAGTCCACGTGTATCTTTGGAGTGAGCAGGCTAGCTAAACATTTCTTGCGCAATACTATAAAGAGCTAAAAAACTTATGTCCGTAAAGATTTATAGGGAGGCAGACTCCAGATTTAGAAAGGTTTGTAAACTGGTTTCTAAGACTTTTTTTCAGACATTTATCTAGATTCCAGTGACTTGTGTGACCAATTATCAGGATAAGTGCAAAAAAATTCTTCTGGTAAATGATATGATGGGCTGTTGGCTTTTCCTTGCCTTAACACTGGTTAACTCAGTTTCTGTGGTCATTCACCTTCGCTATTTGAACAAATAGTTGTCTTGATTCTACTAAAGTCCTTGCAATGCCACTTTAACATGAGTAGAGGAAAATGCACAGCTTTGCAAAGGCAATATTGTTAACATAACCCAGCCGCCTACAATGTGGGAAACTTACAGCTCAACTTTTACGTTTGTGTTATTACTGTCACAGTGCAAATCCTTTCCAAATGTACTGATTTGAATAGAAGCTAAAATGCAGAGTATTGTGGATTGCAGATGGTGATCTCAAGCTAGCACTGCAAACATATTCTGCATTACCTCCAAAGAACTTGGCTAGGTTTCAGAGGAGCCACAAAGATTGCATTCTCCCTAGTAACGATGATAGAGATGAATAAATTATTTCATCTCCAGCAGTCTGGGATTTTTCTCTCCCTTGCTCATGAGTTTTGTCCCAGCCAGTTTCAGATGACTTGATGTGCTTTCCCTGGGAAAAATCTCAGTTTAAATAGTATTTGCTGTGCAGTATAAACTTTTAACCCCAAATTTGTCTCACTACTAGTTTTGTAGGCTAGCCAAATACTTTTTAAAATAGTCACTAACTGTGTGTGTTCCCCGCATGCAATATGTTGTCATACTTCCATAGTGTTTAGTTCACATAATAGCATTTGTATAATGTTTCAAGTCTGCTCTTCTGTCTTTAATATGTTATTGTGTGAGCTTTCTGAACTCTAAATGTATATTGGATCTTGCACAGTAAAGTTCTGATTAAATTTAAAATTAATTTAAGGATTAACTTCCCCATTTACTTGAGGGACTTCAGGCTCTACTTTTTTTACTATTGAATTAGGAATGGGAAAGTTATTTGGAATAACCAGAGGTCGGCTCCCTTGGCAACAGTATCAAACCTCAGAACATTTAAGTGAGCTGTGCTGTGCTTGCTGTATTTGTTCTTTTCATGGAAAATGTTGCCAGATAAAGGTAAAGCCTTCTTCTCATAAAGTTGTAGCGTTAACTTGCATTCGTGGACGGGAAATGGGGAAATCCTTCAAATTCTATGCCTCCTTCATCCTGCAATTTGGATGCCTGGCATTGCTTGTTAGGTATCAAGACTTAGTTGTCAAGACTAACTCCAGAAATACAACTGCCTTTCCTGCTCTGTGCACTCCACATTGAGGAAAATGAGTTCCATAATTAGCGATTCTCGAGGGAAAGTTATGTATCTTGAGTCCTCAGGTGCATACTGATGTGTGGTAATGCCTCCGCTCTAGATTACAGCAGCGCTTTGGAAGAGGAACCTTTCTTTCTTTCTTTCTCCATCCATGATACACTTCTAGTGTTCAGTGCCCTAACCAGCACTGAGAAGCAAATAAACCAATTGTTTAGGGCTGGCTGGCACTAGGGCTTGAAGATTTTCTATACTGTGCCTTTTAAATCTATCCTAATACATCCTAAATGTATTGTGAAGTAAACATAAAATAATTTAGTTTTTAAATGTGAGCTCTTTTCTTGGTGCAGAAGAATTAAAGATGGGAAAGGAACTCAGTAATAATCAGGTTTACAGCTTTCTTATATTGGAGAGGACTGGGTGCACCAAAATGAAATATGTACCAAAAGAAATAATCCAGTGCCTGCTGCGTTTGAGAAAACATATTTATAAATTTGTTATAATCAAAACAAAACAAAAAAATACCATGCTACCCCAAATTAAATATAAACCATTGGTTTTGGTTTCCTGGAACATTTTAGGGGAGTTGATGACATCCTAAGTGAAACACACTAACAGAGATGTTGAAGATTTTGACTTCCATAGCCAGCTGTTCAGTGAAGACCATTTACTTTGTATCTGGAAAATGACTGTCATTTCTAAACGTGGAAAGTCATAGTACTACATTTGTTCTGCTTGTTTGTTGGGATTTGAAATGAAGAGGAAGAGTTATCGTGGACCCATCTGCTGTGACCTTTCCCCCACTTTAAAAAATTAACTCTCCTTACTAGAAAGAGTAAAGAAAAATGGCATGAAAAAATAAATAGGCAAGAGATATTCTCAGTGTGAGACACACCAAGTGGCAAGTCTTGATTGCATTATTTAACACCACAATCTGGAATGCTACAGAGCTTCACGTTTTAGTCTGTATTTCACTATAGCATTTCATGTTTGTGCATGAACTGCTGCCAGTCCGCTGGTGCTTACCTGTGTCTGCTCTTTTCCCTCATTTTTTTTGTCTTCATTTCTTACAGCAGTCTTCAGCAGCTTCCAAAATTCTAAATGTCACCTTTGTGATGGTCTGAAAAGCACTGGCCACTTTTACTCGATGCCTAATCGATGTAGTGCTCTTATACTTTTTTTTTTTTTAAAAAAGGAGTGACCAGCTTTTTTTTCTCTCACTTGTGCTAATTCTTGATGGTTTTCAAAATATCCCAGTTAAACTGTTGCAAGGTCTATATATTTGCTAATAATGCCTGCTCTATGCATTAAACCATAGAAATAACAAGGAATATGGAAAAAATACAGCAAAATCCAGACAAGCAATGCATGTGAAACTTATTTTCTCCCAGTACGAACATCATTTTCTGAAGTTTGTTTCTAGCGTGTAACACTAGGATACTGTGGTTATTTTTTGTCTTTTTAATGTAAGTATTGACATTACTCCATCACTGTTAGTGGCAGTTATATATATGGATCATGGAAAAAACACTTTTTAGAAGACATTTTCCAGACTCCTTAAGCTACACAAAATTATGAGTATATATTGTCCATAGATAGCTTTAATTTGTCCTATAAAAAAGTGTATTAATACACTTACTTCAGGCATTGGAAATCCTGGATTTAAAATACCATAATATTTATTTCATAACATATTTTGCCCATGTAAACAGACAACTTGTTTGGTTGTTGTTGGTTTTTGGCTTATTCAGTGTTTTGTTTTGTTTTTTTTTTCAAGAGGTTCAGTAGCAGCTTCAGTGACTAAAGAATTATTTTTTTATATCAATGTAAAAGGAACTAATCTTATTGCTTCCATAAGAATTTTAAAAGAGAAATTGATCTCATATCAGCTAAACCAGGACTGGGATATTTGTACTAGGTGGTTACTTATAAAGGGTTGAAGCCTTCTGTTGATTCTTCTGAAAACGTACTTATTGAGTTACATTTCTTTAAACGTGTATGTGTAGCATTTTGAAATGATAGTGAAATATACTTTTAGAAAGTCTTTAGTGAATTATAGAAAAAAATTAAGACCATGCATATCCTTGAGGAAGGGGAAGGAAAATAAAAAAAAGAACAGTTTTTCACTAGACCTTTTTGTGCTGAACTCTGATTTTACAATTAGTGTAATAAATAATATATTTTGAGAAATAAATATATTTAGAAGTAAAAGATATGGCTCCTTTCCCAACTAGTAAAAGAGTAGGCAGGGAAGATGACAAATAACATGATGCAGTGTTTCTAGATAGCAGTAGACGTGAACATCTCCTGTTGTATCTGCAACGAGTGTGTCTTTTGAGCGCTTGCCTCTTCCATTGGGCTTGTACTGCATCCCAAGGTGAGATTGTTCGAATTTCTTCTCCTAACTCAATTTTTAAGTAAGTTAAGAAGGACAGATTCCAGGTGGATTTTGGGGATGCTAAATGAAGCTAAAAGACTTCTAAAATGAATACAGTTACTCTCTTGGAGTTCCCCATACATCTTAGTAGCTCTTCAGAGAATGAAAATGAAAATTCTTGATGAGTTACTGCATAATGAATTTGTCCCGTAGATGATGGTGAACCTATTGAATTCCATATTGTTGTCTAATATATATATATAAAAAATATGTTCTGCTGTTTAGATGCCCAACCTACAGAATCTGAAAAGGAAATTTATAATCAGGTGAATGTAGTGTTAAAGGATGCAGAAGGAATACTGGAAGACTTGCAGTCATATAGAGGAGCTGGCCATGAAATACGAGAGGTGAGCTAGAGCGTTATGATTCTGCGCAACCCGTGGTTGTTCACTGTCTGAACCTGACTAAATACTGCTAGATTTTAACTTTGCTTGCAGGAACTGTTGTGGCAGCGCATGTTGTCTATTAAAATTGCTGTCTTCAATTTCTGCTCTGGAATGTTCCTTTTTAACAGTGAAACAGATGTCACTTATTTCAATAATATTAATACACACATGTAATGGCAAATGATGCTTCTCAAACATTTTATGGAATTGTTACTGATTTTTATTTATGTTCCCACATAAGCTCTTCTTCAGTCAGTGTTGAATCTGGGAATTGTGGCCCAACTACAATGCAATATTGAGTAGTTTTGACATCTTTTTGTATGCTGATTGGAGATCTGATGCGTGGTAATCCTAACACATAAGGCAACTAATTTTCAATCCCTTTAAATTGGCTTTTGTTTATTAAAGTAGATGTTTAAAACAGAAATAAAGTTTCTTTGTGTCACTCAATTTTCCCATTGCTTTTAAGAAAGGGTTGAATAAATTCTCTACTCCCTTCCCTTACTGTTAACATATTAGGGTTTCTTAAGAGTACATAGGAGGAGTCTCTGCTCACTCTAGATGAGTTTGAGATACTTGGAGCCATTCAGCTTTAGAGTACCATGAGTTTTTTTATTCAGTCTCTGTTGAATTCATAAGATAGTTTTAAAGAGGGTTACTGTGTCACACAAAGCCCTTAGGAGGGGAGATTTTGATTTGTTGTTCAAGGAAGGAGCGTGTTTAGGGAGAGTAAAGAAAGTGCATCTTGGCAGTGGAGTCTGCAGCTTCCATGGAGAAGGAAGAGAGACGCTAATGAGAGGAGGTAGACCTTGCAGGAAGGGAGCTTTCTAGGGATCAGTGAGGAGTGTGCTGCAAGTCACAGCCCAGGGTTGACTGAAACTGATTTTGGAACCCAGGAGTTGACTGTGAAGTTGCAGCAGGCAAGTTATAAGTATTTTTATTTCTGTTTTCTTAGGAGTTTTTAGTTGTTAAGTTGTCTGGTTTCTATGTTAAAAACCTGGAGAGACTGAATTTAAGGCTTTCCTTGGGAAGCTTACTGTAAAGACAAGGTCTGTATGTATATAAAGCTCTGGTATGCACCACGTCTTGGTGTTGTTTATTATTCTTAAATGTTCCTACTGTAATATTTAGCGTGAATGTCACAGTGAAGTTGGTTTGGTTTTTTTACTTCATAAATTCAGAAATTGGTGAGATAGCAACATTACGATGAGGGTTTGATCACTGAACCTTTTTGCTTGGAGGTACTACAATAAGGTGGTTGATTTTAATTAACTAGATCCTGTCATGTAAATTTTCTTATTTGAGCAGCTTTATTTTTAACGATTTCTTTATACTATCTCTGAGTTGTTTTCTATTCAGTATAATTATTTTCAGCAGAAGTATTTAGAGTTTTTTTGGAATAGACATGAGTTAGTACATGCTTGTCTCTTGACTGGAAACTTCGCAGTAGGTAGTATTTTTAATTGCCAGCTCTACAAACAATCGCCCTGCATAGATATTTCTTTTGCAGTAGGGTATAATTTATTCTTATTCTAAGCATACCTTTTCCTTTTCTTTTTTTTTTTTTTTCTAATTTAAGGCAATACAGCATCCCAATGATGAGAAGCTGCAAGAGAAGGCTTGGGGTGCAGTTGTTCCACTAGTAGGCAAACTAAAGAAATTCTATGAATTTTCTCAAAGACTAGGTAAGTGGAATGGTGTTAACTTGGGGTTTTATTTGGATTCATGAAGTAGTACATTTAGCATATTTGGATGTTATCACGTCTGGGTCAACTCCTTGCTAGTAGATAAAAGCCCATATTGCATAGATTCCCTCCTTACGCTGCATTGGATCTTACTTGTGTCTGCATACTATCTTCTTGCATGTGAAAGCAAATTTCTTTCAGTGAATACCTGAGAGGATGGAGGGAATTGGGAGCATGCTTGTCATCCTCTTTCTCTTCCTGTTTAGTAACTCTGGAAGGCATCAACAAGCTGACTGTTTTGAAAATTAGTGTACTAATTCACTGAGAATTAATTCTGTTAATGTTTCTGATACCAAGAGTAATAAGAAATGACTGTGTAATTCCCCCTTATGTTCCAGAATTAATTTCATCTGTAGAAATGTCTGATCTTGCTTCATGCAGGTGCAGTACTTAAGATGGCACTTTATGCCTCTTTCAAAGCTAACTTACCATGTTGTGTCTAAGCTGATGAAACCCATTAGACTTGATTTGTTTCTCCACAAACTGTTACTTTGCTTTTAGACGGTTATTACTGGAAGCTTTTGCAGGCAAGTTCTGCTTTGCTGAAGAGGTGAGGTGTTTTTCTCTTGATGATGAGTAGGAAGTTGGATTATAAGTTTATCTTAAAACCAAATAAAACATGACTCTTGCTGATAAGTATATACCTCTTGAATTTGGCATTATCTTAAAGGCTGCAGTCCGCTAACATAGCCATTGAAATATGCTTCACGCGAAAGTTGCAGACAAGGCTTGAATAAAACTTTTCAATAAGTTTTTCATGGCTTTCTACTGACTAGACCCAGTCTTTACAGCAGCTTGTAAGTAAGTATGGTAGGAGTGGCATATAGAAGCAGTTCATCAAGCCCCATTACTATTAATTACAATGTGTTTTGGAAGGTGTATATTTTAAGTCTAGCATGCAGAATATCAGTCAATAGAGATAGAAGAAGCAGGTGCAGTTGTATATTATAAAATACTCTTCTCATTTAAGAGGCAGGATTGCGAGGTCTGTTGGGAGCCCTGACAAGCACTCCATATTCACCAACGCAACACCTGGAGCGAGAGCAGGCTCTTGCTAAGCAGTTTGCAGAAATTCTTCACTTCACACTCCGATTTGATGAGCTCAAGGTAAGAACTTGTAATTTTGTAAGCACAGAAGCTAGAAAAAAGAGAATGTGTCTGTTTACTGAATACATCTGGATTGTGTTCTGTTCTAGAATAGAGCATGCAGTAGATAGTCAGATATCTACTATGGTCAGCTTATTCGCGTGACCTAGAGTTAGATTAAACTGGAAAGCAGATGGAATGCCATCTTGGCTTTAGGCAGTTTTTACATTTCATTTCATATTAATAATGGTTCTTCATCTGAATTTTGCATATTTTGGGATAATGCTGCTGCTGGTTTTAGTATGTGCATTCCCAGAGTCCAGCTATTTCCTTGCTATTGTGAAAAGAACTAATCTGCAACAATATTTATTTGCTGGTCTGATCCTTGGAGTCTTAACTAGCAAAGCCATGTTTTTCAACCTTCTAATTTCAGGCTTCTGTTTAGGAGACTGCTTCTTTTCTTGTTCTTGTTAGATCCTGTTCTGAAAAATCTGTGAATTTAACCAGCAAGTTTTATGTTCAACGTATCACTTCCCAATGTGTCACAGGGCTTTTTACTTCAGAAGGTTGACTGTTTTCTTGTTCTCTGTATTATATTTTATGAAAACTTGTCCTTGTATTTCTCTTGAATTTGTCACAACTCTTTTGCTTCCATATCTGTATAGATGACAAATCCTGCTATACAGAATGACTTCAGCTACTACAGAAGAACTCTGAGCCGTATGAGGATTAACAATGTCCCGGTAGGTAACCCTTGGATGAGATGAACCACTACTCATCCTTTCATGTAAAGGATCACTACATTCTTTTTTTCCTTTGGTTTTGTAGGCAGAGGGAGAAAATGAAGTAAATAATGAGTTGGCAAACAGAATGTCTTTATTTTACGCTGAAGCAACGCCGATGTTGAAAACCTTAAGTGATGCTACAACAAAGTTTGTGTCAGAGGTAAGAGTATGAATGTATGGCTTAGACAGTTTACTTCAAAGCCCCACAGGGCCAGGTATTATTTTGGAACATAACTCTTCTACCAGGCTTAATCAGGCATCTAGTACTTGGTATTTGGAGCCTCAAGAAACAGGAAGTATCTTTCTTGGATGGTGTACAGGTTAGATAAAGTTCAGCTGGCCACCTTGTGGATGCATTGCAAAAAGTCAGTGGATAGCACTACAACATAGGCTGTGATCACTTCCCTTAAAGAGGGAGGTGGGAGAGGTAGTTGCCTGCATATTGGTGATGGTTTAGAGCAGAAACTTCAGAAAATGGAAAGGGATAGAGTGTGATTATCTGTGCTTGAAATAAGCAGAATTGAAATGTAGCTTTTTTTTCCTTCACAAGACACTTCTGTTTTGTTGTGTAAAGTTGAGTATACAGTATACTTACATTATTGCAGAAGAGGCAAAGAACCTGAACTGGAAAAGTATTACAACATTTTGAATGCATCCCTATTTATTCTTAACTACCTAAATAAGTATTAATGATTAAATTCATCGCTGCGGCTATTGTGCTTGACTTCTGATAGCTGAGGTGATTTTTGTCTCATGTGTAGAGAATACTCACTTTCTTAATAAAATGTAATTGTACATTACACAATGAATATAAAGATCCAGTGTTTTTTCAGTGTTTTTTTGTAAGTTCAGCTTTATATTTGAAATGTCTTGAGAAAAATGGCTTTTTATTTTACATTTCATTGAGGTGTTTGTCTGCAGCAACTTTAGGTCTTACTGTTGCAGCAGGTGCAATTATTTGGCTGTAGAAATTTCTCTATTTAAAGGACAGGTTAGGTGATTCCTTTAAAACTTCCCAAAGGTCAGTAGTCAGTGGTGTATTTCTTCAACTACAAGTGAGGAAGCAAAACCCATGTGGTAGACTTTGGGTTTTTAGTCACTAACCTTTATTGTAATGTTCCTAAGGTCCATTGCAAGGATACTTCACTTATCACAGAGATGCTGATGTTTTTAATTCCTCCACATTGTCATGCTAACAGTCACTGGTTTGATTTAGGTTTTGTAGTGTAATATTTCGCATTAATTGAGTTGGAAACTGTTTATTTTCTTTTGCAGAATAAAAATTTACCAATAGAGAATACTACAGATTGCTTAAGTACCATGGCTAGTGTGTGCAGGGTTATGCTTGAAACCCCGTGAGTATAAACAGCGCTTGTACTGTGCATGAATCATCTCTGTGTTTGAGACATGACTTGTGATAAGTAAGGCTAAAGCAAGATAATTGGGCTAATGAGGAGATATAGTGCTTTCTTTTTACCAACTTGTTTTTTAATCTCTACATGAAAGTCACTTGTCTCATTTTGCTTGCCATGCAAATCATGTGGTCTACTTTTCTGAACATATTAATATTTTAAAATAGAGTGGCTATGAAAGCTAGGCAACCTCTTGGCACTCTTTATAAATGGTTTTCTCATGTATAATTCAGGAAAATATACTATTTGAACATGATTGCCTGCAGCCTCCTGAAAGATGAGTTGTGAGCAATGTGTTCGATTGTACCTCCTTGCAAACTGGATTGGCTGATGGCTGTAACAAAATTACAGTGCCCCTGCTTGGGGAATTACGAGACAATTTTTAAGCACAAATGCAGCCTGTTGTCTGCTGTTCATCTAGGAGGCACTGGGAGTGTGAACAAGAAGTCAAACTAAACTTTGGGGGTTTTATCTGTTTCTTCTGGAATCTAAGTATTTTCTCATTGTTAAAATTTCTCAGGCATGAAGTATGTCTTATTTGAGTAAATGTCTATCCAAATACTGAAGTACTTTTGTTTTGGAGTGCATTAAGACCTCCTGTCGTTTATATTCTTACTCTGCTGAGGAATGGTCTGTCCCATTCAAGGAAGTTGTTGAGCATTTTTCATAAGCCTGCTTTCCCACTCCCTCCCCGCGCCCCATCTTTTCACGAATCGGAAGTGTGGGGTTTGCACATATATTAGAGGGTGGAAGAGGAAAGGGTAGGAAGCATTGAAAGTTAGTGTATCACTCTAGTCATCTTATTCTGAAAAAAATATATATATACTTTTCTAAGCAGCAGTCTAACCTATAGGCATGTTGTTGAAAGGAAAAAGGAAAATGCTCAGAAGTTTGTGGGTTGGTGGGTGCTTGAGGTTGGTTTGGGGTTTTTTTGGTTTTTTCCTCTGAGGATTTATAGTATAATTTTTCTCTTTAATCTTATTTCAGACATTGCCACTAGGACCTATTGTCTTGTTACTGATAGATAATAATCATTGTTTTTTAAATTGCAGTGAGTATAGAAGCAGGTTTACAAATGAGGAAACGGTATCATTCTGTCTGCGGGTAATGGTGGGTGTCATCATACTCTATGACCACGTGCATCCGGTGGGCGCTTTTGCCAAAACTTCAAAAATTGATGTAAGTTTATTCCTACAAGTGATCTTCTGAATACTTAAATTCTGCATAGGCTACTCTCCTGTTCCCCAGGTTCTAATAGCAGATGTATACACTTTGGATTCATGCTGAATTGATAGTGGTAGCTGCTAGCAAACCATATTCGTAAGTACTGAGAAATACAGACTAGGCTTTCAGGCACGTAAATGGTCATCAATCTGTTCTGATGGAATTCAGGTCATGTCTTGAAATACTTGTCTACAGTGATTGTTTTCAATGATTCAAATCAGAATGACTGCAAATAAGAATGGCATCTAGCTTGTTCCTCACAATCTGGCAAAAAGATGGGTTTGTTATCTGCCAGCTTTCAAGACTTATAACTTTCTGCTGCTGTTCAATGGGGTCTATGGAATACGTGCTCTTGTATGCTGCTTCATGGCTGTTCAATGAACTATCATCCCGTTGTATTTGCTACAGGATTTGTCATTATTTCACTGGCAGAATTTATTCATTCTTAATGGATTTATCATGAAGAAGAATTTTTGTTTACAGTTCCTTTTTCTTAGTTCAGTAAAGTGGAGCTTGACATCAAAGCTGCATGTATAAAGATGTGCAGCTTTTTAAGTAGCTGAGCCTTTCTATCGTAGGAAAATATAATACTGAAAGCTTAATTCCTTTCTAATATCAAGAAAATGTATTTACACTGTTGCAATTTTTAAAAACTAATTTTTTCCTCTGACAAACTGAACATAAAACACTTCTGTAAACTTAGAAGGTATTAGCATGATAAAAAATTATCTCTTTTTTGTTAACTCCTAGATGAAAGGATGCATTAAAGTTCTTAAAGACCAGCCTCCTAACAGTGTAGAAGGCCTTCTAAATGCTCTCAGGTACTGCTATTCTTTTATTTGAAGTATTTTTATGTGAGTTCTCTTAAATTGTCCAGAGTGTTTACTGCAGCAGCAAAGTATTCAGGCAGTGTGACAGGTAAAAGGTAAATGTGGATATTGCAGGTTTTTTCTTTGATATCTCTTGAGACAGACATGCGTGAAGAAGCTACTGTGTTTTTAAAGTCAGGATGTGAAATTGCAGTTTATCATTCTGGGATAGCTTAGAGGTAAGAGTGACAGAGTAGACATTGTACCTGAAGTTAAAACTGATAACAAAGTATAATACATACTAAAAACTAACTAGAAGTTAACTGTGATCACATCTACTGGCTGCACTACCAACAAAGCAAATGAGCAGTGGTAGCATGTGCATGATTGTATTTATTAGTAGTAGAATAGAATATGAGAATGGTGATTTTTGTTTTGCAGGTATTTTCAGATGTGTAAGGCAGAAAGGTTTTTGTATATAACTAGGAATTGTTCCTCTTTCACAAAGTGTTTGTAGGGAAGTACTTGTGGCAGGTGTCTCAGTGTTCTTGCTGCAGAATGGATGAGACAAGAAGTTGCCTTGTTAATTGAAGAGGTAAAGAAAAATCAGTAGATCTGTACAGAACAGAAACCTAGAAACTGCCAAGTTGGATTATAAAGCTATATCTGCAGTCAGGAGTATGTTCTTCATGTGGATGTCCAGCATCAGAGTGCCAAAATTATGATAGGCAGATGAAGGCTTCATTCTTGTCCTTACTTGAAAAAGTATGCCATCACTTTGGTAACACCTAGTTAACTGTAACTGGTTATTTCTCTTTATGGACACATTTTCATAAGTGGAAGTTTGTTTGTCTTGCCTGAAAGGTGTGCAGTTGTACTTGTTTTTCTTACCTCTAGTGAAACTATTTCACTTATTTCACTTGCCCTCTTTTTTTGTGTGTGTTCTAATGTGGTAAGTGAAGTAACATGGTATTATAATTGGCTTCACTTGCAAAGATTTTTCATATTATTAGCTAAAGGAAAAAAATAATCCAGGCTTAGTTTGAGACTTCATGTGAGTATTTCCATACCAGAATCTTTTTGTTATTCATCTCAGCTTCCTTCAAGTTGATCAATAATAACAAAAACTTCTGGGGAGAAAAATGCAATTTTAGCATTTATTTTCCAACTGATATATTGTGATTGCAGCTGCAAATGAACACCTATCTTTACTGATCACTCATTTTTCCCCCATCGTATTTGACACTGTAAAAGTACATGGGAAGCTATAGTTCCATTTCTTATGTATTTGTGTGTTATTTTGTGGTTAGTACTGTAAATTCAATCTGTGTTGTTATGCTGACCTTTCACCACACTGAGCTATTTCATGCATACATACTTTTAACAGTCCTGGTTTCATACATTTGATTCTGCATTTGGGTAGGATATTTAAATCTTTATTAAATTACTTCTGGAATTGTAAGGAAGAGATGCAGAGGTGAGCTGCTATGTGCATGTGCAGTGAAAGCTGATTCAAGATGATGTCATGAGAAATCAAGTCCAAATTTAAGTCTTTGATTCTGGAGGAGCATTAGAAGTTCTCATGTTTTCTCAAGTGATAGATTATGTGACTAAAACGCAAATGGAAGGCAGTATGGATTTTGGAGGGAGATCAGCTGTTTATAATTTGAAATTCATATAAATATTGTAATCATATTCAGCTTTTTCATGTGGGCAGAGTACCAAGCGCAGTAACTTTTCAGGATTTAGGACAACTATAAGCCACTTTGTTGTGGAAAGTATAAATTCCCAAAAAGAGCTTAAATTTATATTGATATTAATTTCCAAAACAAAAAGTCATTGTGTATTCTTCTGTATTCTGAAATATCACTGCAGATCTGGATAACAATGACAGTGCTAATTTAATGTGTTAAATATAATTACAGAATAAGTTTTTACTTGCTTTTAGGTTACAGTCAGGAAAGGAAGATCAGAGAAATTAATCATCTGTTATTTTAAAAGAAAGTACTATATATCCTCAACATTGCCTACCTTCTTTGTATGATTAAGTTGTTTGTTGTAATGTAAAAATGTGCTAATGTCCTAGAGGATTTTGAAAGGGGGAGAGGCTGGAATAAATACACATACACTCTTTAGTTTTAGCTGCACGGTTACTTAACTAAAAAGGAAAGTAGGCTGAAAAGTGATTAAACCCTTTGTCATTGAGGAGTCTTAGAAAGCTTTGGTCATGGGAAGTCTTGAAGAAATATTTCCGAAGCTATGTTTTATTTGAAGATGTTTCTTATAGGCAGAAACATTGGATTTAGTCTTATTGACAATTGCCCGTCGCAAATGGTAATGTGAGTTTACTGTAAAATGACCTATAAGCACAAAAGCTAACATCCAGCTGAGACTTATTTTTGCCTCCGCTTGGTGCAAGGCTGTTGGCTTATAATTCCGATTGATTTTAGCTTTTTCTGATCCAAATGTTTGGGCTCTGTACTTGGTAACCATGGAGTGGGAGGCAAATCAGTGGCTGAGAGCTTTACTCTGGTACGGTAAACAAATTACATGTATCTTAAGTCAAAGTAAAATAATATCTCTGTTCTTCTCAACCTCTTTTTTTTTTTTTACTGTGTTTAGGTACACAACAAAGCATTTGAATGATGAGACTACCTCCAAGCAAATTAAATCCATGTTGCAATAACAATTACCTGGAATTCGCACCTGCTGTAGACAGACAGTATTCTGCAATGACTGAGATGCACAGATTTTTTTTTTTTTTAAGTGATTGCAACTACTATCTTGTTCATTCTTGCTTTTTATTTTCTCTCTTCCTGTTTACCCTTTTTTAATCACTTCCTTGTTCTTAAGTAAGCTCAGACTTCTTTTCTGTGCCAAATCAATGAAAATTATAAATTCTGGGAAGTATTTCTACTTTTCAGAATAGCCATCCTAAGTGGCAGCTAATTATGCGTTGCATTTGGATTTCTCTGTACTGGGGAAAGATTTGTGACTTGAACTAAATATTTTTAAACTTGTGTTTTTTTTCTTTTTTTGAAAAACTAATATTTAATATTGCTTCTTCTGCATGGCAAGACTGCCTACTTCTGCTATTTAAAAATCCCTTGACGACTTCATTTTCTATTGCAGCTTATTTTCATGTGCAACCATGAGGAAACTAAAAGCAGATTTGTTTAAATTAACTGTGTTTGTACAAAATGGTACCCAACACAAAGGTTTTTTTAAATGAGTAAAAACTGTTTTGTTTAAAAGTTACGTTTGCATTTTGACTCATTTTTGTAAGGATGTATGTTGTATGTTTAACCTTTAATAACTAACGTTAAACTGTGGTGTGTGCGTAGCAAAATTACGTATGCATGTTCATGTCAAATGATTGGCTGTGGATAAGATAATAAAATCAGCTTTCATTTTTCTAAGTGTGGTTTGATTTACCAGTATTTTGAGTGAGATGTCTTCGTGCTCTTTGAATTTTTACAAAATAATAAATTTATAAATTTGATATAGTGAAAACTCTGCTGTGTCATTACCAAGTAACCACCAGTCTAATCCACTAATGTAAGCCTAGCGTGTTTCAGGGTTCTGTTTCTCTGCTCTGTGATGGTTCACTCTCCCCAGATTTATTTCTCATATAGGATTTGAAGGCATGAACTTTCTCCAATATAGATCCTAGTGGTTGTTGCTGAAGAACCTGCATCTTGCTCAGTACAGTCATTAGAAATGATGTTCCAGGCTATGCTGCCAGTTTGGCTCTTTCCCTAGCAATGGTGGGGAGAGAAATTTCCCTCTCTCTGTACTGTCGTATGTGCTTGTGGATCTGAATAGTTTGAACCGTGTGTAAAATCTCAATAATCTTAGCATACTAAATGTTTCGTATTTGGTTGAGATTTTACCAGAACAAATAATAAGTTTTGATGCGTTGGTGAAGAATATAAAGCTTTTTCAGGAGGGGGAGAATTGAAGGGGAAGACAATTGAGAATTCCTAGAAAGAACATCTCTGGGAAATGACACACTTAGTATTGGTGGGTAAGTGTTAGTGCACCTCATGTGTTGGTACTGTTGTGATCATGCCTAAAATGAGTTGTCAACATTCTGGAAAAGAGATTGGAAAAATACAATTAAGTGTGAATACCTTCAGCTTTATTTGCGGGACAAGTAATCTTTTGTACAAATTTTACATGATGTGCTCACTCCGAATTTAACACAGAGTGACTGTTCTGGGTTTCTTGTGGACACCTTCTCTGCACCGTTTGGGAAGGTTCTCCTTTTTCTTTTGTTTGCTTGGTTTTGGAAATAAGACATCAGCAAAAAATTGAGTCATGACATGCAAGGAGGAGTTTGGAGGAGGGACAGGTGTGTATTGTCGGTACCTGTACATTCTCTGTTCAGCAGGATAACATGTCTTTTCTTTTCCACCGAAGATGCTTAGCAGAAGTCCCAACTACAGAGAAAGCAAACCGTGTGCTGTGCTGGCTACAGCAATATAAAATATTCCTGCTTTGGTCTTTTCGGCAGCATCACAGTTAAATCCAGCTGACAAAGGACAAAATTTGATTTGGCTTTGTTTGGAAAAAAAATAATTTCATCTTGGCCTCATTGCTGTGAATACAGTTACAGAATAATGATCACAGGAGGGGCAAACCATGCTCCGGGTTAGTGTTATATTTTGGAAGTTAATCTTCCTAAAGGAAACCTAATTTGCAGAGGATTGGGTTTACGCACAAATAAGGTGTTTTGACAGTTTTTATTTCCAGTCTTGTAAGAAAACACTTTAAGTGGTAAATCCAACCTGGATGCCGTTGCGGAAGAACTAGCTGCATAGCAGTTTGCTTCTTTGTCTTGCCTCAGTGGCTGCTAACTAGAACAGCAGAGAATCTCTCCAGTCGACTGTTCTGGGCAGCTCTTCCTTTCTGCTGCCCAGCCAATATCTTTGCTTTTAAACATCTTTGTTCTTGTGGTCTGAAAATACTGGAAGCTTTCCTTTTTCTCCCTCTGGTGTTTGTGTCCTGTAGGTTCTCTGTGTACACAGCTGGGGAAGGGAGATTAGAGCTGGCGTGCCTGTGAGCTGGCTGGCCCACAAATCCACAAGCTTCCCTACTTGTGAGCTTTCCAGGAGCACACAGGCCTTCCAGGGCGTCGGGCATCAGCTGTTTGCATTTTTTTAACTGAAACTGTTGTATGTTTGGTCTTCAAGCTTTGGTGCTTGTTCCCTGCAAAATGACTCTTTAATCTTTGCCTTCTCTGTTTTAACTTTTCTGTTATCTGTGGTAGTGGATGGAAGATCAGCTGGCAGGCTCAGCACTAAGTATTGGCCACTAAACAGCTTTTATGTATGTTATTGGGGAAAATTGCTGACTTTGGCACCACCCTGGTGTATGTGATAGCCCAGCATCTTGGGGTACTGCCCTGCGTGACAATTGATGGTTTAAAATAGTGCTCTGCTCAAATTCCTTTGGCTGTGATGTAACCATCCTGTAGCTGCTATGGGTGGAAGGCCCTCTTCTCATGGTGTTCTGTCTCCAAGTGTAAGTACTATTGCTGCTTTCTTATGGGCCTCAGATTCTGGGAACAGGTGGGTCTGAGGGAAATAGGTCTACAGTGGCTTTTGTGATGTGTCTTATGTTGATAGACGGTAAAGAGCTGCACAGCTTTCCTCGTGATCACAGGGTTGATGGTGTGTGCCCATCCACAAACCCTGATTTTTTTTCTGCCATTCTTTGGTACTAGCCTGTTTATATGATTTTGATTTGATTCTTAAAATTACACATGAAGTTAGAGAAATGTTTCCCCTAAAAAAAAAAAGGCATCTTTTCCTGTCTGCCCTGTGCTTAAAAACCATGTGAGAGTTTCACTGCAACAGGCAACTGGAACAGGTTACCCAGAGAAGTCATGGATACCCTGTTCCAGGAGGTGTTCAAGGCTAGTTTGCATGAGGCTTTGAGCAACCTAATGTAGTAGAAAGTTTTCCTGCCCATGGTGGGGGAGTACGTGATCTTTAAAGTCCCTTCCTATCTAAACCATTCTATGATTCACTTAGCCAGGAATGCTGCCTATTTCTTATTTTTTATTAGGACTAGAGCAGATCTGGAGAGGGAGATCCTGAAATGGCTTGTAGCAGGTGGAAGTGTTCCCAGGCAAACATCTCATTCTGTCCTCTGGCTGCTCTCCTGGCTTGCAAAGCCAAAGTGTCTCCTGCAGTGGGATGTGGCTGTTGCTTTATTAGAAGGATGCTAATCCTCCTATTCTTGAGTTTTCTAGACTTAGTATTTTTGTCCTTCAAAGGACTTATACCTGTGAATTAAATTTAAATAATTAACAAGGAGCAGTTTATGCAGTTGCTGTGAGTTTTATGGTTCTGGCATTTCAAGAATGGGTCTATGTGGAAACTCACTGTGATTACAGAGCTTTGCAGACGTAGATACTAACAAGTCCTGCTTATGTCTTGAGGATGCCCTTCCTGGCTGTAGTGATGGATTACTTGTTTCTCAAAATTTTGGCAATCACCTCTTTGTGAAGCAGCTTCTTTGACCAAAATAACGAACTAGCCGTGACTTACCAAGCTGTTTGCTCTTGCTCTTTATTTCAGCCTTTGTCCTAGGCAAAATTTTTCACTCCTTTTCCCAAGTCTGGTGTAATATCTGCTGGCTGATCAATAGCAGCAGCTCTCCATCCAGGAGCAATGAAGCAAGCATAAAGGCATCCCAGTATAAAGTTCATGGTATCAATTTGCATATGAATTTTGTAATGAATTGCTATCACATGGGATATTTAAGAACTGGATGATTATGTCCAGTGCCCTGGATCTGGGGCAGTGCTTTTCTTCCCATGCTACACTGCTAATGATCGTTTTCAGGTTGGGGCCATCCTTTGTTTCCATTACCATGATTATACAAAAGGGTGCCTGGAGAGGCTTATCACTTCTGTCAGTTACAACACGAGGAGGGCTGTACCTGGAGAGCAAATCTAGCCAGGTCTAATCAGACCCTGTCTCTTGAATCTCAGCAATGTTCTGATGCCTTTCGGTCACAGCTGCAGTAGTGCATTGTAGGTGTTTGTGGAGTTGTATGAGGCAGAAGTGAAGTCATCCAGTTCCTGCAGGATGTTACAAGGCTTGGGCAAGTGGTAGAATAAAGCTTTCCAGGTGCTGTGATTATTTCACCAGCAAATGCTTAAGCACATGGTAGGCTGGCAGCAAGTTACATAGACTTGCTGCATTATCTTATTGTTATCATTATTTCACTGGAACAGGCTGCCCAGGGAGGTGGTTGAGTCACCTTTCCTGGAGGTGTTTAAAAGATGGATGGATGAGGTGCTGAGGGGCATGGTTTAGTGATTGATAGGAGTGGTTGGACTCGATGATCCAGTGGGTCTTTTCCAACCTGGTGATTCTGTGATTATGAACATGCTGCTTGAGGTTGTCCTTGTGTGCCAATGATCTTGGAGCTCCTGGTGCCACACAGCCTTTCCTTGACTGCCCTGCTCAGTTGTGACTGTGTTTTGCAGTTACAGCTTTGTGGAAGACTATTCATTTTCCTTTTGAAAAAGAATCCATCTGATACACATGCAAATGCACTAGTGATGTGTGTTATCTTCCATGTGCTGCTATGATTGGTAATGATTGAGGGCAGGTCCTAGGATGGCTTCTGGTACCTCTGTGTAACAGGAATTTGAGAAATTCAGAAGGTGTTTTGTCTTCTCCCCCTAGGAGTCTGCTGTGAACTACAACGATCTGCTACCCTCTGCAGGCTCCTGCCTTGTCGACCTATGTTCTCTGCTCACCCTTGAGCGCTATCCAGAAGCCAACATTTTGGTGCAGGGGCCACAGGTGACCGATAAATGACATGAGGAGTTACAAGCACCTGATGATCACAATGATGACACGGGACATAGGAGAGCTGTGTCCTTTCCTGGCTCCTGCCATGAGGTTCCTCATTAGTGATGGCAAATCCCTCTTGATTCCAAAGTCTCCAGATGTGTGTGTCTGCACTTTCTTCCCTTCCCTGCCACCCAGGGTGTATTGCTGATGACATTATCTGCAGAAGCATGGAGAGCTTCTGCAGCAGCTGTCATCTGTATGTCCTTTCTGGCTTTGTTTCTTAACTGGTAACCATGACCTGACTGAGGCAGAGAAGAGGTGGCCTCTGTAGTCTATAGAGTCTAAGATTATCCCCAAGTTAGAACTGGCTTGACAAGAGTATGTATCTGGTCTGATCTGTGGCCCATCTTTTCCTTGGGTACAGGCAAGGAGGAAACAGAGCTGCTTATTTTATCGTGTATCCCCATCTTCCCACATTGTGTGATTTCACATGTGCCCATTGTGTCAAAGTGATGCTGGATCATTGGCTAAGTGACAGGCTGGTGTCCCGGCTTGGAAAGAGAATATGTGTGCACATCCAGCTCATCCCATGATGCTGGAAATGCACCCATCATGTGAAGGGGCACATGAGAGTCGTGTCTGATTGCAGGGTGGAGAAAGATGTTGTGCTGTAAAGCTGATGTCCCCATAGCCAGCTGTGACCTCTGATCAGCATTGGTGTATTTAAAAGCAGTGGGGGAGTGCATTTGCTGAGAGACTTGAGCTTAAGTAATGTGGAAATCTTAATTGTGATATTTGGCAACTTTTAAGTAATTGCCTTTATCATCTTTAGCATCCTTACTGTTGTTTTTAAGGTGATAAAATCTACTTTCAGTGCTATGCATCTTTGAAATAGCCTGCAAGTGAAATGCCACTTTGAGACCCAGGCTAGAGGTGCTTTCTGCATTCATCTGCTGATTTACTGTGTCCTGGCTAGAAGAACAATGATTTAATGCCAAGAGAAGGAAAGTTGGCTGATATCATGAGGAGTTTCCTAATGCATCTCTTATGCTAACATAAGCATCTTGCAAGAGAAGTGGGAGAGGATGGCTCCATGGAGACATTTAAGCTGGACCGAATAAAGGGTGAGAGGTGTCCTTTAGGAAATGCTGCTGCCCTGAAATAGGCTGGACTGATCAACGGGTCTTTTCCATCTTAAACTGAAGTTTGCACTGGAAATTATTCTTATGAAATCTTCCTGTGTAGGCAGTTTGAGGTGTTGAAATTCAGTCTTGGAGGTGTTGGACCAAACCATCATCCACAGAGTGTCAATAATAACTAAAAATATAACTTTGGCTGGAGTTGCAGAAAACACTTCCTTTTGTATTGTATAAACTGAAAAATGCTTCTGGTAAAGCTGCTGCATGAGAATTAAAGAGAAACCAGACCGACTGTCCTGAAGATGGCAGTGATGCTCTTCTCAAGCAATTTATTGGCTGAATGCCACTGTTCTTTGAGAGCAACTGTCCCACCCACAAACTCTCTCTTCTATAAATTACTGCAATATTACTTTTCCCTTCAAAGACTCAGTGATCCATTGCTCTCTTTATTTCTCCCCTCGTTTCGACACATTAACACAACTTGCTTAATGCTCTGGCTTTGCAAATGAGGAGCAATTGACACCAGGGTGTAATTGCATGTCTGCTCTCAAGGAGGCAAAACAACCGGCCCCAGACCCCAACGCTGTGCCTCTGCAGATCTTCAAGTCTCTAAAGGATTTTGAAATCTGCTGTTAATCAAAAGCTAATTAAATGTTTTAATTAGTTTTTAAAGGGTGGGTTTGCTTATGGAAGGTGCTGTCTAGGTCTTTTGTGGTGTGGGAAGCTCTTGCTCAAGGAGCAGAGCAGCAGGCTTTTAATCAGTTTGCTTTGCTGACCTTGAACCTCGAAGGCTCCAACATCTTCAATGTCTGTCCCCCTTCACCTCTAGCAGAGATAGCTGCCTCTCTTCAGTAAGACTTTGGATGTGATGCTGCTTGCAGGGTTGGCATCAGCTGCTCTCACACAGCTGAACAGCTGCTCTGTGCTCAGGAATCTCACAGCCCCTTCCTACGCTTTGGACTCTGATTTACTCTTCAGGTCTGAGCCCTGGTCTCTGCAGTCCCAAGTAGCAACCTGACACAGAGATGGCTCTTCCATGGCTTGGATCTGCAAACCCTTAAATGACAGATCTGAGGGGAGACCAAGCCCACCCGATCCGTACCAGGGATAGAATTCTTCTGGAATCTGGGGGATGGAGATCAGACTCTGGGAAATTTGTGGTCTGAAAATCAGCATTTACAGCTATTACAATGAGGAGTGCTCTGTGTGTGTAGATGTCATATATCTCTTAAATAGTCTGCACTACCACTTCTAAAAATGTTAAAATTTTATTTTAAAACCTCTGTTGCAGGTAAAGGAGGAGCTGGTTTTGGGCACTGCAGCAGTGATTTCTTAAGTTTGCTGCATATCCCCCTCCTGGCTGCATTATTTTCCCAAAATGTTGAGGTTTGGGGGGTTTTGTTTGTTTGCTTTAGATGTCAATAATAACAGATGCAGCTTGAGAATATATCCAATGAAGAGAAAGTTCTGGGGTCTGATTCGCCCAAGGTTAGGAATATCCCACACTTGTTTTCTCTCATTAAAAAAAAAAAAAAAAAAGAAAGAGTTTGGCTTTCTGAATCTTCTGTGTTTTAAGGTCTGAGCAAGCAGCTGAGGGCTGTGCCGAGCCGCTCGGGGAGCAGCTCTGAGGGGTTATGTAAGGAGATCGGAATTTGGTCAGTCTGCACAGTTTCCTCTTCAGGAGGGTGTTGGAGATGGAGAAGGGCTGCCCAGAGCTGAGTGCTGGGCTGGTTTTTGGGGCCACGCTGGAGGAGTGGCAGTGGGTAGCAGGCATGTTGAGCACTGAGTCAGGTCAGCCTGATGCTTTGATAAAACAAGCAATGTCTGGGCTCTGGAGCCCAGATGATATCTGTGTGACCGAGTCCATGATGAGGTGTAGGGCACTCTTTAAAAGCTGATTCTTATACAACAATAATGTGTGTGCTGAAAAGCACAGGGTGGGCTGTAAGTAGGGAAAGCAGCCAGACTTGTATTGCAGAAGTTTTTTTGCGGGATGCTAATTGAACTGCATCCATAGGGCAGAATCTTCCCTTTCTTCAGGAGTGATTCAGCCACTTAGCAGTCCTGTCACCTCTTCTAACCAACAGCTCACTGCTGAAAAATGTCCAGTCCTCAGCACACAAGCAACATCAATACTCCTCTGGTTTCAAACACAGGCTTTGAATTCAGGTCAGGAGAAAAGGCTGGTAACGCTTTAGGGAGCATGATTGGAAGATTCTCGTCTACGAGGACTCAGACCAAATGCTGTTTCCTATCCCACTGGTGTCCATTAGCACTGCTGAGCATTTGGTGCAGTCTTGCTGAAGGAAAATGCAGGAAAATAATTGGATTTTTTGTGCAAGGGCTCACACAGTGAACAGCAGTGGCAAACGGACTGTCCAGGGCTGATACTGCTAAATTTGCCGTGTCCTGCAGGAAGCAACATTTTCCCACTTACTTCTTTTGATGTCTGCATGCAGCCACTACTGAAACTCCTTAGGCATGTTTAGTTCTAGCGGTCCAGAATGAGAAAACTGTTTCACAGGAGACCTGAGCTCTAACACTTTTGCAGCTAAACTTTGTAAAGACCATAATACTTACTGAATTACAACATGATCTATTCTGTTCACTGAAACTTCCAATTATTATATACAGCCAGCTTTATTTCTCTTTCCTCCATATAGTTTTGGATCCATTTATTGTCTAATTCTTATCCTTTGGAAAAAAAAATTTACAACCCATTTTGTAATGACCAAAGCAGTTGCTCTCCAACCTCAGCTCGAAACATACATAACTATATGTACCCAGGTTACCATGCCTAGAATGTATAAAGTGGTTTGTTGTGGAAGCAGCTTGGTTTAGGCAAGTCTTACACAAATAGTCATTATTTGTCCATTATTTCTCATATGATAGAAAAGCACTCTAACAAATAGTTGGCAGCCTCTAATTTTTGTGTGTATGCATATGGACAAATTACTAATTGCAGCTCCTGAGGGAAAACAGATAAGTAGCTATTGTAATGGTTTTCCTGCAACAAAACACCTGATTTTATATAATCATATATTACTGTAGTTTGTGTAGAAAATCAAATATTTGTAGCAAGTAAAGTATAAGTTACAATTGTTTTTCTAGAAATGTAGGAACTGGTAAAATCACACAGACCTGTGAGCCTCTAGCTCGGGAATTTTGACAATGGCCAGAATAGGGTGGACTAAATGTGTTCCAAGAAAACCTGCAAAAAGCAGTTAGGTTATCCCTTATCTCATAAAAGTTTCCATTCCTCCCTTTCCCTCTGTAATTCAATGTTAGTTAATGCCTCAAATTTTGAGAGTTTACATCTTTCCCGAGACTCATTTCAAAAACAACTTTAAGTATTTACTGCTGTAACTCTAGTCATGCTCGTTACTCATCAAAATGTCTAATTGTGGCTGGAGTCTTGCCAAGTTATTTTTTTTTGTATCTTTTGCCTTCATCTTATTTTCCTGCCATATGATGAGCTGAGGATGAGTGAAATCAGTGATTTGTAGCATGACCAAATAAAGAAGGGTAAATTTTTGGAGAAATTACTGGAAAGCAACAAATTTTCCTATATATAGATTTTTCCCAGTTTGTGTAACTGCAGCAGGAGCAAACAAGCATAACCACAGGCTTTGATATTACGTTTTGGAATTGTTTTCCACCCTGATAATTTTGTGTTGGTGGCATTCCTGAAATGTGCTGCATAGCCAGGGTGCCGTGCGCTGTGGAACTTGTGCTGTCTGAGGCAGGTAACTCATGCCAACACAGAGGCAGTTGTGGCCCTGGTGGGTGATCTAGCTACATTTGGCATAGGGTCAGAACAGAGTAAGACAACCGAGGTCAGCTTTGTGGAGATGCATGGTGGGCTGGACACATCCAGCGTGCCTGAGGATGTGGGATTTATCTGTGTGCGTGCATCCAGGGTTTAATTTGCTGGTAACTCAATAGCCAAATGTCATGCTTGTGCTGATACATGGTACCAAAAATGCCCGTGGCCACATCTGTTTTGTTTGTGAGCTACAAATTGTGGCTATATGACAGATGTCTGAAAGCAGCCTCATTAAAGGGAAAGTGTAGGGTCAAGGTATGATACGGTGGTGGTTCACGTGCGAGATGGAAACTGTAGCTGGCAACTCCTTTGAACACAGTGCTTTTCTGAGACACCTGAGTCCCTCTGGGATTAGCCTTGTGGGGTCTGGACTGATATCTCTGCCAGGCATGCTGTTACTTGGATGAAAGCAAGGAACTAGGGAAATGAAACAGGGTTCAGGTGGGATGATAACCTCATCACAGACTCGCTGTTTGCAGTTAGTGATGGATGAGATCCTGCTGATAAACTATCTGCTGTGATATTATTAGGATGGATCTCAGTGTTAAGAGCTGTTTTGATGTAGTGGGGTTTGGTTTCCCTGTCTTATTGCAGTGATAAGACAGTGAGGTTTAGCTAGGATAAATACTTAGCTGTATTTCACAGCCTGGCTTTCCTCCCTCTCCTCATTTGTATTAATAGCAGGCATTACTATAAATGTACTGTATTCAGCAGGGAATTGTGAAATTGGCGTCTGAGGGGCTCTCTTGCAAGAGGAAGACATCATCTTCTCAGGCTGAGTGAATATTTTACCTTGAATCCATCCTTTTCCCATTTGTCCTTCCATAGTCAAAGCTGCTGAATAGAAGGGAAAACAAATTTAATCTGACTTTGAAAGTTCAATCAATATTCAATAAATAATCTACTTGCTATGAAGGAGACCTTGCATATGATAGGAAAATTCATAGGTGCTTTATGGTGTTTATGGGTGGATTGTCAGAAAGAAAAAAATGTTTCTAAAATCTCCTACTGATATCAGTGTGTTTATTTGTATTTAAGTACAAATCAAGGTACTTCATGTCCTTTGATTTAAAGACTGAGTCCTCACAGTGCTAGGAGCTGCAGGAAGAAATAAGAAATATGAGAGTTTCTACTCTGGTGATCAGATCAACATGATTAGCAGTTACGTATTGGGATGCGACGTGGAATGGAAGAGACAAATGAATTGGAAGAACTGCCTAGTCATAAAATGAAGTTTTTCAGGAAAGGCAATATCCTTTTCCACCTAGCTATTTTTTTCTGGACTTAGTAGTCCCCAGGTGAAATAGGCATGACGTAGCAAATTTTGACATGAAGTTTGCCAAGAAGCAGGAATAAGCTGTGTGATTTATAACAGCCACGTGTCACAGCTCCCCAGGTGAGGATGCCTTGTGACCTCTTGGGCTACTGCTTCATAGACTTTGAAGGTAAAAGCAGACACCTCAGGTCAGGGCTGGAGGAGATGCTCAAGAGTGAATCTGAGGCTAAGCAGACTGTTGGTTTTATCCCATCTTAACCACTGCTTAAGATCATACTATTTCTTCAGACTTTGGTTATTGCTTTAGTAGACAATTTATCTGAATGAGCAAATAGCACCATGGTCTTTTCCTTTAGCTACAGCTGATTCAGATCCTATTTGTGTCTCTGACTACTAAAAATTGCTCTTTGTCTAGTTCATTGCCTGGTGCTACCCTGCATGCAAGCAGAGGCACTGATGTAGTTGAAGCACAAGACTTTGGCCTTCATCCCCAGCATTCCTGACAGAGAGGCTGAGGTGGCACATAAACCCATCCTCATGCATTTAGATGTCTTCATCAACGGAGAGCACCGTTTGGAAAAGAGACATTTAAAAGTCTCATTGTGGGGTTTATAGGTTCTTTAAAGCCACTTCGTCATTTGATAGCAGGTTAAAACTAGTCTGTACAAGATAAGGCATCAACACAGTCTTTTCCTGAAGCTCTTTATTAGCATTGATTTTTTCAGTCAGAAGAAGAGTCGAGTAATGGAAGGTTAATTTGATGATACTACAGTCTGTACTGTTTGCCTGGAAATGCCTTGTATCTTGTGCAGGACCTTATCACTTGCTTTTTCATGATATAAAATCTGAAGATTCAGCAACAAGAACACAAAAAGGTCATTCCCATTTTTAGGATGTTATTTGACTGGGATGAAAGCCATTTTCCTCTCTGTCTTTCGTTTCACTAATAGCTGATGGTTGACATGACCCTTATTATTCAGAACTTCATGTAGATAATCTGGTCATTGTGGTCTTTGAATTTATGAGTGTAGTTAGAAATAAGATGTTGATTCTTTCAGAAAAATCCACTAGGAATTATAATGCTAGGTGTTTTTTGGCGGGGGGGTAGAGGGAGTTTTTTTAAGCCACATGCGAGGGACTGCTCTGCAAAATAATGTGTGTGTGTTGGCACCCTGTCGTATAAGATGGAAGGAATTAGTTGTTGAAGAGATGAAGAATAAGAAGTTCTAAAGGGTAATGGGCTCCCTCATGCACCTTTGTTTCTGGCAAGACTTTTTTGTTTCAGACTATTCAGACCTACCCTGAACAATGCTGAAACAGGAATCCTATCTAAACACTCTCATCAGTGAAAAGACACAGGAGTGTCTCCAGCTTGATTTATCCTGTCCTCACATTGTTAGATAGACAAGATTAATATCTTTCTGAAGGTGTCTCTCTCTCTCTCTCATTTCCCTCCTTGTAACTAAGGGGAGGACTTAAGTGTCCATGCTTATTTCTTACTTGATTCATGTTGTATCAGTTCAATCCTGGTTTTATTGTTGCCTTCTTCTGAAGAGTCACACTTGAACCAGCACAGGTATGTAGTATATACTCATGGCACAGACACTGAAGTTGTAAGGTGCCTGCAAGATCAAGGAGGTCTCAAAACTCTAATATATCCTGACATATTCCATTATTTTATTTTTTTTCCTACTTTGGAAGCAGCAGGGACTGAATAGCCTGAAATTGGTGTACTAGTGATACTAGGTGATGGGACCACAGAGCTTCTTTTGGTAAACATCTGCAGTTCACCTTGGTTTGTCACCAGAACTGTAGTCTTGTGCAAAGGTGCAATTACAAAATTCTCAAATGAGAAACAACACTGACAAAAAATTAATCACAAACTTTGATAACTGACCAGTCACAAGCATTCTCCACAGACACTGTCAAATACCTGTTGCTAAGTGAAAAGTCCTTTATTAGTTTGTTTCACAGTATTTCATAGATTCAAGGGCTGGAGCACCTCTTCTATGAGGACAAGCTGAGAGAGTTGGGCTTGTTCATCCTGGAGAAGAGAAGGCTGTGTGGGAGACACACAGTAGCCTTCCAGTACTTAAAGGGGGCCTATAGGAAAGATGTGGACAGATTTTTAGCGAGGCCTGCTGTGACACAACAAGGCGTAACGGTTTTACACTAAGAAAGGGTAGATTTAGACTGGATATCAGGAAGAAATTTTTTACCCTGAAGGCAGTGAAACACTGGAGCAGGTTGTGCAGGGAGGTAATGGAGAACCCATTCCCGGGAAGTTCAGGAGCCTATGGAAATACAATGAAGTGACTTCTTGAAGTCACTGCCTGATGCTTTAAAGAAGCAGCACTGAAGGTGACCATGAGGAGCTGCAGTAAGGAGCCAACTCTGTTTGTTAACTATCAGTGGAGTGATGATGTTCTGAGCCCCACAGGGGCCGTGGCCTCTCTGGAGAGTGGGGACAGTAGCTAAGGAGAGTTAAAAGGAAGGATGTAGTGGAAATAATGACTGCATCTCCCATTTTACTTACTTTTGCCTCCAGGCTCTCCTTTAAAGGGATTATACAAGTTTCTAAGCCCACATTTTGTCCTGTGGAAAAAAAAGTGTTCCAAATACTGGGGTCTGTGAGGAAGATATGACCCCCTCCCTGCAATTTCATTAGCTCTCCTTCTGTCTCTCTCCAAAACCATGTGTTCAAGCACTGCAGGAACATCATGTCATCGATGCTGAAGCAGCCAGTTACTTTATCCTATTTGATGCCATCTTTTCATAAATCAGATCAGAAGACGACACTAGGTCATTCTGTCCTGACTGAAATGATTAAGTAGATCTATGCTATTAAGTGCAGTTATCTTCTGAAAATGTCAGACTGCCTGCCAAGATCTTGCCATGAGTTAAATAAGCATCTGCTGGCTGAGGATTCAGACTCCAGAGTGGAGACAATTATGCACAACTGCAAAATGAAAACCCACAGACTGAGCAGCCCCCTCAGACCTGTATCTTGCTGCCCCTTGATGTTGTGGTTCTGCAAGGAAAACTCATATGCCCAGCAGTTTTGTCCCAGCTGTATGGGTTTTGTCCAGCTGAAATATCATGTATCTAACAGTTTTTCCTTGTAGGGGGAAGGAGTTCTGAGGAAATTAAATATTGTTTTAAAAAGACAGAACTTTTTCTGCGTTTTCAGTATTAATTCTGTGGCTCCTCCAGACATCTGGTGAGTATTGTCTGTGAGATTTTGGCACTGACATTAGATGCAGTACAAGAAAACAGAGAGGAGCAACTGTTGCTTTATGGAGGGAGAACATTTTCAAGTCCCCACCTCAAATACTGTGTTCAGTTTTGGGCCTCTCATTATGGGAAAGACATTGAGATCCTGGAGTATGTCCAGAGAAAAGCAATGAAGCTGGTGAAGGGGCTGGAGAGCGTCTCATAAGGAGCAGCTGAGGAAGCGGGTTATTTAGACTAGAGAACAGGAGGCTGAGGGGATAGAATGAGAGGGAATTACCTGAAGTTGCACTAGCAGAAGTTCAGATTGGGCATTAGGAAAAATTTCTTCACTGAAAGGATTATCAAGCATTGGAAGAGGCTGCCCAGGGAAGTGGTTGAGTTTCCATCCCTGGAGGTATTCAGAAGATGGGTAGATGAAGTGCTTAGGGATATGATTTAGTAGTGGACAGGTATGGTTCGGCTTGACTATCTCAAGGTCTTTTCCAGCCTAGTGATTCTATGAATTCTATGATTTACAGCACTGCAAAATGATATAGGGAGCTTTTGCTGCAGGCAGAGATGGAATTAACATCCTGAAGCAGTGTTTTGAACTACCTTCTGGTTGTCTGGAGGTTGTTCAGGACCTGCTGCCCACAGCCATCGCCCCCCGCAATGGCAGGGCTGACTGTTAGCATTCTTCATCCACAAATGGATGCTGGCTCACATATCAGCTCTTTAACAGTTCACTTTAGGATCTGAGGACGTAAAGCATTAGGAAGCTTGCTGTGTTGTAATAAAAGGCACTGGGGATGCTTGGTAAGATAAAGTATAAGAAGTTTCCTTCTGCACAACAAGTGTGTGTGTGTATATATATACTTATATAAATATATATATACATATATATAGAGAGATATACACGTGTATATTTGTATCTATATAGATATTTCCTTCAGATTAATGCACAAACAGAAAGCTGGGGCTTGCCACCCTTTCCTAGGTTAGAAAAAGACCACTGATGCTCCTAACACATGAAAGTATCACTGATGATAAATTTTGTGTATTGTTTTTGATTGGTTCTTTAGGATTGCTTTCTGGGCATATAAGGATGTTGAAGAACTCTGAATGAAGAGTCTTTACAACAGAAATGCCTTTTATATTGACAATAGGAAGGCAGGACTCCCAGGTTTTATTTCTCTTGGACAATGGTTATCCTGTCTATTGCACTAAACTTCTCCAGACCTCCAGTTAATTTTGTTGTTAAAACAGGAGTTCCCCTGGTGCTGTGATGCTGCAGGAAGTAGACTAGGCTGTTGGGGACAGCAGGAGTAGGACAATTTATGTAGTTTGGCTGGTGCCCATGTCCTAGCCTGTCACTGGCCAAAGACTTTTTCTATATTTATTGTTAGTTTTGCTTCCAGTGGAAGTGTTCCTCGTTGTGAGTATTTGGGAGAGTGCATTCACTTGCAGGTGGTTAAAGAAATGGCATAAGGTCATTGTCACTGCATTTCTGAATGTGATTTAATAGGAGGGTTCAGCTAGGTTTACTGGGTTCAACTGCTGGTTTATAAAGGCACCTGCATCAGTTAAAAAGACCATTTCTAGAAGGATCACAGCAAGAACATCTCCACTTTAGAAGAAGGAGCAGCTGTAGGACCTGATAGAGACAGTACCTCCTCCAGCCCACATTGTGCTAGTGAGGCATCTTCCACTCAAGTCGTACAGGATTAGCAAGTCTCTCCAGGTAAGGATTTTCCATTTGTGAAGGTAATAGTACTGAGCTGCACAGGACACACTCGTTTCTTGCTAATTCAGTGCTGCTCAGGGAGAATTGTCTCCTCATGGGCTAGTGTCAGTGACTACAGGTATTTCCCTCTCAGCATGCTGCAGACGTACAGATGCAAGGACACACTGCTTCTACAGCCGGTGGTTTTGCTGCAGCTGATGTTTTTCCCTTTAAAGTTTTTATTGCTGTAGATAATACTCAAGTTCAGAAGCAGTGTGGCAGTGATGATCCCTTGCTTGTTGGTTGTAAGAGTTTATTTGCTTGTTGGTTGTAAGTATTTATTTGCTTGTTTATTATCCAGCCTTGTAATAACTTAAGCACAAGGCCAGAAGAAGAAAAGATGGAAAAGTCCATTTTATAGGCTTATGTAAAATAGCAATGGCATCAACAGTGTTACCCCTGAAAGATGTTAGACCTCAAATTCTTCTACAGAGTTTTAAAATAATTCTCCAAATAGAACATAGTTAAAAACCAGTTAATTTTCAAATGCATGTTATTGAATTTTTGCATAACTTTGTTGACATTCATAGGGTGTGAAAACTGTTGTGTTGCAGCCTCAGCTGCTGTAAGCTGGCACAATGCCACTAAAGCTAAAGAGGGAATGATAATTTCTACCAGCTGAGGTATTTTGACACTATGAGGTGGTGAGGAAGGGGCACAAATGGTTTCTCCACTTGCCCCATAGTGTAATGAGTGACTTCATGTGTCCAGATTCTGCAGGACAGGTTTATAATTTTCTTTGCTACTTGGCATTTTGTCTAACCCCTTTTCCCTAATTCTTCCTGCCAGAAGCAAAAGACAAGAAATTAGTCAGGTCTTCCTCATCCTGGATGCATCTCAGAATCCCTTGGAAAAAGTGTTACTGCATTCTAGTAATAGTCAGTGGGGATATTTTTCCATCCATCGTGTGTAGCTGCTAACCGTGGGCCTGCTTTTCAGGCAGTTGCAGAGGGCTTTCAATGGGAGTCGAGAGCACTGAGCATCTTAAAGAATGTAATTAGTTGCCTTCACAGATGTTGTTTATGAAGTATTACAAAAAACCCTGGGAGTTTACTGGGAGACTTGGATGCATTTCTTACATTTGGAGTTTTAACACAGAAGTGTATATGAAAAAATATATCTATATATGTTTTGGGGTTTCTTTTTTTTCATTTCTGTTTTCCATCTTTATCTGGTTTTTCATGTATGTATCATTTCCTCAAAAGTTCTTGGAAAAACTTATTTCTTGACCATGGAACTACTTTTAGCTGGGTACTTATTCCCTTAAAGACATCTACCCAGCAATTATTTTTTGCTGCTTCCTCCCTCAGATTCTTTGCTTGCCACAAACAGACTCATTCCCAACGTCTAATATTACTGATATCCAAGAGTACATCTAAAGTTCATGCAAATTTGCCAGATTTTAATTTATGTCTCTGTGGAGAAGAAAGAGTTGTGAGTGTCTTTCAGCCTCTTGGGTGAGTGAAAGTGCTTTATGTGGACACGGGCACCACAGTGATGGAGCCCAGATGGGATTCAGACACAGAGATATGAAGCAGGAAGCAATAGGGGCTCAGATGCCAGGACCCTGTTCTTTACCTACGTGGCTGTATTGCACCTCACCTCGGCAACAAGTTATTTCTTCTTTCATACAAAAATACGTGGTGTTTACTGGAAGAGCAAAGCAGCCTTGTTTGCTTCTCACAAGCTGCCAATGTCTCACATGTGATGCCTCCTGAGGCTGGGCAGATGATGGGGAGAGGAGAAGCCCTCAGATGAGATCACATAGAGAGTGAGGCTGAGGGAAATCTGTTTTCCTTCAGGCTTTCTCACCTGGTTGGTCTGAGCCACCTCTACTTATACTGTCTGAGAATTTGCAGTGCAGTTAAATATTGTGTGAGAGCCAGAAGCTCTCCTGATATCCTTGATAAGGAGTAGCTGTGCATCGCCAAGCTCAGGTTGATTTGAGGATCCACCAGAGTTAGAAATATACTCTGCTTGGTTTGCATGAAGTAGTGAGCTATTTTGCTATATTCAAAGCATATGTACACCATATGCTGTGAATGAAGAGAAAACAAGTAGTCACGAATACCTTCTTTTAAAAGCGTTACAGATTCTTTGCTGTTACTTTTGGGGCTTGTTTTTGTCCATAATAATCACAGAATCACAGAATAACCAGGTTGGAAGAGACCCACTGGATCGTCGAGTCCAACCATTCCCACCAATCTCTAAATCATGCTCCTAAGCACCTCATCCACCCTCACCTTAAACACCTCCAGGGACGGTGACTCAACCACCTCCCTTGGCAGACTGTTCCAATGCCCAACCACCCTCTCCGTGAAGAACTTTTTCCTAATCTCAAGCCTAATAATTGATCATCTCTTTCTCAGAAGCAAATTCTTGCCAAAAGAAAGTATTCTGCTCAACAAATTAAACATTGCTGGCTAAAATAGAGAACTTTAAGAACTCTTTTATGTAGTGGTGAAGAAGTGCATTTTGACAGTGCCCGTTTAGTTTTAAACTGGATTAATTCAATTTTGATTTCTGCAGAGGACTCACAGGCACGAGTTGTTCACTCCTTCAGTAATTGTTGCTCATCCTGATGACAGTGGGAGCAAGTTCCAGGTAAAAAAGCTGAGGTATTTTTCCTTGAGAGGGAGCTGCACTTGTGTCACACTTTAAAGCAGTATTAGCTCTCTAGTGGCATTTCAGTTTTACATCCAATATGGGTAATCAATGGAAATGAGTTGTTATTAATCATTTTTAGCCTGTGTGTCAAAAATGCTGTTATTTGGTTCAGATCAGCTGCTGACCAAGCTGCTTAAAGGTAGCTGTGAAACACAAGAGAAACGTGGCTTCCAGAGGTGGAAGAACATTAACCATTCACCCTGTTACACTTTGCTTTCCTGGCTTTTTTCTTTCATAAGCACTAAATTCAGAAACCTACACACATGATGGATGAGATACTGAGGGGCATGGTTTAGGGACTGGTGGGAATGGTTGGACTCGACGATCCGGTGGGTCTCTTCCAACCTGGTTATTCTGTGATTCTGTGAAGTCATACTGATTTGAAGTATATTCACGCTCTTTCTTCTCTCTTCCTGTTCTTTCAAACCAGGAGGGTTTTTCAGAGTCCTGTCCTTAACTTTAGCTCTGTAGAACACCAGCCAAGGGAGCATATTTGCTTTGTATGGTGAATAAATGAGTTCAAATGGTCACCTGACACAGCAGAAATGTGTGGGAAAGAAAATCTGTGTCAGTGTGAAACGTGCACCTGTTCAGAGGATGAGGCATCTGATTCAGAAATCAGTGGCAGGGAGGTAAGGAGAGATGCACAGGTTTGGCAATGACTGTTGGACTTAAACGGTACATTTTACTATTTTTCATCTTAGGTCTCCCGAGAAGATCATAATTTTTACTTACATGTTTTCTCTCTGCTGCTGATCAGATTTTAAAGCATCCAGAAGGTCAGTGTGTTCCTGTTTAATGTTGTCTTGTGATCCCTGCTGATGCTCTGTGCACACGAGCACTGCCTGGACCTGCAGGGTATGTGTTTGGCAGAGTGTAGGGAGGCTGCAAAAGCTATCTGAGAGCTGTGCCTTGCCTGCCCCTTTGGGCTGGTCATTTTCTTGGAGTATGTTAATGCTGCAGTGAGCAGGAAATTATAAAACTGCTTATCTATGCCAGAAGCATTTCCAGCAAAACATGTGAATGTATCTTGGGGGATGCAGGGAATTATACTGTCCTGCTTATATCAATTGCTCCTTTAAAAAAGACTCAGGCTGAGCTTGCAGTAGCTCTAGATGCCAGGCAGGGAGTTGTCCCACCACAGTGAAATCTGCAACCCACCAAGAAGCTGCCTGCATACCTCTGTGCAGGCAGCTTTATAGGATGGAGTGAGCGTGGGTCTGATACCCAAAGATAGCTTTGTGACTGAGCCTATAGGTCACAGGATCTCCTTTTCCTAGTGTGATTTCACATTAGTTATTGCATCTGTAGTGGGTGTGGAGGTTGATGAGAGCGCCAGACTTCAGGTGCTGTCCTTGCCTGTGGAAGAGATGGTCTAAGTCAGAGAGGAAATAGATGGAAAGAAGCCTACTCATTTTCCAGAAGGTGGCAATTCACAGAATCACATAATTACAGAATCACTAGGTTGGAAAAGACCCCCAGGATCATCAATTCCAACCATTCCTATCGACCATTTAACCTTGCCCCTCAGCACCTCATCCACCTTTCTTTTAAACACTGCCAGGGATGGTGACTCAACCACCTCCCTGGGCAGCCTGTTCCAGTGCTCAATGACCCTTTCTGTGAAAAATTTTTAAATTCAATCTGGTATTTTAGAAATTACTCCCTTTTTACCCATGTGCTCTCTGTATTAGCAGTCCCCAAGCATTGCCTTCTCAGCAGATGGAGAGAAAGACTGCTGAAGTATGTTTTCTCCCATACCTCAAAGACCAAGCAGGTCTTGCCAAGACTCTGCAGTTCCTGTTTACGCCATACGTGACGTTCCCAAACCCTTCAGCACTTGTGGTAGTTCCTGCAACTCTTCCCCAATAACTAACTCCAACTGGCACAGCAGAGACATCAGCAAGATGAATCCTTGGAAAGCAGCCAGCTCTTGCTTTTATTTTGCACTTGTGTTATTGATGTCAAGCCTTAGAACAAGGCCTCAGGCCTCTGTTACGGCGTGGGACAGATGAATACAAGGAGGGAGTTCTTGCCTTGTGGGGACAACAAGAGTCACAAGATCTCCAATGGGATGCCAGACTGCAAGCGTTTGTTGTGGTCCAAGCCACTGCTTATTTCCTCCAGTGACGCAAACTTGTGTCAGTCCTTTTTGGTGGTTGAGGGCATGTGAAGGGACATGCTAACCTCCCTGGCATTTCTCTGCTTGTACATGCGCGCATGTTTGCGCAAACCAGAAATGACAAGCTTGATTCAAAGATGACTGGGTGAGGTTGTTTTGTCTGTGGGTAGCCGGAGGTCTGAACCAGGCACTGTCAGGCTGGAAATCTCTGGATGAAGATCTGGAAGGAGCGTGGGGTGTGTAGTACCTCATATCACTGAAACCAGCAGAGGCTGGATCTCAAATTTTACAAGATGCAAGCAAGAACTTCGCATCAAGAGCTGAACACTTGCCATGGACATCTGTAACAGATGTGGGAAAGAAATAGTATGCTCTTAACTAGCCTATGATAATCTTCATAGCTTTGGAGATAAATACTCTTCTGCCAGTGGTTTCCAATGCAATCATTTACAATCTGGTCAAAACAGAGATCAGGCTTCACGAGTGCATGACATTGTGTTTGTCTCCTCCTTTGTAAGGATAAAAGACAGCTCTTCATATTGAATGCTTCCTACAGTGTTAGGACCTAAAGCTATCTGCTTGCTTGTTGAAAACAATTACCCAGTCCTCAGCAGACTCTTTCCCATTTAATAGCAACAAGCCTTTCTCTTCTGTGGTTTTGCTGTAGTTTGTACATTTTTGAGGAGTGAAGCCAGGGCAGGATTATGTATGAGAGCACTGGTCATCGTTGTTGAATTGCACTGCCTTACTAAATGTTACTAGCTGAAAATGTACCCACATTGAACATGCAAAAGAATTCATAATTACAGAATATTCTGTAGAACTTGTTGTTTTCCAGGTGATGCTGACCCATCCCTTCCTGTTTCTGATATTGTTAGGCTCTTTGGAAGCATCACCCTGTTCCTGTAAATAAAAGGAATTCCCACTGATTTGACTAATGTGGGAGTAACAATCTGTACAGAAAACCTGTTTTGGATTGAAAAAGCCCCTTTTCTTTGCAGAAATTGAAAGCTGAGTACATGTAAGTTCTTCCAAAGGAAGTTGATATGCTTTAGATTTTTTTGCTACCTTTTAATGTAATGGAAATATGCACAAAGCATTCCTCATTTATGGTGAGAATTTCTAGATGCTACTATAGTAATGATTTTTCATTGATGTTATTATGTTTCATACAGACAATTGCACAGGAGTTCTGATTTGACATCCTCAGAAAGACATGGGACAACTTCAAAAGCCTGCACCTAAGTTAAAACATTTGAGATATTTGGCCTTCCCACCTGCACCTATGGGGCTCTTGCACAGGTCTCTGCAATGAGCAAGTAGATGAGGTATGTCTCAAATACCTTTTCTAACTGTTGTCGTTTAACCCCAGTCAGCAACTAAGCCTCACACAGCCAGTTGCTGATTCCCTGCTGCTGGGATACAGGGGAGAGAATCACAAGACTAAAAGCGAGAATGCTTGTGGGCTGACAGAAGACAGTTTAATAGTGGTTTAAAGCAAAAGCCGTACACACAAGCAAAGCAAAGGAAGGAATTCAGTCACTATTTCCCATTGGCAGGCAGGTGTTCAGCCATCTCCACAAAAGCAGGACTCTATCATGCATAATGGTTACTCGGGACGACACACACCATCACTCCAAAAGCACCCCCACCTTTCTTCTTCTTCCCCCAGTTTTATATACTGAGTATGATGTCATATGATGTGGAATATCCCTTTGGTTATTTAAGGTCAGCTGTTCTGGCTGTGTCCCTTTCCCACTTCTTGTATACCCCCAGCCTAATTGCTGGTGGTGTGGGAAGCAGAAGAGGCTTGGACTCTGTTTAAGCACTGCTGAGCAAGAACCAAAACATTCCTGTGTTATTAATGCTATTTCCAGCACGAATCCAAACATAGCCCCATACAAGCTAATATGGAAAAAATTAACTCTGTCCCAGCCAAAGCCAGCTTATTCTCTACCTTTGCTTTTGTATTTGGGAGAGAAGATTTCTACAGAGCCAGAGCAGTGTGCGGTTTGATTTGCCCTAATGTGAGTTGGAAAAGATGAGTAAAATGACTGTAAATATTTTTTTGCCTGATAGATTTCCCCCCAACTTTAAAATACTGTATTTTATTCTCTTTGTCTCATCTTTGATGCCTGCAATTATTTTTTTTGTCTGATTCCCAGAGGTCCTTAAAAAATTAGATTCTCTGCTATTATAATTCAATTAAATTACAGATCAGACTGGATTGTTGCTACAGGTGCAGAAAGCTTTCTGCCTTTCTAACTTCACCAGTCTTATTATCTGGCATGAAAAATTTCCTACAGTTGACCTACTAGCTTTCCAGCAGCAAAGTATATGGCAAGTCATTCTTCTTAGTGAAAATCAGCCAATCCATTTTTAACGTGGGATTAATGAAGTGATGAAAATTTTCATCAGCAAAGGATTTATCACAGTATTTTTCACACAGCCTTGCTACTGAATTAAAGACATTGAATGGATCCATAAATACCAAACACTGTTGATAATCCAACTTGAAGTCTTAATTCAGCCACTTTGTAGTTACTCTAGTAGAGAATAAGCATAAATGTGAGATATTTTTTCCCCTTTAGTGCAAAATATGCTTATTTTGTTGCTCCAGTAAAGAAAAATTGTTACTTGAGCAAAAATTATGGTCATGAAAATTGGTGACCTAAGAAATCTAGGTTTTTTTAGGTGGAAGATATTCATTGTATGCAACAAGAAGATATTCTGGTACCTCTAAATCTTTCCTCTTTTATCTTTCTATCTGCTATGTGGAGTAGTCAAGTGTCAAATGCCAATATGCATTCAGTCAAATGGCCAATGAGTCCTCCTGTTGTGTTCTTCACTGACCCTGAAGTCTTTATTTCACTTTAATGAGCAGAAGCTGCAGATAAATACTAGGTGCTACCTAGGCTCTAAATAATCCAGATCAAGAGACAAGGAGTGCTTCTGCCCTAGTAAGCAGAGTCGAGTCTCAAATGTCATGACTAAACTTTTTCTTCTTTTTGTCTACAAAGCAGAGAGGGCATATCCAAGCAGTTCTGAGAAAACACTGTTCCCTGAACTTGGGGGGAACAAATGTCACTTGGGAAGAAGATGACTGGCCATGTAAAGGAGCCCACCAACATTTCTGTGGTGAAGGTAGTCATGGTTCAGTGTTCAAGCCTCTGCCTTGACCAGGGTTCATTTACCAGTATGGGTGCCATGTTGCTAGCCATGAATACTGGTTTGGGCAGAAGGCAGAACTGTTGGGCATTAGAGTTGTTCAGAATTGGTGCATATGTTCAAGGGCTTGCTTAGGAACGTACTTGGATTTTATGACATGCATTTCTGTGTCCTGGGGAAGTCTTCATTCAGGATCCATGTATGGACTATTTCTTGGTTCCAGAAGGGTGCTGATATGATAGCCAAACATGATAGCCTCTGTCTTGATGTAAAACTAACACATTACCCTCTGCATCAGACCCATCTCCAAAATGGACACGATCCAGTTGGCAGCCAGTCACAAGTAGTGCTACTAGGGCTCAGTGTTAAGGTAGGTTATGTTTAATATCTTCATCAATGATCTAGATGAAGGGATTGAGTGCATCCTCAGTAAGTTCGCAGATGACATCAAGCTGGGCAAGAGTGCTGATCTGCTTGAGGGTAGGAAGGATCTACATTGTGATCTAGATAGCTGTATTGATGGGCCAGATCTGGCTGTATGGGGTTCAGCAAGACTAAGTATTGAATCCGGCACTTGAGTCATAGGCTTGGTACAGTAAGGTGAGTGTTGTACTTTTCTCTCTAGTAACAATCCATAGTATAAGTGAAAATGGTCTTAGGTTGTACCAAGGGAGGTTTAGACTGGGTATTAGAAAAAATTGCTTCACCAGAAATGTTGTCAAGCATTAGAAGCTGGCCAAAAAAGTGGTTTAGTCACCATCCCTGGAGGTATTTAAGACATGTAAATGTGGGTCCTGGCTTAGCGGAGATAAAGAGAGACCTGCACACTTGCATGACCTGGTGTTATAGGGGAGTCTCTGTATGCCCCAGGGAAGAGAAGCTGTGGCTGTTGAAGCAGTGAGTTTGGAGTAACAGGCTTTGGTGTGGTCTGAATCTGGGAAAGTAGGCTGGAGCAATTTTGCGTTGGCCTTGAGGCAAGCCTGGCTTGTGCCTCCTGGTTTGAGGTGTGCTAGGCGTACATATAGTTCTGTGTTCATGTTTTACAGTTAGTTTTGTCTCTCCGAGCTTGGGAAGGGACATGCACAAAGGTTTTTAATTCTGGATCTAACACTGGTAAGCAGATGCCTGAGTGGTAAGGCAGCATAACCAATTATTTAACTGCAGTTATATTATCAGGCTTTCTCCAGAGAAGGTTCAAGGTTCAGATCCTTGGATTAAGGGACTCAGGGATTCACAGAATAAATCCTAGAGTCATCCTTCTCAGTGAAGGACCTACAGTTGCATGGACTTTCTTTTGAAGGCTATCTTGTTCTCTCTACATGCTAGTGTTCCATATTTTTAATTCTGTGCTGCTATGAAGTAACAAATTAAATTTTATTTTCCTTTACCTTGAATTCTCGAGCTTCCTTGGTCATGCCTCAGCCTTGTTTGGCTCACACAGGTATCCTCAGCCGACCTCGGTGGTGGTAACGGTCAGTGAGGTGGGGCAGTGATTCGTTTTGGTGTTGGCCAGGCTCTGAGGCAGGACACTGGAGTTAATTCACACAACCAACACTCGGAGCACCCCATGTCCTTTGAAACACTCTGACTTTGTAGTGGCATCCACGGAAAAAACCCACTTGCCCTATCTCCATATCACTAAGAAACTAGGTGCTCCTTTGAGAAGGTGAGAAACTCTTGCTGGCACCTGAGAGACCAAAATGAACAAGATGCAGTTTGTTGGATCAGATGGGTGTGAGTGCCTTCTTGGTTGCCCTCAAGAGAGCCTGGGAGGACATGGCAAGAAATCCCCCTCCTATTTTATTTCTCAATGGAGGAAATACAGACATGAGCAAGTGCCTGGATCCAGAGCCCAGCTTAGGCCAAATCAGGACAAAGGTTGAACTTGGATCCAAATTGTTCTTTCTTGGATTTGGCTGCTAATGGTAGATATTTCTCAATATCCAATGGTTGCATGAGCCTTTTGCAATCTTGAGTGGAGATATAGTCGAGATCATTCAGCTTCATGATGATGAAACAAGCCGTTTTCTGAAGTGAGAGCATACAAAGCATTTGTTGGAGGTGTAGTCAGGTTTCGAAAAGTAAGGTAAGAGAACATTTTAATTCAAGTAACAGCATGTAGTAGTAGTAAGAAGTAGTGCAAATAGACCAAGAAAAATGCTAGACTCGCAATGAAAATGTTTGTTTCTATCAGAAAAAGCTGCTCTAGAACAGATTCATAGAATCATAGAATAGTTAGGGTTGCAAGGGAACTTAAAGATCACATAGTTCCAACCCCCCTGCCATGGGCAGGGACATCCTGCTAGATCAGGCTGCCCAAGGCCCCATCCAACCTGGCCTTGAACACCTCCAGGGATGGGGCAGCCACAGCTTCCCTAGGCAACCTGTTCAGTGCCTCACCACTTTCATAGTGAAGAAATTCCTCCTTATGTCTAGTCTAAATCTGCCCCTCTCCAGTTTATATCCAGTGCCCCTAGTCCTATCACTATTAGCCCTGGTGAACAATCCCTCCCCAGCTTTCTTGTAGGCCCCTCTCAGACACTGGAAGGATGTTATAAGATCTCCTCAGATCCTCCTCTTCTCCAGGCTGAACAAGCCCAACTCTCTCAGCCTCTCCTCACGTAAGAGGTACTCCAGCCCTTGGATCATCTTTGTAACCATCCTCTGGACCCATTCCAACAGCTACTTATCCTTCCTACATTGAGGATTCCAGAACTGGACACAATACTCCAGATGAGGTCTCACAAGAGAGGAATAGAGGCGCAGAATCACTTCGCTCAGCTTGCTGGCCATGCTTCTTTTGATACAGCCCAGCGTACCGTTGGCCTTCTGGGCTGTGAGTGCACATTGCAGGCTCATGTTGAGCTTCTCATTAACCAGCACCCCCAAGTCCTTCTCTGCAGGGCAGCTCTTAATCACGTCATCCCTCGTCGTGTACTGAAAATGGGGATTACCCTGATCCAGGTGTAGGACCTTGTACTTGGCCCTGTTGAACCTCATGTGGTTCTCACAGGCCCACTTCTCCAGCCTGTCCAGGTCCTTCTGGATGACATCCCATCCTTCCGGTGTGGCAACTACACCTCTCAGCTTGGTGTCATCTGCAAACTTGCTGAGTGTGCACTCAATCTCATTGTCAATATCATTGATGAAGATATCAAACAGCACTGGTCACAGTATGGACTCCCGAGGGACACCACGTCATGGATCTCCATCTGGACTTCGAGCTTATGATCCCTACTCTCTGAATACAACTCTCCAACCAGTTTCTTATCCACTGTACCATCCATGCATCAAATTCATATCTCTCCAATTTAGAGAGAAGGATGTTGTGGAGGACTGTGTCAAAGGCTTGACAGAAGTCTAGATAGATCATATCAGGCAGTTTACCAGTGTCCACTGCAGATTCCTAGAAAAGCAATGGGCTCAGGGGCAGATTTTCCAAGAGGAGGCTGTGGCTTCCCTACTACTACTGCCTTCAGCAGTTTTTTTTAAACAGAACCCTTTGCAAAAGCAGTATGTCAGTATGGAGAACTTTAATAGCAGTGGATGTTTCCCATGACACAGTGGAAATACAGTCATGTGGGGATAGTGTTTAGACAAGCAGGAAGGACCATACAAATGTGAGATCCACTGGCAAAGTCTCTAACAGTAACATAAATAATGAGGCCGTTTCTTGAGTAAGGAGAGGTTTGGCTATCTATGACCATTTGCTCTGTGCTGGAGAAGAGGCTGGAGCACAAATTCCAATATCCCCAAGTGCACTGCTGGTCTAAGTTGTGTTGGTTTTTCTGCCTAGTTCAAGACCTATACACTTTGCTGAGCTTTGTCCCTCAGAGGTATCCTGTCTTTTTTCATGTTGGCTTCATTTTCCTTTGGAATGTTGGCCTTTGCCTTAACCCAGTACTGCATGACGATACATAGCTCTCACTGTAGTTCTAGAAATGTGGCAGAAATAAAAAAAAGCTGTTGGTGCTTCTGTTCAGATGGTAAAGCTCTCATCATTGCAGAGATTTAGGACAATGAGATTGGTGCAGCTTAGGCTGATTTTGTGCTGTTGGTATCAGTGATGTGTAAATTCCTTACTCTCTAACATACACAAGTCTGATTTTACATTTCTCCAACAATAATTTGGGTTGGCTATAGTTGTATATACCTGGTGGATATAGTTTCTCCAGCTGTCTGTCTTTTTTTAATCTGCTTGCTAAATGTGTTTTGCAGGCATCTTTGCAGTGCTTTCATAAGTTCTTGCATAATGCAGTTGCTGAAAAGACTGTTAATGAGGTTAGGATCTAAAGCCCCTTTGAGTGGGCAAGGACTTTATTGTAAAGAGATTTCCTGACTCCATGTCTAGAGGCCAGGTTGGTGTAGACGTGTGCTGAAATGTGCCAAAGCCATGTTTAAATGCTGTAGGGTGTGTTGGGAATCTCAGGGCATAGCAATGTAGATGTGTAAGTTCCTTTCACTCCTAATTTGTCTTGATTCCTAAATAAAACAGGTGCTGCTTATTCAGCTAAAAGGAAGGGAAGGGGAAAGGAGAAAAATGAGGAAAAGAAAGGAGAAAGAATAGGAGAGGAGGAAAGGAAAGGGAAAATGTTTAAAAAAGATTAGACGGTTTTCACTGAAAACAGAAAATTGTCTGATGTCTTATCTACTGTCTGAACATACAAGTAGCTTTGCTAATCTCATCTGGATGCTTTTATAGTGTGTACTATTAAAGTGCTTTAATTTGGTTTTAAAAGGAGGATCCCATATTACTTAAAAATCAACATTACGTTAAGGTTACGTTTCTAATGTTTTCATTTATACTTATGCATCTTAAGAGAGATGGGACCACATATCTCCCAGTACATTAGCACCAGGCACACCTCTGCAGAGATGCTGCCACTGCAGAGCTGAAGTCCAGCCTCCAGTTTAATCCTGAGGGCACTCTAAGGACATCCTGATATTTGCTGACATCCTGGGACACATGGAAACCTACTGAGAAAGTCCTTTCTTAGCAGCTAATATTTGTTGTTATTTTTACACTGGGATGGAGCTGTGACAAAATGCTGCTGGGTACTGAGGGGAGGGAAGATGATGCACCTGTCTGCAGCCACAGTCCCACTGCCAGAGTTTCTCCTTGTTCCTCAAATAACAGCAATCATTCCACCTATGAATGCATGGGATCAGAAGTGAGTACTTAGCAGCATTAATTCATGGCCTTTGAGAGAGATCCTTCCTTCTTTGCACCACCCTATAGCGTTTAAACCATCTCTCTGCCAAAATATAATAAATTGCAGGTCCGGCCACTAATGATTCCTCGTCCAGTAAGCTAGAGATGTGGGCAATTTATCTCCCAGTGATTAAACCTGCAAACAAAAAAAGGATAAATTGGCTGAACTAAATTACTGCCAACACATTACTCAGCAGGCTGTGGGGGGCATGGGCAGAGACCAGCTATATCCATGGCCTTCTGGTAGGTTCCCATGGGGTGTGGACCCCACGCCAGTCCTCACCCCCATCCCATATCCCCTGAGTCACAGGGCTGCAGATGGCAGCAAAGGCTGTGAGATGGAAAGGTGCAGTGGAGGCTGGTGTCATCGGGGAGGTAACAGGAGAGGAGAGCACTCTGCATTTTCATGTGTTTAACCCTGCTTTTGACTGGAAAGCCCACTGCTCTGTTCAGATTTTTCAAATCCCATTATGCTTTTGCTGCTGTTGGCCCATCTGTCAGCCCACATACAAGGCTGATGCTACATGCACTGGCCCAGAGGTCTTTGCCTATTCCCCAGGCAAACACAGGCTTTTTCACTCCTCAGGGATAGGTGGGGAGAGTGGACGGGGTGCAGCAAATCATCTCTCCTTATGCTCGGTTTTGATTACAGTGTTTTGATTACAGTGCCCAACAGGATATGCAGATGTTAAGCTTTTGGTTTTAGGTGCACATTAAGGAGTCTGCCCTGATCTGCATCTGTAATGCCTCAGCTCCTGTGGCTGTTCGATCTTCATCTCCTCAGCTGGACAAAGAGTCAATGGGTGGGAAAGGTTTCTGTGGGAAGAGCTCCCTGATATTTGCTCCTAGAAAAGATGAAGATCTTAACTGAGCTGGGATTAATGATCACTGTGTCATGTCTAGCACATGAGGCTGCACAAGGCTTCAGGGAGCATTGATAAAGCCCGTTCTGGTTTAGGCATAAACTCTGTGGCCTTCCTGAGTAATGGGATGGCTTTGGTGTGTTAACACCACATTACCCTTTTCCCTGCAGGCTGATCAAGCTGGGCACTCTATTACCCTTTAAACTCACAAAGTTGGGAGGTGCAGATACTGGGGAATACACCCAGATAAATGCTCTTCAGTGAGCTCAGATGTTGGCCTTTCATCCCGACCTAACTCTTCACTCCTTTCCTAACTCTTCAGTGAGTCCTCCATTGCAGTTCCCTAAAAAACTGATCAAAGGTCAGCAAATGTATTTAATAACATGAAAACCTGTATTTTCCTCTTGGATAATCTAATGAAAGTTCCACATTTGGCCGGTGGCAAAATTAATGAATTCCTTTCCTTCAGACACCTTCCAGCTATGCATGGTGTAAGACTAGGGAGGGAGGTGTGTACAGCTGCTAAGGGGTGAGTGCTGCAGTGCTGTTTGCTGAAATAATTTAACTTGGCAGGGTAAAAATCTGAGCGCAAGCCACCTTTAAACTGTGCCAACTGGCTATTTTGAGTCTGGGAAATACGCAATACCTCTAGGGTGCTAAACTTCAGTAATTCTCTTTACTGTGATTGCACATACATAATAGAGAAACCAGTGTCCTTTGCTCCAGTAAGACATAAGCTAGTGTTGAAAAATAGCAAGGTCCTGGCTGATGTCTCTCCACAGTGAAATGCATCTTCTACTTTCCAGTCTCAAAGTATGGGAAAGGGTTTTGGCCATTAATCAGGATTAGGAATAGCTTTTCATCGCAGAGCAGTCAGGAAAACTGTCTGGTTGTGGGTGAATGTGCAATGATGGTGCTGTAGGAAGTAGGTCAATGTCTCTGTGCCAGGGTTGGATAGCAATTCCAAATGGAGCTCCAGTGCAATGTGTAGCCTTCTCCTCCTTTGAGTCAGACCGAATTAATTCTTTCCCTTTGGCAAACCTTATGTGGTATACCATGTCACTGAGGTTCATACAGTTACAAAACCTTCAGCGTAGCTGAAAATGGGCAAAAAGAAAAAGCAGTCTGGGGGCCGTCATTACAACTCTTCTATAATAGCCTGAGGACTTGCATGACAGGGTGTGGTGCTGATCTCACTTACATCATTATCTATCCTGACTTACTGGAATTGATTGAACTGAGGGTCATATGAGGGCTAGTGAAACTGGATGGATGCAATTGTAATGTAAAACCAAAAAGAAATGGCATTGGACCAAACAGCTCTGTTCCATGAATAGTAGAGATTACTCGCAGGATGTAGGGCAATTGTTTAATTATCTCAGTTTCCTGGGACTATGTTTCCTTTTGTAGCTTCTTTTAAAGCAACATATTTAAAAACAATACGGCAGGAGATGGTGAGTCCATGGAGACCTCATGCCTCCTCTTTGGATATGGACCTTCACCAATAGTGACCCCTAAGACCCATTCCCTTGGGAGCATTCCTTTCTCATCTCCATGCCTCAAAGGCTCCATGGGATTTGTGTGCTTCTACGCAAAGGGCCTTTGAAGGAGACAACGAGTGCTAAGGAAGAGGTAACAAATGATCCCTTCTGCTCCTCCTTGCCCTCTTGGCAGCCTGGGGCAGTGTGGCTTTAATTAATCAGTCAACTCACACAGCAGCCCTGACACAAATGGCACCTGCTGTCATCCTCTCCCACGTAAATGCCAATGATAAATGGCATGGGGTGTGCTGGCCAGTGATTCCAGTTGGCTGAGTGGAGATGGATGCTTGTGTCCCTCTCTGTGACGGAGAAGTTAATCATAATGAAGGGTGAACATGTAGGGCAAGTGGCTTCAGACTGCTCTTCCAAGGAGGGTGCCGTGGGCCAGTTTTCAGAAAGCCTTTGCTGCTGGTTTTAGAAAGGCACAAAAGGGGATTCTGTTCTCCCTTGTGTGGCAGCAGCTGGATTTGATGCAAGTTAGCCACATTTTAGAGGAAATTTTAGATAGCTACGTATGGGAGGCTGGTAGCTGCTGCTCATCCTTAGCTTTTCCCAGGTGCAATGTACTATATGTTTCTTTCCCTCAGCAGAAATACTATGGCAGGTACCACTAGGCATGCAGCTCTGCTTCTGCCTGGGGGAAGTGGAGACACTGCTTCTGCCATGCCTGTGTCTGCCAGGCAGGGCTTAAAGATGGCCTAACATGCCTAGAAGAAATGGGCACTATGAATATCTTCAGGTCTTGCTCACCCTGGGGATTGATTTTGGTCGTTTTGGTACATCCAGAGGGATGTATGGGTTTTCCAAGTTCCCTGGATCCCCTATTGCTCCTCTCCCTGCCAGCATAGTCTCACTGTGAAATCCCAAAGCCCTGTCTACCATGTATATTCCTTCTAGGACAGGAGATCCTACAGAGAGTAGTGTGACTCAACACAGAGCATGTTGTTAGGTGGTGCAGTAAGGAACGTCTCTGTGTCTGGAGTATTGGGAAAGGAACAATGCCATCAGAAGGCTATGTGCTTCTCCCTGTGTCCAGCCAAGGAGATGTATAGAAGAACTGTGTCAAGCATCTGCCTGGCTCTCAGAACATTTTTTCCCCCAGCATCTGAACTCAGCCATCTTTCTCAGTGGCAGCAACTAGTAACAGTAAAAGTGTTTTCACAGAATCACAGAATAACCAGGTTGGAAGAGACCCACCGGATCATCGAGTCCAACCATTCCTATCAAACACTAAACCAGGCCCCTTAGCACCTCGTCCACCCATGCCTTGAACACCTCCAGGGAAGGTGAATCAACCACCTCCCTGGGCAGCCTGTTCCAGTGCCCAATGACCCTTTCTGTGAAAATTTTTTTCCTAATGTCCAGCCTAAATCTCCTCTGGCGGAGGTAGAGCCCATTCCCTCTCGTCCTGTCACCTGGGAGAAGAGGCCAGCTCCCTCCTCTCTACAACCTCCCTTCAGGTAGTTGTAGAGAGCAATGAGGTCTCCTCTCAGCCTCCTCTTCTCCAGGCTAAACAACCCCAGCTCTCTCAGCTGCTCCTCATAAGGCCTGTTCTCCAGCCCCTTCACCAGCTTCATTGCTCTTCTCTAGACCCACTCCAAAGCCTCAACATCCTTCTTGTGGTGGGGGGCCCAGAACTGAACACAGTATTCAAGGAGCGGTCTCACCAGTGCTGAGTACAGAGGGAGAATAACCTCCTTGGACCTGCTGGTTACGGCATTTCTGATACAAGCCAAGATGCCATTGGCCTTCTTGGCCACCTGGGCACTCTGCTGGCTCATGTTCAGTCGCTGTCAACCAACACCCCCAGGTCCCTCTCCTCCAGGCATCTTTCTAGACAGACTTCTCCTAGTCTGTACCTCTGCTTAGGGTTGTTGTGCCCCAAGTGCAGGACCCGGCATTTGGCCCTGTTAAACCTCATGCCATTGGACTCTGCCCAGTGGTCCAGCCTGTTCAGATCCTTTTGCAGAGCCTCCCAACCCTCCAGCAGATCGACACTTCCACCCAGCTTAGTGTCATCTGCAAACTTGCTAAGGGTGCACTCGATGCCTTCATCCAGGTCATTGATAAAGACATTGAACAGGGCTGGACCCAGCACTGAGTCCTGGAGAACCCCACTTGTCACTGGCCTCCAGCTGGATTTAACACCATTTCCCACCACTCTCTGGGCTCAGCCATTCAACCAGTTTTCCACCCAGGAAAGTGCGTGCCTGTCCAGGCTGGAGGCCGACAGTTTCTGTAGCAGAATGATGTGAGAAACTGTGTCAAAGGCACAGGAAAGGAAAGAGAACAGAGGGTGATTGTGCATGTACCCAACTCCCCTTTTGCAGAAGTATTGTACAGGTCTTAAAGATACTCGGGAAATGGAATATCTTATGGTGGAAATGACAGAGAGACTGGAGGAAGAGTACAGTCAATGGGTCCAATAGCTGGTACGATTTGTCAAGGCTGAGCTCCTTGGGGTTTGTCCTTTCTGTGGTGTAAGGGAACTGAATGGGAAATACAAAGTCTGGCATGCAAATCCTTGCTCTCTGGTCCTCAGACTGACTGCACACAAGTTGTAAAATCTCCAAGGTCTCTCTCAGGCCTGGCCTAATAGATCAGAAGATCATGTGAACAGCTTCCACTGAGGGATTCATTGGAGCCTTCTCCAGGAGCCAAGAAGAGAGCTGTTAGTGTCCGAAGTGTTTTCTTGACTATGCTATATGACTGAAATATTGATATTTGTATTGTTATTGATTTCTCTAGGATGATTTCAGCAACCTCATTAAGAATCTCATTGTTGAAGTAATTCTGTAGTTATTAAGAGTAATATTTATAAATGATGCTATGCTTCTGCATAATCTCATACAATTAATCTTACTGTGTTGGCTATGATTTTTTTTTTTTAATGGGGAAATTAGTGCAGAGTTCCTTGTTTTTTTTACTAAAAGACCCTCAAAAGCCTTCCAGGCATCAGCTTTTTCCAGTCTGTGCTGAGCAGTGTGATTTAAGACTGAAAATACCTGCTCCTCTCTGAAGTATTTGACAGTGCAATTTGAATGTGAAGAAGTGTCCAGTCTTTTCTCCTCTAACAGCTCATTGTACAGGTCTGCGTGTCAGTGCACCATATGGGGACATTACCCAGATGGGGGTCAACATGGTGACCTTCACTCATTGCTCTGACACTGAGCTGGGCATGCAGGGAATCAGAGATGCTGTCTGCAAGCCAAATGAGATCAGTGTTCCCTACCTTCTCTTTTCTCTCTTTCAGGACCCATTGATCACTGTCAGTGAGTGCCTGCTGGGTCTCCCCTGAAATAAAGACTTTTTCTGTTACTTGCTGTCCAGATCCCATCAAAGGCTGAAAACTCCTTTTGACTTCAGTGATATTTGGATCTTTTCCTTTGAAAAAGAGAAAGTAAAATACATGAGTAACTCTTCTCCAAATCCCGTGAATAATTAGAAGTAATATCAGAGAGCTGAAATAACTTGAGTAGATTCTTCCCTTAGTCAACATAGCCCTGAGTCACAGTGAGAGGAGAGGCATCGTCAAGACTTCTTTTTACTTAATACTTCTCAATCACTCATGTGTCTCCAATTCTGCAGGCCCCTTGTTCCGTCCATATGATGGAAGCTTTGGAGTTCGGAAGAAATCAAGAACTGGCACAGTGCTGCCATTCCTATCACCTACTGAGTTGTGCATGGCATGGGAGTGAAACATGAGTGTAGTAACATTACTGGTTTAAATTGTACTTACTGGATTTTACTGCTCTGTTCAAATCCTTGTAGCTCTTTCATGTCTCAAGCAACAAACGACCTGTATGTGTCTTTAAGGAATCTTGGGTTTTGTTTTCCTCCAAGTTCTCTGAGATGCTTAGGCTTGATTTCCCTGGGAGTGTTCAAGGTCAGGCTAGATGCGACTTGGAGCAATCTGATCTAGTGAAAGGTGTCCCTGTCCATGGCAGGAGAGTTAGATTAGATTAGCCTTATATGTCCATTCCAACCCAAACCTTTCTGTGATTTTCAGTGAGTCTAAGCATCCACAAGTTTTGCTACTGCTTAGCCACGCACTTTTACCCACATGCCTCTTTGCAACACATTGACCCCAGGTTCTGGCTTTGGTAGAACTGTGATTTAACTCTGCTTTATACACAACCTACTATAAATCTATTGCTGCTCCCTTGCTTTCTCCCCAGTATTTTTACTTTATTATGCTTCCGCCACGCATACATTTTAAAATCCCTTGTCACACTAGTATCAGACACAGGGGGAAGTACACACTGCTGCATTAAATCACATAGCAGCAATGAGCCCAAGCAATTCACAGTGGTACATGGATGTGTCAATTAAGAATGCATCCTACTTGCACAGACTGGACTTTTTTCTCTCCTTCAGAGGGGTCTGATTGTTTGCTTGCAATTCTTTGGTAAGTCTGATGAGGCTGAAAAGAGGTTGGATCACCTGTAAACATCTTAGAAGCATGGAAGCATATGTGGGTCTATGTCTATAAAATTTAATGTTCAAAAAACTTCAAAGTAAAATAAAACAATTTCCCTAGACTCCCGACTCTGCAGACTGAATATAAAAATAGTTGTCTCCTAGTCTGCATAACCTTCGGGACTCTGGAAAGAAACTGCCTGTCAGAATCAAAGACTTGTTGAATTCAGTCTGTCACTTATCCAACTTAGTGCTGTCATTCCAGAATAAATACTAATATGCTGTTATTTCTGTTCATCATGCCCAGGCGGTAGACATCACTGCTGAAAAAAAGCCCCAGGTCTAATGATAGTTCACTTTGGCCACACGTGGTTTCTACTGAAATTCCATTGATTTTCCTAGAAGAATCACAATTCTTGCATGTGTTTATCAATTGCAGTAAACTGTACCTTATGCAAGGTGGAGGTTACAAATAATGTGGCTTCATAGACTTTGTCCTGGGAAACTTTCCTATCCCAGAGAGATAAGGGGATGTATATGAACCTTAACTCTTCTTTGAATCTAGGCCTTCTTTCACTTTTGGAAATCTGTGGTGACCCGAGCTGGCGAATAATCATAAGGTAAATCAAATTTGCCCCTTTAGAGATTAAAAAGGACTTGCCCTTTAAATGTTGTCTCTTGTTATTGCATTATTGGTAATTATTTATACCATTGTTATTCCTCTGTGAATATTAGACATGGAATAAATATATAGGTTATTTACCCTCCAAAAACCTTAGCTCCTAGACAGACAAATGAGTAAGCAAAAAATATTGGCAACTCTGGGTTACAAAGAAAGATCTAGGCACAAGCTTAGCAAGACCTCAGGCTGACATATGAAGCTTCATATGAAACTTTGGGGGGGAAGAAAAAATGTCTCTGGCACCTCCTTAACCCAGAGACTATATGCAGAGACTTTCCCCAAAGATTCCTGAAAAGATTTGGCACTAACTTCCCTTAAAATCAGTAAATTCTTGCTATAGAACACTTGAAGGTCTGTCTGGATAATGAATTTTTTTTATATGTCTTTGAATTTTGGCCTAAAGTAGCTTTCTTAATGTCATGATGGGTATTTCTGGTGGGACTGGCACAAGAATCAGAATTCCTGCGGTCTCATTCCAGTACCTTATAACTTGCTGTCCTCCCCTTACTATCCACAGATATGAAATATCTGGAGCTTTCTGTAACTTTGTTGCGCAACGTTTGCAGAGCACTTGGAACATTTGTAGTTGAAGAAGCATGGTACTGGAACTACCACCTTTTTGCTTCCTTCCGCTTTCTTTTTTTATTGAGAGTTATAAATCTACTTGCCAAAGCTACGTCCTTCTGTGGCTTGATCGTTGGTCAGTTGCACATCAATGTGTTCAGTATATAATATGTTGATGTGGAAATTGCCGGAAATTATTGCTTCCTATTACAATAACAGTTGCTGCGTATCTGATGTGTTTTCTGATGATCAGGGGAACAGAAAGAGTGGTGGCTTTAATTGCTGTTACACTTTTGCAGATCCTTGACTGTAGATTATCATTATCTTTTACGAGTTGCACAACATAATTTTCTTGGGACATCCCATGTTTTTGCTGAAATAGCTTTATGTTTAAGATTCCTTTACTGTCCTATAAAACCAAAGCTGGTGTTTGTATTTTTCCATAGGTATGCTGGAAGCTGTGTAAAGCTAGATCCCCATGAAACTGAGCAGCTTAAATCAAGCGTACCTAGGGCTAAAACATACTATGGAGATATGGCAATTGTACCCCCAAAAAGTAGAAAGTGAGCTCCTATAACTCTCCACAACCCTTAGAGCATATGTTCTTGACCTGATAATGAGGTTGAGGTCTCTTATCTTAAACTTTGGTAAAGAACATTAAAGTTACATTATATTTCCACATATCTGGAGATAAGCAATCATATGGACAACCTTCATAATTCAGCTGATCACTGATAACTAATCAAGCTGCTGTTTCTCAGCTGTCTGCACCAAGCCCCTTGTGATATTAGTACCGGATAGGGCTACTGGCTTCTATGAAGTGGTATAATGTCAAGGTTGTCACAGTGGCAGTCCATGTTCTCTCTTTTAATGTACTGCAGAACGATTATATAGCAGCATCCACTGTGCCAGTGAAAAGTGTGGTAGTTTCACATTTCAGCAAACAGAAATTAGAGTTGCATGGTTGGATTTGAGTCAGCTTTGAAGTTGTCAACCTACAGCGTAAATAAGGAACCCAACCAGAGTCTATGCAATAAAATCTTGTGGCACAGCTCGTAGCACACCATCCAGCAGCCACTTCATCAATCAAATGTGCCATGCAAGTAGTGTGTGACTTTTTGGGAAGACAGCACTGATTTAGAGTTTTCAGTCAAACAATACACAGCATAGAATCACAGAATCATAGAGTGGTTTTGGTTGGGAGCTTATCCACCAATGCAGTGACACCATTGTAGAATTCTCACATTTGACAGGCTTGATTTGCCCTCAGTGAAGCCATGCTGCTTGTCACCGATCACCTTGTTATTCTCTATGTGCCTCAGTATAGTTTCCAGGAGGATCTGTTCCATGATCTTGACGGGCACAAAGGTGAAACTGATTGGCCTGTAGTACCCCAGGTCTTCCTTTCTTCCCTTTTTAAAAGATGGAGTTATGTTTCCCCCTTTTCCAGACAGTGGGAACTTCACTGGAATGCCACAAATTCTCAAATATGATGGATAGTTGCTTAGTAACTTCATCTGCTAGTTCCTTCAGAACCTATGGATGCATCTTATCAGATCCCATGGACTTGAGCACTGTAAGATTCCTTTGATGGTTTTGAACTATATTGTCTCCTACAGTGGGCAGTTCTTCATTCTCCCAGTCTCTGCCTTTGTTTTCTGCATCTCAGGTAATGTGGCTAGGGTATTTGCCAGTGAAGACTGAAGCAAAAAAGTCATTGAGCACTTCAGCATCTGATCAAATATAACACATAAATGTCCAGTAAAGAGCAAGAAAAATAGTTTTGCCAATTAGGAACTGCTAAGTGTTCTTGGGATTTGTTGAATATTAATGAACAAGTCTAGTAAAAATTCAAGACCCTTTGTAGTAAGTGTTTTATAAACCATATAGATAGGACAAAGACTGCCTGACTTAAGTGAATTCATACATGTAAGGCAAGACAGTAGAGTTGTCTTCTGCTATGGACTTGTGGACTATTCTCTTACCTGGCCCTGAAAGATACAGCTAAGATTCTACTGCCCATGTGTTTTATAGTTCATCAAGTTTGTACAGCAAAACAAGCAAATTTTGTCTGAGAACCGCATGCATGCCTATGTGCACAGTCTTTAGGCCTTTGAAATGCCTCAGGTGGCTATGCTGGACAATGTGAGTTAATACAGCAGGTAAACAGCAAGGTCCAGGATTGGCCAAGACATCATGTTTCAACAACTCCTTTATGACAATGCTATCAAATTTCCTGTTGAGAATTATACATTTGATGTTAACATTAGAAGGTGATTATACTGTCTGACTGCTTTTGGAAACACCACTGTAGGTCTCAGTAATACAAATGACTTTTCAGTATCTAATAGAGAGTTCATCTAGACAGAAGAATCACTTTTATTTGTCTGTTCTAGTGAGATGTAGCTTAAACTGAATAAAATTACAGAATTTGGTTCAACTTTAAAATAAGAAACCACTTTCTGTAGGACTAATAATCTGTCTCACACAGTAAGATCATAAAATTGTGGCATAACTCCAGATTGGAAGGGACCTCAGGAAGGTTCTTGTCCAGTCTCCTGCTCAAAGAATGGTCAGCTATGAGACTGAAGCATGTTACTCAGAGCTTTATCCCTTTAGATTTTTCAAAACTTCCAAGGATGGAGATAGCACAACCTCTCCGAGCAGCCTGTTCCAGTACTTGGCTGTCCTCATCGTAATGTCTTACCACCTTTTGAAAAGTGTATTTCAAGGGTGTAATTCTGCTTGCTTTCTTCAGTTCATCCAGTTCAGTCACTGCACTGGCACTAGTGGTGCAGATCCCTCAAGTTTTAGGTGAGGGACGGAAGTGTCTGGAGTAACACAAGTAAGTAGGAATATTTGGTGAGCACCTAAAGAGCCCACAGTCAAAGGAAATCAGGGATCTTAAAAGCAGAAATTATGAAGGTATGTGAAAACATGTGGATCTTGTTAGAACTAAGTGGCAGCTTTCCCTAATAATTTCTTACAATGTTAATAATAAAAAAACCCAAACCAACACAACACAAAGAGATTTTTTTAAGTGCCCTGGAATGTACTTTTGTTTGTTTACCTTCCATTTTTACAAACATTAAAGGTCTGAGTGGGGAATAAGTTATAGTCAGAAAGGGTTAACGTGATTAATGTGCTAGGTCAGGTGATTACTGTAGTCATCTATTAGTGACTGTGACCGAGGAGTTGGGGTCATATCAGTGCCTTGCTAGTGATTTCTACAATGTCTTTGGGCATGGCTTTTAATTTCTCTTCAGTTCCTCATGCAGAAATTTATGCTGCTTGATTTCTCCCCATATTGTCATGTCTATTTAGAAAGGGTTTCTGACAGGCAGTATCTCTTACAATGCTTGTGTAAGGAACCTAACACAAAGGACCTTGTTCTTGGAAACCTCTGTGTCCTGTTGTTGTACAAATAATAAATAGAACATGGTGCCATACTAGTGCTTATCTTCTGCTGAGAGGATTACTTTAAAACAAAGATTTCTTTCCGCTGGACAGTTTGCTCCTTTCATACCTGAACTCTGTGCTCCAGACACTGTTTTGTTTTTTTTTTTTTTCCTAAGTGTAGCAAAAGCACATTTTATAGGAAAACTTCCAGTCACTTTTCTCTCTTACAAATCTTTCCTCTGTAGGTGAAAAAGTGAAAATCAAGGGAAACAGCATGGCTGATCTATTTGGATTCATAGACATGCTCCATTGGGTCATGGTTCCTCTCAGCTATTTTTCCTGGGCTCTTCCTGGCATAGTCTGATTGCATTTTATGTCAGAGCCAAGAAGCAGAGTACTTTTGCTGACTTCTCAAAATGCTGCTAAAAATTTCTGTGTAGGAGAAAGTTACAGGTGAGCTGAAAGAAGTGGCACTTCTTTGCTGGGAAAGTACCTGCCAAGGCTGATCACAGGTCGCACGGACTTGAGAGTTTGATCTGTGGTACAATTTGTGAGCTGCTTTGCGAGAGATAAAAGGAGGAAGAAAAGAGGTGTTTGATCAGGACAATTGTCTTATAGAGCAACCACTGTGCATACTGAAGCCATAGTTCCCAGGGTGGCTGGACATTGCCCACTGATGGGAATTAGAGAATAAATCTTTTGTTTTCCTTTGTTTCTGTGCATGGCCTTTGATTTTTCTTTATTAGGCTGCTCTCATCTTGACCCATGATGTTGTTTACAATCTTATTTTCTCTTCTCCTTCCCCGTACTGCTAAGGAAGAGAATGATAGAGCAGTTTGGTGGGGACCAGGCAACTAGCTGAGGTCAACCCACCACACTTGATGTTTCATAATTTTTTGCAGAAGTCCTTGATTTCCTTTAGTGTATTGCTTGATGGAGTTATTAGTTTTGCAAAACAGGGCTGGAAGTTGATATGTGTACCCCTATATATTACTGTGCATTGAAAACCTGAGGGCCAGAGATGGTGCTATTAATTATTCAGGTGAGATTGCCAGTTGAAATCCTGCCTTGAATAATAATCATATTTTGTGTCTGCTTCTTAATTTAAATTGTGTAGTCTGTACTTTCAGTGATCATTAGTTAGATAAAGACTAGTTATTTACAGTTCTAAAACAAAAATGCTTCTAATAGTATGTTGTGGTTCATCTGGAAATCATAGAACCCCATCTAGGAGTTATTTAGTCAGATGACTACATTCCTCAAGACTTCATTTAGAACTACTTTAAATTTATGCCTATATAAGCCTCATGATGGTAATGGGATAGTTTATGGGTCAGCACCTGATACTTGGTTGAATATTGACTAACACCTTATTCCAGGGGATGCACCATCACTTTCAGGGAGGCGTGAATGATAACTGCAAAGCCATATAAAGTCATGTCTTAACAGCTGCTTGTCATTGTGAATAAGATCCTTATAATCTTGATCTTGTTTCTTCCTCTATTAATGAAATTCAGTTGCAAAAGTAGATGCAGTGCTTTAGATTAATATAAAAGTGAATTTGCCTCTTGATGTTTCTCAGTGTTGTCTACTGCCTGATGGAGGCAGGAAAGCATTATGAGCAGCAGAACTTCAGAAATCTAGTTCTTATGTGTTTATCCATTGGAGGGCGTGAGATGTACCATTTCTATGAATTCTTGGTATCTAAAATAAATTACTGTGCATTGCCCTTGCTCTCACTATTAAGTCTTGCTCCCCTACTCAGCTATCTATATCCAGAAAAGCTGAAGGAATGCAGCATCTCTGAAGTTGTTATTCCTTCACCACTTTTGATTGATGTGGATTGACAAGTTCAAGCTATTAGTGAAGGATTGTCTGACAGAAAAAATTGTTGTCCTAAGCCTTATTTATTTGAGGAGCCATGATAAAAAGAAATACAAACTATGGGATTAGATTTTTCAGACTAAAGGTCTTAAACTTTTTCAACTATAATGTCTCGAGTATGGGTGATGTACCATTTTGTACACGATGCTCTTGATTTAAACCAAGAGGAATATTAATTGATATGAAAGAAATACAAAAATTTCTACAACTTCTGTCAACACAAAACTTCAAAGTAGATACTAGATTAGTGATAGAACTGGAAAAGGCCCCTGATAAGACTATGGCTCTTCCACTCTAACTTGCATGTTCCCTTCTGCTGAATCCCCAGCAGCAATTCTAGTATGAGTGCAGGTGTCACATACATTGAGACCACATTTGGCACCTTCTTCATGATAAATTCAAGTGATTACTCTCTGAGTAAAGTTCAGTTTAACTTATGTGGGCAATATTGCTACAAAGCTGAGAGTGATGTTGATGAGTCCGTTCTGTGTCAATGGATTAAGTGCTGAATGACAGAGGAAAGAGTTTTCAAGGGAAGATACAGTCATAAGCAATCACTCCCTGGATATTATAACACTCACAGGTTTCTTAACAAACCAACAGTTGCCTTGTATTTGCTTTTATGCTTGACCTTTGAACTGAGTTTTAGTGTCATATTGCACCAACACTTCTCTAACAACAAAAATAGAGTCATTAACAGGACTGAGACTTTGATCACTACCCAAACTGTTTAAGCGTTTTGTTTGCCTGCAGTTACCGATCTGTAGAGAATGGAATGACTCAAGTATGGAAAGTTTTTCTGCAATAACATAAGAAATTAAGGCAATTGAGAGGCTTCTGTGGAATCTTTATGACTGTTTTTATACTTACAGGTTGTCCTTAAAGGCTTAACAGTATTTTGTATAGCCTATAAAGCATAAAATTTAAGTATTCAACACAAGGATGTTCTGATTCAATTGTAGGAGAATCACAGCACAGGCAGGTCTGAAGTCAAAAGGAAAATGAACTAGAAATACTCATATATATATTAAAAGTATTGGAAGGTAATTGAGGCTTGTTTCACCTATTTATTCTATTCACAGGGAGTTGTTAGAGTGTGTATTTGTCAATATAGCCACATTTCTGGCATATAACATATACCCACATAGTTTTACACAAAAGCATGCTGCACTGACAATTCCTAGAGGTATGCTGACATTTTTCAGAGACGGGCTATGGGGCAAGGAGTCAGAAATGGAGCAATATTGAATTAGGTCATTTATTACTTGGTGCAGAGAGGTGGCTTACTGGAGGCCAGCAGGATCAGCTCAACTCTATATGCTTTGCTTTGGGTGAACATAGATCTTGCTGATTACCTCAAGGCTACCCAATCTGTTGCCTCTAGGATGCTTATTTTTCCATTAGCATTCATTGCAGTCCTAAATATACTTTGCTTCTGTGTAGGACTGTCTCAAGGATTGAATAAGTATTGAATATATTGTGTTTCAAAAAAAAACCCAAACAACCCTGTCGTCACTAGGTCTGAGAATTCCTGCAGCTTTGAGCTGCATCACAGGGCTTAGTCTGCATCTCTGTCTGAACTGAGTATCATGTCCAGATTTGTGCTCACAATCATTTGTTCAGGAACTGACATGGAGATTTTATCTTAAATCCTGAACTTGCCACATTGATTTGGTGCACTTTCAGACATCTGATATGTGTATTTTTTTTCTTTTCAGCGTTCCATCTGATTAGAATTCAATAGCATCACTTTAGCACTTTTCTACTGTCAATTACACCGTATGATTTTGCAGTTTGTTCAGTTTTACCACTCTGTTGGAGACTGGCTAGGCTTTTTCTCTTTTACAAACAGGGAACTTATGTTTAAAAAAGAGATTCCAGTTAAGTAGATAATAACTACAGTATACAGCCAAACAAAATAAATTCATCTTTTGGTAAATCTGTATGTCCCTCAGGTTTGCCATAAGGAATCTCCCAGTTTTGCTTGACTGTGAACAACATGGAATTTGTTAGTCTGAATGTAAGTCCAGAGAAGTTATGATCTACTATATCATATTCGTAGTTGCCAGCTGTTAAATGATATAGCAAGATGTGCTTATTGTCACTTTTAACATAAAGCACTCTGAAGCATTTCTCCATATTTCTCATAATATCACTAAAACATTTTTCTACAGCTAGGGTAATGTTTCTTGAACCATGAAAGTAACTAATGAAAATATGTCATTAAACAGTTTGTTTCCAGAGTGCTGCATGGGAACAGACCAACGTAGTCTCTGACAGATAGTCTGAATGCACATCTCACATTTATGACATTATTCATGGATGTATACTTTTGGCTTGAATTGATGTTGGTTTGTTTTGGGGATTTTTTTTGTTTGTTTCAAAAAGAGTATTATTAATAAGCTTACAAATACAAATTTTCCTTCAGAAAAACAAGTACTTGTTGAAGGCAGGAATTGTAGGACAACTGTTTTGCATCACATGGAAATGCTGAATTCCTTTAATCCCATTAAGAAATCTGAAGAATCAAGTGTCTTCAGTCAGCCTGTCATAATGGGCTTTGGGAATGTCATTAGCAAATAATGGCAAATCACATGTAAGCATACATAAATGTGAGCACTTACACATGCTCAAAGACACAGACAGTGGGACTACACAGATACTGTTTTCCAGGAACTAGTTATGAGAGGGAAAATGGCCTTATACAGACTTATGAGGAAAGAGGGAAAATCAAGTTTAAATAAAGTTTAAATCAAGAGGAAGTAGTGTCCTTAATTAACTTTTTCCTGGTATGATGTATTTGGAATCTGGGGTCTAGACTTATGGGTGGAAGGTGTTGCTTTTAGAAATACGTAGTGGAAATGCAAGAAGATGTGAAGTTGGAAGGTGATTTTGAGAAGGAAAACTGCTGAAGCCTTGCTGACTTCTGCCTTGTCTGTTGTAGTAAGCTCAGCTATCATGAAATCATGACTCTGCCTCACCCTGTTTCTGCCATTAGCCAAAAGCGTTTTGGGCACTTGCTGGTAGCATGTGCTGTTGTGGTGCAGCTGAGGCATTGGATCCTGTGGGATTACCTGATTCCCTGCTGGGTGGTTAACTCTCCCACTACACTGCCAACATACCCACACGTGAAATTGTACCCTCATTCAATGCTCAAGGGGTCAAACAGGAGGCTGTGATTTGACTTGGATCACTTAAGTGGACATATTGAGGCAGTAATCACCCAAACAGGTTGGTTGGTAGCTCAGAAGAGTAGTGGCTTCAGATGGAGAGAAAGGTGACAGCTGGTCAGGGTAGGCTGAAAGAGAAAGGTTCTCCCAAGGCTGACCTGCAACAGAACAGGGCGCCTTATTCCTGTGTCTTGGTTGTTTCTACTCTGCTAGGCAACTTACAAGCCTTGATCCTGCCTGTCCATGCAGCCTGCGGATGCAAGCCTGCTGTTCAACTCTGCCTCTCAGTGCAGTCTCCCTTCTCTTTGCTCTCTCCTGCCTTTTCTTTATTCCTTATACCCTGTGGTTTTGCAGCTCATTAGACGCAAATCATCAGCTCAACTTGACACTCTGGAAACAGCAATTTATATAATTTTTCAGTTGATTTCTCTGCTGTTTCTCCTGCATTTCAGATGAAGTGGAGGGTTACAGACACTTTGGCCATCTGAATGGTTAATAATGACCTTGGACTGAAGAGTACTCTAAACAAACTCCCTGAATTATGAAGCTTAGGCAATAAGGAGAGCAAGGGTCACTCAAATGCATGAATATTTTTCCTCTACTGTCTCAGGGTTAAGAGTGGGTAATTGGTATTTCCAGTTTGGCTTCTTTCTCGTTTTGTGTCATCCCATCATGGCATGCCAGGATGCATTGCATTAAATGGCATCAAATAGTCAGGGAGTGTGACATGATACATTATGTGACATGTCACCTCACACCCTGTCATAACACAGTGCACTCAAAGATCAGTGGGGACCAAAAATTCAGTTGTCTGATTGCATTTTATCAGACAACCCAAAGGGAGGAAAGTGTGTTAATTATTTGCATGGTATTTTACATCCAGTGGTGGTGGGAAGAGGACGGGGAACAGTGGGAGAAGGTCAATTTCCAAGCTTCAGAACAGTTTTATGTCTATTCTCCATGTGTATGGGTGGCAGTAATCAGGGTGTGATAGTAAAGAATGAGTATCTAAAACTTGATGCATGATACAAAACTAACAAAAGGATGAAAAGATACCTGAAGAAGTGCTGGTTCCCCAGCATCAGCAGGCCCTGTAATTTGAATTAAATATCCTTTGTGCTCTGCAAGAAAGAGTGATTGCATAAAGTGAAAAATGCAATAATTTCAGAGAATCATAGAATCATTAAGTTGGAATCAGGATCATTGAGTCCAACCATTCCTATCAATCCCTAAACCATGCCCCTCAGCACCTCATCCACCCGTCTTTTAAATACCTCCAGGGATGGTGACTCAACCACCTCCCTGGGCAGCCTGTTCCAGTGCCCAATGACCCTTTCCATGAAATTTTTTTTCTGATTTCCAGCCTGAACCTCCCTTAGTGGAGACTGAGGCTATTCTCTCTTGTCCTGTCCCCTGTCACTTGGGAGAAGAGGCCAGCTCTCTCCTCTCTACAACCTTCTTTCAGGTAGTTGTAGAGAGCAATAAGGTTTCCCCTCAGCCTTCACTTCTCCAGGCTTAACAACCCCAGTTCCCTCGGCCATTCCTCTTAAGACTTGTTCTCCATCCCCTTGACCAGCTTCATTGCTTTTCTCTGGACTCGCTCCAGAGCCTCAACATCCTTCTTGTGGTGAGAGGCCCAGAACTGAACACAGGATTCGAGATGTGGTCTCACCAGTGTCGAGTACAGAGGGAGAATAACCTCCCTGGACCTGCTGGTCACTCTGTTTCTGATACAAACCAAGATGCCATTGGCCTTGGCCACTTGGGAGTTTCTAAAATACTTGTTTGGAGACAACTGACTTTAATATATGATTTTCATAAGCTTCATAATATTCACTTCAATGGACATAGAGACTCTGATAAATGAACCTTCACTGGATCTAGCTGTGATTGTTTAGAATGGTTGTTCCTTGTTCTTAAGGTCCAAACTCTGAGCAAAGTCTGGTGTTATCTTCTGTCTCTGGCTGTGGAATGAGGCTACTCTAATGCTTGGCTGAACTGTATCTCCCATGTTACTATTGTTCTGTAATGTTTTAGCATTAATTTTTAAAGCAATCTTTGAAACAGCTTGTACATTATGATGTATGTGCTAAGTAATGCTAGTACTGGAGCAACGCAAGGCTGTGTCCAATGCCAAGGTATTTGCTTCTGGTTCACATTTCCACATGTTTTTTGGACTAGGATGTAGTTTGATTTGTGGATGAATGCTCACATCAATTCTTTGATATAAAATTAGGTTGGACATTCCTAGATAGAACAGATTTGCACAGAAGAGTACATATTAACATCTGCACTGCCAGTTCTGTTGCTTGTGGTAGGAAACTGCGTCCCCTACTTTGGCTGCAGATATCCTTGGCAATGTCCCTAGTTTGAAAGGTGGGATGATGTGGGATGATGAAGAAACTAGGAAAAAGGATGGGAAGGCAGCACTGACTAATGGTAAATCTGCTGCAAGGAAAGCGATTTCACCCACCTCCTTCAGGTTAACCTCCTCAAAGCTTTATGATCCATGGAGGCTGCACAGCGGAGAGATGGATGTAATCAGGACGTCAGTAAAAATCATATTTCCATCATGTAAAACCTGTGTAAAAGTATATGAGAATGTCAAATTCTTGTCCAGTACATGACAGTTACAGATGAGTCCTTTATTTTGAAGATGATGTGCAAAATCATCAAAGACCAGGTCTAGTCACACAGTCTTCTGAGTAGAGACATGTTTGGGTGGAACTCATCAATGAGAACATGCTCTCATGCCAAAATGAGACAAAAACAGTACCCCTAAAGTTCATTTATTGGAGTAGTCCTGTTCCTGAGCTGTCAAAACAAGCCATGAATTATGGCAGATACATTATGTTGTGTATTCTCAGCTGTTTTCAGAAGCGAGCTTTCCTGTTGGTGCTGCATGCTATGGCGCAGATCTTATATGTTATGAAAGGGAAGCAAGGAAATTAGTAGGTTTTATCAACCATGATGTTAAGCCAGGAAGGATAAAAGAAAAATTATTTATATCTTCCCAAAGAAGATTCTTTGCAAAGCAACACTGAAAGTGGGAGTGAATTCTAGGAAATGGGAGTATTTTATATAGAACATTACTTCTGACTCTTGTGGTTCAGGCCACAGAACACCAGGGCTGCAATCTTTAGTGTAAACTCTTATAGACATGGTAAAAGAGAGGACAGGAAGGAGTGGGGCTTGGGAGCTTCATAATGTGCAAACTTAGAAAATGTCATAGGGGAGGGAAGGATTAAATGTAAGTTAGAGAAAGAGACTGAAGAAGAAAATATACTTCAAGATTTAAGGTGTGTGAGTTTTAGTGACACTCCTGATGCTCGCCTGTGTTATTTCATCTTCTGGTGGGAGAATGTGTCTCTGCAAAAGCAGGTAAAGAGCTGGGATTTTGATCAGGTTTCATACGGCAAAATTTGTACAGCTGGCAGATCTGGGTGCTGCAAAGAAATAACTGCAGAGAACATCAAGAAAGCAGAGATTTAACCAGCCTTGTTTCAGTCATTTAAGTGAGGTGTCTCATTTAGAAGTCTAGCAAGTTTAGACCCCTTCAATTAACAATAAAGACAGGGAAGTATATAGACCTTGGTGGTCTCACAGAGGATAAGTATCCTTCTTCATGCTTAGTTCACGTTTGCTCTGGTTTGAAGCCAAGGTAAATCAATAAAGTGGATTTCAGTAGGCTTACTGTTACGTCTATTGAAAACTGTCCTCTAAAGCCAGAAAGTAAGGATGTAATTGAGTCCACCTAACATGGCGATCTGCACGTTTGGTCCCCATATATCATCAAAGGACATCAAAGGAGCAGGACAGTCAACTCTCTGAGACACCTCTGCTGAGTTGGATGGGTTCCTCTAAGATGAATCCTACACCTTTGACTAGATGGAGGCCAGGCAAATATACTGGATAAACAGTTAGAGACAGATGTCTTGGAGCTGAACTGGAAATTATCTACACTGAGTTAGTCCTTATCATGGGCAAAATGTATGTTTTTTTAAGGATCTGAACTTAGCAGACGACAGTTTGCTTTGCTGTCCTCACTATGTCGTAGATGTGGAGGATAGAGTGAGAAAACATGTTGCACTCATGGCAGAGATGCAGTTCAAGTGAATCTGTGGTCCACATGGCTGAAGGCTGTTTGAAAATATGGGGGTTTAATTTTCAGAGAGGCTTTCTCACAAGTGGCGGAGCTGATTCCAGGAACAGTCCTGTGATGGCAGGGCATGAAGAAGACAATACCATTCCCTACACTCACTTCATTGTTGTTTTGATTATGCAACATTCCCCTCTGCCCACAATGCTTGGGTCACTGTACCATAACCCGTGAACTGTTTTTCCCCTTGGCCGCATTTTATTGCTGTTATCCTTCAAGACAGTCAATACCTAATTGAATGTGGGTTTTGTTGTATGCTCAATGAATTCCATGTGTTTGACTCTTAGAAGCAGCTTAACAACAGTAAAATCAAGAAAAAGTGCACAAATAATGAGAACTCCTTTTTTAGGGAAAAGAAATTGAAATGATACAAGCCCAAATCCTGACTGATGCTGAGTTGTATGGTGCCTGACTTGGTTTGAACAGAAGGTGTCAGGGTTCAGGCAGGGCTTGCTATAGAAATGTGTGGAAAGGTCCAGGAAAAGCAGCATTTATCATCTAGCGTGATGTTGATTCACTGAAATACAGATACAGATTTAATCTCTCTGTCCCTTCCTAACTTGAGAAGGCTAGAAAGGTGTAAGAGAAAACATTTTATTTACCTCACAGGAATTAGTGCATATCAATAAAAAAACTCCAAACCACATAAGAAGTCTTGAATAAAAGTGGAAATTAAATAATTTGCAAAACCATGTAACTTCTTGAGTAGGTAGAAAAAAGGAAGTAACTTTTCTACCAGGCATATTTCACATAACACCCATTATGCATAATCTGGGATATTATACTAAATTGTTACTGATCTTGTTTAACTGCAGAACAACTTGTAGTACTGAAAGATGAATACTCTCTCACGCAGACAGAGAGATAACAAATAAACAAACAAACAAGGCAGTAAAAGAAATAACTCAAGACCTGGTTGGGGACAGAATGTATTTTGCTCTGAAGAAGAATCAGTTTCCTGTATAAGGGTGAGAAATTACTGAAATTCACTGTTTCTCTCAATTTCTTAATTAGTCATGACTGAATACAAGCATTTCATGCCTTTCTTCTCTTGCTGTTCTTTTCCTCTAACAGACATTTTTCCTAATGACATCTGGCTCATTAAGTCCTCAGCAGCCTATTACACTATGTTGACCCAGTGCTATCTGACCATGGACTCTGTGTCAGATTTACATTTTACCTTATTTTTTCTTGTATCCTCTCTACTCGGTGCCTGTACTCCACACAGTAGCTGGAGTGATAGCCTATTTATTCACACTATGTTGAAGGACTGCCTATAAAATTCTTTCTTTCCCCCTCCTCCTAATTCATCCTCTTGCTCTTTGATTTTGGCTGCATTCCTATGGGATTAAGGGTTTTCTGTTTCCTAGAAGGAATAAAATATGGCTATCTGAGCCAGAGGAGTAGGAAATCTCTCCGTAAATTCCTTAATGGAGGTTTTTATGGGACAAGTTTTCACTTCATTTAGCTTTTATTTCAGTGTGGCTCTTTCATCATGAGCATCTGAAGGAAATGACAACTTTATGGGAAGGCAAGGAGGAACTGTTGGATTAAAAGAGATTTGAAAACAGAACTTAAAGAATGGAATGGTTTAGAAAGAATAAAGGCTTAATATGTGGATCACTGAAATAAAAATAAATGTGCTTTTTGGATGGAGAAATTCCTGAGAGACTCTACATCGTGACCAAGAGGCTCTAGGTGACCATCTGTAAAAGTGGGCAACTTAGGTTTCTTCACAGGTTTTAAAAGAGTAAAAGGGGTTTGATCTCCCATACTGCTTGCTTCTCACCAAGGGCCCTGGTCATTCCGCTATCAAGACAAATGCTTCCTTTGGCCAGGTCATGTCATTAAGCAACACACCGGGCCTTTCAGACTTCAAGAGGTTTACAAATCTACACTTCCCTTGGTAAGTTATTTCCATGATTATCTTAACTCAATATTAAAAATTTCTATTTTATCTCACCCAAATGTAATTTCAAATTCTAACTGATCAGACATTGGATGTGTTTCTTCTGCCAAACTGAGCAACTTTTTACTGTCAGAAATATTTTCTATTGCTCAAATACAGAATGATTTCATTGCCTTTCAGCTTTTTCTTAAAGTTAAAGAGGCTGAGCTTCTTAAGTCTTTTGTTTTCAGGCAGATTTTCCAGCCATGAAATCATTGCTGTAGCGTTTTTCTGATCCCTTTCCAGTGTTTCAGCTACCTCCTTAGACTGTACATGTTATTTAAGTAATGAACTCAACAGTACTGTATGCAGAGGCAATAATAACAGTTCATTTTGGAACCAAAATGTTCTTTTTATAACCAAGTATTTTATCTTCTGTTTTACATATAGGTTGCAGGGGCCTGGGGAGCGCCTTCTTCTGAGTATGCTCTAAGAGTAACTTTGTCTTAGGTGTAGGAATAATGCATTTTGCTGCGGAGAGATGTTCAAAATAACACAGTTTAAAAAGCTGTGAGAAAAATTGACCAATTTCCATTATTGTTTACTGTTTTCCCAATATCTGTGTCCTCTGAAAACTTCACCATCCTGGCTAAAGATGTTGAATAACATTTGACAAAAGGAGATGTCTGTAGGACCCACAGAAAATGCCCCTGTTTTGATGATGATTCGCCATTAACAATTGCTTTGAAGGAGTAAAACTCTAGCAGAGACCTCCTGGGTCATTGAGTCTAATCCCCAGCTATTTCAAGTAACCACATCATACAGTCATTATTAGAAATCTAATTCAATTTTAATTCATTTAATATGTGCTGCACTGGTTTTTATGTAGTGCTGCTTTTGTAATCTGAATGCCATGTGATAGTAAGTCATTAAGTCATTATTTTAAAACTAATAATGACAAAAAACAGCTGAACCAATTTTTATATAATGCAACTTCATTCTAGAAACAATGAACCAAAAAAAGAGCCTGAGGTTTTTCTTCTTTACTCATTTCAAATGCTTTTTTAAAAAAAGATTAAAGTAACAAATAGGATGACACCAATAACACACTGAGACATACTGCTGAAAAAATAACACATGGGATGTTTTTGGTAGGATGATTCAAAGTTCCAAATGGATTTTTTCCTAAGGATGTTGATTCATGAGGATGGGAAGATAAAGCTTACGTGGCAGAGAGAATTGCCTTCCAAATATTTTCTTCCTTCCCTCTCCAAGTGATTGGTCCTTTCCTTTGCAGGAAAGCTGAATTGCATGTAAGTAACTTTTGGACTGCAGCCAGTTGCATCTTGCTCTGTTAAAATGACCCAGCTTGTAAATTATGGTTTGAGAACTGCATCACATACAGTTTCACTGTATCTGCTGCAGTGCAGTAGTCTCTAGAAAATGGGCACAAGGGGCAGCTGAGGGAGGTACTTCTTCTAACTGTGCATGTTTAAGCTACCAGTTGCCATGAATAAACATTCTTTTGCTGGGCTGATGATGATCGAAAAGGTCAGGCAGTCTCTGAAGCAGTGTCGTGCAGCAGTCACAATCTGCAAGGATGAACATCAGATGGCCAAAGTCACTTGTTGCTGAGTTCACTGATGACTGATGACATGTAGCGCCTTACAGTAGCGGCATTATAGAATCATAGAATGGTTTGAGTTGGAAGGGACATTAAAGATCACCTAATTCCAGGCCCTGTGCCATGGGCAGGGACACCTTCCACTATATCAGGCTGCTCAAGGCCCCATCCAACCTGGCCCTGAACACTTCCTGGCTTGGGGCATCCACAACTTCCCTGGACAACCTGTTCCAGTGCCTCACCACTTACATTGTGAAGAATTTCCTCCTTGTGTCTAGTCTAAATATTTCCCTCTCTAATTTATACCCATTCTCCCTAGTCCTACAAAGTCCTTCCCCAGCTTTCTTGTAGCCTCCTTCAGGTACTAGAAGGTCGCTACCAGGTCTCCTCAGAGCCTTCTCTTCTCCAGGCTGAACAACCCCAACTCTCTAAGCCTGTCCTCGTGTGGGAGGTGCTCCAGCCCTCTGATCATCTTTGTAGCCTCCTTTGCACCCATTCCAGCAGTTCCATATCTTTCTTATGTTGAGGATTCCAGAACTGGACACAATACTCCAGGTGGTGTCTCACAAGAGAGGAATAGAGGGGCAGAATCACCTCCCTTGACCTGCTGTTATGCTTCCTCCTAGTGTGTATCCTTCTGTATTGCATGACCATCAGTGACTAAACAAGATGCCTTTGTGTGTTTTGGGAGGAACAAATACAGCGCTCAAGACAAATGCCTGTGTAGGTTGAGGATTTTGTTATATAACTTCCTTTTTCTTTGGTAACAGTGAACTAGATAAAGTTTATTTGCTTATAAAGATACACTTTAATCTCTGGCTGTCAAAGTGGATTTAGGTTACATACATATCTTCCTAAGTGTCAGAGGCTGAGCAGTTCTGAGCTCATTTTTAGAGGCTGAGGTGGGAGAAGAGTGGGGAAAAATTTTTGAATGTTTTCAACACAGTAGTGGTGTCAAATTTACCTCAATTTCCCAACTGGCCACAACACTGATGGTAAGATTTGAACAAATTTCCATCATGTCTGAAGCAGATGTAGTTCTGGCATATTTCCATGTTCCAATGAGCCAATTACTGGTTTTGGAGGTTCGGGGCTGTATTTCGTTGTGAAATTATGAGTTGCAATTGCTCTGAGCAAAATTAATAGACACAAGGCCTTTGGCAATGTGCCAATACATTGAATCTGGATTGAAACCCAAATTTTTATGAATCTAGCTGAACCACCCTTTCTGGGTCTCAGGTATCTATTTAACCTCATTTATCTGGTCAATTATACTTCTAAAAACCAGGCCACTTTATGCAAGATTTCCCTGCCTTACTCTCGTACCACACATGCTTAAATGAGATGCTTTCATGTCAGTGACCCGAGTCCAAACAAAGAACAAGGGTCTGGAAGCTGCAAAGGGACTGTTATTTGCTTTTGCTCACTAACCTCAGAAATATCAATCTCGCAACATTTATAAATGTATTTCATCAGAGAATTGTTCAGGCTGGGCTTCAGAGTGGAAAACACTTAGGTGCATGACTGAGCAGAGTTTGGTCACTCAGGCAAACCAACCTCTGTGCAGCTGAGTGCTGATGGGATGGAGGCACTGGTATGATGGTGTGGGACCAAAGGTAATGCAGCATAATCATAACCTCAGAGCATTATCCCTGCTTTTTCACAGGCGGTTACTTCTCCTGGAAGACAGTGAGTTTATCTCAGCCTTTCCCACTCACCTGGAGTGAGAATGAATTCACAGAAGTTACTTGGACAGAATTCAGGATCTGAAGAATCTTTGTAATCTGCACAGATCGTACTCAAGTGATCAAAAAAGAAAAAAAGAACAGTGGGTTTCTAGGTCTCTGTATTCATTAGCTGCATTTAATGTGGATTCTACTGGATGTCAGGGCTCTCCCATGGCAGATTATTCCAAAATGTGAATGTCCTGGGGAATTTTACTTTATTTGGGATAGTTCTCTTTGCTCTGTCTCAGGGAACATGTAGGCTTTCCTACTGACTGGTCAGGAAGCTGTCTAGCTCCGGTGCTTTCAAACACTCCAATGTGGCCAAATGCCTAATTTCTCAGCATTACAATATCCAAACTGAAGGCAGCTAAGATGCTTTATTACCAATAGGCTTTCTTGTGCTTTCATTCCCAGCTCGGCACTGAGAATGGTAGCTCATCCTCCCTTCCAAGGATGGTATGAGGATAAATACATTAAAAGAGGTGAAGTGCTCAATTATTATGGTAATAGGGCTCCTATAAATACCAAAGATATATGAGTATATTTGGATTTTAGCAGAACCTAACTTACAGCTGCAGCTTAAAAAACTACCATAAAGTCCTATATAAATTCCATCTGTGAATATTTGATCAGATGCTATGTGGGTGGAAAAGTGTTTCATTGCTATTGTGATTGCTTTCTTTCTTTAGCTTTTCATAAGTAATAAATGTGAAGAATGTCCCAACACTTTTATGCTCTCCCAGTCAGTAATATTTTCTCTGAAACCGTATGCGAATGTTTAATTCATTAAATGGTATCATGCAACTTTATGGTGAAATCATAAATCTGTTCTGTTACATTGCTTATTGGAAAATCTTCAACCTGAAGCAAACCCCTAGCACTATAGCTTGCTTCCCTTGATTACATATGTCTTTTATTGGCTGCTTCCCACTTTCTTTTATGTTGCTTTCTCTTTCTGCTTCCAAATTCTCCATTCCACTTTGCAGTAGTGAATCTCACTGGTTTGAGAAGAAGACTTGTTTTCATGTGCATATAGCTGGCAAAAAGGAAGATACAATGTCCCGTATTTTACTTCACAGAGTTATTGTGCTCAGTACTGCTCAGATTTCCAGGATGAAGGTCATTTCAGAGACACTGGAAAATTCTCTGTGGGCACAAAATACCTGTGACAGTACATGAGGTCAAGAAAAAAGGAGTGTACTTTTCACTTTCTTTTTTTTTTTTTTTTTAATTTAGCTGTTTCCAGTGTTAGCAAAACTATGCAGGATTGTGTGCCACATGCAGTATTATATATTGCTGTCTTTCTCAGCATCATGCTTTGCTTTGCAGAAGCTCATGGTTCTACCTGACCCTATAGGGCCCACTGGAGACCTGGAGATGGGTATCACTGTTCTGAAGTGCTCATAGGATGGCAGTTGGGTAGGTATAACACAGGCTGCTTCAGTTTCTGCAGAACCAGCTTGCACAGGCAATCTATCAAAGGGTTCCAAGTTCTGGTTGTGATTATAGACCAAGTACCTGGCCAGATCGATGATAACTGGGATTCTCTTTCTGCTGTGGCTTTACTTTTTGCCAGAATTCCAATGAAATTGAGTCAAAACCAGCATGCCTGTGAAGAGAACCTCAAGAGACAGATGAGGATATTCCCTGCTTGTTGCTCTTTGCATCTGGCTTATTTGTGAGACCATGAGTATAAGAAGCTGTGAGACAGACAGGGCAAGTCACACAATGCTTGGCTATCCCAGACAAAGGTGGTTAAAAACTACCTTTGAATCTTCCTTCCTTCGCTGTGCTGTGTTTCCTGTGGTCACAGATGAGGCTGTGGGACAGTTATTATTACTTGTTGGTGGATCTTCACCGAGTTCAGTTGTAGTCAGATGTCTGCATCACATAAACTACCCAGGCAGCTGAGGATAGTTGGCAGCTCCTTCTCAGTGTCATCAGAAACACTCAAAAGAAGACATTAATCCTTAACTCCAAAGTTGGCTCAGGGAGCCATAAGTTATAAGAAGATTGACTTTCTCTTGCTATGTCTACTGCTCATCCTGTGGCTACTACTGCCCTGGATCTCACCTGTCCCTATGCTCTGATTTCCAGAGAGGCTGGCAACAAGATTTCTGTCCAGCAAGATAGATTGTCACCATTATGGCATCATTAGGCATAATTGTACAACTCAAGTCTGTGCCAAAAAGTGGCTTTTCTAAGAGCCTAGATACTACCAAGAACAAGAGGATACAGTAGTGATTAGATGTGTAAATGCATAGAAGCTACTCCCTCCTCATTATTTCAACCCACACATAAGCTTGTGAATAGTGTTATTAAATTCAATGAGCTCCTTTTCATTAAGGTGGACATGTACTTAAATAGTCTGCTATTTTAAAAAATTTTTTTACCTCTCCTGTACTTTAAAAGAGTCATTGTATTTGCATCAAGGAGTGTCCTTTGTACAAAGGGAGGGATTCCAGTATATTTTCAGGAAAGTGAACCAGACAATTATCCTGCAGGACTGGGGTAGATGCCAGAATGAGGAGGTGTGGTAAAGGGGAATGTGTGATTGATTTCTTTTCTATTCCAGAGCTGGATGAAATGCCTGACACAGCTGTTAGCTTACACTGCTTACAAGAGCGAGGAATCAGTCTCACCAGATGTTGTTCATTTCCTCTGTTGCTGTGTGGCCAACTCTGTTGTACAGAGGATGCGGGGGGCGGACGGGAGGGAGGGAAAAGGGAGAAAATCTCAGTCTAAATTACAAAAGAAAGGCCCAGTGTGGGAATTTAATGTAAGTGAAGAACACAAGTATGAGCCATGACTGGGAAAGTGGAAGCTGGAAAGACAGAGCCCACTCATTCATGAGCCTGATTCATTTGCCAGGGAGCAGAGCAGACTCCCTTCCCCCGAGGGTCAATACGTAACCATCTTATGAGTTCTCCTGCAAGCTAATGTTTTCCATTAAAAGGATGCAGGAGGTACATGGGGAGGGTTTGGTAGCAAACAAGCTAATGATTCAAGGCCACATTTGCCAGCTGCATTATGGACTATGTCATATGATTCTGTGGAGCACTTACATATGTAGAGGCTTTGTGCAACATTAAAGGAAGGGATTACAATGACAGTGTGATGTGCTGCTACCACAAACTACCTGGGTGCTTGTGGTCCTGTGTTTGCCAACACCATTTCAAACCACCTTCTTTTCTGAGGCTGGAACAAGCTTCTGTACTGGGCAATGCAGCTGGGGCAACCAGTCACGACGTGGGAGGTACCTGGTGCTGGGAAGTTAGTAGGATGTTATGCCATCTCTTCAGGCTTTCTTCACCAGAGCAATGTCTTCTGTAGATCACCTAAAGTTTTTTTTTGCCTATGTAACTGGTTGAGAAGGAAACAAAGAGAGAGACAGAGTAAAGAACTTTTAAATCAGGAGGGCATTTTAAGCTAAGGGTGAGCACTTCAGGAAGAAAGATACAAAAAGAAAAAAGTTTGTAGGTGGGTTGTGGAGGTGCCGCTAGCTGGGAGAGGCCATGATGATGTCTCATTTCATGAAGAAATGAGACATCTAGCTATTTTAATAGGCTAGTTGAACTCTCAATGATTATCATTTGCTCAAGAATATCTGCTTCAAAGTGAATGATGACTGTTGTAAATTTTTTTGACACTTTTTTTCCCCCCACATGTTCCATTTCTTTGCAGTATGGACCATTTAGGTTCTTGTATCTGTGGCTCTACCAGCCTAGGAGGGATAAGCTCATGGAACTGCTGCCATGAATTTAACCACGCCACTGCTCACAAAACAAGCTTTGGCTTGAGATATTTGGAGGAGTGTTACTTCCATGCTTTGTGACCTTTCTGTCATAAACACTTTAAAATAGGCCCTTCCCCCTCTGCTGTACAGCAACTAATGCTTTATTGGTAAAAGAACACCAAAGACTTAAAAATGAACCAACAAATCAACCAACCAAAAAAAGAAAGATTCCGAACTAGAAAAAAGCTAAATGCTATTTTGTCTTTGCCTGAAGTGTTCAGCCTACAATAGGGTAAAACCTCTGTGGAAGAAAACAACAAACAAGCTGTCACTGCTGAAATCTCTCCAGAGAGACACAATGACACAATTGTGATGGGCTGACACTTTCCTGTTTTGAGATGCAGCCATTGCCACTGAGGAAGTGACAGCCAAGCTCTTGCTTTTGGGCCTTAGGACAGATATATACCTGTTGGGGTGGGAGTAGATATGGAAACGGAACCATAAATCTCCCAATAACACTATTGTGTGTGGCCTGATGTTAGGAAGCAACGTGGACATAGTCTAGTATGTCTTCTGATAAAGTAGTTATATCTGCCAGGGTGGAAGACTGGGTTATATAGAGCAGTCATTTCATCTTTGTGCCAGGTTTGAAGTTTTGGTTGACAAAAGGAGTATAAATTAACTGGGCAGATGTTGGCTTGAAAATAATGCAAAGGTTCTATTCTTCAGTGCAAGAATGCTAAGCTCTGCATCAATCTGCTCACATCTATGCAGGTAATCTAGATTTACACCAGTGCAAAGTGTTGTAATTCAGATGGATTAGCTGAAGTGATTCTTTAAGGATGAATAAAATACACTCACAGGACGTGTTAGAAGCTCTGATTAAAGGATTTATTGTACGGTTCCTGGGAATGTGAATGAGACATCCTGACACTCTATAGTCATATTGATCAGATACTCTCTATTGCTCGAGACAACCTGGGAGTTATTCCTCCAAGTGCCACCTTATTCCATTCTCAATTCCCTGTTTTGTTGCAACTATACCTGGATGAATCCTACCTTGCCATGCTGCTTGAATAAACTGCTCTGAATATCACCTAGCATGCCAATTACTTGCTGTAGTTTGCAAACTCTTATGCAATCTATGGGATGTACTCAGGGGACCTGATCCTTAAGTGCCAAAGCTGGCAGGTTCTGGTAAGTCCTATGCTTTATGCAGACCTCCCTTTACTATCCCTGAGAGGCAGACAGTGCTTATGCAGTTTGAAGTTACGGTTAAAATTACATGGAAAGAGAATGACAGGAGCTTCTGTCATATTTTTAACAAAAGTTGGTCATTGCGGATACGAAACCTGAGAACTTGCATAAGAGACCTGCTCCACTGAGCGTTGGTTTAGTACACATCGCAGCTGCACAAAGAAGGGCATTTCACTGTTTTTCTGGATCTCCTTGCCTGGGGAATTGTGGCTGCGTGTTCCCGAGGGCCCCCTGGTGTTTTGCGCAATCTATCTTTAGAAAACTGCAAGTTCATTTCTGAGAAGAGCACTGGCTTTGAACAGGGACTACCTCTAAACTGACAAACCACTTCCTGCAATCGTTAACTGAATTAAAAGCTTGCTGTCTCCTTCACTCCCCTGAAAAGACCCCCCTCCCACCCCTTCACCACCACCTGTTGACTTGGCATCATGAAATATTTGTAAAGACAAGAAGACATGGGGGGTTGAAGTGATACTAACTCAAAAGCCTCCTCCCTGCCAACATCTTATAGAATCATAGAATCATAGAATGACCAGGTTGGAAAAGACCCATCAGATCATCGAGTCCAACCATTCCCACCAATCTCTAAACCATGCCCCTCAGTACCTCATCCACCTGCACCTTAAACACTTCCAGGGAAGGCAAGTCAACCAACTCCCTGGGCAGCCTGTTCCAGTGCCCAATGACCCTTTCCATGAAATTTTTTTTCCTTATGTCGAGCCTGAACCTCCCTTGGCAGAGCTTAAGGCCATTCCCTCTTGTCCTGTCCCCTGTCACGTGGGAGAAGAGGCCAGCTCCCTCCTTTCCACAACCTCCCTTCAGGTAGTTGTAGAGAGCAATAAGGTCCCCCCTCAGCCTCCTCTTCTTCAGGCTAAACAACCCCAGCTCTCTCAGCTGTTCCTCATAAGGTCTGTTCTCCAGCCCCTCCACCAGCTTCCTTGCTCTTCTCTGGACTCACTCCAGAGCGTCAACATCCTTCTTGTGGTGAGGGGCCCAGAACTGAACACAGGATTCGAGGTACGGTCTCATCATTGTCGAGTACAGAGGGAGAATAACCTCCCTGGACCTGCTGGTCACTCTGTTTCTGATACAAGCGAAGATGCCATTGGCCTTCTTGGCCACCTGGGCACACTGCTGGCTCATGTTCAGTCAGCTGTCAACCAGCAACCCCAGGTCCTCCTGGCAGCTTTCCAGCCAGGCTTCTCCTATCTGTAGCTCTGCTTAGGGTTGTTGTGCCCCAAGGACCCGGCATTTGGCCTTGTTAAACCTCATGCCACTGGACTCAGCCCAGTGGTCCAGCCTGTTCAGATCCCTTTGCAGACCCTCCCGACCCTCCAGCAGATTGACACTTCCACTCAGCTTAGTGTTGTCTGCAAACTTGCTAAAAGAGCACTCGATGCCTTCATCCAGGTCATTGATAAAGACATTGAACAGGGCTGGACCCAGGACTGAGTCCTGGGGAACCCCACTTGTCACTGGCCTCCAGCTGGAGTAAACTCCATTTACCATCACTCTCTGGGCCCTGTCATTCAACCAGTTTTTCACCCAGGAGAGTGTGCACTTGTCCAGGCCAGAGGCTGACAGTTTCTGAAGCAGAATGCTATGAGAAACTGTATCAAAGTATTTACTAAAGTCCAAGAAGACTACATCCACAGCCTTTCCCTCATCCAAGAGTCTATTCACTTTGTCATAGAAGTTGATCAGGTTAGTTTGGCAAGATGTGCCTTTCATGAACCCGTGTTGACTGGGCCTGATCACCTGGTTCTCTTGCAAGTGCTTTATGACAGCACTCAAGATCACCTGCTCCATGACTTTCCCTGGTACTTATGTCAGATTGTAGTTCCCTGGATTCTCCTTGTGTCCCTTCTTATAGATGGGCACGACATCAGCCAGCCTTCGGTCCAGTGGTACCTCCCCTGTCGTCCAGGACCACTGGAAGATGAAGGAAAGGGGTTTGGCCAGCACATCCACCAGTTCCCTCAAAACTCTTGAGTGGACTCCATCTGGCCCCATAGACGTATGAGCGTCTAGCCAGGCAAGCAAGTCTCTAACCACCTCCTCTTGGATCATGGGAACCTCATTCTGCTCCTCCAACCCCTGGGGTTGTACACAGAGGGAACAACTTTCCTTACTGTTAAAGACTGAGGCAAAGTAGGCATTGAGTACTTCAGCCTTGTCTTCAACCCCTGTTGCTGTTGTTCCCTCTGCATCTACTAGGGACTGGAGATTCTCCCTAGTCCTCCTTTTACTGTTGATGTATTTGTAGAAAGACTTTTTGTTGTCTTTCACAGACTTGGCCAATCGCATTTCTAGTTGGGCCTTAGCCCTCCTGACTTTTTCCCTGCACAATCTCACTTCCTCCCTATAGTCCACCCAGGATGCCTGCCCCTTCCTCCAAAGCTCATAGACCTTCTTATTGATGTCTCTCAGGACCTCCCTACTCAACCACGCTGGTTTCTTACCCCGCTGGCTACTTTTCCAGAACTTGGGGACAGCTTTCTCCTGAGCTGCTAGGAGTTCCTTCTTGAAGAGCGCCCAGCCCTCATGGACACCTTTGCCCTCAAGGAGCGTCTCCCATGGGACTTTTCCAACCAGCCTTCTGAACAGTCCAAAGTCTGCTCTCTGAAAGTTGAGGGCGACTGTTCTGCTACCCTCCTTCTTCATCTTACCCTGCACTGAGAACTCTATCATCTCATGATCACTTTGCCCCAGGCGTCCTCCAACCTTCACATCCCCCACCAGTCCTTCTCTGTTCACAAACAGCAGGTCCAGGAGGGCACCGTCCCTTGTCGGTTCGCTCACCAGCTGTGTGAGGAAGTGTCTTCCAGACACTCCAGGCACCTCCAGGACTGCTTCCTTTCTGCTGTATTATACTCCCAACTGATATCTGGGAAACTGAAGTTTCCCACGAGGACTATAGGTAGCGATATTGAGACTACTCTCTGTTGTTTGTAGAAGAGCTCATCAGCTGCTTCTTCTTGGCTGGGTGGTCTGTAACAGACTCCCATCACAATATCTGCCTGCCTGTGGGCTCCTCTGATTTTTACTCACAGGCACTCAGTCCCTTCCTGACCATAATCCATCTCAAGGGTATCAAAGCCCTCTCTAACATAGAGGGCTACCCTGCCTCCTCTTCTGCCCTTCCTATCCTTCCTGAAGAGTTTATACCCCACCATGGGTACGCTCCAGTTGTACGAGTCATCCCACCACGTCTCCGCCATGGCAACGACATCGTAGTCTCCTTGCCCTACCACAGCTTCCAACTCTTCCTTCTTATTTCCCATGCTGCGTGCATTAGTGTAAATGCACTTCAGCTGGGCTGGCGAACCTACAGCCCTCGTAATAGGGCTTCTTCCCAATTGAATGGTCCTTGGGTTAACTAAGGCCACAGTACCAGTTTGCTGCCTACCATCTCCAAGTGCACTCATCCCCCCATACTTAGTGGTGATATACTGGCAGGCGTCGCCAGCACACCACTCCTTTGACACTGAAGTCCCAACTCCAGGCTCACTCCCATCTGGCCTGGCCTCCATCCCCTCCCCCCTCACATCTAGTTTAAAGCTCAATTTATGAGCTTAACTAGATTTTTAGAAAGGGCTTTAGTCCCCCTAGAAGACAAATGTGTCTCATCCTTAGTAAGAAAGGCTGGGAGTGTGTGGGCCTCCCCATGATCAAAGAACCCAAACCCCCTCTTTTCACACCAGTCCCTGAGCTAGTCATTAATCAATTTCTTCTTCCTCACTTCTTGCTCCTCATTCCTTGGTATTGGAATGGAGCTAAATACTACCTGTGCCCCAGAGCCCTCGATCATTCTCCCTAGAGCTCTGATATCAGACAAATTGTGTTTCTCCAGGACCTAAAGCCATGACATTCCAAAGAAGGTGCCTTGTATGTCTGTGCATTTGATGCTTCCTTTGTGTTTCTAACATTATGGCCCTCCTCTGAAACAGATGCAAGAGGATATTGTAATTTTTGGTCATATTCTGGGAAGTAGTAGAGCACTTGCCACTCCTGGGACATTATTTCCTGCTAAAAATATCCCACATCTGGCCTGTATCGTCTCCATAGTAGGATACGGCAAACCTTTGCAGTCATCAATGTTAACTTCAACAGCATATGCTTGTGTCCATTGCGAAAAAGAGCCTCATAGCTACTCTGAATTATTCATCTCTGACTTTATACTTAGTGACGCTGCTGGTGGGTCTTCCCCATCCCCAATTCATGGTCTTCTAAAATCTACTTTACTCAATTTTTGCATGCATGTATCTCCAAGCCCTCTTTCTACCAGGTGAGATTTACAAATGCTCATTTAGCACACATTGCTCTCTCCCTAGGTTCCTGTTCCTCCCTCTCTGAAGGTTTTTAGGTATGCTTATTTGCTGTGGGACTTGCAAGTGCAAACTGGTACCTTTCAAATCAGTGACACAAATTGGAATGTTAGCTAAATAATTTTTTTAAATGTTTTCAATTGCTGGAAAGGCAATTTATTCAAAGAATGTTTTTCCTGCACTATTAAGATTCCAGTATCATTGCAGAAGTTGATTGGTTCTGTAAAGATGAAGCATAGGTAGTTTAAAAATATAGACACACCTTAACACACGGTATTCTACTTAATTTTTATTAGAAATCTCCATTAAAACCTAACTGTTACTCTAGAACTTAGTGGTCACAAAAGTTATTCTTCCTGCAGAGATGTCTGTCTCAAAAAAGGATATAACAGTGGCTTGTCTATTTTCAGATACAAATATAAAGGAAAGTTTGTTTTGCAAATAAGTATTTTCTTTCAAAGCAACTGTCTTGCTTCTTCTTTGCCACAGACATGATGCCAACAGGAAAGAAGGAAGAGCTAAGTGGGGAACGTGCTATATGTTAGTATCCAAAGACTGGGAAATACATGCAGGAGGACACAGCTTGAATAAAAGAAGGCAAAATCAAGAATTTAGGCAAATCTAGAAGAAGGTACTTGAATTTCCCATTAAACTTTGATGGCTACTTATAGGTGTTTGCTTTTTATACTGAGGACATCGACAGAACTGGTGTTATGTATAGAAGACCTTCTAAAGGTTGCTAGCTCTTATCCCAAAAAGCAGCCAGAAAAGGAACTGGAAACCTCTACTACAACTATCTAGGCAATCTGAGCAAGAATAAATGACCAGGGACAGTTTTTATTCCCTCTCCAGGTGCAACAGAGATCCACCATAGTGCACATTTTGACATCTGAAGAAGATGGACTGAAGGAAAAGATCATGACTGTATTATGTTCAGATGTTTTGATCCACTATTTCCTGAGTATGCGGGGCACCTGAAGACTAGATAAGCCTTTGAATTAGCTCAAAATACAAAACCAGTGAAGAGTTTTTCAGCAGAACAGTATTTTTATTGGGAAGTGGCATTTCTTTAAAATAAAAACTTTCCCTGGGAAGAGACCATTTGGAACAGAACTTGCCATTGTCATTGCTGACAAAGCTGCAAACTCCAGAGGTTTATAAAAACTGAAACTGAATAGGAAATACATACAGGCACGTAGCTTGAATGCAGCCTATAATGTATATACCCTGGGAGGTTGCAGTTTATAGAAGCAGGCATTTGCTCCCACCAAAAGCACTTGGAGTGTTTCCATGTTTCTTAATGGAAGCAAGATCAGGCCTTGAGTATGGAAATGCAGAGAGGCAGGTAGTGTGAGCCCAAGGGAGTCTCTGATTTGGCCGTTGCTGCATGTCTATTGGATATTCACTTTAGCTGCAACATTCCTTGTTCAGTAGGAAGTTGTTGATGCCAAAGGTGTCACTTCTCACACCTGCGGAAATTGGGGTTCAATCCATAAAAGCACTGGAGGCTTCACTGGCCTCACCATGAACCTGGGAGTAAGAGTCAAATCCATTTCCATCACAGCGAGCAAGATGTAGAAAGCTTTTTGAGATAAGGAGGCAAAATATGCTATCAACACATGCAGAATTGTGTCATTTTGCAGTTTGCACAGCCCTGACTGCTGTCAGATATTGAGCTGTTTCATCACTTAGTGTCTTTCTCCCATGTAAACTCCCATGGGACAAAATGGCTGTGACTCACTGAAGCTTCTGAAGTCCAGAAGCTGCTGTCCTCGTCTCAGAGAATATCCTGCCCACCATACCCAGAAGGCATTTGCAGCAAGGCTGGGCACAAGTTGCATTTTCAATCCATCACTGGCAGGTTCACAGGTCCCAGAGACGAGCTGGAAGTGTAAGTGAGACTGTGCAGCCCTGTGGCTGTGGCTGTGAGCAGGGAGACTTGAACTGGGTGGTAGGGAGCCCCTAGTCCATCAGCAGCATCTAGGCTTAATGCAGAGGCTGCCTGGTGTCAGAGATGGAAAGGAACATTGACGGAGGCATTGAGACAAGAACATGTGTCTGTAGTGACTTTCTGAACCTGTCATCTCCAAAGTATACATTTCTTGTCCCTTTTTGCATATAAATTTTAACTTGTGAATACTCCTTTTCATAACAGTGGTTTTCTAATGGTATAATTTTCACCTAGGCACTTAGTTGTCTGATGGAAGTGGGAGTGTACTAAACCGCTTTTGCAGTCTCTGACCTAGGACTACAAACCTCTGTCTCAAGAGGCAGACTAAGGTTAGACTAAATGTAGGTACACTGGTTCCCAGATCTGTGTATTAATGTATTTCTTACCCACCCAGTACCAGAGCCTTCCACTTTGAGCCTGATGTGATGTAAAGATCTTTGACTCCAATTCCTCAACAAAAACGTGCATGCAGAAGATGACCTACTGAGATATTCAGACCACAAGGGAAAGTTCATCTACCCATGATGGGCTTCTCTGGGCCACCATAGCCAGAAGCAGTGACTTTTAAGGAAGGTCAGTAGATCTCATTTCCCGTTTTCCAGAAGACAGACAGAATTTCCAGCCATTTGGCCATAGTTTGTCCTTACTCCAACAGAGGTTGTAATTTTATTAAGTTGTATCCTCATCTTGCTTGTACAATCAGCCATCCTACTTTTTGATTACTTCCACATACTCTTTTTCTCCCCTTTTCTGCCTCCATTTTTCTTCTCTTAAGAAAGTTCAGTTTCTCAGTGTAAAGCAATAGAAAACAGGGCCTGAAGTGATTTCATGGAAGCTATCTAACCCATGCCCCTCGCCCACAGAAATTCAGCTATACCTAAATTTACATCTGAAGAAGAAAGAGGAGGAGGGGGCAGAGAGGCTGTCAGGCTGCAAGCTACTTTTGGCTTGGCTTTGATTAGCACCAAGCACAGGTGCTAAGCACCTCTTCACTGTCAGATTTTCCATTCAGCCTGTGTCCTTAATACAGGCAGAAACTATTTTTGATTATAACACAGTCAGCTATCTTTATCAAAGACTTTTCTACAGTGCCCATCTGTATGGCAGCCAAATATTTCCCAGACAGATTCTGTCTTCATGGCATGAATGAGAAATCATTTCACTGACAAATTATTTAAAAATAGTGTGAGTAGATTTATTAACACCTTATAAAAACCCAGGCAGCTGCAGCTAAGTGTAAAATCACGCAGCAAAATGGTAGAGTAAAAGCTGGTTAGTGTTTTACAAGTTTTCTAGACAGAAAAGATCACTTCTTTCAAAGCAGACATTCTAGAGAAATGGTGCCTTTGAAAAGTTTTGTTTGCAATTTGTTTACACATTCTAGATACAAACCCCACATAATAAACATCTTAAACTCAAGAGTCTGATTTTAGTTTACTTGATCTCAGTCAGCAATTATGGATACCAAATTTCTGTATGTAGAGTTTAAGTTGAGTTTACATTTTCTTCAGAAAGGTTTGCACCATTTAAATCAGTTTAGAAATCTGTTAAGTAAATCTGATGCAAGTTTAGTTATAGCAAATGTCTTAAGTAATAATTTCTTGGGACTAGGTTGTATCTTTCCTGCATGCATGGATGAGGCTCAAGTGCTTTCAAGGCCAGTGAATTTATTCTCAGCGAATAAATAATAAATGATGCAAAATAGCTTTTTGATACATAATAATATCATAACTTTAAAATGTGTTTTCCCAGGACTAGAAATAAGTGTGGTGTATTCCTCTGGGAATTTATTAAATACAAAGAAAAAAGAGCTATTTCTAGTGTTGGAAGCTGGTCAATGCATCTCTTGCCACACCCTGGTTCCTGGCAATCATTTACACACATCTCTTAGGACTTTTCAAAGGAGCTGTAAATTATTGTCCCTAAGTATGTTACACCCACCTTATCACAGGTGCAAATAAATTGCAAAGCAACTAAGATCCAGATCTGTGTTATATGCGTGCACAGAAAGGCTCAAAAAGGCTGCTGATTTACCTTATCAAGATACCTTTATTTATCTTCGTCATAACCTCATGTTACCTCTTAACCCTCTCAGCTGATAGTTGACCCTATGTATCAGAGGTCTATTTCTCCCTTGTTGTGTGTCCTTAAAGCTCTGTTGTTAAACTTAATCTCTGTTAAGACTAAAAGTGTTTCTCTGCTCACTAAACTTCTGATGTTTAGCAATACCTTGTTACTGCTTGGCTTGGCCCTGGCACGCTTGGGATTTCAGGTGATCCAAGGTCTGACTAAAGCTGAAATCACTTACCTGATGTGATCTAGTGGAGTACAGTGTTAGAGATGAATAAAGTTTCTTAATCCAGTTTCAATCATGTGTATGTAATTTTAAAATATCTCTTAAAACTACTCATTATAGTCCCAGATAACCACTCAAAATACCCATTTTTTCCCCCTCTTTGATAAGTTGAAATCAAAGTTAGAATTATCTGTTGGTTTTCCTGGCAGGAGCTGGAGAGTCTAAGCACATTATACTCGCTCTTCTCTTTCTCTGTCCACTTGCAGGGGAAATAGCATTCATTTCAACAAATGTGATGTCATGTCCCATCTTGCCCCATGCCCACCCCGAGCCCCACTGCAGTGGTTACTATGTAAAACTCAGAAGTCAGGAGCGACTTCTTAGCACTGCATAGAGGTTTTACCTATTCCTCTGCTGCTAGCCATGTCTCAGCTTCTGGGACACTCCTAGAAAAAGGAAGCAGCCATTAGTTCTGACAAATGAGATCTGTGACCTCAGGCACAGTAGTTCAGAAATGTTCCTTGCAACATTTGTTAAATACTTTAAAACAGTCCCTTTCACAAGCATGGAAAGAAACCTACCATAATGGCAAATTTATGTCCCCTTGATTTAGTAGATAAACAAGATAAACTTGTCAAGGCAGCCCCAACTGGATCTCTTCATAGTAACAACTCAGTCTTTAATGATACGATTGCAGATCCCAGCATCTCATGGGGCTCCCATGGACAGCGCTCATTGAACACTCAGTGTGGTCCGTGTGGGGTTCATCTTACTTACCGAACCCGCACTGATCATTCACTGAGTGCAGCATTCCTCATTTTCCAAGAGCTTTTCTATCATGGTAGCAGCGAAATGCTATGTCATCTCTAAAGAAAACATTTTCTCACTAATACCAGAAGAAGTTAAGATATTATTCATGCTTTTGGTGGCAGAGAGATATTCCATAGCCAATAATTAAAGGCCAGAACCCTTGGTGTATTGTGTGTGCTCAGGGTATGGCTCCCTGCATCTCCAATTACAGCTGAAACAGCAGCAGCTGCAAAACAGTTTTGTCCTGTGGACTGAATTATTATGGGGAAAGCAGACTGTTTTCAACACTATCTATTTGAAAGTGTACCCATGAAATGTGCAAAAAGAGGCTGGGTGTGTGACCCTTATTTCAGCATGGATTTATTAAATTTGTAACCTAAATATTATTTCTTATCTTTAAATAGGTATACAGTGGATTTTTAGTTTATCATTTCAAAATATTAAAAAAATTGGAAATGTTACATTGAACATAAAGTAGGAATCTGAACTTGATATTAGCTGGGGCAAACTCTTCAAATTCACTGTGTAAAGCCCCAACAAGCATGTTAACAGGGTAATCACAGTAGCAGCAGGTCCTCATCTTCCCTACTGCCTTGAAGGAAATGGAACACGTGGGTCATAAGTATTCCAGGTGATTGTGGAGAGCAGAGGAATGAGATTTAAAAAAAGCAGAGGCTTAGACTGCAGAGGGGAAATGTTTTTAGGACGAAACTAAGGAGAAGTTTGATCTAGAGTATAAAGTTATGATGACTCTTTAATGCAGCAAGAGATCAGCAAAAAACCATTTTAGGAAAGAGCTTGGCAAAACCGAGATTTCTAATGAGGCACCACCAGGTCTCAATCAATCTCTACACTGACCATTTCTGTCCTGGGAGGTGTCTGAAGCACCTCATGAGTTTTAGCTCTGCTTTTCTCAGCATTGTGCTTCCCTTTGCTTTATCTTTTACTTCTGTTGACTATGGTTTTGATGTCAAGGGTTCAGACTTATTCTTTTATTTCCTCTTCCTTTTGTTACAGAAGCTGTAGGTCTGTCTTCCATTAGTAATCACCTCACGGGAAGAAGGCTACATCACCAGAGACTGTTGTCTGATGCAATGTACTAGTGTGGTCTCCTGCAGCCCCATTATATCCATTATTCATAATCGTTGTAAATTTTATGGTTCACTTTTTAATTTATTTTTTGGGTTTTTTGTGAAAAATGCCTCAGTATTTAGCATCAGCACCTAAAATAACCTGCAAGTCCAGGCTGGCAGGAGGCAGCCCTGTTCAGAGGGCACTGCTCTGAAGTTTAGCAACATCACATAAAGCTCCAGATCTCAGTCTTCATCTCTTTCAAGCACCCTTTTAACATTGTTTTTGGGTTTTTTTATTGCAGCAATAAAATACTGATCTGAAATAATGCTACTTTTAATCAAACTTATTTGCAAAACAGAATCAATGGCAACTGTGGTCTGTGAACTGTGGATGGTATGCTGTGGCTCACAAAGAAAGATTTTACATGTAAGAGTGTGTGTTTAGTATTTGTATTCTCTAATAATGTTCTTTATGTATAATAATAATGAACAGGTATTTTTTCCCCCAACATATACAAATTAATTGATATCAGTCTTGGATCATAGATTTACATTTTCTGCAGTTGTCATTATAACTGCTTCTGTTTTACTGTTTTTATTTTTAAAACTGTCTTTTCTTTACAGTGTTACTGAAAGTATATTAGTCTTTATTGTTTTATTTATGGCATTTCTCTGTACCCAGGATATTTTGAGTTTTCTTTTGTAATTTCCATATATTAATCTAGTTCTCCTTTCTCCTTTCTCCTTTCTCTCTCTCTCTCCCTCGCTTTCTCTTTTCCCATTCCCATAACAGCCTCTTCTGACCTGCACTCTACCAGTGGCAATCTGTTACATTTCAGCCATTACTTTATCCAAAGTGGTTTTAAACCTCATCTTTTAAAGATCTTGCTTTATCTTAGTCTATGTGGTCTCATGATAGAGGTGTTTGTGTTCTTTTGCGTTTCACAGATGTGCTTATGAACCACTAAGGAGATTGGCCAAATGTTGATCCCATCCCTGGACCCTTTCCTTCTCCTTTCCATTGGAAAAAAACCCCAGGGCATCAGCAGGTAGAAAGGATGTGGCTTTCTCGAGGATGCAGCTGTCCCCTGGTAGGTTGTGGCATGTGTTCAGACTGTAGTGAGTTTGATTAAGACTCAGGAATGAAAGAAAAACCTTCCTAGAGAGCAGAAGGCACTGAGGAGTGTTTGCTGCCACGTAGCAAGTGATCATGCTGGCTGGAAGCAAAGATCTTCAGAAAGACGAGGGCCCATGGACAGGAGGTGGTTGTATCTAAGCATCACTCCTTCCATTCTGGCTTAACAAGCTGAGTTTCTTAATTTAAAAAGTGAAGCTTTTACCCAATGCAAAGATATCTTTTTGAGTAATAGACTTCCTAGGAAGAGTCTGAGCAGTTCCGCTTCTCCAGCTAGATGACTGCCCCATCAGGCTTACATGCCATCTCTTCAGAATGTATTTATCCCCTGCACGAGCTAAGCATTGATGATACTGGTTCTGTCTTTACATTCTGCATTGTAAATTAGATATCACATTGCTCTGTACACAAAATATAAAATTAAGAATATATATGCTACTGTGTAAGGTAAAAATCTGCTGCATTTAGGTACTGTTTAAATCTTCCCCATAATGAGTTATACTAAACTCATTATAGGGAAGGCTTTTACAAATTATTTTTCTTGTTACAAAATATAGCACAGGCTAAATGTAAATTTAGTTTCTGTTTCCTTCTACTTTCAATGCAGTCCTTCATGCTCCTCTTTCAAACTTTTGTGTGCAGTTTTCCTGTTCCTTTCTGAGCTTTTGATTTTCTTTCAGTTGCTCATTTGACTAATCTGGTCCTCTGAAAGAAATCTGGTTTCCTTTAAAGCTTTCAGTGTGCACATAATGTTCTGCACTTATGGTATAAATGCCTTTCCCAAACTGAAGTCAGAATCTTTTCTGCAATCTTATTCTTTCAGCTCCCCATTACAATTTATATCTCAAATTAAGGATTCCATAAACTCTCCAAACAAGACATTTGATTCAACATTCATAACTCTGCTCTTAAAGCCTCAAAAGCCCCTTTTTCCCTCTCTGAGTTCTCATATGATATCTTGTCAGATGTCATAAGATTTCTCTCAAAAGCTTCATTCTATCTAGGATGAAGTATTTTTTCAATGTTTTGATTATAATCTCATTACTAATTTAATTTTCACTTATCTGCATATTATCAAACACGGTTTGTGATTAATGAAAAGGTTGCTTTTAGTCCCCCTTTTCAATATTATTGCTTGCCTTCATGGAGAACCTTCTAGGTTGATTTGTTTGCTTGCTGTGGGTTGTTATGGTCAGAGCTGTTTTGGACTTCTCAGTTCCATACTCTTTGCTCTTTTTTTTCTTCTGTTCCTAGGCACACTTATTTCTAATTACTTCCACCACATAGCTTTGCAAATTCAGCATATCCCAGTTTAGTCCCAGGATTTTCTGAAGAAAATGACAAAAATCTGCCTGTGCCAGAAGAAGAGTTTTCTTTGGGTTGTTTTTTTTTTCATCTTTTCTTTCATTTTTTACTTTGGGGTTTATTGTGTGTGTGTGTTTAATCAATATTTGCAAGATATTGATCAGTTTTTCCAGAATTTTGCTGGTTCATCTCCAGACATAAAAAAATAACCCTAAGTAGTATGTTTCACAAAGGTTATGATCTCCTGGAATAGTTTTTAGAGCATGTGATATAAAACAACTAAGGTGTGTTGCCATCTCTTCCAAAGAAAAAGAGTCTTGGGGCAAGGTGTATTCTGCTCGTTGAAGTGTCAACAATGAACATATTGACCTGTAATCCTCCATCACCATCCCAGCTATTTACATGTGAACTCATGATGCCACATCCCTGCATTTACCTGTTACATGCTGTGATTTTCTCTTTCACATCATCTGTCCTGCAAGTTGGTAATCAAGGCTGTGCTTGGCATTATGTGACTAGTAGTTGAGCACAGGATTCAGCACCAAGGTGCTTGGTGTTAATGCCTTTGTCATGGCATGTCTTTGGGCCTGAGCTTGTTCCCCTACCTTGTGCTCAGCTGAATTGGGGCAATAAGGGGGTGCTGACCTAGTTGCATTCTGTGGCTGGTCTGGCTGCAGTCCAGGAGCCTGAAAGGCCAGGTGGCTTTGCTAGGGCAAAATTGTCTGAAGGTCATCGTAAATTTATTTTTCTCTTGTAGCATTTCAGTGTTTGTAGAGCTGTTTTCCTTCTTGATTTTGCTCTGTGCAGGCAAAAAGGGGAGAGAAGTAAATGCTCTCAAGCAAATAGCTGTGCAGCAGGGTTGAGGGAGGACACATCCTCACTCAGTGTGAAAGGTTACAAGAGTTCAGGCACATTTTGAGATCTAAGGCATGCATAATGCATTTCTAATATCATAAATACATAGCGGGTCATGAGAAAATCTCACATGTTTAGAGCTGGCTAGAAACCAAAGCTGTTGATTGTATACAAGTAAAATGAGCAAGAGTCACCATTTATATGTATTATGATAAACCCAGAGCTGGTTCATTGTGGATCACTGAGTTTTTCTAGAGTTGTACTAAGAGGATGAAGAAGGCTGTAATTCAATACAATTTCACTCACTGAGGCTAATGAGCTCTTCCTGTCCTGACCACTGGATATCAGGAGATGAGGAGATGAATCTAAGTCTAAGAAAAGTATGAAACGGAAATGAATTTGTCGAGCGTAACTAAAAACCATGACAGAAGCTCCTATTCAAAGTTAAAGTGACCTTAATTCACATTTGCTTGACCAACTCTGAGAATACTAACCACTGGTGCTCCTGTGGGTAAGGATGCCCAGGTTCAGCTGTTTCATAAGGAATAACATGTTAAGGATACACAGAGTAACTCCAAGTTTCCATTTAAATGTTCAAGCATCTATCCATAACCATACTTTCTTTATCCTTCAATAAGAACAAAGAACAGCTGCACTGTTGTTGGTTGTAATGTGAACATATATATATCTCTAGAGGTTATCCCCTCCCAGGCTTGTGTGCTCATCTCAGATATGACTTTCTGAGAAATTTGGCTCTAGTTTTTTTGTGTTAAAATTTTTCCAGTATACTTTATATACATATACATTTACAGGCCAGCAACAGCACAAGACTTCCATGACACAGCTGTGTGGCCAGACCATTCCTGCTCTGGTCAGTATTGGGTTTTGTAATTTAGTATCACAAGGAGCAGAATAAAGCAAAGTAGTTTCTAGATGAAAATGACACTTTTACTTCCCACTAGACTCTGGCTGCACAAAGTGAGCTGTGATATTGTGCAACTCATCTACTTGTCCTCAGCACTTTGCTCTATGCTGTGACAGTGTCTCAATGAAACTTGCTCTTGCCTCAGGCAGATGCACGCTGAAATATATCTTAAACCACTGTTTCTTCCTGTTTACCTTTTGATCTCAACTTTAATCTCTGCTTGCCATGAGAGACCTCTCTAGAGATCTCCCTCTGTAACTGCAGCTTTAACACAAGGGAGATAGTACCCTGGATGTCATAGAGCAGGACACAGTTGGATGGTAGCGAGTGGGAACTAGACTGCTCTTCCTCTCCAGTGAAGGTCCAGGAGGCTAGAGGTCATGAGTTAGGGCAGACATGCATCTGTGTGAGGTGAAATCTGGAAATTCTGTTCCTAAGCAATGGTTAAAGTTTGTTTTTATTTCAAACGTGATGACAAAGTAGAAAAATAATTACTATTTAAATGACTCTGAGCTAAAGAAGATAAGCTGATTTCTCTTAATGGTTTAAAAATTGTTGCAGGTTAGCCCCAGCTGGCAGCTAAGTATCATACAGCTATTCATCCCACTCTGTCCCCTCTGCCACCCACAGTGGAATGCAGAGGAGAATCGAGAGGTAAAGTAAAAATCCTGGGTCGAGATAAAGACAGTTTAATGGGACAACAAAGGAAGAGATAATAATAATAGTACTAATAGTGAATATACTAAAGAAGTAATGCACAATTGAATGCAATTTTTCATTACCTAATGACCGATTGCCCAGCCCTGAGCAACAATCGTGGATCAGACAGCTCTGGCCCCCAGCCACCTTCCCATTTATATTCTATGCATGAAGATATATGGTACCGAATATCTCTTTGGTTGGCTTGATTCAGCTGCCTGGCTATTCTCCTCCCAGTTTCTTGTGCATCTGCACACTTGCAGAACCTGGGAAACAGAAAAAAATCCTTGATTTCTTAGCAACAATTTAAAGATTCACCGTGTTATCAACATTCTTCTCATACTAGTTTCAAAACACAGTGGCTGCTGAGAAGAGAATTAACTCTATCCCATCCAAAATCAGGACAAAAGTCAGACCAAAAAGTGACAATAGATTTCAAGTTTTCTGGTGTATTGTGATAAATGAACAGTGAAAGTACAAAACATAACTCTGGAAAATTCTCTAGTAAAGTTTCAAGGTTTTTCCACAATGAAAATTTTTAAAGCTAACTTTTAATAAACTTTTTATTTTTTTTCTGCAGGAAAATGAGTTCAATTTTACCTGATTCTACAAGCATATCTTTTTATTATTATAGATTTCCTTCCCTGAACTAAAGTTCCCAAACCCAGACAGTTTTGATGAAAATTTTCCAGTATATTCTAACCTTAGTAAAATGACACAGCAAATCTGCAAAATTTTGAGATTTGGTGCAGACAATACCACTACTGAAACAGAGTGCCCTGGTCCTCACAAAGTCAGAGAAATTATTTAATATTGTTCTTTGGACCAGTGTGTAGTCAATGAGAGGGTAGGTCTTTGACCAGAAAGATTTCGGAAAAAATGTCATAGACAACCCTCTTCTCTCAAGAGAAGAAGGTTGCTCTGTTTCCCTACTTGCAAATTTATCTTTTACTTTATCTCAGTAGGAGCATGCACAGCAACAACAGTGTGAGCTGTAAAGATCTATTTGATGAAGGCATTTTGGGCACGTAGCACATATCCTAGAGCACAGACACTATGCTTGTGTGTGTCAGAAGTTGAATGTTACAGATTTGCAGTAGCAAAACACTAGGGAGGTTGGATTTCCTCTGCTTTTTGGTCTCCTGGCTCTAGGCGAGGTGCTTAGTGCATTGTAGATACTAGTAACCATCCTGCCCAGATTATTAGTAAGTCTTAACACTTCTTGGGCTCCACATCAAACATCTGATTGTATTTCAACCTGTTATATACCGTATATGAGTTTTGATGCCTTTTATTGCCCTTTTCATTCTTTTTTAAATTTAGATGAATTGCACTGAGTGGAAGAGATGATGATGTTCTTTGTGTGTGTAAAGACACGTGGACATGATCGTAGTGTTCACTGACTGTATATTCTCCTGCTCTCTTTTCCAGAACTCTGCATTGCAGTTCTTGAATAGTCATACGATTTACACCATTATGTATATGTGGTTTTTTTAACAACCAAATTTAGATAGAGCTGGTTGTAGGTGAGCAAGTACATATGTGAGAAGACAAGCTCCTTCACACCTGGAATGTAAACCTATGTATGAGTGAAGACCACATGAGAAGCAGAGGAGACTGAAGAACGTTGTTAGTTCTAGTCCATCTGTCTGCTTTGAAGACCATGGAGGCACTGCAGGATCTGTGGACAGAACAGGTATTTTCCTCAGGTACAAGATACACACGCAGTCTGTGGTCCTATGGAGAACCTGAGCCTGCCCATATGGAAACCAGGCTTTATTCTCTCCTGTGACACAGATCTCATTTTTGATCTTAGGCAGCATTTCATCTTGAGCATTAGAAATGCAAAAACAGTTGGACTTCTTTTTGGAGGGAGAGGGAGGAAAGGGAAATAATAAAGAATATTCAAGCACTAAGACGTAAAGCAACGAGGAAATAAAATCATTATATACAAGTGGTGTTTTCTTTAATATTGCCAATTCACTGTGAAATCATCAAGAATTCATGCCAGTCTTTCAACTTATTGTTTCTGTCTGATGAGTGATATTTATTTTGGATGATTAATGTAGGTGAATAAAAGTAAACCACAGAAGCTCGTGTGTTTTCTAGATTATGTCTTATAAAAGAATGCACTTGAACAAAACAATTTTCAGATATCCCAATTGTAAAAATATCAGTTGCAAACACAACAGAAATTTAAAGCATATATGGCTGATTCCATTTTAGTTTCCCATTTCCCAGCTGGTTTTGAGTCTTCAGTTTCTCTGCCTGGCTGGATGACATATACACACCTTTTTGCCTCAGTACTCACTGCAATCCCTCTAGAGATCAGCAGGGGCTCCTCTTGGACTGTCACTGACTTGTCTCTCTGCTCTTCTCCCTTGCCATTGACCAGCCTATGGTGATTCCACACTGGCTACCTGACATGGATCCTACAATACTGGGGAAATATATTTGTGCAATTTTGTGATCACAAATTCTCTCTTTTCACTCCCAAAATCATCAGAAAGTGGGAATGGATAGATGACCTTATATGTGTTGTTAAAGGCCACGTTCTGTATTTCAAAAGACAGGCAATGAAAAAGCAGCAGCACCACAATATTCAGGTGATTATAATCACGGATGCATGTAGAGAGACTTTGATCCAGTTTTGCTGCACCTGCAATTAATGTACGATGAATTTAATATCTGGATAAGAAGGGAAAAAAAAGACCCCACACAGATATATTCTCTGATGAAGTATTACATCCTCACAAAAGGGGAGCTGAATTTAAGCATATCTTGAGTCTAGTTATCTTGACTGCAAGATATTCAGTTTAACTTTCACTGATTTCAAGGATATTTGGACACAATACTCAGGCTTCATCTTCCACTGGGTGCTGAGAAGTTTAAACTAAGTAATAGGGGGATGTAGGTGACTGTGATGGTCAAGGTGGCTCAAGTGACAGGGTGATCCACGTACCCAGAGTAACCAAATGACTCAAGTACTTTCCTTCATGTGATGTGAAAACGAGGAACAGAAAGATATAGCTCCATTATACCAACAAGATTGACTAATAGATCACAATCCTACCTTATTGATATAATAGATTGCCTGGGGAAAAGGTACAAGTGCAAGACCAATGGCAATTAAACCCGACAGTTGGTAAATAATGTAATTAACAGGTGGGGTTTAGGAAAGAGACATGTTTCAGATGAGAACTGAAGAAGATGGAAAAGATAAGTCTTTTACTAGTATATGTTGAATGATTTATTTCATTACTGAAAATCTGAGAGCATAAATTATTTACTATGCTGTTTTCTAGCAGACAAAAGGCAAATCTAGTAATAAGAAACATTCCTGGAAGGCTATTATGATTTATAATGAAGAAAATAAGACAATGAGAGCAATGGTTCTAAACAGAGTTGGGGATCTGCTGTACAATGGAAATTAATTAGATGCCTTTTCCATCTTGCTACAGAAATAGGAAAAACAGTAAAGATTGCTGGCTCAATCTTTCCTAGCCTTTAGTAACATAAATTCTTGATTTCTAGGGGGAAGAGAGAGAAGAAAATTTTTGGAAACCAACATTTATGTGGTCTTGCTTTCTCACTCTGACATTCTCTATATTGTCATTTTTTACTAAGGATCAAATGAGCAGAGTTTTTAAGGATGGGTTTAATGTGTTCTAACTGTAGGTATTTACAGTGTAGGTGTCTGGAGATAGCCCGTGGAGATGTGTCACTGCAGCCAATGGAGTTGAGGGTGAGATTTGACTCACCAGAGTCAGGAATCTATATAGGCTGAGATGTGTTGTGCCCTGAAGAGCACATGTGCTATTGATCAGTTCTCCACTGACTTTGTAGAGCTGTGGTCAAGTGTACTTGCCTACATTGTAAGAAACTACACTTAACACCATAACTACCAATACTTGCATTGCAAGTGTCACTTTGGAATCTTGGGTGCCAAAGATGCCAGATTTGACCAAGATACCCCTCCTAGAGAAGTGTCAGTGAAATCTTTAGATAACATTCCACATTGCATGACAATTCTCTATGACTTGCTCTTTGTTTGGTGAGGATGTGATTTCATATGGTTGGACTCAGTGATCCAGTGGGTCTCTTCCAACCTGGTTATTCTATGATTCTATATGTTGCTCAAACTGACAGCTAGGTGCCATACATTACCTAGGTCAGAAACACTGGCAACTCTCATGGCACTGTACCTAAAAAGGAGATTTTTGCGCAAAAAATGCTCTTAGCAACTCAGGCTTAAGTATCTGCTATCAGGTGATCTAAATGAAAGTGTTGCACTTTTTTTCTAGTTTGCTTAGCCTGAGTGTTGTATGGACTAAAAGTGAAGAAGATCCTTTATGGGTGTGGAAGGTGAGTTTGAGGTTGGCTTCAGGGTTGTGCTCAAGCTCATTGCTCTTAATTTGCACGTATGGTAAATCTCACTGTGCAGCCATCTCTAAATAAGTGTCTATGCATCAGAATATCCAAATATTGCTTTGCACACTCTCAACTTTGTTTCGTGTGACCTGGAAACAAGCATAGCACCAGACGTCTAAAGTGGAGAGACTGGGAATCAGAAGCACAGCCAGAAGCAACATCAGTAGATCAGATGTGGCTGACTGCTAGAATCAGCTGCACAACCTGATGTGACTGGCTCTTTTCGTCACTGACTGAGGAGGTCACTGCCGTAACTGAATCATTTATCCTGTCCCAGTTTCTGTAACACCTCTCATGCCACAGATGTCCTGCAGACTTGTCTGCAAAATAGTTTGGAGGAGATTCTTTCTCTTGAAGAGTTTGTCTACAGTTATGCTCATGCTGAGACTTGTATATGCTACAGCTATGCAGATAATATCTGGCTTATAAAAGCATTCCCAAATGTTGTGGTTATGGCAATGGACACAAAACCATTGTATTCTTTATTTCTCTATACTTGCAGTATGCTAATATGATAAATATAGATTAACAGGTAAGGGTTGTTTTGACTGTGGTTATTGAGGAATCAGCCATGTTGTTCTTCCGACAGGCAATAGGATCAGCATGGCTAATTCCTTGAGAAATGAAAGGACAATACTCTTCTTTAACAGCAGAGAGAAGGAAAACATTTGCTTGGTGAATGCAGTGAATTTGTATGTGAATATAATTGGCTTTGCTCAGTCTATTGCACTTAAATTATTTCTATGTGTGGAATGCAGTACAAGAAAGCCCATTTCACAGCTCCTCATGAAAAGTGGCCAATCATTACTGCAACCCTTGGGACTGGCTGTGATAATGTTAATCATTATAGAATTGGTCTAGCATCTATGGGACCGTAGTATGCAGCTCTATGAGAATAACATTGAGTTGTGTTTCAGAGTACTGCAAACTAGTTTATATTTTTCTTTTCACTCACAGAGAACTTTTTCCAGGCACTAAAACTGTCTTTTTCACAGCAGCATCTGAGGTGACTATTTGCTACACACCAATAGTGCAATGGTTGGATTTTTTTCTTTTGTAAGGTCAGAATCATGACTTAACCATAAGAAAACCCCAAGCTATACTATCACTGAAGAATTAAAGTCCTGAAATAATTTTTAAAATCCTACTAATGAAACTCCTAATTCTAAAAAAAAAAAAAAGAAAAATCAAGGGAATAACTTATCTCTTCCTGTGTGATCTTTTTCTCTTGCTATTGCCCTCTGACCTACAACAAATCATTTTAGAGTGTTTTAGAGTGTGTCAGGAAAATCTGGGAGGAGAAATGTTTTGTCTCTCAAAGTATTATCACAGAAAACATCCAAACAATTGCAGCTTTTCTGTTATTTTTCCACATTTGATGAGATGATGGAGGAAGGTTTATCCCCATGTTAAACTGACAGTCCCTAATGAATATTGCCATCTGAAATCCAGGTACAATTTTAATGTTGTACAAGGTATATAGAAGGAGACTTGAATTTCCTTTTGGAATCAGAATCATTAAGGTTGGAAAAAACCTCTAAGGTCATCAAGTCCAACACTCAGCCCAACACCACTATGCCTTCTAAACCATGACCCAAAGCATTATGTAAACATGTTTTTTGAATACTTCCAGGGATGTTGAATCCACTGCTTCCCTGGGCAGCCTGTTCCAATGCTTGACCACTCTTTCAGTACAAAAAAACCTTCCCTAATATCCAATCTAAACCTCTCCTGATACAACTTGAGACCATTTCCTCTCATCCTATCACCAGTTATTAGGAAGAGGAGAACAACACCCTCCTCACTACAACCTCCTTTCAGATAGTTGTCAGGTTGATAAATTCTCCCCTCAGGCTCTTCTCCTCCAGACTAAATGTCCCCAGTTCCCTCAGCTGCTCCTTTTAAGACTTACACTCCAGACAAACATGGATGAAGAACCTAATAGAAACGAAACATGCTGGATAAGTTATGGCCCTGCTTTATGGAGCTGATGCTCATTTGAAAATCAGGTTATTTTCAAAATAATTCCCTACAAAAAAAACCTCAAACAAATCAAAACACAACAACCTGCTGAAAGTTTCCACTTTGTCTCAGGAGGTGGGAATGGGTATGAAGACTGACTCATCTCTCTCTGTGGGTAAATACAAGTATCCAGAACATGGATAACTACATCTGGGCCAGTAACTACACACTCTCAGCAGCCACTGGAAAGGAGGGAACAGTTTGATGCATCCTGAAGAAAACATCGAAAACTGCCATCCTAAGAACATCCTAAAAGTGCCTATTTCTTTTCATGGGCATTTTATTTCTTTTTCTGGAGATCTCAGGGATTAGCTCAGAGATATATGTCAACATTTCAGATGTATGATATGAGGAGAGATGATCCCAAGAAATTTTAATGACACTTTAAAAGTAGATCTCCCAGTACAAACACACTATTAATTTCAAAAGGTTTTAGACAATAAGTTGCTAGATTTTGCTTATACGATTTTTTTTGTTGGTACGTTATATATTACATGAATTTGTCAAATTGTTCTCCAATTTAAATTCAGCTTCTTGTGGTTTTGCTATCCGCAACCCCCACCGTTTGCTTTGAAAATGCCCCCCCCCATCTTTACAGTAAACCAGCCCAGAAATGTCATTATGTAACTCTGTTACTCTCCTAATCAGTTGAGCTCTGGCTGGGTGGGTAACCCTAGAGACAGCGAGAATCTCCTGCACCTACAGCTTGTCCAGCTTCCCGTTCTCAGAACTACCAGCCACAAGAAACTCCTGTGGTTACTAACAGAAGAAACAAGTTCCCTCCAATCTCCCAGTGCACCTTGTCACTTGTGGTTTGTAAGAATTACACTGTGCTCTTATCCAAGGCAGTCAGGACCGAAACAGGCTTTGTGCCCCTTTGTGCTGCCAGTTCAGGATCCTCAGGCTATGGCTTCAGACTTTCCGGCACAATGACTCTGTTCTGTGGGAAATTGTTTAAATTAGTCCCACAAAGAAAAACCATTGCCATGTGAAAAGTACCTGCGCTCAATCACAACCACTCTGTGGGAATGAAACAAGGTTTCCCTTAACATTTTTTTATTTATTTTTCATTTATTTCTCTGCTAACTTGTAAGATAGCTAGTCTGCGGTGAAGATCTTGATGGCTTCTTCCATCTAACACTTCCTCAATAAAACTAAGTGGCCTCTGCTAATTTATACGATTGCTCTGACATTGCCTTTGCCGTGAGAACAATGAAAAATCAACCACGTAATGGGAGTGAGGTGGGAACTGTGTGATGTGAAATGTCATGTTTCTCAATTAAACGACTAATAACGATAAGAGATGCCCAGAGTTTCTTCTATTACAGATACAGCAGGAAAACCTTTGTGATATAGTTACTCTCTCACTCCATTTCCCTGAGCCTTTTTTGTATATTTGTTTCTCAATATGATATGAAAGATCAGGCCTTGCAAAACACCCTCCATTTTAAAAAGCTCCCCTATGATCTGTCAGTGCATCTCTCACATTGCTGCTTTGTCCTGTAACTACTTGGCTGTGATCCTGATGGGATTACACCGGCCTCTAATGGGCATGTATTCCCTGGTTACTCTTGATTATTCTGCAATAGAACCACTCAGCTCCATCAAGGAAATAATGGTAATTTTCTCTTCCCTAATGAATTTCATAATGTTTCAGTGACAGGCCATGACTGAGAATGAAACTAAAACTTGATGTATTGGTCAGGAAAGAAATTTGACTTGGAGCTTTGTTTTGACTGGATCTCAAATGAGGAAAGACATTGCTGACAGTTCAGTGTGTGCTCTGTGGATGCTGATGGCTTGAGCAGCAATAAAAATGTTCACAGTTTTTTGGATTTGTCTTGTTTTCATTACCACTGTAATGTTACTTCTTTCGGTGAAGTCTGGGTTGCCAGCTAACAATCTAATTCCAGGGGCAGGAATGGCCTTTGGCTCCCTGCAAGACTAATTAAAGAAAATACAATAAAATCACCCTGGGATTTATTGCATTGTGGCTCATCATCCAGGTGTTCTCTAAAATATTCAGCTATTGCGTGTATTTGAGAAAGATGAGTATGAGTTATTTAGCTGTGAAATATTAGGGACTAACTGGGGAAAGGCCATCATACTTCACCCTCACAAGGACACACCTTCACATTATTTTGTACTCTTTAGCAGGATCTAGCTTCAGTTTGACTTTGCAAGGCAATGAACAGTCAAGTACTGACAAACCTGACTTCAGGTTCCTTCTCCACTTCTCAATCTGCCAGGCAAGTTTAGCAGTAGCTGAACAGTTCAATTTCTCTGGGGAAAAATTCAGTGTGGATCTGCATGTCTTTTTTAGCTTTGGGACAGGACAGTCCAGGACTCTAAAGCCAAACAACTGTAAGAATCTGAAGATTATTATGGAGCCCATCTCCAGAGGGTTTTAGTGCAAGAAGAAATTTGGTTTACTCAGCATGTGGGCTTGGGAGACATCTGAATGATGCCAGATCAGGAAGAGGACAGCCTAACAACAAGTGAGCAAAACAGCATGACTATTCCTTCGACACATCAGCCCAAGCACTGCCATGCACCATAAGAGCTGCAGCTTCTTTATAGTCCCTTGTTAAGTCTTGGTCTGGTGGTGAATCACTGTGATTACTGCCTCCCTGCAAACACTGATTTCCCAGGTGGGTGGAAGGGGATGAGGACGACCGTCTGGGAGCCCTCTGAGTTCCCAGGTGGGTGAAAGGGGATGAGGATGACTGGGAGCCCTCTGAGTTTGCATCCAGAAGAACAAAAGCCTCTCATAGTTTTATTGTGCTCAGTTGTGGCTGTGCCAGCTTTCCCCTCCATGGAGCCTGGTCCATACACTGTCGTTCCTTCTCCTTGGACTGATGGCTTAGGAACTAAAGTGATGAGAGCCTTCTGGAAATGTAGGTGAGGTTTCTCCTTGCTGTGGGCAAGGTGGTTGGTTGCTGCTTTCCACCACTGAGGGTGGTGATGAACTTTCCTGATGGGCTTTTCCTGGCTCACTGTGCTGATAAGCAGAATCCCACACTTCTGGACTGCTTTGGAGGGACAGGGAAGGCTGGAATAGTTTAGGTGAAGTCCACACAAGGCTTCACAGAGTAATTTATTACAACTGCTGTTTCACTGCCAAAATCTCTGCTGTGGTCATTTGGCACCTGTCTGTGGAGTTAAGCACAACCTTGCCAGTTGCCACCAACAGAGACTTGGCCCTCTCTCCTGGAAAGTCCAAGCCTGCTAGGATGCACTTATCTTACTAGAGCTATTTTATTTTGTCTGTAGTAAAGCTGGACAAGTGACTTATCATTGCTGGGCCAGGCTGTTAAAAACACTCATAAGTGTGAGGAGTTCTGTTACTGCAGGGGCCTGCTGAAGAGAGCACTCTCACTTCAGTGAACTCAAGCAGTCAACAGTGATAGCATCTCTGGTGATTTAAGCCTAGAAATAAGCCAATCTGCCATGTTCCTTCTCTTAATACCCTTTATTTCGGACATGTCTAACCTGATGCCTTGCATTTCCATACCCTGTGGCTCACTCATTTGGGAATATCTGCCATCCCCAGTGCTGTGCTGACCTGCTTTCCTCCCCTTGACTGGGGTTCTCTGACACCCGGCCCCTGGTGAAGCAACTTCTCTTTCTAGGTGGTAGCTCATTGCTCCAATTGCACCATAGGTGCCACAGTGTATGGCCCTGAACGTAGGGAAAAACCCTATGACAATGCTGATGTTCATGAACTATTTCTGGCTGGATCCCAGGCAGTCCCCTGAATAGACTAAACTCAGAGCTAGTCTACAGAACAGTTTAGGAAGGTGGTGTACCCACAGACAAACAACCACCATGAGGCAGACTCATGAAGTGGTTCCTTCTAAAATCTGCAGACCACAGCATACTTTCTTCTGCTTATGAACTGAAAAATTGGTATCAATACTAGGCAGTGTTCAGGACTTTGCTGTTTTGGGTCAATAATCAGAGAAGTGCTTTATATGATTCACTTGGTGTTCCCTCCAGTTTAGAGGGAAGGAGGGGGGCTGTCTTGCTCCCACAACCAGGCAAGGGTAATATTGATAAGTGCAGCGTGCATTGAAGATCCACATGTGTATGATGGGGTGCTATAAATGTTAGCAGTAATAAGTGAAGGTAAGCCTTGCAGGGCTGTCACGTCCACACAAGCTTTCTGCTGCATAGAGGGGAGCTGAATTGCTGAGACAAATTGTTCAAACTAACTGCAATAGTTGTGGGTTGTTTTTTTGGTTGTTCTTTGTGATAACATGATTGCTTCAAGCTACATGCTGCCTTCCCTCCCAGGATTCCAGTCAAAACACGGCTGGTGAAAAACTGTTCCCTTTTACACTTTGACTGCTTGGTATTTACATTCTCTGCTATTTGTTTGTTCTCATTTTCCTCTGGCCTCCGTAGAAGTGCCTGCTGAGAGTCATGCCATTTGCTAGGGACAGCCAGAAGATGTTGACACTGCTGCATTCCCTGCAGGAGTCTTCTGCTCAGTGATGTTCACTGCAGCTGTGTCCGATTTCCTGAATGGTGTGCAAGGTAAACATCCAATCAATTAGTTTTACTGCACAAAGTGATGTGATCACATTTGCTAAGAATCATTGATTTTAAAAACAGAAAGGATTGTTATGATGTAGCCTGACCTTGCATTTTCAAGGGTTTGTTTACTGAGAACTTCTTCCCTCCTTTGTTGCTTATAGGACTAAGCACTACTAAATATAAGGCTCATGCCCACATCCCAGTTTCCAGAGGCGAATCACAGGAGGAAACGTGAAGTTGGAAAACAAGTGGATCAAGCTGATGTTTGGCTGATCTTCAGTTTCAGAGCTATATTTGTTTTAGAAAGACTCTACATACATTTTATTGTTAAGCATATTTTTGAAATATAGAAAAAGATTCTTTCACATACAGCAAATTAATTAAGAAGGGGCACTTCAGTAGTAACCAGGAGTTTCTACACTCCCTAAAAGCAAGTATTAACTTCTCTCTGGACAGTCTACTAATTCTAATTAAATTCCTACTCTCGCAGTTTCTATATAGTCAAAACTCCTATTAGGTAGATTTAGTCTTGGGTAGAGGCCATGGGGACTCCATGAGATTATTTTAAATTTCTTTTGATTTCATAAGGCTCAAAATCAGGCAGCAGTTGCTCAGGAAACAGAGCAGGTGGGAGAGCTTGTTGTTTTGGGCAGTTTGCAGAACAAGCCATATCTGGGAGGAGAGGATGGTCTCCACTGTACTGCATGTGGGATGTGAACTGCCAGTGCCCAAAGGGTGCGACTGATGTGATGATCCATCAGATCAGAGATGCAGCATTTACCTTCCACTTTGGTTTGCTGTAAAAGATCCTACGTACCCTACAGCAGTGCAGACCACACTCAAATTACTTGCAGCACTATGCTAAGGAGTGCAGATGCTGTGGACTGCTCTTAAGTAACTCTCTTTCCTGGCTGACGATGAAACTTAGGGTGAAAAGTATCTTGAGTTAGTCATCTTAACTAAGCTCCTGCAGGTGTGTAGGCTGATTGCAGATCATCTAAGCGATTGCTGGTCACCATGCAGAGCTTACTAACATAAATGAAAGTAACCAGTGCTTTGTAGTTGGAAACCTTGATAGCTCTAGAGGGTAGGAGTTCAAGAGTATTCTTGAAAAGGAGCCTTATAACCTATCCAAACGCATTAGAGAAATAACGACTAGAAACCAATGAAATTTTTGTGTGTGCTAAGTTACGTGGGGCTTTCTTCCTGGCTATGTGAATCAAGAAGTATGTCAGCCCTACTCTTCCTGAGAACACCAGAAAAACTCATGTTGACTTCTTATATGAGACCAAACCTTGAACTGTTATCCTAAACAGACACAGATCAATGGAAGGGGAAAAAAAAAAAAAAAAAGAAGCTGGAATAGTGTTATGCAGTTGGGTCAAAACCCAGCACAGTCTGATCAGAAATATCCCTCACTGACCTATGCAATGGCCCTCCCTTCAGTAGCACTTGGCTTTTCTTTCATTGCATGGCAACTTTGCTGCTTGTACATATATAAGATTAGATTTCTCTGTGTAGGTAAAGGTGCTACTTCCATCAATGGCTGAAAGAAAGTCATCCTGAGCTGCTAAGGCTTCAGTAAAAAAAAAAAAAAAAAGCATGTATGTGACTACAGCATTTCAAATCTTTTCCTTCTGTTAAAATACAGTTTATTGCTGCTTATCAGCAAAGAGTGACAAGTAAATTGAGATGCCAGCTCCATCTGCATGCCAGATTGCTAGGAGGAGAACTTCTACTTTTGGATCTCCCCAACTCGTTTCCTAAATTGAAGCAAGGACCCTTTCTCCCTTAGGTGTGACTTCCAGCCATCATTAGAGGGAGCTGGTGCCCCAGTAAGCCTCATATTCCTTTAAGCTCTTTTGCAGACCTGCTCTGGACTGCTGCGCAGAGAGGAAATTCAATTGATTCATGGGCTGGCACCTTTTTGTACAGCACTGTCAATCATGTCAGCTGTTGAGGGTGTTTCGTAAATAAATATCTTCATTTTCAGTTGTTTGGCTTTCTGTACACAACATAAGAAATATTTCTGAGCTAAACTGTGGTGGTACGGTGGTAGTCATCTTCCACTGCTGGCTGAGGGAACCTGGAAAGCCTTTTATCCCTTCTGGTGCCCTACATTAAAAAGCAGTAGAGAGCTTTGACATAATTTTCTTCTGTTATTTCGTCAGCCCTTTGTCTGAACCATCAGTCTTTTTGCTCATCCTGACCCTGTTCTCATTTCTGTCACAACTGGAGTAATTCAAGCCAAGCCAAGGAAGTTACTTTGGTGCAAACTCCTGTGAATGAGATCAGAGGAGGACTTTTGGTTAAAAAGGAGAAATGCCCAGGACCCAAATCATAGCAAAGCTGAGCATCCGACTCAGTAGTTAACCTTTGCTTTTAACTGGTAACCATTCTTCTTAGAAACAAATGTTGGGATCGTGGCTCGGGGTACCTTGTCTCAGTGCATTTGGTGCTTGTTTTCCTAACTGGGGTTGGGCGTGCTGTTAGGGTTTGCTTTCTGATGAGAAATGTGTGGAGATTAGATACACGGTGTCACTAGCGTTATTCCAGGCTGATAGCATCACATGGAGTGTTTCACACCAAAAGAGGGTGTAGACTGAATTACTGCAGGCCCAGCAGGCTTTGTGCAGTGAGTGTGTAAGAGCATATTTCAGCTGCATGAAGCACTGCACGGGGTATTGTTTTAAATGTGCATAGGCTGAATTAAAAAATGTCTACTATCACATGAGTGTTGTTTTCCAATGGACAGGAACAATTGTGTAACCAGATCCTCATGCTTATTAAACCAAATTCAGATCAGTGGGTAAAATTTAAATATGAATGAATTTGCCTGTTTACTTTTAGTATGCCAAAGCTAGGAGTTGGATCACTTGCAGCAGAGGGACTGTACCCTGTACACCTGTAAACCATTGTCTTTAAAACTGTGCAACTCATTTGAAACAGATAAGGTTATCTCAGCCTTTGCAGTTTTCCTCCTACTCTTCTGTTTTTTGCTGTGAAGAGCACTTGGCAGTGTCCCTACTAAGATAATACTATTTCATCTTCCAAAGCAGTTTGTCATGTTTCTAAGTGTGACCATTCAGCATGTAAATTCAATGCATAATCCTGTTACTGTCATCTTATTCATTTAAACTGACAGAATACAGGGCATATTTTTGTAATCTTTCTGTGCTCTCTTGGGACAGCTCTATAAATGACATGTTACATTCCCAAGTCTCAGCCAGGCAGAGAGGTTCATTCAGTGCCAATAAAGAGCAGTTATTTCCTAATAAGTATATTAACTGCTCTAAATGCTGTTGTGAAGATCTAAGAAAAAGCTCTGTCAGAGAGAAAGCAAGTGGAAGTGAAGCAGTGAGTGCTGCTGCTTGGAGTGTTTGTCTGTCAGGACTGCATCCAGTGTGCTGCTGGCAAATCTGGAATATTTGTTTCAGTGGTTGATCCAAGTGCTGTGGGTTAAGCTGATCTGTGGTCAAAGGGCATGCTACCAAGCAGACAGTGCCCAGGAGTAAAGCAGCAAACCACCACTGCCACCCAAAGCAGCAGATCTGCCTTTTCTACCCCTCCTGTAACCATTATTATGTATAGATTTGTCTTGGCTCTGCGGGCAACTTGATCTTGGATGCAATCAGGATTAGAACTCTACAGGAAAGAGCAACACAAAGTAAATTTAACTTATCTATTTTATCTTACAGCCACAGGTACTGGCCTCAAGGCATGGTGCCACAGATCAGAAATATGTTACAGGAAGCAGGACTGCTTCTTCTGGTTGCAGTGACAGTTTTTGGTGGCTTAAAGTGGGCATGAAGCTCCAGATTACTGCTACCTATGCAGCTATTTAAACCCTCCACACAGAGCCAAAAGGTGCTGCCTGCCTCAGCTCTCGCCCCGGGGCCATAAACTCTCTGAGTTAAATGGCTGCAAATGAAGGTTTCTTCTGTCAGCTCCTCCTAGCAATAACCCCTGCCCAGCTTTGTAACTCTGTCTTGGGCAGTTTGGTTCAATCAGTGCCAGAATCTCCACCAGTGAGTTCCCTTTGCTACTTCTCCTTTTGCTGCCTGGGGATGTCAGCTTATGGTATTAGAATTCAAGCAAAGAAAAGAAAGTATTATTTTCACAGGGTTTGGAACAGACCAGTGGAACATGGGTTGTTGTAGAGACCTAAAACATAAAGGAGTTGTTTTTTCTAAAAAAAAGGCTTAGATAACTCATGGAGAGGGGCTACAGTGGCAGCTGTCAAATAAGTTGATCTCAGGAAGGATGTTATTAGCTAATAGATGTGAAAGGGGTCATTCTGTGCATAACGCGCTCTATTATTTTCCCTAAATCCTAATTTACTTCTTTAATCCACTCCTTAGTCTGGTAGGGTCCAAGCTTCATGACAGCAAACTGGGACTTTGGATTTTTGATCGAATCCAGCATAGCCACCCCTACACTTCATAAACAGTATTTTAATAATCTGTGAATGGAACTTAAGACATGAATGTGCACTGTCACACTTTGTGCACAAATTATCACCTACAAATGCAGTAGCTTATCCGGAAAACGGTATGGTCATATATTGTCAAGGAAGAATAAGATCTGGGTGTTAGCTTACAAACATGACATTATCCAGTCCTGCACAGCAAAGATAAGTCCAACTATGTCAAATTTCCAGTGCCCTTACTCCAGCTGGTATTCTGCTGTGGACACCAAGTGCTTGAGAAGAAAGGAGGAATATGAAACTTGCTCTCTTTGGTACATAGCTTTAATGATAATCAATTATTTATACCACAAGTAAGTGTTTGTAACTGAAAATCTGCAGGGAATATTTGGAGACTGAATTTGCTTTTATTTCAATGGGGATAAATAGAGAAAGATTTCTTTGCAGCTGGTGGGTGTGGGGCAGTGTGACAATGGTCAGGATCAGGCCTTTAGTGTTCCATGGGTACTTTGGTGCCCTTTCTGCTGAATTAGAAATGGCAGAGCCAGGGAGAGTTCTCCTGTCTGTCCCCTACCCATTCCACTGGCAGTGCAGGTGTAGTTCCCAGATGGCAATTAGAAACAGTGTGGGTTTTGTTCAAATGTTCTGTGAAACCAATCTCCTTAAGTAAGAAGAAAAGACAAACAAACAAGTCCGCAGTCCATGTCCATCCCTGTCTGTCCTGTGCCATCATCTGTATCCCCTCTTACCCCCTGACGCTTTGCAGTTGAGAAGGTCAGCACGGTTTATTGTGTTGCTTTTTTGTGGTCATCTTCAAACCCATGCCATTTCCTACTACTGGCCCACAACATGTCCCATGTGCTTACAAACACTATCACCCTTAATGATCTGGGAGCTGCATCAGCAGAGAGAGCTTCCTCCCTGACAGGAGGATCTTAGCAGTAATGCCAGGTGGTATGTGAGGAAGGATGAGCTTGGGGCTGGCTCCTGGGGATCCTTGAGCTATCAGGTAGCACTTCAGAGTCACCCAGCACACTCAAGGGAGGGATCTGTATCCTCTAGCATGCATTTTCAAGGACACACACGGCACAGCATTGCCAAGCAAACCTGGTTTCCAGCACAGAACACAATGAAAAACCCACCAGGCGAGACGAACATTTTAGTAGCAAAATGCATGGAGGGCTCTAAGGTCTCCTGTAATAACAGACACGGACAGAGATGTGGGAATTTCAGTGCTTAACTGAGCTGCAGCAGGGCACGTGGTGTGATGGGGATCCTGGCCACTCAAACACAGCAAAATAAGAAGTGGTTTAATTCAGAAAGGCAGTTTCTGCTTTTCATTCAGAGTGGGAAGCTTACAACAGGATCCAGTGAGGTGGCAGAGGGAAGTAACCTTTACACACAGTGGGAAACTGAATTCATTGAGAAAAAAAATACATCCCCTGTCCCTACTCATCTCCTAAATCCATTTTCTGTCTCAAGACAGATAAACCATCAGATACCTACTGCGCTCTCATTGTTTCTCAGTGGAAAGTAGGAAGCTCTAAGTGCCACCCAGAGGAGTCCCGCGTCCTCGTGCTGGCACGGGGTGTGAGCAGCCGGTGGGCTTGTGGGGAAGAAACTGCTCTTTGTGGAGTTTGGCCTTCACAGGGGCTATCGCTTTTGTCTGCGAGTCATGTGCCTTAATCCTCCAAAGTGGACTGCCCTGCAGTTTAACATTCCCTGAATTCCTGCCACCTGCTGACACGCAGCCGGTTCAAAGGCAGTTCCAGAGGCCAGCGGGCTGCGGGAAACCTTTGCACCAGCTAATAGAGCAGGCTGCTGCTCCCTTGTCCTTTCTGCCAGGCATGCCTTTCTATTCGGAGCTGCCAGGTCACCCGTGTGGGGACAGATAGAGCTGGGAAGCAGCGGGAGAAAGTATCTGGAGAGTCACCACCAGCACCCGTGAGCTCGATGCCCACGTGCTCCCAGAGCCCTGGTACAACGTAAATCCCACTGCATGCTGGAGGATCACACTGAGGCAGGGGTCAGGAAAGACTTTTTGGGAGGCTGGATCTCCAGTCACAGAGGGACACGGAAGGAGAACTGGGAAGGGAGGTCTGGAGAAGAGGACCAGCTATGATGTCCCCCGTGCCCCAGCTCTGCTGATGACACGCAGTAAGGTGGGAAGGGCACTGATTCTGTCTCTTGAGTGTACCTTGGGCAAGGTCGCATACAGCCTTAAAATTAAGGAGAATGCGACATTTTTTGCTGTCACGGGAATGTTGAAAGCTTCATTCTCATCCTGAATCTGAGTGCTAGGCAAATCTTAACTTCATTGGTCCTGAGCAGGATTGACAGGGAAGGTTGTCCTTCTCATTGTCCTGTTTGTAAACCAAGAACAATAACAATAAGAAGAATGAATAATTCTGTCACATGTGAAGTGTTTTAACATTGGCTAGAGATAAAAAAAGTTAGAAAAGTGTCCGCAGCCTTTGGAAAGACTGAGAAATTTGCTTGGCCATCTGACCTTGCAAGCACTTAAAGAAACTAGAAGTCTTGAGAGTATCAATAAGATGGCTGTGCTGAGTAAGTATTATACTTGCAAACAAGTGCTGGGGACCCAGGCAGTTGCAGGATAGGAAGGATCATGGTTATTTTTTTTTCTCAGTCTGTTATGGTTTCTCATTTTCTCAGAATTTCAGTGTCAGGTAGGAATTTGGAAGCTTTTGTGTGCTGATAACAATGGCCGTTAGGATTTGACAAGTGTGAAACACAGGCATATGTTGTCCTCAAAGATATGCAACACTAACCATTCATGCATCATCTGCGGATGAGTGTTTACATCTTACAACTTTCTGAATCAACTGTCACTTTTTTCTTGTTCTCTCTCTCTCTCTTTTTTTATGAATGAAGTCTGAAGCAAGCCAGACAGAAAGGAAGGCTGAGGCATGTTTTATAGCTTGTATTTCCTTCTGGGGAGGACGTTACATTTGCTGAAGCGAATTTCTGAAAGAGATGTGAAAGGGTTTTCTGGTCAGGGTTAGAGGATATTTCATTCATGCAGGAAGTTGCAAAAGCTGAACAGAAAGTGTGTATTCTAGAAGTTTCAATAACAAAAAAAAACTAGGCTGGAGGGTAAAATTGCAAAATACCAGCTGAGCCTCAGAAGTAAAGTTCACTTCATAGTCCTAGTAAAGCTTAATGTTGATAGTAATAAGAGAGAGAATTCCTTTAAAGCGAAGATATCTAAATACTTTTCCATTGATTATCTTCTACTGCAAATTTTTGAAAATGCTTATTTCTGTGATGCATTTCTGTGACAATAGCTACCTCATATATAATCTGTTCCAATACAGAAACAGTGCAGAAACTGAACACAAGGAATTCTTTGGAGCAGGGATGTATGGGATGGACATACTACCACTCGAGTTTGGATTTAGGGAGTTTCAACATGCTACTGCCAAGCAAATCACCAACACAGCAAGAATCAGGAATGCTACTTTGTTGTCCAGAGGGGATGCAAGAGCTGATTTGAAGTGGAGATTGTGGTTCAAATGCCTTTAATACTCCACATACCAGTGCACCAGGGAGTGAAAGCTGATGTGTTTTAGCTTTGTTCTGCTAAAAAAATTAGGTTTTCTCATTAAATTGTCCTAGTCTCATGGAACACTGTTGCTTTTTTTTTTTTTTTTTAACATATGTGTAGCCTCAGTGGGCCAGATGCCAAGGGGATGGAAAGGGAGTTTTGGCACAGGTATTGAATAATACCTTGCTGGACCACTGGTATTCATAGCTTTGTAGGTTCAATGTCAGGAAGAATTCATTTTGGACATCTAGGCTGACCTGTGTCACACAGATTAAAGAAACTCACCCCAAACTTTCTACACCAGACTCCTAGTTTCTATTTGAATGTCTGTGTAATTTTAGAGAGACAAATTTGGTCTTGATCTAGAAGACTTCCTATAAATTGCCGTCTGTAGTTAAGGTTATGCATAGATATAACTCAGGCTGTGCGAGCCCTTTATGCAGATCAGTTTCAGCCAGTTTAATCCTCTCTTACATCACTATTCCAAATGAATAAATTCCCAGGTCTGAGCACATGATGGGGAATAACTGATTTACTTAAGACACCCATAATATGAAACCTGCTAACTGACCATGTGCATGTTTTAAGCTTGACCCAGGGAGAAGTGTGTTAGTTTAAACTGTCTCTGCAGTGGGTTGAATTTTTGTTAGGATCTAAGCTATCGCAATTTAATTTGGAGCTGAATTATGCTGAGGACACATGCACCGTCAGGCACTAACCATTACCCTGACTTAGCTGACAATCAGTAGCTTGATTAAATGCCTGAATTCACTCATGCACCTCAGCCCAAAAAGAACAGGTGGAAAAATATAAATAAGTATTTTTTTATATCATTTAGTTGTCCCTGGACACATTTTATAAACTAGAGGAAGATTTGGATGCATTTCAGAAGTCAGTTTACTGTATTATTTGAAAGTGAAGGGCAAACAGAGGCAAAATTTACATTTCTCCAACAATAAATGGGACCTCTAACTTAGGATTTTTCAGTTACAGTAAGCAAACTATGATCTTCAAAGGTCACAAGCATTTACAACAGCAGTTTAGCTTCTTATCCAGCAAAAGAACTTGTCCTGTAGCTCAGCCACCTCCTAAAATCACATGAGGGCACTGCTGTGAGGCCTGTAACTACTTTGCATGTGTGATCTCATGTGATGAGAGCCTGGAATGGCATGTAAGGTGACAGGCTGACCCAGCAGATGGTTTCATTAGTACTGCACAGGTCATGACAGCAATACCCGCAGTAGCCTATAAGCATATTGAAAACTGAGCACCCAGAGACGTAGGCAAAGCAAACACAAGTTCATAAATTCAGTAGATTTAAACCTCAGAGAAATAAGCAGGAAAGCAGCTGGAACCTGTATGAAAATCTGGTTTTGTCATGGTATGCAAACCTGCCTTTCTAATATACTGGTGTCCAAGCACATGGACTCCAACAAGTATTCAAAATCATGAAATATTTCAAGGTCCCTACTTTGTGTTTGCCATTGCCATCATTCGTAAACACTTGCCAGCAGTTTAAGAAAGGGATATTTTTTGAACAATCTTGTGTCTCCCAGTTGTCTTGAAACCTAACTGAACCACCCCTAAATTGCAGACCCATGAGCCCTGTTCCATATGGTGCACATGATGTTTAATGATGTGTTGTATGGAATTGGGATTGTGCCTGGCTCTGTGTGCTCCACAGAATCCCAGAAATGGTGGGTGGAAGGGAACTTTGCAAGTCATCTAGTCCTTCCTCCCCTAGAAAGCAGGAATATATCCAAATGGAATGATATGCAGAGCCACTGCATGGATAAGAGCATGGTTCAGGGCTGTCAAGAATGGAACATTGTAATGCAGCCAAGAAGTACCAGAAGGCAAGAAGAAACAAAGGAATCCTCATAGATTTCCCAAAGGAGACCCTGAAAGGACATTTTAATATCTATCATAGGATGGGAAAGAAGTGATTAATTTTCTGCATAATGTGGGTGTAAAAATGGAAGATATCCACTTTCCCGGGACGGAGGTTTGGGGTTCAGCAGAAATCTGCAGCCAACACCTAGCTGCAGTGGAAAAAAAGTTTTACCCATTGCTGGTTACCAACTCAGCTTTTCCTAAATGCATAGAGGAGCAGACTGGCCCAAAAAGTAGAGTCTCTGGCAAGGTTTTTCCTCTGCTGAAAGTGAATGCTATTGTTCTGCTGAGCTTAATTAAACTGTCTAGCTATTTCAGCTTGCACAATTTAGATAAGAAAATGACTATTCTCCCAGACTCAGAAAGAAAGCCCTCTTCCTTATTTGGTGTAAGTTTGCCGTTGTCGTGCTGCCCAATTTGTAATATTGAACCGTCTTTACTCAGACTGAAAGCTGTTACAAACCATAGATCAAAATTTCTGTTTTGTTTGACCTCTAGATGGCAAACTCTCCTTAATTTTGGAAGAGGAACAGCCACAGAGGTTGTTGCTGGCTTTTACAATCATTAATTTGCAGCACTACTTCAGTTTGTATTTTTGAATCAACCAGACACAAAAAGACAAATCCCAGCAATGGCAATAGAAGAGGAGAGGTAGGGGAGGGATTAGTGGTGACATATGTGAGCCTCATAGGGAGATTTCTCATGAGATTAAATGCAAAATAACAGGCTTTGATTTACCATATGCATTTGGGAAGTGCTAACTGTCCCCTGCAACTGGATGTTGTGGATATCCAGGAGCTCCTCCTCCAGGAGTGCTACATAGTTCTGCTTAGGTGCTTCAGCTGGAACTGAAGCAAGAATAAAACTGAATATCCATTTTATTTATTTATTTAGCCCATGAAAGGAGCCTCAAGCAAAGTGTCAGGCCTCCCAGTTACTCAGTAGGGAGAAAGTTCTAGTCTTTCCTTGGCAGCCCATTCCCTGGATTTACCTAATGTCCTGTCTTTAAGCCTGTTCCTTCTTTTTATGTTCTCTCTACTGCCAAATATTTTCTTCCTTCCTTTTCAACCAGAACCCAGCCCTGGGACTCCTTCTTTAAGTTCTCCAGTTGTCCACCTCCATTTCCAAATTTCACCTCCCGTCTCTGCCCAGTTCCCGCTCCCTCAAACATTCAGATCCAAAGCACTTGCACAGAGCACAGTGACAAAGTCAAAAATGACCGTCTCTTGGTTGCCTCTCAATATCTTGCCCTTCAGCAGATGCAGATATTTTAAGTCGGAGAAAAGGAAGAAAGTTTGATGGCCCGGATCTTAACTGTCCATCCCCTTCCCAGAAGCACAGGGCCTCAGGGAAATGTGTGGTATTTCAGGGAAAGATTTATCTGCTTAAAGTGGTGGTTTACAGTGCAGGCATTTATATCTGACCTAGTCACCTGGTCTGCCTTTACAATCAGTAGAGAGCTGTCAGCAAGAGTTCAGGGAATCTAGGGCTCTTTCCTAAAGTGGTCATATACGTTGGTTACAAGTGCTGTGCTCCATAAACTGCCCATAAAGACAGCCTGAACACTCTGCTTAGATTGAAACTCATATCACAGGCAGAGTTAGGGAAGAGGAATCTCATTCTCGTGCCTCTGGTCAGCTGTGGTGACATTTTAATTCTATCTGTATCTTGGAGTTCAGAATATTTCAGACTTCCTCTTTGTGCAGGAAACAGAAGAGTTTTTGGCATGAATAGTAATACTTCCTCCTTACGTTCTCATTGAAAGCTTTCAGAAATCAATTCTTAGCCACTGTAGCAAAGAAAAATAATAAAACATATGATGTAAAACATTTGGAAACAGAAAAAGGAGGTAGATGTGGTATTTTCTAGATCAGGATTGGGTAAATACCGTTTCTTATGTGTATTCTTGATTATAAACCTAGGCAGGAATATGGGTTTTCAGAAGAGCTTTAGTTCTTTTTTCACTTTTGATATGATGAGGAGGATGAGAAATCCAGTTGAGTATCTGCATTTACTGTCCTGTTTACCACTGCAATATTTTCCTAGGGCAAGTGAGATGCCATTTGTCCTTTCTCGATCACTGGTTCTCAGGATAGAGAAAGAACAAGTAATTTCCAGTCCATGTAGGGTCAGCATGACAAATTGTTCCTCTCCTCACTGGAGTATTTGCTTGTTTCCTTTATGTTGATAAGTTGGTAGCAAAGGATGGCACTGGACACGTTCTTACATGGGAACAAGTTCTCAGTATATCAGAGATATCAGAGCTGTGCACAGCCAATGGCATCTCTTCTCATTGCTTATTTTCTGTGTCCATTTGCAAGTGCCTGCATTTTAAAGCAGCTGAGCCAATGTTCATTTATTACAGATCCTGATTTCTTCTGCTTCGTGCAGTCTAGTTGGAAAACAGTCAGTTAATAAGAAAAAGAATCTTAATTAAAATTGTTTGTGCTAACAAACTTCTTGGTGTGTTCTGCCTACAGAATAATAACCACATATAGATCTATAGAGATTTAAATACACAGCTATGATGGAAAGCAAAGGACTTATGAATGTGGTGGCCTGGAGACCACAATGATGTTCTAGAGTGCTCCTGCTGAGGTGCTGCAAATGCAAAAGCAGGATTAGCAGCTGCTTTGTAAAATGTATGAAATGCAACACTGAATCGTGACATCTGGCCTTTGGTTGTGTGAAGGGCTTGGTCAACTGTAAGTGATTTTTCAGTTCCAAGTTTGTCTTAGTTGTCATGTGGATAGTTATAGAAGGCTGTATTTGTATTTTAAATACTTGTTAGGACCCCAATAAGCAGGCTAGCTCTTTAAATAAAGCAAGAGATATTAATGAAAGAACTGTAATTGTGTGAAAGGTGGCAGTGCTAGATCTCAATTTATTATTCATTCCAAGCAAAGAGACCCCCACCAGAATTACACCAATCACATTATTATGAGAACACTGCAGTGGAACTCTTATTATTCATGGGAATATATTATTTTTTATTAATTGATATGTACTTAAAAGTTTGAGCCATGACTCAGTGTTTGTGTCTCAAGGATTATATGGGTGAAGAAGAAAAAGACCAAAATAGAGGGAGAGCATCCAGACTGTCTCTTCCAGAATTTTTCTTTATGTTGGGAATTTTCCTAATAAGAGATTCTAATTTTGCAGAACTAAAATTTGGATTAAAGAAAACATGAGTTTTACATGAAAATGATGTGTTTTCTTTTGGAAACTTGAAAATATGGTGAGTGCATACTAATCAGGGAGTCCAGTGACATGTTCACTTGATCTCACTGACACCTGCCAAGGAAACAATCTGTCTTATATCTGAGCTGGAGGCTCAGTGGTAGAAGAAGGGGCTGACAAGATGCTTCCAGATAAATCAGTTTTCCTAGAAAATATAATGGCCCAGTACCTCCACATACATTGTGTTCTGGGAATGGGCGGATGGGGACATTCAGCCCTGTGAATGATTTAGTGGTTTTTTTTTATTGTTGGTCCCATCTGACACTAATGAAACCCTGCTGCTTTCTGTGGAACAGAAAAGCCACTGATGGCCAAAAGTACAGTACACCTTCACAGTGTGAGTTACTGCTGACTAATAATGTTACGATAGTTTAATCAAGCTAGCGGGTACATGGTTTAAACATTCATCTCAATTGGTTCATCATATGTCTAGGAACATGTTTAAATCCAAATGGATTATTTTTTTTTGATATCTCAGGATAAACTCTACACAATTTAGGCTTTTCACAGAATCACAGAATAACCAGGTTGGAAGAGACCCACTGGATCGTCGAGTCCAACCATTCCCACCAATCCCTAAATCATGCTCCTAAGCACCTCGTCTACCCTAACCTTAAACACCTCCAGGGACGGTGACTCAACCACCTCCCTGGGCAGACTATTCCAATGCCTAACCACCCTCTCCGTGAAGAACTTTTTTCTAATCTCAAGCCTAAATCTCCCCTGGCAGAGCTTGAGGCCATTCCCTCTCATCCTGTCCCCTGTCACTTGGGAGAAGAGGCCAGCTCCCTCCTCTCCACAACCTCCCTTCAGGTAGTTGTAGAGAGTAATAAGGTCTCCCCTCAGTCTCCTCTTCTCCAGGCTGAACAACCCCAGCTCTCTCAGTCACTCCTCATAAGATTTGTTCTCCAGCCCCTTCACCAGCTTTGTTGCTCTTCTCTGGACTCGCTCCAGAGCCTCAACATCCTTCTTGTGGTGAGGGGCCCAGAACTGAACACAGTACTCGAGGTGCGGTCTCACCAGTGCTGAGTACAGAGGGAGAATAACCTCCCTGGACCTGCTGGTTACACCCGTTCCTGATACAAGCCAAGATACCATTGGCCTTCTTGGCCACCTGGGCACATTGCTGGCTCATGTTCAGTCGGCTGTCAACCAGCACCCCCAGGTCCTTCTCCTCCTGGCATCTTTCCAGCCAGGTCTCTCCTAGTCTGTACCTCTGCTTAGGGTTGTTGTGCCCCAAGTGCAGGACCCGGCATTTGGCCTTGTTAAACCTCATGCCGTTGTTCTCAGCCCAGCAGTCCAGTCTGTTCAGGTCCCTTTGCAGAGCCTCCCTACCCTCCAGCAGATCCACATTTCCACCCAGCTTGGTGTCATCTGCAAACTTGCTAAGGGAGCACTAGATGCCTTCATCCAGGTCGTTGATAAAGACATTAAACAGGACTGGACCCAGGACTGAGCCCTGGGAAACTCCACTTGTCACTGGCCTCCATCTGGATTTAACTCCATTTACCATCACTCTCTGGGCCCGGTCATTCAACCAGTTTTTCACCCAGGAGAGTGTGCACCCGTCCAGGCCAGAGGCCGACAGTTTCCGAAGCAGAATGCTATGAGAAACTGTATCAAAGGCTTTACTGAAGTCCAGGAAGATACAGCCACAGTCTTTCCCTCGTCCGAGAGTTTAGTCACTTGGTCATAGAAGGTGATCAGATTACTTTGGCAAGACCTGCCTTTCATGAACCCGTGTTGACTGGGCCTGATCACCTGGTTCTCTTGCAAGTGCTTCATGATCACACTCAAGATCACCTGCTCCATGACTTTCCCCGGTACCGAGGTCAGGCTGACAGGCCTGTAGTTCCCCAGATCCTCCCTGCACCCCTTCTTATAGATGGGCACAACATCAGCCAGCCTCCAGTCCAGCGGAACCTCCCCAGTCATCCAGGACTGCTGGAAGATGATGGAAAGGGGTTTGGCCAGTACATCCGCCAGTTCCCTCAAAACTCTTGGATGGACTCCATCTGGCCCCATAGACTTGTGGGCATCTAGCTGGGCAAGCAAGTCTCTAACCACCTCCTCTTGGACCTTGGGAATCTCATACTTCTCTTCCAACCCTTGGGGTTGTACACAGAGGGAACAATTTTCCTTACTGTTAAAGGCTGAGGCAAAGTAGGCATTGAGCACTTCAGCCTTGTCTTCGCCCCCTGTTACTGTTGTTCCTTCTGCATCCACTAGGGACTGGAGATTCTCCCTAGCCCTCCTTTTGCTGTTGATGTATTTGTAGAAAGACTTTTTGTTGTCTTTCACAGTCTTGGCCAATCGCATTTCTAGTTGGGCCTTAGCCCTCCTGACTTTTTCCCTGCACAATCTCACTTCCTCCCTATAGTCCACCCAGGATGCCTGCCCCTTCCTCCAAAGCTCATAGACCTTCTTATTGATGTCTCTCAGGACCTCCCTACTCAACCACGCTGGTTTCTTACCCCGCTGGCTACTTTTCCAGAACTTGGGGATGGCTTTCTCCTGAGCTGCTAGGAGTTCCTTCTTGAAGAGCGCCCAGCCCTCATGGACACCTTTGCCCTCAAGGAGCGTCTCCCACGGGACTTTTCCAACCAGCCTTCTGAACAGTCCAAAGTGCTCTCTGAAAGTTGAGGGCGACTGTTCTGCTAACCTCCTTCTTCATCTTACCCCACACTGAGAACTCTATCATCTCATGATCGCCTTGCCCCAAGCGTCCTCCAACCTTCACATCCCCCACCAGTCCTTCTCTGTTCACAAACAGCAGGTCCAGGAGGGCACCGTCCCTTGTCGGTTCGCTCACCAGCTGTGTGAGGAAGTTGTCTTCCACACACTCCAGGCACCTCCGGGACTGCTTCCTTTCTGCTGTATTATACTCCCAGCCTATATCTGGGAAATTGAAGTCTCCCACAAGGACTAGAGGTAGCGATTTTGAGACTACACTCAGTTGTTTGTAGAAGAGCTCATCAGCTGCTTCTTCTTGGCTGGGTGGTCTATAGCAGACTCCCATCACAATTCCTTCCTGCCCGTGGGCTCCTCTGATTTTCACCCACAGGCACTCAGTTCCATCCTGACTGTAGTCCAGTTCGAGGGTATCGTTGCCCTCTCTAACATAGAGGGCTACCCTGCCTCCTCTTCTGCCCTTCCTGTCCTTCCTAAAGAGTTTATACCCCACCATGGGTACGCTCCAGTTGTACGAGTCATCCCACAACGTCTCCGCCATGGCAACGACATCGTAGTCTCCTTGCCCTACCACAGCTGCCAGCTCCTCCTTATTTCCCATGCTGCGTGCATTGGTGTAAATGCACTTCAGCTGGGCAGGCGTAGCTTCAGCCTTCGTAATAGGGCTTCTCCCCAACTGAGCGGTCCTTGACGTAACTAAGGCCACAGTGCCAGTTTGCTACCTACCATCCCCAGGTGCACTCACCCCCTCTTCCTTAGTGGTGATATACTGGCAGGCATCGCCAGCACACCACCCCTTTACCACTGAAGTCTCACCTCCAGGCTCACTCCCATCCTTCCTGGCCTCCATCCCCTCCCCCCTCACATCTAGTTTAAAGCTCGATTTATGAGCTTAACTAGGTTTTTGGTGAGGGCTTTTGTCCTCCTAGGAGACAGGCGTGTCCCATCCCTAGTAAGAAAGCCTGGGGGTGTGTGCGCCTCCCCATGATTAAAGAACCCAAATCCCCTCTTCTCACACCAGTCCCTAAGCCATTCATTAACCCGTTTCTTATTCCTCATTTCCTGCTCCTGGTTCCTTAGTGTTGGGATTTTGATATTTTGATATTTTGATGCTATTCTTAGCATACCTCTCCGTAGGCTGTTTATCTGACAAATCATGTGGAATTAATGATGTTTATTCCCAGTTGACCAATTTGCATTAGTGCTACCTTTAACCAGTCAGAGAATATGCTTAAGCTGACCCTCCACAATTAATCACATCCATCAACACAACCTGTGTGACCTTCACTCAGTCACAACCAGCTGGCAGATATTGATTCCTTATAGGTGGATGTACCTGTAGAAATTTCTCTTAAGAAAAGAAGAAATTGTGTCTTGGACTCTATTTTTCTAGGTATGTGTACCTTAGAAATATTCTGGGCTTAATTTGGGGATGAAAAGGGAGAAAATACCTTGTGCACATAGCACTCTCAATATAGGCTAATAAGCTCCAATACTTGGACTTGTCCACCCAGTTTTATTTACTTAATTCAGAAGCCAAACCAAAAGATTTTACTATTGGAGCTGTTATACGCAAGGGAGAGTGGTGGCCTTCTCCAGTGTTTGCTTAATCTCACTGAAAATCAAACCAAGGGAGGTACCTATTTTTTTCCACTGGCAAGTCTTCAGCTTATAGAGAATGATTGTAGGCCAAAACATGTAGAAATGGCCTAAGAAAGGGCAGAATGGAAATCTTGTGAAATCTCTCTTAGCAGGTTTCTAAGTGAAGTCCTAAGTGAAAGTTAAACTTCCTCTCATTGATGGGGGGTGTCAACTTTACTTAGGACGAGTTTCAAGCTACCTGTATTCCACATCAATCGTTAGCCTAAATATAGGGTGTGGTGACATTTCAGATGCCCTGACTCATTCCACCTTATGTGCAGCTGCTGGAGAAGGGGAAGATTTCCTGTAGTTTATGTGTTGCATCTAGGATCATGACAACATCTATCATTTTTAGATAAATAAGGACATTGCAAACAACAGCAGGCACCTAGGTTTAAGTAATCCAAATTTGCTTGGAGGTTATTAAATACTAGTACCTCATCAAAAGGTTAAAGAATCCATCAGACTGAAAGAGACACCCTGCTATTCGCAATCTTTCGGATAGGTAAATTATTTATGTCCGTCCTCCAAGTCTGTAGCATACTTTGGAGGAGATACCCCTGCCATAATGTTGAGTGACTGACTGGTCTCTGTGGCTCCTCTTACAGTGGTCAGGAAAGGTGTCTGCTGAGAGATTAGATTCTAGGTGAGTTGAATTACTCAGATCTCAAAGACTAATTAGAGAGAGAGAAAGGGAGAAATGTGTATTTTTTAACCATAGTCTTCTGGAATGAATATGTTTCAGTCACATCATTTAAAATTAGGCTTTTCAATATTTAAAACACATTCTCTCACTTAGTTGAGGACAAGAAAGTGTATTCCTTTATTCCATTTTCCATCTTTCTCTTACATTGCTCTTCTTTTCCTAGTGAGATCCTTTCTGCATGGGAATATCATATTTGCAAGGTGTCATTACTTTTTAATGGTGCAGGAGACCGTCTTTAACTTATAGGATTGACCGAAATTTGAGGGTCCTATTGCTTGTTCCAGTTAGCAGGGAAAAACAGGAATGTGTCTGGTTTCTCTTTGTTATAGCCTTCTTATACCAAGGTAGGGGACAAGGTTATGGTTTCTTGGTGGGAGATGCTTAGGGTGCTCACAACACTTCCCTTCAGGAACCTGTCTTTGCAGCCTGTGCCCAGCTGCCAACCTATAGGCACAAATGTATAGAAACTAGATGCATCTGTACAGGCAATGATTATTTTACTATCTGTAGAGTCAGATTTCCTAAAATAGATGCTTAAAATCAATGGCTTGAGTAGTGCCTGCCTCATACAGTATCTCCTCTGACTATTTATCTTCTTTCTGCATCAGCACTTACTCCCTCTTTGTCTGTAAGCTTAATGTCATAGTCTTCCCTGGGCTGAAACCAATACTTTTTTGCTACATTTTCTGTCAGCCTTTCTCATCGAGCACATTTCTCAGTGGAAATCTCCTGGTCCACATATGTTTCCTGTATGGCCATGATTGGAATGGGCTCATACGCTCAGTGCAGGTGGAGGTTGCAATTGTTTCTCTTTTCAGGGAGGCTTGGCCCAAACCAGCACACACTACTTCTTGTAAGCACGTGCCAGTGTTTTCCCCAACAAACATGGCTGAGCAACAGTCACTTCTAAGTGATGTTGAAACAGCAGGAACTAGATTCTCCTTTTATCAGACATGGTTTTAGCTCTCCCTTTATGCCCTCATTAGTTGTGTTCAACTTAGTGACCGTGTTTTCTGTGAGCAAGATCAGAAAAAAGTTAATGTATTTTATAATTCATGAATCTGTGTCTATTATATCATTCTTTCCTCACCCCAATACATCTGTTTTCTCAGGCACACATTTAAAATCCTTGGTTATAGTCTAGCACTAAACTAAACTTCAAACTCTGCATGGAAAATTTAGACAAAGTAGATTTTCTCTTTAGATAGAAAAGCAATAATTTCTTTTTTCACTGGTGGGTGAAAATTCAGTCCAGAATTCTTTGGTATGTTTACGTGAAAGATGGAGTGAGTTTAGCAGCATAGTGGATTTGTGTGGATGTGGTTTGGTAGTGGAAGCTACACTAGTGGCTTCTGTGAGAAGCCGGTAGAAGCTTTCCCTGTGGATAAAGCCAGTGACAGCCATCTTCAAGATAGACCCACCACTGGCCAAGGCTGAGCCCATCAGCAATAGTTGTAGCATCTCTGTGATAACATGTTTAAGAAGGGGATAAAAAATTGCTCTACAAAAGCATCAAGAGGAGAAAGGAGTGAGAATATGTGAACGAAACATCTCTGCAGACACCAAGGTCGGTGAAGAAGCAGGGGGAGGAGGTGTTCCAGGTGCCAGAGAAGGAATTCCCCTGCATCCTGTGGTGTAGACAATGGTGAGGCAGGCTGTCCTCCCACAGCCTATGAAGGTTAACTGTGAGGCAGATATCCACCTTCAACCCCCATGCCAGAGCAGGTAGATACACCTAGAGGAGGCTGTGGCCCCATGAAGAAAGTATGCTGGAGCCAGATCCTGGCAAGACCTGTGCAATCATGGAGAGAGGAGCCTACACTGGAGCAGATTTACTGGCAGGACTTGTTACTCTGTGAAGGACTCATGCTGGAGAAATCTATTCTTTGAGGAGTGCACCCTGTGGAAAATACTCACATTGGAGAAGTTAGTGGAGGAATATTTCCTGTGGGAGGTACCCCATGCTGGAGCAGAGGGAGAAAGTGAGGAGTCCTCCCTTTGAGGAAGAAGGAGTGGCAGAGACAACATGTGATGAACTGACCACAACCACCATTATACATGTTTCATGGGTAAACAGAGAATATCAGGAGTGAACCTGAGCCTGGAAAAAAGGGAGGAGTAGAGGGAAGTTGTTTTGCTCTTATTTCTCATTATCCTACTCTGATTTGATTGGTAATAATAATTTCCTTAAGCTGAGTCTGTTTTGCCTATGACAGTAATTGATGAATGCTCTCTCCCTGTCCTTACCGTGACCTATGAGCCTTTCAATGTAGTTTTCTCCCTTGTACAGCAATGAAGGGGAGTGTCAGAGTGGCTTTGGTGGGCACCTGGCATCTAGCCGGAGTCAACTCACTACAAGTAGAAGTGACAGATTTTTGAATAGAAGATTGAGGGAAGGCCATGAAGATGAACCACAGAAAGACACTTGGCCATCTTTCAGTGAAAAGTGTGTCAAAGAAAAGAAAAAAACATGTCATCATGTGTAAAAGAGTCATGCAAAAAGGTGAAGAAAAGATGGATCTGATAAGATTCTCAGTATGTGCAAAAAAAGAAGTAATTGATCAGTGGATGGAGAATGCCAGTCCAGAATTGTGATTTTTCTGTACAGGTTAGAGCATAAATCTAAATGCTACAGAGTTTTGGTGTGTGTGAAAAGAATAAACAGGTCCCAGAAGTAGTGTGGTAACATTACTGCTGTGCCAGCCCTCACACCGAAGTTCGTAAGTTCTGCAGCGTTTAGGTGCACTGGCATTTGTGCGACTTTTCATTCCAGAATTGGTGCATTTTGTGGGCTAGGCATGACTGACAAACAAAAGCTGGATAAATCTTGCTTTGAGTTACATGTCCACAGTGTAGAAACACATGCATATGAGCCAGTCAGCCATGGATTTCTTCACAGCTGATGGAGAGGAATAGTTGCTTTCAGAACATTATCCCTTAAACATATTTTAGATGTCAACCCCACTGTGAGATGAATTATGCTCCAGAAGGGGCAATTTCTCTACACTGATAATAAAGAAAATCTAGATGGTTAGCTCAGGGGTAAACAGCTACAAGGAACTTACTGGAGTGCTGCCTGACAGAATACGCAGAAAAAAATAATCCGGTGGCTTCAAGCTGTGTGTGTTCTCTGCACAGGCACATTCTTCTGGCAATGGATTGCTTTCCATTTTGTTGTGATTAATGCCATATTTTCTGCAAGTAAATTTGTCCAGACCATTTCTTGACCTTTGCAGCCAATCTTTGCACTTCAGTATGCACTTTCAATTGGATTCTCTTTAGTCTTTCTGAACTTTTAATTTGAAAAGCAGAGTTTTGACTGCAAGTGCTAACCCTTTTTTTTTCAAAGTCAAGCCTGTTCTTGCAATAACCTTGCTCTGACGTGTTGGTTACACTACAAAAAAAATCTGCTAACTAATTAATTTCCTACACTGTTCATTCTCAACAGTCTTGTTTTAGCAGCTTCCAGTAGCCGTCATGCTTCTTCTAAGGCACACAGTCAATTTTCAGTGTCTTTGGAGCTACCACATCCAATACTGGTAAAGATTCCAATGTTTAACCCCTGTATAGTAATGCTTACTTCCAGGTAAAATTAGAAAAACTGCAATAATTTCTCCTAGTTCTATGACCCAAAGGAAGGACCTGGATTTCTTGAATCACACTGCCAGAAGTTTGCTGCTTCTAATATGCCTGATACATGTAGCTACTTTATTTTTGAGCCCCACAGGATCCTGTTCAAAGTGTATAGAAACCCATGTGCCACTAAATGTTAGACATAAAGGACTAAAATTAACAATTTAACATCTTAACAATTCAGTTCAGGCTCTGGAATCAGAGCTAAGAAAGGCCCATGGAACATCCAGCTTGCCCCATTTCTGGCTACCTACATCCACGACAATTTCCCGAAGGTCTCTTGTTTATCAAAGCCCTCTAGGAAAACCTGACAACCATGAGAACTAGCATGCTGTAGAAAGCGAGCAAGAGAGGAGAACAACAAGGAATTATAGAATCACTAGGTTGGAAAAGACACACAGGATCATCGAGTCCAACCATTCCTATCAACCACTAAACCATGTCCCTCAGCACCTTATCCACCCATGTTTTTAAACACCTCCAGGGAAGGTGACTCAATCACCTCCCTGGGCAGCCTGTTCTAGTGAATGATGAGAAGAGGTCAAGAACGGCAACAATGTTCTGTATCCACTGAACTGGAAAAGGGGAAGGCTGAGAATGTTTGGACCACAAGACAGGGAATCAGGAGATATGGAAAGTACTGAAGGCATCTGCTTTGTGAAAGATCAGTAGATGTGGGAGGTGCTGAAGGTATGAAATCACTTATTCAGCAATAAAAAAGAAACCATGGAACTGAAAATTGCTCATAATAGAAAAGGAAGATTAATATCATTGAACTGTAATTAAAAAGTCAGTCATCAGCTCCCTTGTAGCCTGTGGAGAAATTCTTAGTAGCACTACCAGAGTTTAAGGTTCAGTACTGTCTTGTCTAGGAGACATAGATATTTGTCCAATTGGATGCCATTTGGCCACACTCTTGCAAGACTGAATTCCACAAAGCTTTCTGTGTTTATCATCAGAAAGCAAATCAAGTACTGTCCTCACTGTATAGCCAATTTATAAATGTTTGTTTCCTCCATTGTAATTGTCACTTCCATGTATTCTTCACCAAACACACTGACTTTAACTTTATTCAATTAGCAATAAAGAGTCAAGGAAGACTAGGAATTTTGGCGATCTTATGTACCAATGTTCGGCACTTCATCAGCAAGCAAACAATAGTTTCCTGTGGATGAAGCTACATGCTGGTGGAGGCAGAACCAAAGTCAACAAACATCTTAATTACCCTAGGTGCCATATCCGCAGGTATCACATTACAGCCCATGTACTTCAGAGAAAGCCGCAGCTTAGCTGCAAGAAGACTGGAGCTTTTGCATCAAGTAAGGTCAAAAGTCAAAGGAAATGCCAGTAGAAGCAGTAGTAAAAGTAAAGGAGCTTAATAAACCCCTTGTTTACCTTTGATTTCTCATTAATTGTATAATAGAAGCAAATCTAAATGCATAGTGACACAAAAAGCAGCTGGACTGTGTTTGCTTAAGAGGGAGACTCAGCTGACAGGAACCTGGTTAATCAAACCATGCTGGTTTTCTGCTCATCAGTGCCCTAAGGCCACGTGTGCAGTAGCTGGAATTAAGTCTTCACATTTACACTGATGGATAGGATGTCTTCGACAACTCCATGACAGAAGGAAAAAATTGCCACTGATCTTAAGTATGTAAATAAAGCCAATGGATGAGTTTGATGCAATTACATGTCTAGCATGTATACATAGCTACTTTAATTAGATGCGGGTCCCAGAAAATGCTGGGTATTGCTGGACAACTGCACAACTACCAGGCTGTCTTCCCACTTCCCTGTAGCCAGCTGGGCCTGACTCTTGATCACAGCAATGTGATGTCTCTTAATAGGTTTAACTCAGATCTTAGATAAATACAGCTACAACACAGTCCAGAGGTACTTGGGCAGGTCTTTGAGTAACATAGTCAGGGCACAATTATCTCATTGCAGTATGAGGTGGCTGGAGTGTTAAGCAGTTGCCTTTGCAGGCCTTGTACAAGGGTCCAAGTGGCCTTGGCCCTCACCCTGACCTTGTCTGGGGGATATCTGATTGGTGGCCTTCATCCTCTGCCACTGTTAACAATGTGAACACTCTGAAACTACAACATTCTATTTCTGTTCTTTTTAGCATTCTACAACTGGACCATCACAGGGGCTGCCAGGAGGTGCTTCTTAATTGCCAGCACTTTCAAATGGTCTTATCAGTGTCGTGAAGATTTGCGGTGCAAACCTAAAACAATGAACAATCCTAAGAATGTTTTCTTCTGTTTCGAAAGGGTTACTTTTTCACTGTCTCTTTGGTGATTCTTACTTTCTTCATTTGTTGTGTCTTCCCTTCCCGAGGGACTTCAGTGTACGCTCTTCGGATGGAGCATTTATAGTGCGTCCTTAGAGGAACTGAGAGCTGAACTGCTGGGTGAAGCTGAACTGCTGGGTGAACTGCTGGTATAGGGTCTCAGTCAAATCTAGTCCTCTGCCATTGATTACTTGTGTGGCATTGAACAGTCCCCTTAGACTTACAGAAACCTTGAGAAAGTTAAGTGTATGTCCATTTGTCTGTCTGTCTGTGGCACAGTCCCTTGTGCACAGCTTAGCCTTCACTCCTGCTTGTGCCTGTAGAGTTTAAGGTTTAAGGGAGTGTTGAGAGTGTTGATATCCTGCTGCACTGAGCTGAGCAAAGAGCAGAGAAATGACAGACATGGTTAATATAGCTGCCCCAAAGAAGTGATCTAAACATGGTATGTTAGGGACTGCAAGGTGCTCAGGTACTCCACTGACTTTTAAAAAGATATTTGGCACTTACCAAAAGCATCACAAAATTTGTCTGGGTTAGAAGTTAATTTTGATAGTAAAATCACCCACTTAGTTATGTGATCATTTTAAATAGCCTGATATGTACTAATCACACACTTGCTCTCAAGTCAGTAATAGTTAATTATATTTTGTGCTCTTTTAATGTATTTTACTAGCATAAGCAGATTCATTCCAGTAATTAAATTTATCCTAGTACATGATCTGCCTTTTCATTATTACCCAGAAAAAAAGTTTATATTCACATTGACTGCAGAATTAGATTCTTAGACTTAAAAGGAGATGGTGGTTGTTTATCAACATCCTGCAGATATTAAAGCTGTAGATTATGTTTTATCTGTTAAATGTCATCCAAAAACTAGTCTAAGTTTCAGAGCAGGTAAGTATTTGCAGGTCATGCCTGCCATGGAAAAATTAGAACTGGCAAAGAGACCCTTCTACATTCACAAAAGTTTTTAAAAATTGTGAAAGCTGCTACCAGGTCACCTGTAGCAAATTCCAATATCTAGAAGCATGTGGAAGAATTTTCAAAGTCAGAAATCAATGGCTATGAAATTACACATTAGTCTAGGGGAGTGTACTTTGCCTGTTTTCACAGCTAACATCCATCTTCCTTTAGTAATAGTGGTGCAGAATATTTGCCACAATAAAGTTGATCTATAAGTGTTTTAATTACAGTTCTGTCAGCAAATTGAAATCTTATTTTACTTACAGAGCAGACAGAATTAATCGCCTTCTCATCTGAAAATTCAGGCTTAGAGGAGAACTTCAGGACAAGCAGAAGTCTGAGAGGAACATTAGGAAAACACACACACTCATTAAGCTCTAAGTTAAAGTTGTTATGTCTTCTCTCTGTGATGGAAATGAGGGGCTGTAAGAACTGGGTTGTCGTGGCTTGGATGATTCGTGCACATTAAGACTCATCAGCACTTTAACAGAGGTCTCTAGGCACTTTAGAGTGCTGGAAATGATGGGGAGATTTTAGCTGGCTAACACATAGGCAAGAGATGAGATACACTGCCCTCTCTAAGCAAGGCTTAAAGTCTGAATAGAGAACAGGGAACAAAATTTCACATCTGTTCTGAGTAATTTCTGTTATCTTCCATTATGCCAGAATAAGGTGGCAGCAGAAAGAAAGGACAGTTTTATCACAGGGCTTTGACAGGCCTCAAACAAATTCTCTAAAATGATGAGAAAACTGATGCAAGAGTCTTGCAAATGTTATTGATTTCTCTGGCTTTGGTGTGCTGTGTAAGACAAAGCACATGGCTAAGCAGGTTTAAGACAAAGGCCAAATGGAAAAGTAGCAATGACAAAATTACAGTTTTGAGACACAATGGGAGAGATCCCTCCAGTCTTTGAGCAGCATTAGTGTCTCTGGGAAAGGCCTGTGCAGTGTGGTGCAGTGGGATGGAGTGAACACCCCAGCAGCACTAACAAATGCTGCCATACTTATCCTCTCTGAACTGCCACCCTCCTGGCAGCTTTGCCTCTTCCACCACTGAACAGAAGTCTGTGCATGTTGTAGGCTTGCATCCACTGAGAAGGCAGTCTTGAAAGGTCTTGAAAAAAATCTAATATAAACCAAAATGAGTAGCCAAAACTCTGCAGCCATAAAGAAGAAAATCTTAACTCCTAGGAGTTCAATGAGAGAATTAGGTGGTTTAGAACATGTTGTATGATGGTCTTTATCCTTCATCAAGTAAACTGGAACTGGGATTAACTGAGATAACTCAGTTTTCTGTGTTCCCATCTTTTCCTATGCAAAAGTGAGTACAAAGCCCACAATGTAGAAATCTGAGATATCAGCATCTGAGGCAGGTGCTGATATTTTGATTAAGCTTTGATTTGAGAAGTGACTTGAGAACCAGAAAACTGCAAGACATGTTTGCCTTCAAAAATACCCTCTATGGGTTAGATATGTCTAAAATTATATTGATATAAGAACATATACCAGTATTATTATTGTTGTTGTTATTATTATTATATTTATTTATTTTTCATCCAGGGTAGAAAATCCCTAGAAACCCACCAAAGCCCATGCTTAATTTTCATGAAGTGTGAGACCATGGAAAAGACCCATGCTTCTTTCTTGTGGGTTAACCACTAAGTCTGGCAGCTCCTTTTGGGACTCACATAGCAGCTTGGTTTTGTAATTATTTATAGAACATTAATTTTCAGTCAGGAAAGAACTAATTGTTTACTATTAGCATAACACTCAATTTGAAATAATTAAGGAGAACTCTGTTTTGCACTAATCTTAACATAAGTCTTAAATGTATCCCCAAAGTCCATTAAAAATAAAGCAAAACCCACTGTTAATTAGCAATTTACTCCATTACAATAGCTGGGAGTTTTAACAAATTCAGCCGAGGACTATCTAATGGTATAAAATAAATCTCCTGGTTTGTCACATTTGAAAGTTACTAATAAAAAGAGTAATTCAGCATTATAAAAGTGCTTATTTTGTTGGAGGAGGACTTACAGCATGTCAGTATTATATAATTCACATGGCAATGGATCAGAAGAGAGATATAAATTGTTTGGTTGCAGTAATTAACTGAGGACCAATCCTTTCTGTTTTAGTTTATCATCAGAATGCTAGAAATCTCCTAAAAGCCGATGGGCGATTGATCCAACAAGAGGATAACCAGTGCATCGAAACAGGGGAGGAACGACAAATGAGTACTCTTGGGGCTCTTCAGCGACTGCTGCCTTAGGCAGAGAGTTCTTATTCACAGGGAGTGGCAAGGGAAGAGAGAGCTGGGCGAGGAAAGGCTACTTTGGGACAAACTCTCACTCACGTAAGTGAAGCTGAAAAAATATGTCTAGCAGGGGATTAAATGTAAAATCAAAGATGGAAGGTCTTATCACAGGAGGATAAAGCAAAGACCTCACAGATACTCACTGAGGAAATACAATCCTTCAATGTCCATCTTTTCTGCAGGGCATTAATTGTTGTGTTCATGAAAGGAACTTGAGCATCCTGAGGGGATGGGCTCCCTAGAAACCAAGTGTCTTCACCTGTGTTAGGCCCAAGCCTTGGCATGAGCTTCCATGACTGCTTACTTCTTTGTGAAGTTTCTGAAGGAATGGAAATAATTAATAAGTTGTTTGTGTCTTTGGCTCTAGGAGCAGAGCATTTTTGTGTCCATACTAACCACACATAAATGTTGCTGTCTGATGGGAACCTGTGTTATGATCAGAGTCAGGACGTTCTGACTGCTGGCATGACAGACACTTATGTGCAGTGTCCTAAAAGCAACATGGGAGCATTGGCTTTTGAGGAGAACAATAAGGAGGAGAGGAATAAAATTCTAATGTTCAGCCAGCAGTACTTAACACAGATCCTGGAAGGAATCCAGGTGGACTCAAAGCAATATTTATGTTTCCTAGTTCTTGGTTGCCTTCCTGACCTAGCTTCTTTCCAGCAAAATTTGGATGACACAGAAAGGGATTCTGTCTTGTACGCACCCTTTGCAACCCCATAGTCTTAATGCACAATTTGAGAAATAGTTAGGTAAAGCTGCATCCTTCTGCCAGATGGTAAACCTTGCTATAGGATGCCTGTGCACACAAAGGGGGACTATGGGAGCACAGCCTGTTGAATTCTGCACCAGAACGCGACTGGCCTATGAAACATAGACTTCCCCAGTGACTGCAAACCAACTACTGTCTTTCTGCCAACTCATGTAAAAATAGGATGATGACTACTCATGTGGCTGTTTTGATTATAAGTCTGTCTAGGAAGACAGGCTTTCTCATTGCATAGAATATCTCACACAAGAGTTTGTTGTCACTTAGCTGTCTCTAAAGTGGAGTGTTAGCACCATTTCACATACCGCTTGGTATCCTGAAGATCGTAGTCTGCTGAAGGTCCTATATCCTACCTGGCAGCCCCCTGTGGACATCTTGGTTGCCTTAGGGCTCCTCAAAGTGCAGCAACTCATGCCTTGTTTGCTGTGTTGGATTCATCAACAGTCATTAGTTCACTTATTTGTGTTGCTAAGTATTTCTAGGGCATAAATATTACAAAGCAATAACATCAGGAACTCTATGTATAATTCACATAAAAGTGGATCAGTGGAACTAATTGACATCTAACACATTTTTATGATGTTGAACTTTTTCCAAGGTGTTTACTAACTCATTGATACTTTTCCACAGCTTTTACTAGGTTCCAGTTACTCCAAAAACTCTGCTTATCAGGGGATTCTTTTTAATAGCAATGTATTCATATACCTTTTAACTCAAGCCTTGCACTGGTGTAAGCTACTTCTTGCTTACCAAAGTACTCTTGGAATGGATGCAATGGCTTACTTTCAGCAGATACTCAGAAGGGTGCAGAATATTTTCAGTCCTTTTGAATTCAGGAGTTTCCTAACCCCCATGAGACAGTAATTGTGCCACTGGCCTCATGTCTTCCTCTCCTTCCATCAGACACCCAGAGGAGGAGCCATCAACATATATAAGATTAAGGTCTCTGTGGACCATGAACAAGTGCTCTCATGACTGCAAAATTCTGTGTTTGAGCTTGGCAACCATAAACCAAGTACCATTTGTTTCGATTTTAATTTTCTGAACCAGCTGCTGTGACACTGTTAGTTCAGAAAGAGCTATGTAAAGAACAAGTGAGAAGGGTAGAGATACTCCTTGTAATTCTGAGGTTTGCCCCTGTCTTTGTCCATTCAGTTTGTGATGTTAGTCTTAAGAATAAGCAATTTCATATCACAGGGAATCTGTAAAGATCAAGCAAAAGCCAATGTCTGTCATAGGCTCAGGCTAAATGCTTCTTCCTGAGAGACATCAAATTGCTCTCTTATTTAGCTCTTTAATCGGCAAGAGTGCAGTTGTTTTTGTCAAAATGAAATACTGTGCTCGCTGAAGTCTTGTGGGCATGAGTATGCAAACAAGCCCTAGGCAGAAGGGATGCTCAGGGGTTCACAGAAGAGTGGAAAGGTTTTTTGATTAATCTTCCCCCACCTCCCCACCACCCCCCATAAAAATCTTAAAATGTTATACCGATTTTAGAGGTTTCACATTCAGATATTCTGTGACAAATTGAAGTTGTATTTATACTTACATGAAAATTTCCAGTTTCAGATTCTGCAGTGAAAATTTGAGTATTAACAAAAGCTGAAACACCTGAAAGCAGAAAACTCCCTACCCTGAGTTCTCAACACTTAAAGAATCCTCTGGATTTTAACAGGATTCAGAATGTTAAGAGCTTAGAAACAGGTTGATAAAGCCACAAGACAGTAGATGGAATGTAAACCTCTTCCTTCTGCTGTTCACTGCCAGATTATTCAGCAGCTTGCCAATCAACATTGTTTTCTCACATGACAGACTCTTACATTGCAGCAGGTTGACAACCTGGATGCTTGGCTTAGCTTTGAAACCTCCAATAGCTGGCTGGGAGATGCTCTTCACAGAAGGGCAGTGAAATATCTATGGACCAAATTGATTAATGAGGAAGGGAGTTGTTAGTACCTTAATTTTAAATGTAGTGAAGCCAAAGAGCATTGCAAAAGTAACCAGAAGCAGAGACAGGGTTCAAAACCACACTGCAGGTGTTCCCCTGCTCACTCAGGGTTGCATTTAAATGTCCCTGCCACAACTAGTTGTTATCAAACTTAATTTTCAATTGTTTTAGTTGCCAATCAAATATGTGGAAACTGCAGTGGTGATTTTAAATTAAATGTCTTTTTCTAATGGAAAAGAGAAGCTTATGTTAATAATTTTATGTATTATAATGGTACCTTATGGCCCCGAACAAAAGTAACCTTTGCCAAGGAAGAATTCAGACTCCTGCTAGTTGTAATCCAAGCAGACTAGACAAAGAAATTGTTATCCCCTACTTATCAATGGAGATTTGAGGGATTAAACCTGAGTTCCAGAGACCCATATGACCTTGAAGGAACTAAACATAAATCATCTAAACCCCTGCTCAGTCCTATTAGCTACTAACATCATTCCTTTTGTCTTAATAGTCTGAAAACAAACAAAAATAACCACTGTACAACTGGTCAAAAACAGTGAAAGAGACACTTATGGAAGCATGATGTTATTGCATCAAGCACTTAGTTTCATTCCGCAGAAAACTCCAGGGAGCTGCTGTTGCCTCATTTATGGAGCTGAGAAGTTGACTGTTATAGATGGGTATGAGAGCTATGAGCAGCATATTTAATAGCAAAGGATAAAATCCTTTCTTAGACCAGCTGAGATAACTAGAAAAAACAGATAGCATTTTAGGCAGTCATTCCCTTCCACCGGTCAGCATGTCATAATTAGATGATAATGGTATCGCTAAGTATTCTTTAATGGCTTTTAAAACAGCACAAGCCATTCCCTCCCAGCTAAGACGTTTGTTTCCAGCAATTACACAGGCTTTGTTTTCAAATGGTAAGAGAATCCCAGTGCAAGAGACACCCTGAATACAAAACCTGGCACTGTGACAAGGAGCATTTGTGGGTTTACATAGGCTCTGTGCTCTGAAGATTGAAGCTTTTTGGGTTTACACTCCTGGATCACACACACACACAAAAAAGTTCTACTTACCTTGACTCCATTTATATGGCCCAGTACAGTAGAGGCTCTAAATGAACCGATTCCTGTGGTAGTATCAGATCTTTAACATAATACCCACTGAAGCAAAATAGCCTATCAAGAAAAACACATCATCATCAGAGAAAAGATGGTTTGAGTGTGACTGAACTGTTTCTGATTCAGCATTGATTTATTTGACAGTCTCATCCTAGCTTTGCACACTGCCCATGGGCTGGACTTGCCCTCTGAGGACCAGAGTAGTTTCAGGACCTTAAAGGCTGCCCTAGCAGGTCATGTCAAACCCTCCTGAGAAGGATCCTATTTCTCTTCTTGGCCTGGCATCATCACTAGAGGGGCACAAGAGAGAACTGAAGTCACAAAGCTCAACTATATTAAAGGTGCGTGGTCTCGAAAACTTTCTACAGGGTCAAGCTTCCTCTTCATCAAACCATGTGCATGGATACTTTCCATCTTGTAGCCACACTAAAGGCTCCCTGCATAGTGCGGTTTATAGGGACAAATAGGCATATGCATAGGGTAACTGCACATGAATTACTACAGATTGTCTGAAGAAGAGCATTTTCTCTGATGGATACTTACTTGGCTGTCATCACTGCCAACTTCTTGACCAAACTTAATTATAGTATAGGAATCTTCTGCTTGAAGGCCAAAGTGAGCCCTGTGTTACCTAATACCAGAAAGAAAGGCTTATGATGGTGAAATTTCTTGGCTCAAAGTCTTGGTGAAAAGCGTCCTAGACTAGACCTGATTTCAGCAAGGTTCATTGGAATAGATTCCCAGTTTCATTAGAAAAAGTTATTCACGTAAATAAAAGTTGTGTGTGTATGTATGTGTGTGTGTGTTCAAAAACATGATACTTCTAAAATGTCTTTTTGAGGAAGGAGTAGCTAAATTTCTTTATGTAACAGTCTAAAGGTATTACATCTAAGAATTGCCAGTTTGTTCTCATGTTTGTCATTCATTAATAAGCTTTCCACTATTTCTTTCTTTCTCTCTCCCTCTGCTTTTTAAATTTTTTTTTTGATTTTTTTTTTAATATCCTATTTGTAAGGGAATAGGACATATCTGAAAGGGCATAAGAACTCCAACCACAAAAATTAAAATTTTCTAGCTAAAACCTTGACTGCGTATCTGTGGAATTCTTGCAATTGTTAGGGAAAGGGAACCTCCTAAGGTTTAGCTCCTTTACCATCTGCTAACCTGTCAATGCTATTTCCTTGCAAAAAGAGTCTGCTGGACAACAGAGGCTGTTGGGATCTTCTAGTGTTGTAAATGTATTTTTCAATAGATAAAGCTAAAATGGTAGCTCCTGGTGTCTGGTTGTTTATGAATACACTACCTACTATGCCTAAGTTAGCAAGTAATTTCCCAGTGTACTGTGTTTAGCTCTTCATCGTTCAGTGACTTGTGGAAATTTATGTGACATTCACAATGGAAATAAAAATACTTCAATAGCCTTAATCCATCTAGCATATATAGCTTACAGCATTTCTTTCAGTAAGTAAAATTATGAGTTGATTGGACAATACTGAAGTAAGAAAGTGTTTGATTGTTAAATTATCGTGCATCATTCAGCCTGGTTGCTTTAAATGATGCTGTAAAATGGTGTAGAACATTTGTGATTCAATGTTCACATCATGGTTTTAACTGACACTGTAGTCAACTGTACCATCTCCAAGTCTCAAGTTTGAGAAGAAAGCAACCTGATGAAAGTTGGAAGAAAACCAGTCAACCTATACAAAACTTTGATATAAAAAACTCCACATACCTTGCTGAAAGTCATTCTAGTCAGCTCTTTTTGTGCCTTTGGACTGTTATTTGCAGCTCCAAAATATGACTGCATTAATGAAAATGAGTTATCAACTCTTGCTTATTAAGGGGACAGGATTTACCACATCTAAGACTTTTCAGTCTTCATCCAGCTGTGGACTGCATCACACTTCCAGAGGAGAGGAAGGCCATGAGTGAGGAGCATAAAACTGAGGATGTATATAAATCCCAGTTTGATTCAAACTGATTAACACCCCCCCAAAAAAACCCCCAAAAAACCAAAACCCCAACAACCCCCCCAAAATTGCAGATCAACACATTTCAAAAAACAGGTAAGAGCAGTGCAGTGCATTCCAATATTAGGTCTTTGGGAATGCAGATTCCCTTTAAAAGACAAACAAACTAATGGAATTCCTGTTAATTCATTCTCCTTTTCTGGGTAAACCCAAAATGAAAGGGTTTTTTGCCATCCTCTTAAACAAGGAATTGTGTGGGAGGTGCCTGTTAAAATCTTTGCAGTGTATCATTGCAATGCACCTTTTCAAACAAAATGACAAACCTTGTGATTGCTCCATAGCTTTTAATATGTAACAAGGAGATCTGCTGCTATTGTAAAAATACCAGCTGACTTTTAACAGGGCCATTAATTGATACTGTATCCTATTAGAGCTCTTGTTTAAATGGCAGTAAAATGTTAAACATTCTTGAATATATTAATAAAGAAGGGCAATTAGACATGCTTGTTTCAGGAGTCTTGATAAATTAATGAATCTTGAGTTAATTACAGTGCTGGGCATTGAGATTTATCTCTCAGAGGCTGCAATCAGTAAATTTCAAAAAGGACTCTTATCACAGTTAAGTACATGTATGCAATAATGGTTCACCAGCATAGTAAGTCTGGCAGGAATAGTTGTGAGGGATGACAACTCTATAGTTCATTCTCTTCATTATCTAACATTATTTTTTTTCAAATTTTAGATGAGATCCAGTTAACACTGTAATCTGTACATCTCCAGAGGTTTAGGGTAATGTTTGACCATCTATTTTTTCTTCAGATCCTTAGGTATCATTCATTACCATCATGACAATTTTCGTCAGAACTAAGTCACATAAAATAATAGGTGAGTGACACCATACATAAATCAAAGACATTTCCCACCTACCATTTTCATCTCACTCTGTCTGAGGTGGAAGAACAAACAGATTAGACTCATGGTTGAATGTAGATCTGAAATACTGTCTGCTTTCTCATTGGAATCACTTGCTCCACAGCTGTGAGCAAATATAGGAGGTGTCTGCTTATATCTTGTATAGACATAGTGACTCACCTTTCATTTAGAACTGTCTTTAGTAAGTACATATATTTTTACACATAAGGACTTTGATACAATACAATCTTACTAACCTTCTGCAAATCTTTGTGCTGCAGATTTTATGCCTGTCTGCCTGAACATCTGGTCTGCTGTAATTGGTGACAATGTTCTAGTTGATTTTTAAAGGTGCTTATTGATTTAATCTATACATTTATGGGTATCCTATATCCAGTAGTAATGCTTTGTAGTCTTTCTACTTTTACAACTGCTCCATTCTCTTTGAAACATTGAATTATTCTCTTGAACTTTACCTGTGCTGGCTGAGACCCACTGGGACCATTCTGCACAGTATAGAGTAACTAATATATGGATTATTTACCTTTTTAATTTATCTGTTCAATAATATCTCAATTTACCTCTGATCCCCATGAAATTCTCCAGAACTTATTTCTTTTCAGACCTCTATTCTGAGGTGGAATTTCAATAAAACTTGATGGAAATGCAGAGGGGGGAGGATACTGGCTCCAGCTGCAGGACAGAAGGAGCCTGGACTCCATACCACTGTTCCCCAAACTCAACAGCAAAAGAAGTCCTGTTTTGAAAAGATGTATCTGGTTAGTAATATAACAAGTTCAATAGTACATTTCTGACACAATGCAAACTGGAAATGACCCCATGCTGAGTATAGCTCAAAGTGTAAAATACAATTTAAGAACACTATTCTTCCATGATCATGCAATTTAAATCATATGTATTGCACCATCTTTTCTTAGTAGCAATCATTTTTTGAATGATGAAGCATGGATTTGAAGCTGAAGAACAGTACAAGGGGCAGAACATTAGTGGGAACTGTTCCTTTAAGACTATGTGAAGAGGAACCAAAGATTTTTATTAACTAAGTGTAACTCAAGACCCAGTGAAAGCAGATAAGCTGTATTCCTCTGGAATAAGCACAAAAAAAATGACCCACGAATAATCACATGGAGATCACATTTTATTAATTCTGCTTTTTACTAGGAAACCGGCACATAAATGCAGAAGCTTAAGTAACTCTTTATGTCAACAATTTACTAGAAGATAAGACTCTTACGTGGACTCGTATAATAGAAATCCTTATGAAAGACAATCAAAGGAAGGATTGAAAATCTAATTTCAGTTTTGCACAGCAACATTTTCCATCTGCTCTTTTTAACCAGATAGTTATTCAAGTTTCTGTTTGCATCAATAAAGCCAGTGGATACACACTGTTTCTTTGGTTTTGGTAAGGTATTGTTTTACCTGGATAATTTTTATTGATGCCTCCAAGCTGGAGATTCTCTTTGTTGGATTCCTGTAGTAACTGACAGTCAAGTCTGGTAATAAACTACAGGTCTGTATTATCTATTAGAAGAGCTAACAGTTTTTGAAGCCAGCAGAGAGTTTTCTGCTTTTTCTCTCACTCTTTGAACACAATGACATTACTTCAGTTTTATAACAGTCTCCCTGAACCCAGGAATCTGTCCCAGGAAGATTACCTTTGAGAGGGGTGGATAAAGAATGATGATTATGACTCTAAATTCTAATGGTTATAGCCTAGCCTAGCAGAATGACAACAGTGTGGGTAGCAACAGGGTTGTTTCTGTAATGAGAAAAGCAATGCTATTTGTATAGTCTGGATTCTTATGATTACAGAAGCAAATCTAAGCAATTTGTAAGGAAGTTAATCACTTTACAAATGTGCTAAGATTTGCTCATCTGCAAAGCTGTATGCCAAAAATTGTTTACAGGTCTTGCTTGGATGAATGGCAAGAGGCAAGGTGACCAGTGCAATATTGGTGCATTGCAGAGCTGTGGGAGGGAGCCCTGGCCTCTCCCTGAGTGGATGGCTGCAAGTGAATGTGCAATACTGGCTCATGCAGAATCTTCAGTGTTCACTTTAAGTTATCCTATCCCACTGCATCACCCACAAAACCATGGGTTGACCCTGTCCTGTGACTTCAGCTTCAGTGCTAGATATTAGGTCTCTCTCTCCCCAAAGGCAGCATCAAGTCAGGGCTCTCCCGCTCTATCACCTGGCCTGATATAAGATCTTTTGCCCCTCTTTTCTCCATCCATTTCTATTAAGAAAACAATTATCACTTTCAATCCAAATGCTGAATAAGAGTGCTTTCAGCTGAAAAGTGGAAGAAGAAGAAGACAAACTGTTTGTTTACCCAACGCCTCAGAATTACCTGCTTTTGGAGATAAAGTTTATCTGACCCACTCATCACACCATATTCCTCTTGGAATTCAATTAGCAACGCATTTTAAAACAGGAAGGACTGAGGGTTGTTTTTCTTTAAAACTTGTATTTCTTTATATAACCCTACTTCCCTTGTCTAGTGCTTCCTTCAGCTTATCCACTGAGGTAATGGCTCTCTGGAGCAGTTTTCCAAAGCTATGGAAAACTAGCTGTATGCCTGATTTCCATGACAGATCTGACGAGTCTCCATTTCAGATGAACCATCCTACTGATAAAAGAAAAACAACAATCACTTGCTGCATGGTGAACTGGGGGAGGAGAGAATTTACAAGGGTTCATGCTTCAGGACTTTTCTCAAACCTTTGCTTTCTTCACCTGACTTAAATATCTGTACTGGCTGTGACCTCAAAAATGATCCTACTTTATTTCTCTCTTAGAAAGTAGCTTTCAAAGTGAGATGATTGTCCAAGCATTTTCCTGCCTGCTTAGAAGATGTTCCTAGGCAAGGGGCCACTTCTTCCATCTGAAGTTAAGGTCTAAGAGAATCCAAGTTACCTCTTTTTACTTTATACTCAAGTCAAATAGATATGATCAACCAAGATAGTGCTGTCCTCAGTAGTTATTGCTGTCAGGTCTTCCAGACGATGCTGTCAAAATAAGAACAATGGGTCCATCCTGAATCCCATCTCCCACTTGTAACGAATTGCCATCCGCAGAGAAATGTCACACTCATTTCCCTGTAACTCTGGCTGGATCCCACCATATTTTGATCCTTTGCAATTTTCCATGTGTTCAAATAATGATCTTGTACTGTTTATATACTGTACATGTTGCTAATAATATATTTATGATAATAACTTACTCATGATGATTATGGAACTGCTTTTCTATTGCTTTGGCTTGCCTGTAGGATGGCAAGAAAAGGTTAAAATTAAGAGCTTCAGAAACAAGATTATTGTGCTATGGCACTGGGGGAGAATAGGGTTTGAAGTAGTGGGTTTGCTTGAGGAAGGGAACCACATGACCAGGAAGAAGATTGGTTGCTGCCTGCTGTAGGACCTGCATGGTCACAGATATACAATAGACTGAGGCTACATGTTTATGCTGCCCACATTTCACTACTGGGATTTGGGATGAAACTTGTACAAGCCCTCCTGATCCCCACATCCTCTCACCCTAATTACTAGAGTAAGGACACATAAGTGTGAGGGCCACGCTGATTTGAGTGGTGGTGTTACTTCAGCCTGTGTTTGTTGCTTTGTTGTGCTGCTCTGTGATGGTGAACTCAGACACTGAGAGAAGCAGAGCTATCGCACTAGTGGGACAGAGTCCCCTTGTTGGCTCTGAAGGGCAATGCCAAAACAGATAGCTTCTTTTCCTCTATGTGACACAAAGCAAACCCCATGCCAGATGGAGTTGAAAGGAGATTTCTTTATAAAGCTTCAGTAAATCTGCCCTCTAAGAACTCCATACATCCAGTTTGGAGTTTTACAAGGGAGAATGCAAGCCTTGCACTGTGGTCAGAGTTCCCTCTGGTACTGCAGATGTGACACATCTGTCTGTCAGGCTGAAATATGGGACACTTACATCTGTGTGTGACTGGTTGCAAGTGACTTCTCTAGGTATCTTATAAGTACACCAGTGTAGCTGTGAACAGGGCTGAGAAATTTTCTGCCACAATGAAGGAAAGTGAAGCAAATCTACCTGCTGCATTGCAGTAATGTACCAGAGACATTTCTTTCAGCTGTGAGAACTCCCATTGAACTAGTATGAATTCATCCACTTTTAAAAATTGTGGTTTTCTTACGCAGTTTGGAAGCATTAGTTCTGGAGTTCAGACTCATAGGAAGATGAATAATAAGCCCCAATAGTTTCAACCTCTTAGAAAAGCTGAGCAGCAACAAGGGCATTTTTCCACATTAAATGATGAAGCTGAGAGTTATTGCACACTGTAATAGTCAGTAATATATCTGTTGAAGGAAAACCAAGTTGAAACCTCATAGGAGCTGATGTCTAATGTACATTATGGGACTTGTATTCACTTCCACAGGGTCATGCTTGTACTGTCTGGAAACAACTTTAGAATTCCACAGTGATCACATGTAATTGCAACAAATAAATTTGTGGATGTCCCTAAAACCACAATGGAGACTGGCAAAATCAACAAATATGTAATAAAAGTTAAGCTGCCTCTCATCATCTCTCTGTTTGTGAAAGCTTTCTTGCTCCATATACTGTGGGAGAACCATTTGGGGTCTTCACTTAAACCCAGATTGAAATGTAATCTCTACCATAGATAGTCATAGTGAAAGCGTTTCCAGATAAATTAACTATGTTAGAAAAGGATAACATTCACCTTAAAATCAAATTCACCATACTGTTTTGGTCCCACCAACAAGCTGGTTGGTTTGAAAAAGTAACCAGGAAAAGAAGAATCTAGGTTTATTTCAAGACATTTGGGGTTACTTGTGCTTTTATTTGATTTGTGTTTCAGAATTTGCAGCCACTAAAATACAGGCTTGTGCATGTGGTCTGTGTAAGTTGTTTTGAACTACATGTGGAGAAAGAGGACCAATCTCATGCATGGGAATTGATTTCAGCCACTATCCTTTCCTGCAAAAGTCCTCAAACATAAAGCAATTGTCAACAGATTTAATTCTTGCTTTATACCACCTAAATATTGCTCACTACTCCTTAGAGATGGATTTCATCTTAGATCAGGGTACTGCCACTATTAACTGCATTGTAGCTAGGTAGCAAATGAAAAAGATGTGGGTGATACTAGTTACCTAGTTATTTAGATTAGTACTAACTTACAGATACTTGTGTACAAACAATTAAACGCAATTAAATATATAAAGAAGAATACAGTTATTGAATTCAGGATTTTCTTATCTTTTGAAAAATGGCCAGCCAAGCATTCAGAAACAGAGTTGTTTAGAATTATATGTCTGCTCTTGTATGCTGAAAAGTATGAACCAATGACACCTGCACAGCTGTGTCCTTTTCTTTCCCTGGATGGTCAAGCTGTAAATACAAGGCTTCAATCTGTGGGACAAAATTAACCTGAAGTTTAGAATAGAGTGAAGATCGACACTGTGAGTTATGATTTTAATAGCTCATTATTTCTAGCTGAGTAGATACAGGAGTTTGATTCAAGGCCACTGCTAGTTTTATCACTCTTGAAAATCAGTCAGGTTTTGAGTGAAAGCATCTTTTTGCAAGATATTGTTACAATGTTATCAATATTCATACTGAGAATTTATAACTAGTTTCACAAACCTCAAAAACTTTAAGAGTTATTTACCTTCTGGATTCTGCTGTTAAAAAACTCTGCCAATTGCTACAGATCTTTTAAAACCCTCAGTCTCTTATTGATGATTTTACACTGGCAGCAGTCAAGCTTTCTGTGCTACAAGCCTTCTGGGCAGTACAAGTTAATGGCTGAAACTGAATAACAGTAAAAGAATGATTAATGGAAAAATCTCATGTCTCCCTATCAAAGCTGGCTCAAGAGCTATGCTCATATAGTAGCAGTTACAATATTTCTCAGCTTTGCGATCTCCAGAGAATGAAAAATGGCATCTTATAAATTCCTAAGATAGATAGTTCTCTTAATATTGACTCTATTATATAAGACTATTATGCTTTATATAAGGATAAATATTGACATATTTTATTATGAAAAATAAAGTCACATTTGACTTAACATGCCACAACTATCTTCTTTAGTGAATTATTGTTTAATCATTATTTAAATTTTGGGTATATTTACTAGAAGAAACCCCAACCAACCTAACACTTCAAGCCAGAGCAGCACAGAAGTAACACAAACTTTTAAGAAGGACTGAAATTTAAGAGTGGCACAACTATGAAAAATACCATGAAGGGGCTTTAAAGAGAACTAATCATGACATGTTAATACCTCTCAAAACGTGTGCCATAGCTTTGGGTTTAAAATGTTTTGTGTAGGCAGCTTCAGAAATTATGTGGATGAGGCTCCCAGGAAACCAGGCAGACTTTGAATCTCACAAAACCCAGGCAACTTTTAAGGGTCATAACTGAATGAGCATCATATAGTTGTCTCAAAAGGTAATGCAGCCCTGGTGACTGCTCTGCCATGAGCCTGACAACCTCTGCGTTTCCACAGTATACTGAAGTCAGAAAAGGAGTTTCTGGTATGGACTATTGAGCTCTCCATGGGTCTTGGATCCAAATGTAAGATTATGGCACAAGAGGCATTCAGACTTGGGAGATACTGTATCATATTGATGGTATAAGCTAGTCTCTACGTTTGCTGATGATACTGGCATCTTTTCCATTGTATTATTACTTACTGAATTTCTCCTTTTTCGAAGACAAAGAAGTGTCTTGTCTTGTCTTGTTTTGTCTTATTTTATCTTAATTTACAGTGTAGGTTTAAATTGACTCCCCTTCCCTTCCCTTCCCTTCCCTTCCCTTCCCTTCCCTTCCCTTCCCTTCCCTTCCCTTCCCTTCCCTTCCCTTCCCTTCCCTTCCCTTCCCTTCCCTTCCCTTCCCTTCCCTTCCCTTCCCTTCCCTTCCCTTCCCTTCCCTTCCCTTCCCTTCCCTTCCCTTCCCTTCCCTTCCCTTCCCTTCCCTTCCCTTCCCTTCCCTTCCCTTCCCTTCCCTTCCCTTCCCTTCCCTTCCCTTCCCTTCCCTTCCCTTCCCTTCCCTTCCCTTCCCTTCCCTTCCCTTCCCTTCCCTTCCCTTCCCTTCCCTTCCCTTCCCACCCCACACTGGAATTGGGCTGGAAATGTTTCTTTTGACCACACAAAATGCATCAAATTTTGAAAACAAAGCCCTCTTTTATACAGAAAATGACCCTCAATTGCTTGATAGGTACCATGCCCATATCCTGTGGATTAAGGCACTCGGGATACAGGAGTTCAGTGCTCTTGTGATTACTGGGCAGGTGATAGATCTGAACTAACTTTTTTTGTGTTACTGATTTGTTCTCAAACTGCTTTCAGTCTCCCACTCTTTGTTCTAATCATTGTATATAGATCTTTCACTGGAACCTGCACTCTGTAGAAAGATTTTTTTTTTCTCAGACAGATGCTGTCATTTGGACAGCATCCTTTCTCTCCTCAATCTATAACAAAAAGTTTAATTAAAGACATTTCAAGCTCCTTGGAGAGCATGAGTGCTCATTCCTATCTGGCAGCATCCTTACTCTCAGCCGAGACAGCTGTCAAGAGAAAGAAGCAGCAGGTGCAGAGAGAAAGGTGAGCTCCCATGTAAAGAGCGCCTACCTCTAAAATGCTTTGAACATCAATGTACAGAACTGCATCTTGATATTCTTTAACAGTGAAAGGACCACAATATTTTGGTTTGAGGACATGTCAAAATCTACAGCATTTCCTCAATAAATTGCAACAGAAACCTGGGCAGAGAAAGGGACTCTGTGTTGAGGTTCAGGTGAATATCCAGATGGCAATATCAAGTCTTGTAATTGCTACAGCCTCCAGTAAAATTAATTTGTAAACCATTGGCTTTTTTAAAGGCCACATGTCTGCAATTACTTTTCTTTTTCCCCTTTGTACCAAGATACATTCTTTCAAGAAAAACGTATTGCTAAGCAAAGGGCACCTGTCTAAAATTACTAAGGGTCAAGTAAGAGATTTGCAGACCAACTTTGCTGCCCTTTTCCCCTTGCAGTAAAAGTATATGCTTTGCCTACAGAGAACATGCTCTTGCCTTGATTTGTGAACTTTAAAAAATGCTGAAAAAAATACCTGGAAGGAGCTAGAATGCAAAACTGGCCTTCAGCTGTGAAGGCTTTGTTTTTCCTGGTATCCTTAAAAGAAAATGAGGATGTTATAAATATATCTGTCTTTATTTATTCTTATGGTCTTCTTTTTTTTTCTTAAAATAATTATTGCAAGATTTATTTACACCACTTATTAATTTACACTCTAGGCAAAACAAATATATTTCCAAAAGGAAAAAAATAATCAGACTTGAATTTGTTTATTTAATTTTCATTTAGACCTAGTCAGAAAACAGAATTTATGACATATGTGGAATTATGGAATATCTGTATTTAATTTTGGTCTTCGCTCAGTATAAAAAAGATTAACTATCACTGATGGAATGAAATGCTGCAGAATAGCTTGATTTAGAAATACCTAAACATTCTTTATTTTGACATTGAACTTGAATATAATTTTTTGCTGTGAAATAGCCATCTGCTTACCTCCTTCCTATGTGTGTCTTCTCTTGTGTGACTTTAAGTTGAAAAAAGATTAGCTGTATGACACATTTTTTCCCTGAAAATAATAATTTTATTAAAACAGCTTTCATCAACATCCATAATTGCCAAATGATGCTCATTAAGAACATCCAGGTAAGACTTTGCTCAGACTGGAATGATCCATCTTCACTCACATCTCAGACCCTTACCATTGCCAGACTGTGATACCCCTCTGCGACATCTGTGATGTCTCATGTATTGGATCTCAACTGATTTAAACCACAGCTCACACTGTGACCATTGTATTTGCTGCAGTGTTAAAAGAAAACAAAAAGTGTTAAAGAGAAAGAACAGCTATGCAAGGCCAATGAAGATATTTTGTGTCCTGAATTGCTGCAAGATCTTTTTGAACTTATAAGGAGATAATCATAACAACAACAAAACCCCTTGATTACTTGGCATTATAAAACTATGATAAAATACTATTTCCTACTACTGTTAAAACCCATCATAAATGTAAGCAAATGTTTTGGCTTTTGCAGTGTAGCTATCATGATTCAAATATACCTAATGTCACTGCTTATCTGATGCATAAACTGAAAAAGAGCTGATTCCTGAATTTTTCTGTAATGGAAGATATCATGAAATAATAATGGCTCAATTTTTACTACAGTTTATTTGTGATATTAAATGTGATTATGACACTGGGTTTTTTTTCCCACAATAGCTCCAGCAAAAATTACTGTCCAATACTTTACATTATAAATCACTTTTTCAGTAAAAGTATCTTTGCAGTTTGAAATATCAGGGAAAATAATGCAAGAAGTTACACATCTTAGTAATTCATAGTGTATGTTTACCATTGACACTCTATATTATTAAATGTACAAAACAGGACCGGGAGTCTGTATGCTAAGTGTGCAGGATTGCTCCACTCTGCTGATATCCTTCAAATCTGTGATAATAATTCTTCAGATACTGCAGTCAGCTGAACTATGGCAGTTTACTCAATTGCAAGTTTTCTACTCCAATTTAGATTTTTAAATTTCTCTAGGCTGGAAAGGGCTGTGCATAAGTCTCTCTTTTACTCTCTCTTGCTAAGACAATTTTTTTCCCTGTTTGAAAGGATGCTGCTTTATGCACAACAGGTTTTTTGTTCATCCCAGTGTGTGCATTCACCTGAAGGAAGAATTCACCTCCAAAATCAGTCTCACTTTTTATAGGATCTAAAAGCTCCTGTGGGTAATTTTCTAGAAATATATATAAATGCTGCTCTTCCAAAGAGTGTGTGTCTGATAAGTGTCTATATAATTCCAGGAGCTCACCAGTCCCATCAGATACATAAAAAGTGATATCAGGGCAGTATTTTTACCTGAGTTTAAAAGAAAACAAAATAAAAATGCTTTGCACGTTGTTTTCTTTTTTCTTTATGCTCCCTACAGCTCTGTGCAAAGTAACCAAAGGGGCAAAACTAGGCTCCAGCCACTGATGAGAGGTGGCTCAAAGTGTGACAATAAGTGGTGCTGGAAAGCATTTCTCTCTCATGAAGTAATGTGTGCCGATAATCCTAGATACCCTTCAGCAGGAAGAAGAGCTTTTTATAGGGCTCATTTTTCTTCTTTGAATGAGTTTTCCTGAGTGTCTGGGTTACTGTGAACGATGGGAGACATTTTCAAAGGCACTTAAGGCACCAAGGAGCTCAAATCTGAAGATTCTTGGTGGTTCCTGGATCCTTTAGCTGCTTCTGAAATGTTCTCATTAAAAAGAAAAAAAAAAAAAAAAAGAAAAAAAACCTTAAAAACATGAGAAACAAATCCAAGCACTTACATGGGATAAGAAATGCAGAAACAGGAAACAGGTCAGTGTTTCAGTGTTTTAAAACACTGACTGAAAGCATTACTACTGTTATTATTATTTTTTACAATGACCTTTTGAACTGGACATTGCAGGTATGAAATGGTACTGTCAAAACAAGGTATAAAGATTCTCTGCATGTACAGTGGTAGTCCCTGAAATGCTCTAGCAGCAGACTGTGCCCAGACCCTAAGATTTTCAGGGACCCCTGTATTCTCTTACGATGCTCTGCAAAAGGTGCTGCAGGTCCATGTGCAGTTTGTAATGTATTGATGTGCACTTGGATTTCACTCCATTTTCAGTGTGTTAGCTCACATTTTTGAGCACTGGCACTTGGTGTGGTTATGACTCTGACCTGGCACACTCACACACTGCTCTGAGCACAGAGGTCATTGCACCCAAACGGAGTCAGTAGCTGATCCGGCAGTTTCCTGCTGTTCATAGGAACTGCTTGCAATCCCACAGTAAATTGCCAGAAATACACTTTTATGACAGACCACATTCCATTCCCCCCCATCGCTCCCCTCTCCACATGGTGTAGCTGAATTTCCAATTATGGTTGAACACTAATGTGTCTTTTATCTCCCTTTTATTTTTGTTTCTAACCTCAGAAGCCACTGCCAACCTGCTCTTCTCTTAACTAACCATATTCTTCCCTCATCAACATGAGCAAGTGCGGCACCATTGAGCCCTGTGTAAATAGCCACAGTGACATCTGAAACAACAGAAACGTTAGTATTCACTTGATAGGGCTTTTTAACAACATGCTTGGAGATGTTGAGGGTTTGCTTTACATCTGCAGCAAATTCACTATGTGATCTGTTGATGGGTTGCAGATGGCATCATGAGCCACTGCTTGCAACAGAAGTAACAACCCTGGTCACATTTTACCACATTAAACAATTTACTTGGGTGGTAATTACATAGCAATTAACTTCACTGCCTCACAAATGCTATGTGAGCTGTCTGTCTTTTTCAGTTTTTTTCTTCTCCATCAGCTTCAGTCTTTTATCTGTGGCCGGGTACAAGCGTTCCGGCCAGAACAAGCTATTAGGAAATGAGGGCCAGCCATGATCTCTTTGGGAAATAATGTCTGCTCCTCTAGGCAGGACTGGGAGATGAGCTACAAGGGTAGTATTTTAGCTGCCACTATATGACTGTTACCACTTAAAAGATGGGCTCATTTTTGACCAAAACATTTGATGTCTAATCAAAATCTATTGCCCGGGCTACTTCTGCAGTCACTGTGTAAACAAATGCCTCAACGGGGAGATTCACTCCAGCAATCTAGCAGTGAGGTGAATTTCTTGATCTGAACATGGAGGAGATTTGAATAAGATGCTACTTCTAGATAACTATATGTTAGATGAAATGAGGCACGTTCTGCATTGTTTCAGTATTAAAAACTCTAAAGAGTATAAAGGTGTGGCAAAAGTCACAGAATCACAGAATCACAGAATAACCAGGTTGGAAAAGACCCACCGGATCATCGAGTCCAACCATTCCCACCAATCCCTAAACCATGCTCCTAAGTACCTTATCCACTCTCAACTTAAACACCTCCAGGGAAGGTGAGTCAACCTGGGCAGACTGTTCCAATGCCTAACCACCCTCTCCATGAAGAATTTCTTCCTAATCTCAAGACTAAATCTCCCCTGGCAGAGCTTGAGGCCATTCCCTCCCGTCCTGTCCCCTGTCACTTGGGAGAAGAGGCCAGCACCCTCCTCTCCACAACCTCCTATCAGGTAGTTGTAGAGAGTAATAAGGTCTCCCCTCAGCCTCCTCTTCTCCAGGCTGAACAACCCCAGCTCTCTCAGCTGCTCCTCATAAGAATTGTTCTCCAGCCCCTTCACCAGCTTTGTTGCTCTTCTCTGGACTCGCTCCAGAGCCTCAACATCCTTCTTGTGGTGAGGGGCCCAGAACTGAACACAGTACTCGAGGTGCGGTCTCACCAGTGCCGAGTACAGAGGGAGAAGAACCTCCCTGGACCTGCTGGTCACGCCATTTCTGATACAGGCCAAGATGTCATTGGCCTTCTTGGCCACCTGGGCACACTGCTGGCTCATGTTCAGTCACTGTCAACCAACACTCCCAGGTCCTTCTCCTCCTGGCAGCTTGCCAGCCAGGCTTCTCCTAGTCTGTACCTCTGCTTAGGGTTGTTGTGTCTCAAGTACAGGACCCAGCACTTGGACTTATTAAACATCATGCCTCTGGTCTCAGCCCAGCTGTCCAGCCTGTTCAGATCCCTTTGCAAACCCTCCTGACCCTCCAGCAGATCCACGCTTCCACCCAGCAGAATGCTACGAGAAACTGTATCAAAGGCTTTACTGAAGTCCAGGAAGATACATCCTCAGCCTTTCCCTCATCCAAGAGTTTAGTCACTTTGTCATAGAAGTTGATCAGGTTAGTTTGGCAAGACCTGCCTTTCATGAGTCCGTGTTGACTGGGCCTGATCACCCTGTTCTCTTGCAAGTGCTTCATGATCGCACTCAAGATCACACGCTCCATGACTTTCCCCAGTACCAAGGTCAGACTGACAGGCCTGTAGTTCCCTGGATCCTCCCTGTGCCCCTTCTTATAGATGGGCACGACATCAGCCAGCCTCCAGTCCAGCGGAACCTTCCCAGTCATGCAGGACTGTTGGAAGATGATGGAAAAGGGTTTGGCCAGCACATCCACCAGTTCCCTCAAAACTCTTGGATGGACTCCATCTGGCACATAGACTTGTGGGCATCTATATAGGAGTCTATACAACAATAAAGGGCTTGACCTAGCTGTCTTAAAAATAAGATTTTCTTACAGGTGATAAGAAAAAGTGGCAGTCTGATATTGTTAGGGTTTATAACCAGAAATTTACAGTGGAAACTTTTGTGTGGAACTGAGGGTGGTAACAATCTCTAGGATACTCTGTGATGCTCTGTGGTAAATTCCTAAACACTTGACATGAAGGCTGGGCATCTTGCCAAATGATGTGTTGTATAACATTACAAAGGATGTAAGACAAATTAATGGACACAGCATTGTGTGGACACTTTTACATTGGATGTCCTTTGTTATCTTTTGGGAGAAAAGTCTATGAAAAATTTCTTAGACGTATATTTTTGTCTAAAATTTTGCTGTGCATTTTTGCTTCACAGCTGGTGTACTGGCAATAAAAATGCTTATAGAAACCTTTGGACACAGAGGTTATCCCATGTTGATCCAGCCATAAGATCTGGTCCTCAGGTTGTAAATCTTTAGGATATATGACATGTCTTCATTAACGTTAAAATTATTGATGTCCATCCTGGAAGAATAAAGATGATCATGGAGGAAGGTGTTGCTTGAGGATAGAAGTGATCCAGCTTCTGCTCTGCCCTGAGTTTTCTTTGTGATTTTGTTTGACTCACTCAAGCTCAGCACTTCCAAAGCTTTTAAGATTTCTTTTGAAATCTGTAGAAGGCTCATTCACAGATGAGCTTCCATCTATATAGGCTTCATATAGATTTTCTGCCATAAGTGTTACAATACCATCACTACTTATTTGACATCTACACTCAACAATGAGATATCATGCCTGTCTGCTATCCAGAGCTGCCAGAATTTTGCCTCCTAGTCAGTCAGGAGACAATTAATTTCAAACCCTAGTTTGGCATCTAAAGCAGGAGTTTTGAATGTGATATTTTTTGTTCTGAATTTTCCCCCCCATTTTTCTTCCCTTTCTATAGAAACTCTAATCATGTTATATGCTGGTAATTCTAACTGCAGATGCAGCTTTGAATGCTACCTCAGCCAGTTGCAGAGGGCAGTCACTCTTTATAAGTTTCTTTCAAAATCTGCCATTTTGAGCAATGTTGCTGGACATTGTGGTATTGCTCATGTTGTACAAAAAGGACTGTAAATTGATACATTTTGCAGTATGGAGGAAGCGTGGCATCTGCAGAAGGCAATTCAAAGTCGATTAAAAATCAGTAGCATTGTTTTAAAATCTCCTCATGTAGCTTTTGCTATCCCTGCCCATCTGTTCTGACAGAACTTCTCCATGTTCTGAACAAAACTCTGAATAAAATGTTTTCCCTAGTGCTATAAACTTAATGTAATCTAAGCTCTGATTTTTAGTGGGGTTGTGAGGTTTTTACCTGTTTTTTGATAATTACAGTGCCAGAACTTCAAACAGTGTGCTGACTGCTTAGAAAACCAGACAGCTTCAATTTTTCTTTCTTTCTAATATTTAGCAACTGTCATTTAACTCTGTGGCATCTGGAAAAGAGCAGTCCAGCCAAAGCTGTTAACATTATTTTGATGATAAGTTTCCATCTCTGACTATCTTGCTTGCTATGCCAGCTGCTAGTAGCACGAAAATGCAACTTCTAACAGTTTTTAGAGTTACTATTACTATTATTATTATTTTCCTAGTGTGACACACACAGCAAAAAAGTTTTGTAATAGACAAGTTCATTTGCAGACGGAACTTCTGTTGTAGCTTATTTCTTACAAAATTACAAGAATCTTCTCACATTTATGCCAGATCTAGGACTGGATAGAGGCTAATAGTGCTGAGATTGCTTCTAAGCTACCTCAGCCATCACTACTGATGGAGTACATTTTTTTTCCTAGTTTATATACAAGACTGGACAGGAATTTTCTGTGGAAATAACTGTGTTACCAGAGGAGAAGGACCTGGGGGTGCTGTTTAACAGCCGACTGAACATGACCCAGCAGTGTGCCCAGGTGGCCGGGAAGACCAATGGCATCCTGGCTTTTATCAGAAATGGTGTGACCATCAAGTCCAGGGAGGTTATTGTCCCTCTGTACTCTGCACCAGTGAGACCGCACCTCGAGTACTGTGTTCAGTTCTGGGCCCCTCACCACAAGAAGGATGTTGAGGCTCTGGAGCGAGTCCAGAGAAGAGCAATGAAGCTGGTGAAGGGGCTGGAGAGCAAGTCTTATGAGAAGCAACTGAAGGACCTGGGGTTGTCTAGCCTGGAGAAGAGAAGGCTGAGAAGAGACCTTATTGCTCTCTATGAACACCTGAAAGGAGGTTGTAGAGAGGAGGGTGCTGGCCTCTTCTCCCAAGTGACAGGGGACAGGACAAGGGGGAACGGCCTCAAGCTCCACCAGGGGAGGTTCAGGCTTGACATCAGAAAAAAATTCCTCACAGAAAGGGTCATTGGGAATTGGAACAGGCTGCCCAGGAATGTGGTTGAGCCACTGTCACTGGAGGTATTTAAAAGATGGGTGGATGAGGTGCTGAGGGTCATGGTTGATAGGAATGGTTGGACTCGATGATCCTGAAGGTCTTTTTCAACCTAGTGATTCTGTGAAAATAATGGAGCCACATGAGGGGACAGATATGCCAAGGAATGTTTCACTCTTCCGTTCCCATGCTGCTGTCCTTCAGCTTAGATGTTTGTCCCTTAAAGTCATAAGATTAAAAATCATAGGATAATTCAGGTTGGAAGGGATCTCAAACAGTCACCTGGTACCATCATACATGTCTTATACCTCATTCAGACATTCTTCTGACCTAAGAATGGCAATCTGTGCAATAACATCCTTGTTGTTAGGTGTCAGATTGTTAGAACATTGGAGTGATTCATATCTCTCCTATCTGAGACTTAATCCTGAGGATTTTCCTGTTGCTAGTAAACTAATACAGCCTTAGACATTAAATAAAAAGTTAGACATTAATCCAGAGGTGAGTAGTCTTTGAACTGTAAACAACGTGGTCATGAGATGCTGTGTGAGAAGAGAGGGGAAGGGCAATAAGAATTCATATCCGTGTTATGGATGCTCCCTATTGTATTCTTGGCCAGAGGAAGAAAGTTATGCATGGATGACTGCTTAGTGGCTCCAATTCAGAAACACTAATTCCCGCCTCCCCCCAAGTGAACTGTAAACACTTGACTAATTCTGTTGGCCTTACTGGGACATTTCTTAGTGATACCTCCTATTATGTCTATATAATTTACACCTATATCTTTAAATAATCTGCACATATTTCAGAGGATACATCTCACAGAGTAAGCATGTAACTCCACACATCTGGTAGAAGGCATTACATGTCTGTGTAAGTGCCTGTATGTTTTGTGAGTGCAGGTTGTTGTGTAATTGTGTATTATTTATCAGCTTGATTCCCTCATCTGCTGTATAACTAAGGGTACTTTAGATATCTGGTAAATTTATATTCCTACCATTTAAAACTGAATAAAGCACAGCAAAATAATATAGAAAGTTACACAGCACTGGACTAAGATGAACAGTCCGATTGCATTTCTTGTTTTCATGAAGAGTTTTCTGTTCTAGGCTTCAAACATAAAATGTGATGAGCTCTCAGAGGAGTCAACAAGAATCGAACTACAGGCAGGGTTAAAATTAAGATCTGTCTAGCTCAGCATCCCTCTTCAGCAACAAGGGAAGCCAAAGGTAGCAGAGATGGAAAAATTCTGCAAGTGGGCCTAGACTGAGGCAAAAAGGCACTCTGTGGAGCGAGGGAAGCCCAGGAGGAAGCAAGGGCAGGTGGCTCCTGACTCCCAGAAATGGCAGCTGCCTTGTGGTGGCTTATTGGCAGGGGAGCAGTCCTGAAGCAGCCATGGGAGATTTAAATGGGCACTAGGGAGCTCCAGTGACCAGGAGCATGGCACCTCAGGAAAGTGGGGTGTGGCAGTTTGTGCAGGTGGGACGAGCAGAGAGGGTGCTGGACCTCAGCCAGAAGGACCAGTGAACCATGATGTCCACTAGACAGAAAATTAAGGCTTCTCCAAGCTCTCTATTGGCTGTGACTGATGCAGCTTCCCAGACAGAGCCCCAGTGGGTGCATGCTGCCATGCAGATGCCTGGCTGGAGTGTGTGTGTCCCTCTTGCGCTGTTATCAAACATCAGAGGGAAATTCACCTGTGGGAGTTGTGCTTGGGTGGAAGAACGCCTCCACCTGGTTGAGAGAACTCAGGGAGGAGGTGCGGAGGCTGAGGACCATCAGGAAGTGTGAGAGGGAGACTGACCACTGGAACAACACCCTGTGTTCTGTGTCTCAGACTCAACAGGCAGGCACGCTTTGTGTGACAGAGGACTTCTCATCCTCTCTCCATTCAGCTGAGGAGAGAAATTTAGGAGATGGAGGGGAATGGCAGCAGGTTCCTGCTGGCACAGCAGGCGTGTCTCCGCTTTGTCAGCATCAGCCTCTGAGTCTCCCTTGCAAAGTAGATTTGAAGCTCTGCAAATGGAATCAAACCTCAATGAAGTTGATGGGTCTCACAGCCTAGAAGTGTTCCCTAGGTTAAGACTCCCTAAGCCATCCATCCAAATGGCCTCTGTTAAGAAGAGAAGATGAGTATTGTCATAGGGGACTCCCTTCTGAAGGGAACAGAAGGGCTGATATGCAGATGAGATCCATTACATAGGGGAGCCTGCAGCCTACCTGGGACCTCGGTTGGAGATGCAGAAAGAAAGCATCCAGCTCTGATCAGGCCCACAGATTATTAGCCTTTATTGATTTTCCAAGTAGGCAGTAATGAAATCCCAACACGAAATCTGAGGGCAATTAAAAGGGACTTCAGAGCCTTGGCGTGAACAGTGAAGGGATGGAGTACAGAGGTAGTGTTCTCCTCTGTCAGTCCTACTACAGGGAATGATGAGAGAAGGAGTAGGAAGAGTCACAAAATAAATATATGGCTTCAAATCTGATGTGAGAAGCAAAACTTTGGGGTTTTTGACCATGGGTTGGCCTGCATGTCACCAGGCTTGCTGGCTAAGGATGGGGTACACTTATCCTCATGGGGAAAAAGGATAATTACCAAGAAGCTAGCAGGGCTCATCAACAGAGCTTCAAACTAGATATGAAGGAGGAGGGGGACAAAACCAGGCTTCATAGAAAAAAAGCATAAGAACGGCACTCTAGTGTCTAAGAAAGAAATACTAGTGAGGACCGTTGTTCTGCCACCTCAGAAGAAGTAGGGGATAGCACTTCAAATGGCAGCAAAGGTGTAAAGATTATTGACGGTTTAGAAAATTAATGGAGTAGTCACTTAGGAATTAAGACACTCAGGAGCATAGAGGGATCAATAGCCCAACTGAAATGCATCTACACCAATGCACACGGCATGGGCAACAAACAGCAGGAACTAGAAGTTAGTTCCATTGGAGGCATTCCTAAAGGGCAAAGGATCCCAAGAGGACTGAATGCTCTTTAAGAAGGAAATCCTGGTGACACAAGAGGAGGCCATCCCTGTGTGCCATCCCAAATGAGCCAGCAGGGAAGAAAATCAGCTTGGCTGAGCAGAACGCTCTGGGTGGATCTAATTAAAAAAAGAGGAAAATATATGAGCTTTGAAAGAAGGGACAGGCATCCTGGGAGTACTACAAGGATGAAGTGAGGTCATGCAGGCAGAAAATCAGAAGATCTAAAGCCCAACTAGAATTTAGATTGGCCAGTTCTGTGAAAGATAATAAAAAATGTTTGTAGAAATGTATCAACAACAAAAGGAGGGACAAGAAGAATCTTCATCCTTCACTGGGTGCTGGGGGAACAATATTGACTAAGGATGCGGATAAGGTATTTAATGCCTTCTTTGCTTCAATCATTAATAGTAAGGGAAGATGTTCTCTGGGTCTCAGCATCCTAAACCAGAAGACGGGGGGGGGGGGGGGGGGGGGGCGGAGCAAACCAAAGATCTCATGATCCAAGAGGAAATAGAGACCTGCTTGGCCAATTAGACTTACATGAGTATGAGGTGGATGGGATCCACCAGAGGCTATTAAGGGAGCTTGCAGAGATACTCACCAAACCCCTTTCCAGCATCTACCAGAAGTCCTGGCTGACTGGGGAAGTTCCACTTGACTGGAGGTTGGCAAATGTTACATCCACTTACAAGAAGGGCTTGAGAGAGAATCCAGGGAATTATAAGCCTGCCAGTCTATCCTTGGTACTGGGGAAGGTGATGGAACAGGTCATCTTGAGTGCCATCATAGAGCAGATGCAAGACAACTGGGTGATCAGGACCTGTCAACACGGGTTTATGAAAGGCAGGTCCTGCCAAACTAACCTGATCTCCTCCTACGACAAGGTGACCCACTTAATGGATGAGGGAACAGGGACAAGTGCAGAGTTCTGCACTCAGGACACAACAACCCTGTGCAGTGCTACAGGCTTGGGGAAGAGTGACTAGAAAGATGCCTGGCAGAGAAGGACCTGAGTTGTTGGTTGACAGCTGGCTGAATACGAGTCGGGCCCAGGTGTCCAAGGAGGCCAATAGAGTCTGGGCCTGTATCAGAAACAGCATGGCCAGCAGGATCAGGAAAGTGATTCTGCCCCTGTACTTGGTATTGGTGAGTCCCTACCTCAAATACTCGGTTCAGTTTTGAGCCCCTCACTACAAGAAAGACATTGATGTGCTGAAGCATGTCCAGAGAAGAACACGGAAGCTTGTGAAGGGGCTGGAGAACAAGTCTTATGAGCAGCGGCTGAGGGAGCTGGGGTTGTTTAACCTAGAGAAGAGAAGGCTGAGGGGAGACCTTAACACTGTCTACAACTATCTGAGTGGAGGTTGTAGAGTGGTGGGTGCTGGTCTCTTCTCCCAGGTGATAGGTGGTAGGATGAGAGGGAACGATCTCAATTTTTTCACCAAATGGGTTGTCAAGCACTGGAAGAGGTTGTCGAGGATGTGATTGAGTCATCATCCAAGGAGGTTTTTAAAAAACTGGCAGATGAAGCACTTAGGGAAATGATTATAGTAGTGGACAGGTAAGGTTGGATTTCATGATCTCAAAGGTCTTTTCCAACCTAGTAATTCTATGATTCTATGATTCTGTGATTCTGGTCATCTTGTGCACAGTGTTGGACAGTGGGACTGTGCAAGCGGTCGGGGAGACTCCTTAAATGTAGAGAATAATTCACTGGTACAGTCTTTTATTTAGTGCTTGCTGAAGGAATCACTACAGATCATTTTGGGGTAGGGCATGGAAGGAAAAGGGACGTGTTCTGAAGTGTTGCTTCTTGTTCTCCTTCACCCTCTTGCTTAGTTTTCAAGCAAGCTCCTTCGCTAAAAAGGGAAAGCCAAACACAAGAGCACCAAAAGCAGCACCCTAGATAGGGCCTCTCCTCAAAAAAACTGCTCAGCTAGTTCATTTTATCATCACATTCCTTTACAAAACTCTCCTTGCCTGATAGTTTCCAACATCACAGTTTCTCTGTTCTTGCACTTCTGAGTCTTGACTCACTTTGTTCTCTGCCCCTTGGGTATAGGGCTGTTTTAGTCTGTTTGTACAGTACTTGTGATTAGGGGATGAATAGACAAGTATCCTCAAAGGCCCTTTCTTCTTTCCTTGCCTTCACCTGACAGCTCAGCTGCTCTGAGAGACCTTAAGGAGGAAGTAGTCTCCTGCTTCTCCTGAAGCTCCCTGGATATAGTCCATTCCATCTTGAATTGCTCTCTAGTTTTATGGATTCATCAGGACTGGATTCGGCAAGGAGAGAGAAACAATTAGCTGTGTCTGGCCCTGCTTATTACACCTTGAGAACAACCACTCGAGGTTTTGATGAAGCATAATCTTATTACATCATGCCAGAGTCTGCTGTGTGGTTGCTTACATCTGCTCAAATTAACATAGGGTTGGGTTCAGTTGGCCAGACGCTGACTCCAGCTGTATTTAGTTCTCACAGCTTTGGCAGGTGCAGTAATCTGATGAGGTTAACCAACAGTTAAAGTGATGCAGAAACCACTGCTCATGTTTCAAGCTATTGTATTTTGTGTGGTAGGAAATGTACCTTCTATCTATATAGTTATCGATCATATCATTAAAACATAGCAGTGGCTGGAAAATAAAGCTATGTGAAAGTATAAGCAGTTTTATTTCCCAGAGATATTGTCAAGAAATATTACTTCTTGTGACCTCTCTGCCAGGTTTGTATTAAAGAGAACCCAATAGTTCTAAATTTAAAAAGAAAATGCATAACAACTGATATGCATTGAATATTTTTCTTTTTATTCAGACACAAATTTAGCAAGGATGAAGAAATGAGCAAAACCACAGAATAATCAGAGTCAGCTTGAAACCAAACTCGTGTATCTATTACTTTTGCAAATGTTGTTCAAAGTTTTGAATCAGGAATAAAGAAAAATAATTACCCAAACAGCCCCAGTTCATCATATTAATAGCAGGAGTATGCAGGGAATCCTGAGCACAAATGCTGCATATTTCATCCCAGTTGTCCCTATTGTATATTTCCTATTTTGGGAGTAGCTTTCGAGTCTTAAACCATCATCATTCCTCTACAATTGATTCCAAAATTTCTTACTAAGTAGATCAGAGTCTGATCCATAGACCACTGTATTATTGGGAAAGCCTTTCTCTTTTGTTCAAAGCTTCTAGAAGTGACTTACTGAGAGCATCGTATAAGCTCACCATTTAGCTATCTGATCATGGATATTTCACTAACAGCATGACCTTCCTCAGAGGCTTTCATCTCCTTTTTTTGTGCTTTTCCTATGAGGGAGCTACCTGATTGACTCTGGGTCACTTTGCACATAGTGCCTTGTAACATTGTGCTACATGTGTAGAGCATCGCTCATGTTGTGTTTCCAACAGATCTTTGGATGGATTCATAAGTTCTGAAGTATGCAGCTTTCCCGAATTATCTTATGCCTGATTTATATTTAATTGTCTTTTTTTTTTTAGAAATTTTCCATGTTCACTTTCTGAAGTTATGGTTAAACAAATTAATAGATCTATAAATGTTACTAATTACTAATTAACCAGGCATGGGAAGAATCCTGGTAAAACACGTACTCTGTGTTCCCATGCATGCCAGAGCTGTTTTCTCCCTAAAACCAGTCCTATGAATCTTCATTAAGCCAGAAATTATAGGTGCTGCCACAGCTCTATTCTGGCTTTCCATATCCGTATCTGAGATTTTGCATAGAAAAGATACCACTTCATTTCAAAATAATTTAGAAAGGATGTATTTTTCCCCACTGAGAAGTTGCATTGTAACAGCAATTGGCAATGCAGAGCTTTCAATTAAACATTGTGCCATTTAAATGGCAATAAAAACGAAATGGTAGAGCAGAATGGGAAGGAATCTAAAAACAGGTGCAATTACACTCATTTTTATTTCAGACTCTTAAATTTTAATGCCTTTTACAGACACATGAATAAATAGATTATGCAGGATTCACAACTGTTGGGAATTAATTCATACTGGTCCAGAAAGCTCTAGTTCAACAGAGTTAGCAATGGAATAATAGGTACTAAAGATGCTAACAGTTGGCCATAGGCCTTCTGATGATTCCAGGTACATGTCAGCAAGTTACAGCACCTGATGTGTGGCTTGGGATCATGGGAAGTGTTCCTACAATATCCTGACAAAATCACTTCCTATCAATATTGGCGGGAGATAGCTGGGTTCTTACTTGGCACACTTTCCCAGTCATCCCCAAGTACTCTTGATGATACAAGTTTCTTTCTCTTGACAATCAATGTCCCATACTTCTGATGTGGGTAACTCAGTATTAGCTTAGTTGTCTCTCATGAAGATACAAACACTGATTTGCAGTTGTGTTCAAGTGTATCTGTAACTTGGAACTGTTTCATTTAGACCCTCTGTGGATTGCAAATTCAAGGCTGCTTACTCCTAATGGCGTTCACACTTGCTAATGTAATTCTGGAACTGAAACTGTTGTAGCGGTAAATGGAAGTGTGAACATTCCTCTTAGGAGTTTACTGAGTAGTCTGAAGTTTGGTGACACAAATACTCCTCACTTATCCCTCTGAGGAAAAGGACAAGTTGTAGCCTGTCACAGCTCCAAAAAGCAGCACCAATTTGATTAAAACAATGTTCTGGTTTGAGCTAGAGTAGAATCAGTTTTCTAATTTTTCAGCTAAACCTCATCTAAGAAACTTCATTTTCTGAAAGATAACTGCATGTTTTTCAGGCAGTGTTTTTCTCTAGAAGTGATACCATGGGGCATCCTCAAGCTGGTGGAGTGCCATGAGTGAAAGCTGCAAAATAAGGTTGCACCCGCAAAGAAGAGTGGACAGGACAAGTGACCCAAACATGACCAACAGAGTATTCCATTCTAGATAAACCATACTTGCAATAAAAATGTTGAATCACGAGGGTCAGGCTCTCTCCTTTGATGGCTGGAATTCAATATGCATCTCGCCTGTCTTTTTGCCCTCTGATCCTGAATCCACGTGTTTCTGAATCCACTTCCCGAGTCCTGTTCCCTCCTGCTGCTGAACCAACCTGTGACCTTTCCCCATGCCTGCTCTGGGACATCTGTGGTGGAGTGCAATCATTGAGGCAGGTGTGCGTGCACAATTTGGTATATTTTTATGTATATTTTAATTTTCTTATTAATAATATTTTCTTTATTGTTATTATTGCTTCATTAAAGCTATTTTAGTTTCCAGCTCTTAAGTCTCTTTTTTGTTTCATTTCATTTTCTCTGGGCAAGTGGAAGGGAACTGGGATCACGAATGCTCACATTTAGCTACCAAGCAATCTAGGCTGAGGCTAAACTGTGACAAACAAGCACCTCATTTACCTTCTAAAGGTCTTGTATATCCATAAATGAACTGCAGTAAGACTTGACCTGGGTTATTTTATTGTTTTAAGTAGGAATCATAGAATCATAGAACACAACCCTTTACAAATTTTAGGGAATATCTGCTGCTGACTTCAAACATACCAAGCCTTTTTTGTGATGTTTTGCTTACCCTATGTTCTCACCAGTCAATAGAAATGGAAGGTTTGGCGTTCACATAGGACTATCCACACCTTGCAGAATGATGAGGTTATTACAATATTGCTTCCTACCAGCTTCTGCAAACAGCTACAAATTCCCAGGCTGCCTTTCTCCAGCACTTCTGCTCTGATGTAAGTGTTGCTAACAGAAAAAAACAATTTTGCAGATATTTTTGCAGCGTATTCATGCATATTGTGTATTCAGGTATCTTTTCTCCGGTGTGAAATCACAACATATGGTCAGATGGCCACAATATTAGTTTGCAGTGTGAGTCTTGTATCAGACATGAGATCCTGCAAGGTGTCTTTAACTCATTACCCTCCAACTCCATCGTACCCTCCACACGCATCCGAAGGTTGGCTCACAGTGAGTGTCTGGTGCAGTGGGCATGGAGAAAAAGCAAGGCTATAGAATATCCGACTAAATGTTGTTCTGGTTGCAAAAGTCTGTGAAGAGGGGACACAGACTCACATACGCAAATGTTACTGATTAAAGCAAATGATGGGTTCAGTGTCTGGTCACCTTCTATGTTGAAGGGTTTACACGGGAACAAATAGGTACTAAAAACAGGTGTTCTCTCTTTTTACTTTACTTACATCCATTTTTAAGTTAGAAGCCTTTTAGCTTCATGACCTTGATTATGGGCTCTGGAAAACCCCTCCCCATCTCTTTCTCTACCAAAGTTTCTACAGTGGGTAAGGAGCTGCAGATCAGCAGTGATCAGAACACTGCATTCCTGTCTTACAGTATTTTTCAAAACCTTCATTATTCTTCAGGGCAATACATTGACATCACTGTCACTCCCATCACACCAGGAGGAACTGACTGGATAAAAAAGCAATCCTGTCTGTCCTCCATCTGCACCAAAGGCAGCAGTTCTGGGAAGGAATTACACTATGCAGCTAATAAAAATATTGAGTGTCAGGTTATAACTTTGCTAACAGCAGTGTAACTTCACTCCTTTTTTCCATGGTGCTTTGTAATTTATTCACATTTAAGAATATCCTTGATTGTGAACACACAGAGAGTTCATACAATTTGCCTTTGAATTAAACTTGTTGCTGTGTCTCAGATGAAGAACTGAGATAGTGTTAAAAGGAACAAAGAGTCATCCCAGTACTTCCCTTTCTTCTGCCTCTTCTAGTGAGATCAAAGATCCCTGAAGTCTAACAATAGTTTATAGAGGAGGGAAAGGCAAATCTTCATTCACCACCTACTGAAGCCTTTCTTTGCTTGCAGGCTGCATTCTGTGTACAGTGTGAGTTCTGTAGAGTAGGGTGCTCCCAGAAGAGAGCAAACTCTTTAATCCCAGACTACAATCTGTTAGCATCCCCAGCAATGGCCAAATGCACAACATTTAATAGGAGACTGGCTGATGCCTTAGGAGTTATTCTCCACAGACAAGCATTTAAACAAGGTAGGTTATCTTGAATTACAAAGGATTAGTGGCAGCCAGGGAGGCAGCTTCTTGTTGGTCAGCCACTGAAATATATCTTCTATTATTGCAATGGGATCTCTTGCAAGTAATTCTGCTCTTCTGCCAGCTGATCTGTGGCATCTTTCTCCTTTGTGTGCATTTGCAAAGGGGATAAAAAACCCCAAACCCTACTTTGCTCCAGAAGACAAGCTACTCATCTGTGTCAGCTCACTGTCACTCTCATCTTGGAGTTAAGCTTCTTTAGCAAAGACATAACAAACTTTAGCTCAGACTTGATCTTCCAGAGCTGTCAACTCCACCCAGCTGTCCATCTGACCTGTCCAGAGGGGGCTCTGCCAGCTCCTATGCAGACTAGTGGTACATCCAACCTACCCCATCTTTGTCAGGGAAGGTCAAGAAGAGCCTACTGCACTTTTCTCTTTCATCTGTGAGCAGGACTGGGTTCCCCCTGGGTAGGCACCAGGCTGTTGTTAGCTTCACAGAGAAAGAAAAGTGCTCTGAATAGAGAATGCTTGGGTAAGAGAGATAAGCACATACCCAGCTCCAGGAACTGCTCATGTGTTTTCAGTCAAAACTTTTTTAACATGTGAGACTCTAATAAGTGCATTTTTGTAACTTCCAAGATACAGATGTTGTGAATCAATACCTGTGAAAATCCTGTGGCTGTACTATATTCTAATACTTTTCTCACAGGGAGAAAAGCACTTTTTCAAACCTATAAGTTTCACACAGGTAGCTTGTGTCAGAACTCGTTACAAAAAATTTCTTTTTATAACTGTGCCCTCAAAGAACTGACCTGCTGTCAGTGCTGTATTATTTCTCCTAGCACATCTAGTTACAAGGATTTCTGTAATTTTATCTTCCTTCCTGATAACAGTAATTTTAAAATATCAAATTTTGGAACTGGAAGAAATATATAAAGGTAACTTTTTGGTCTGTTTAAGAACAGCTCTACCTACTAGAAAAGTAAAGCATATGAAAAGATGAATGTCCAGAAAACTGATTTAGATCAATATACTTGGTTGACCAATGGTGTCATATAAGTCTTAATAAGACAACCCATGAAATGACTTCAAAAATATAAAAATGAAATAAATGCACCACTCCCACAGCTACAAACAGAATGAGAGAAATAAGTGTTTCCTCTGTTCAGCTTGATCTTTATTTGCTTTTAAATGACATGCCACTGGGGCAGCACTGCATAAAATTGCCCTAAGACTTCCTGCAAAAGGTGTTGTTTTTTGATTCAAAACAGTTGGAAAAACACATGTCTAAATGAAAGCACACTCAGAGGACCAGCTGTTGAGATGACTGTGCCATTTGAATTCTTGGAAAATATAGTACAAAAGTGTACCAGAACTGGCAAAGAAATCCTTGAACCAGGAGTCATCGTGATGACAGGTGTGAAAATATGAGAATGAGCAAAAATTTGAATGCAAGATTAGTCCTAACAGAAGTAGCAAAGACCAAGAAATATCACAATTTCTTGAAAAATTTGGGATTTGGCCTTTTCACCTTGGAAGATGTAACTGGGCAATGGCCACCTTACTAAAGGAGGTAATAGAAAATAGAGCACTCAAGGAAGAAAAAAACAATGGCAAAAATAATATGATTTCAGAGACATGATACAGATTAGTTATGCAGTTTTTAAACTCCAGAGATTTATATAGGAAGTCATGCAAACAATCACCAAAAGTATGCCATTGCCAGCCTCAAATGGACATAAGATCAAGAAGCGTGACTGGAGGCTGTGTGTGAACAGAAAAGAAGAAAGAGAGAAGAAATCTCTCTTTTTATGGTTTTTGAAGGTAACCGGAGACATTGAGAAAACTCTTGATAATGAAATGCTATGAGGCTGTTGATTAATCTCAAAGTAAAAGCTCTGAAAACCACAGGAGTGGGAACACTTATGGAGACCTGGCAGAAACAGCTGAAGGATTAGGCCACCCACCCCTAGCTCCTTAGCTGTCTTTAAGAAATTATCTTCTATTTCATTCAGTGAAAGCTGGTGTTTATATTCTGGAACTAGCTGACTTATAGGAAAGCATCCTAATGCACTTCCACTCACAGTCAGGATGTGCATTTTCACCCAAATCTTTTGGGGATCTCTTGTTTTAAACTACTCAGCTGTATGTACAAGATCATCTTGGTCCCTGATGAAAAGCTCATGGAGGTCTGTTCTTGACATGCACTGATCTAATGTCCTGGTTTCAAACCCCTGAGTGATAATATGCAAGTGTGGTGGAGAAGAGAGGGGGAGAATGCATCTTACAGCCAACCCTTCTGAGCTTGCAGAAAAGCAGTACTAATAAATGTGTGGAGAAATGGCAGTGGTGTTCAGGCATTAAAATCAGAAAGTCACCATATCTCTGGTTCAGCTGTGCTCTGCATGCCAAGGAGCTCAGAGTGCCAGCTCTGAAAGAAAAAGGCAGTGAGAGATGGAGGAGTATGGCTGATGTAGTATGAAATAACCAGATGTGGAATTTAAGGGCATGAACAGGTGTGGACATCTCTGAATGCACTTATGTCTGAGTAAGTGCCCTGCAGAGCCTGGAGATCAAAGTCAGGCTCTGTTGGTGGAAAAGAGGTTTGTCTTTTGAAGAACTGGGGGAAAGCTCATTTTGTGAGTAGATGATAAGTGGATAAATGCTAGCTGGGAGGGTTCAAGGCTGAGAAAGTCAGAACAATGAAAAGTTTGGCAGGATTACAAACGTCATCCTCTGCATGCTTACGCATTACATTATTTCAGGCACCTAGCTCTAATCCAGTAGATGCTTGAATAGTGTTCATAGATACATAAAAGAAAGCACCTGAAATATCTCTTTTTCATATGTGCACCCATGTTGACGGGAGCATCATGGAATCCAACGCAGAGATCAATATGATCAGTGAGTGTTCAATTTATTGAGCTTAGCTCTTTCTTTATAAACCCTTTTTGGTTACATAACTGGGTGCCCACGAGGGTATCTACAGTGTATTATTGGTTAAAGGTAGCTGTCCATAAAGCTATTACTAACATATTATTGGCTAAACTACTGCACATACTAAGAAACCAAGTTACACTAAAATTAACTATGTTGATAGTTCTCTTTAATTGTTTTTCTTTCAGCTGGTACTCATTCCCACTGAACCAGCTCTTGTATTCCTTCCAGCTGCTCTTTGTTTATCTTTTGGCTCTCTGTTTCAAGGCCTTGTTAGAATTGCTCAGTATCAATCAGTCGCACAGCATTCAGGCTTTCTTCTCTGTAAAATGTTCCCACACACCCAGACATGCATGCATATAAAACCTCTAGTTTTAAAACTCATCCTACTGGGAAGCGAAGAATTGCCACTGGAATTGCCTGTGAGGCATCACTCTTCCCTTCATCTCTATCCAATTGCTTTGTCAGTAACATAACTGAGGTTAAAAAGGGCCTCACACATTTGTGTATTTTCCACTAGAAACAAAAAATTAAAAAAATCTGGTAAAACAAAAACAATGGGCTTTATTCAACTCCCGGAGCCTCTTTGTTTTCCTTCTGGCCAAATGCATGGGCTCTGCTACTATCCTGCTTTTCTACTATCCTGCTTTTCACCAAGTTAGTTCTCTATAGGTCCTTTTTTTGCTCAGATGATACTTGTCGGGTTCACACAGATCTTTCTGCACATACATTCACTAGTGGTTTCTGCAAGGGACACTGGCTTGCTTGATACATAGCATATTAAAGCTTCACATATAATCCCATCATTACTATTATGATGGCATAGCATGGCTCTGCAGTATTAACCACTGCACAAGAACGGAGGGTAAAACAGTCCCTGCCCAGAAGAGCTTGAAGACCAACAAACATAAATCAGCAACCAACCATCAGTACCACCACAACAACAAAACTGTCAGAAATGGAAGGAACAGAGATTTTTTTTTATTCCTTTGCTTTCTGCTAACCATCCCTCTCATCTCTGTCCAGTGGTGAAGACACGTGCTCCACCCTGCTTTGTCTATGCAGAATGCAGCCCTTGGCAGAAAAGGCCTTGTACCACATCTGCTTTACACAGTAAAGACAGAGGGAGAAGAACAAGCTGACACGCCTCTGACTGACCTGCCTTATTGATGTGGGTAACTCCAGCACACACGGACTCTACCAGGCGGTAACTCTCAGATGCATGTGTATACACAAATGAAGCTGGGCTGCTGCTGATTTCAGCTTGATGGTGGATTATGTTGGCACAGGAACTGTGACATGTATCTACATTTTGGAGAAGAGAAAAAGGAAATCTGGAAGAGGAATCTCCAACTTACTCTCTCCCAGGCCCACTCGTCCCCAACCCACAGTCTCTTCCAAGGGAACTCTCAGCAGGGAAGAGCTGGTATCTCCCAAGTCTCATCCCTCTGTCACAAAACCCACAGACTAGGGACAGGCAAGTGCTGATGTGTCTGACTGGGAGATGTTCCTCTGTGTATATATATCTATATATATCTGAAGGCATCTTACAGCTCTAAGATGGGAGGCAGTGACTCCTTTCACCTCCTCATAGCAATGATTGTGAATAATACAATGACATAGAGACAAGAATAATTAAGTCTGAATTTGAGGAAGTCAGTCCTTGGTTACTGATGTTCATAGTGCATTGAATATAGGTTTTGCAGTCCTTGCATTGATGTTTCAAACATGCCACAGTTTTGTACTGACAGTATCTAATCTGCAGCAAAGAAGCTGTCAGAGGTGAAGCTTCGTGTTTGACAGCTAGAGAATTGACAGCCTATGCTTTAGATACCTGGGGAGACCTTAGGAGTCAGTTTGCAGCTCTAGGATAAGCACATTAAGTGGATGTATTGGCAAAGTAGCAAAGTTATTAAGAATGATTGGATTTAAACTGTCATCAGAAAGCTATCACTGAGCAGCTGGCACTCAGTCCTTATTTTACAGGCTACCTGTGCAACGACATGAAGTTTCTCAGTACCTGGTGAACTCCACAGGCCCCATGGTATCATGAGGAGTCTGTAGCTGGCCTGCTCCACCTGTGCCCTCAGTAATTTCAACTCTGGCCTGGATTTTATACTCCCCAGCAGGTTAAAGGTGGAAAGGTCTCATTTTGCCTTCTGCCTTAACTAGTCTTCTTCCCCATTCATAGAATCATAGAATCATAGAATCATAGAATCATAGAATCACCAGGTTGGAAAAGACCCACCAGATCATCAAGTCCAACCATTCCTATCAACCACTAAACCATGCCCCTCAGCACCTTGTCCACCTGTCCCTTAAACACCTCCAGGGAAGGTGACTCAACCACCTCCCTGGGCAGCCTGTTCCAATGCCTAATGACCCTTTCTTCTCTGACTAGCCTGCAACTCTGGTTTTAAAAGACTGCATGGAATAAGCTAAGGTAATTTAAAGCAATTAAAGCTATAGCTACCAGTCCCATTTGACAGCATTTGAAACTTCAGCACTAAATCTCTAACGAGTTTGTTTTGCTGGACTTTCACAAACCAGAATTCCTACCTGAAACACATAACATTTGTTGCACAGATGTAAGAAAACCATCTGTAGTGATACATACATACAGCCCAAACTCAATTTCAGAGCAATCCATCATCTCAGTGAATCTTTTCCTTTCCTTGTTTTCCCATGGAGATGATTAATTCACTTCAAAACTCATTCCTTCATCTTGAGAGTTAATGTAAGGCTTGTTCAGGGGTAGCTCTAAGATACGTGAGTACATTAGTAGCTGAGCCAAGATGCCTTGTTTCAGCTCCATCCAACAGGCAGCCCTAACAGCTGATCCAGACATCTACCAAACAGCTGGCAGGATGTGTCCCACAGCTGTTTCTTAGAAAAAACAACATGGAACAGTCTGTTTAAAGAAGCAGAAGTGATAGTTTAAATCCTATGACCTAGGGACTAACAATACACAAAGGAAGACATTTTCAAGCACAGAGTTATATATATGTGTATGTGCATATGCACACATGTTTAATTACAATGGGCTATTAAAAAGGAATTTGGGATGATGGTTGCCTCAGTGCAGCTAGTTGTGTACAAGGCTTTACATGTTATTCAACTCCCAGTAAGAAGATCCCCTTGGAATCCTCCAAGGAAAGGAGGATGGAAAAGGATGGAAAGGAAAGGAAATGGAAAGGAAAAAAGTGGGGAATGGAGGGGTCTACATGTATGGCTGCTCTAGCTTTTAGGGGTGTGGAGTTGTATTTGTGAATACATTTCCTTGCTTCCATGTGATGCAAAACCACAGCAAGTGCTTTAATAGATGCCTCATATGTCAGGTAGCAAAAGACACTGAGTCCATCAGTTTTACTGCAAGGTAAGACCACTCTTTAGATCTCAGAGTTGCTTAATGTCGGATTTGAAAAGAAATTTAGGAGCTTAGAAGTAATGTGCAGCAATGCTTTACATTTAGAATCTAACTCTCTGAAGTGGAATCCAGAAATTGAGTGTATCTTTGCTCATTACACAAAGTCTGAGGAGCACTGATGGCTCTAGCTTTCTGTCCAGTCAGGGAGGATTTGCAGATGCAAAGGAAACACTCAGAACATTAGTGTGGGTGAAGACAAACCCTCCAGATGCTCCACTCTGTGTAACAAGGAAAAGCCAAGAAAAAATATTACACTGACATGATTCAGTACCTGAGCTGATTTTCTCCAAGTGGGGTCTGATCATACACTGCTTTGGGCTGACATGGGATTGTACATAGGTCACATGTGGAGATACATCCATCCACAGCTAGTAATCTCCTGTACTTTGTCACAGAAAACCTTGAGGATTAACTGCAGTCAGAAATGGAAAAACCCTCTTAGCTGCTGAACCTCAGCCTCTTGCAGTATGGGATTATCCTCTTGGTAGATACTGCTGTAGCTCATTCAAGAGGGGAAACAGAAAACCAAGTGAAATGAGATATTTGGCTTTATAGTACTCTATTTGGAAGCTGTGCTTCTATGAACATCTGTTAATGCTGCCTCCCACTCATAAATATCAAATGCAGGGCCCTCCATGTCCCTTTGGTCAGGATCTTCCCCTTCTGCTGCAAGACTTCAACCAGGGAAGAATTTAGAGTATTTCCTTCTTCCCAGCAGGTTAGAAACGGCAAGCTTTTAAGGAAAAAAAGGTTTATTTCTGACTACATCTTTTTTCACTTTCTCATCAGAAGGCACCATTCTATATCTCCTCATTTATTAAAACTCCTTAACGCATTTTCCTAGTCTTTGTATCAGAAACAGAGTTATCTTTCTGTATTATATTCTTAAATTTCAATTGACCTTGGAAGTTAATGTACTTCTGTAAATAACTGTAGTTAAGAACTTTTTATTCATTATATATCAATTCTTTATTTAGTTGGAGCTTTTTGGAAGGTTTAGATCAGAAAAGCCAGTTGGAGGCCTGTGGGTTGGCTCTGGCCTATGAACCAAATCCCTGCAGAGGAGACAGGGACATCTGTTTAGGCAGTGAATATGCTGCCACAATTTCAGTTTACTCCTATACTACTCCTTGGTGGACATGAGCCCAACCACCATGACTATTGTGTGGACATGGGAGGAGAACACAAAGACCCCTGTGTATGTGTCAGGCCACGTCTGGCAGCTCTTGACCAAGTCTTGGCCTCCAAGAGAGTAATGAAACTAGGATTTGGGTCCTATAGTTGCCAAAGTCCAGTGATACAGGTTAAGTAATTTGCTATCCTAAATGCAATGACAATTTAAGAACTCTTGACACTTTGATCATATTGGAAACTAATGATGGGTTCTATCAGTTGGGCTATAATGGATTAAACTTAAATTATTATAGTGATAACTCTCCTCAGGGTCACTTCTTCTCCTGCCATGTTTTATCCTGCTCATGTGTGCAGAATACCTACATAATTTCCACCTTATTACAGGAGCAATAGAGGACAGCATGTACTCCTTATTCTGTTGTTGGGATACACAGACTGTTTAGTCCAGCCCCATATTCACTGAAATCAGTGTTATTTGCCTTCCATAGGCTTTGCTTTAAAACCACTGAAGATAGTTATTGTTCAGTGGGAAAAAAAATACAGCCATTGATTTCTTCTCAAAGACGAAGAACAATAAAATCATGTTAAAGAAAACAGCCATAGATACAAGGTTTCCTAGCTTGATGCTGATAGTGTGAACCTTGATTGTGCAGGGCTGGATTTCCCAAAGGTATTTTCTTTTCTTTCTCACCACAAGCAGCCATCCTGTAAGATCCTAATGAAATACCTTGTGAGGCTCCTACTACAGTGGGTAGAAGTGAAACAAATCCACATGACTAGACTGTCCACAAAGGTTTAGCTTCACTTTTAATGTTTCTCTTCCTGTTACACATGACCACCTGTGCAATGTCTTTGGTTGCCCTCTGGACGCTGTTACATGCAGGCCTCCACTCGAAGTACGTAAACCCCATTAGTAAGCTTCTGTATATGAAAAAAGTAAGATATTGCAAAGGACAAAATATTAACTTTCTTACTGACAAATTTATGCAGACATAACAGAAATGAAATGGCTGCAAATCAGCATCAGAATAAAAATCTTCAACATTTTCTAATTTATCACTTGTCTTAAAATAGTGTTCAGTGGTCCTAGTCCAGAAAGAGGGGTACTGGGAAGCTGCCTTTGACTTAAAAAACATATAGACTAAGTTCAGATGGTAAGCTATGTAAGAAGACCAGTAGAGAAGTCTGCTGAAACAAACTCTATAGCTTACAAAATGGGGAACTGTTTCTGATTCCTCATTTCTGTGTTTATAAGCAGGGTTCTTCAGAAACTATTAGACAGTGTTATTGCTCTTTCCTTCTTACTATTCCCCAGGATTGGCTGTTGCTGCCTAAAAACTGACTTAGGATGAAGATATGTTCCTCCTATACCTTGCCCTCAAACAATACACACCTGGCTGATGCCCCTCCTCCCAAGTATGTACTAAACAGAGTCAAAAAATAATGCTCTTAAGGTCCTCTGAAAGCTACCAGAAGGCTTTCTTACTGATGAAGCTTCATTTCGTTATGGGGAGCGTCTGTAAGAAACTATCGTGGCACACCATTAAGAAACTGTAGTGGCTAATCATTCTTCAAACAGCAGTTCCTCTGCTTAGGAGAACTTTCTCATCTCATTGCCTGCTACTCGCAAAAACATGGACAGGAACACACAATTGAATACTATGGAATTTTAACACAAAAGATTGTGTTTTTAGACAACAAATTCAGCAGAGTTTACTACCTAAATTCAAGATCTGTTGAAATATTTTGTTTACTATTTCAGCAGTTCTTTTCTTTAAATGTCTTAAGCTCACTTTAAGGAACTTTGATGTTTTGCTGGCAAACAGCCCTCCCCAGGCCAGCAGCAGACAACGTAATTCAGCCCTTTTCATCACATTCGCCTTAACCACGCAACAGTGTTCTGCCATAGAGACTTACCAAAGCTGTTTCCATGAATTAATTTATCCTCCCATTACTCTACAGCCACATTAATTGACAAAACTACCTGTGGATATTGTAATGGTGGACAGTACATCCAATGACGTGGATTAAAATCTTTCATGCCAGTAAAGCATATACAGATTTTTTCAAAGCATTTTGGCCTAATGGAGTCATAACTCTCTACTAGGAGAAGTAATTTTGTGGTTCTGGTGTAGTGTACATGTTTGCTTACCTACATCTATATGTCTTCAGTCTTCTAATTTGATTACTACTTCTCTGGAACCTGGACCATCCATTTATTCTTTACCATAATATGGTAATCAGCAAGACCAGGATGCTTAGACACATACATTATTTTAACTAAAAAATTGTGAATATTGTCCCATATTCCTGGGACAACCTACAAGAGAACAGAGGAATATTACAGAATTCCTCATGGTTGCCAATGAAAAAGATAAATCTTTAAAACGTATATTAAAAGACACCTTTCAAAACACAATTAGAAGCTGCCTAACAACCTAGCAGCCAACCAACCCCTTTAAATGCCTATGACAAAAGTACTAAAAGTTATATATATACATATATATATATATGTATAAAAGCTTATAAGCATATATTCATATAAGCTTTCATTATATCATTATTGGTCAACATCCACAAGGGACAGAATGGTTTTTGTACACAGGCTTGTCTGAAGCAGCACTGAGATATAATGACTTACACTTGCTGTTTCTTCCTTGCTAGTGCAAAACCAGCCCCTAAATGGTTTACATTTATGCACAGCATGGTGCCTCTGTAATACATCAGTCTTCAAGGCTTAAGTATATTTTCCTATTTATTTAGTTAAAGCTGCATAAGTTTAAAATCACAATCTGCTAATGAAAAGACATTAGTTGTTATTAATGGTAAAGCAAGGAATTGATCAGAAGTGACAATATTTTTATGGAACATAATTTTCATAAAAAAATTTCCTGCTGACTTTTGGATAACATTTACACTATTTATATAATTCCTTTCCAAACTATGAGTAAGCAGGCAATTATTGGACTAAGCTGACTGAAGATGTGGGGTAGTCTGTCTAAAATGCTAGATTCTCTTTGGAGGGGAAAGGAAATGGTCAGACTCACAGGAGTGGGTGAAGTTCCTGGGCTACAGAAGTTCTATTGAGTACAGAGGAACAATCGAGCAGTTGAATACTTTTTGCTATTTTTTTTTATTTATATCTGAGCTTACACTGGCCTCTTGAAGCTAAGAGCTGTACATGTCTAAACAGGTTGTGAATAAAGGATAAGGAAGAAAACAGTACATAAATACAGATAGAATGAAAGCCTGAGGTATTGCAAGTTATAGAACTAGACATAGTAAGTGACTTTGTGCCATTTCAGTGGCAGATTCTTAAAAAATTAAATATTCCTATGATTATTTCATGCACAGTATGGTAGCATAGTCCCATCTCCCCCTTCTCCTGCCAGTATTTGTTTGCGAGGAGTATTTGTTTCTGGTTCTCATCCCAGCAGAAGACAGAATATGAAGACCTGTAGAGAGACGCTCATTTAGAATACAATCAATTTTATAATTTCCACCAAAAAATCAAATGTGGTGCGAGTTCTGCAGGAAGATTCTATATAGACTGCTAAAATTCTTTCTGACAGAGCTGATCTGGCCATACAGATTAAATCTAATCTGTGAGATCACATTGTCAGCAACACAAGAGTGTCAGGTTGAGGAATGGATAATACCATATATGGATAGCTTGTGTAACTAACTACTAAGTGATTATGACTCTTCAGCTCAGAGAATAAATGTTAATGATAAAAGTCTGTAAAATCATAAGCAACATAGGGAAAGTGAAAAATCAGTGATTCTTCACTGCATCTTGTAGAACAGGAGGGTGTAATGTGAAAGCATCAGGAAGAAATTCCAGAGGCAATTCTTCACAAAATATCATTTTTAAGCTGTAAGACTGCTCGTCACAGGATGTAGGGGTTCAGGAAGGAACTGGACCAGTTCATGAAAAAAAATCCATTGAGGGTTGTTAAGTACAGAAATTCTAAGTCTGGTTTAAAACATCACTGAATTACAAATTAATGGCAGCTGGGACACTATTCTGGGAAAGAATCTCTGAATGCTTTCCCTAGCTTTTCCATGGGGATCTACAACAGGGCTAGACTGACCTTTGGTATGAGATGGTGTAGCTGCTTTTGTGTGCTTAAATCACAGAATTACTTTTGACTCCAAGAAAAAAGTGCCCAGCTCGTATGACAATCACAAAACTATACATTTCAGGATGCTTCTCTTGTTTTCTGCCTCAGAAAGCTAGTCAAGCCTGTAGGCAGCTTCCTGTATACATTTAGCTCCATTGAAACATATGCCAAACTTAAAGCTTACCTTAACTGTAACCTAAACTCCAGTTTCAAAGACACAAGTGCAAGAGTCTGTGATGGGAAGTGTCATTCTCAGTGTGGACATTTACAGGCTTGTACTGTATTCAGTTACATATAAATTAAAATATGAATTGTTCTCTTAAGTGCCTTGCTTCATCCCCACATATTTGTTTTGAAACTTAGAAAGTTATTTTAAACAAAGAACCTGGAAGATAATGTGGTTAATGGTTGAGTTATGTCAATGTCCCTAACAAATCTTCTCAAGTGAAAAAGCACTAGTGGGTTTCTCTTCTTTAACTGAAAACTCAACTATGAAACCTAGTGCAATTCATCATCAAACAGATTTTCACACCTGTTCAGAAAAGGTAAAAACCACCAAGGAACCATCTGGGTGTTACAAGCTGCATCTGCAGTTGTGGGAACTGCTGATTCACCACCCAGCTAGGAAGCAGAGGTGTTATTTTTTCCCTTGGCCTATGTTCTGCCAATCCTTTCTTGTAAAGTTCAGACCAGCATATCATTGTCCTTTAGTGTACCTTGGAAGAGGGATGTGTGATGTGCGATGAACGGGGTACACTATTGTTAACTGAAGACAAAAATTAATGGGCAGGTTGTTAGATCTGGTGTGAACAAAAATATTCACCTTATAAAAAAAGAAGAAAATGTGAACTTTGTTTTCATTATTGTGTTTATTTATTTATTTTATGAATTCCAAATGATGGCAATCTGTATTTCATATCATTTTTATCTCTCTTCAGTTGAGATATTGACACTTCTGATTAAATCTTTGATTAACTAGAAGCTGAACCCATTTTCTTAGCACAGAACAAGAAAACACTCTTTTTTCTTTCCCCATACTTTTTTGGATGGTTGGTAATTTTCTATGTCATTACTGTAACATTTTTCAACTTGTGCAATCTTGCAATACCATCTTAATTCCACCCAGAAAAATAGATTCAACTCTCGTCAATTTTCACACAGGATAAAAAAATAGCAAGTGCAAACAGGAGGAACTTAGATTGTTTATTTAACCCTACACAGTGTTTAAGGCTACAGTGCTCATTATAATGAGATCCTGCAGACAGAAACATCTTTGTATTTTGAAGAAATCAGTAGAAGGCATCAGAATCGGGAAAATGTCAAGAGCAGTCACTCAATGCTCACAATGCAGAGTTATTTGGAAAGTGTGACTTTAGTTATCCAATAAACTATGTGATTTATAAAGGCCACTAATTTAGGTGCCTAAACTCAGTGGGGAGAGTTGGCAGTTAGGAATCTACCTGTCCTAGCTCTCTGTATTGGAAATGTCGGATTTCAGGGGAAGTTAAACAAGCATTAGAGATTGTCCTTGAACCTCATGGAAACGGGAATATTTGCATGGGGATTTATAATGTAAGATATTCTGCTGTGAAATAATAACAAAGAAAGCATGTAATTTTGGAGTATTAATCCACTTGCTATTGTTATAAATCTACCACCCATTGCCATCAATCCAACCTCTGATTAGTTATTATTACTCCATCACTACCCCAATTTGTATAGTGATGGGCTGTCTGGTAAAGCCTTCAGTTTAAGTTGGGTGGTTTCTGGAAGATCCCTGTAAGTTGTCACAGACAACAGGACTCAATACACCAAAGAAATTGAGTGTGATATGTATAGGATTGTTATGATGTAATGTATTCATTTGCATATTTTGTACTTGTCAGAGTAGATGAATTAATAATGATCCTGTCTGGCATATTTGCAACAGCATCTCTGTGGAGCAATCTTCATGTAATTTCAGTTGTTTAACTTGAAAATGTAGGCAGTCAACATTGAGAATTTTGCCCATTGTGGTTTTTTACCCTTCTAGATATTTTTAGAGAAAATAGTGCTGCTTTTGTTGTTTTACTGTTTCGCATTTTTAAAGCCTTCTGTTTGCATGGTGGAGAAAAAAAAAAGCTCTGCTTGCATTTTTTCCCTGCAGAACCAGTCATGCCGTGTTGTAATAATAACCAAATCCCTCCCCACATCAATGTCACAATGTTTGTTTTAGCAGTCTTAAGTTCAGCTGCCAGCTGTTCTGTTCTTTGGATTTTATTGCAGGAAGTATAAATTCCCCGTGGTTTGGCTGGAGGTGCTTTCAGAAACCTTTGAGTGAGGGGGGAAGGGTAATAGAGGAGGGATGGGAAAGGAAAGAGCAGCCTGTCTATTTTTGTTGGGGCTGGGTAACAATCAGTTAAGGACTATTAAGCTTGATGGCCTTGATATTATAGTGTTGCATCTCTTTTTACCATTTCTTAATCACTACAGAGTAATAACATCTTTAAAATTTATTGGGACAATTAGAAGAAAGCACAATTCCTTTGACCCCAGCTGTTTCAAAGACTTCTATGGTTTTCTTTTCTCTCTCCTTCGTCTTTTTTTTTGTTGTTTTTTTTTTTTATTCAAAGAAAGATTAATCACTGGTCCGAACTTCTTCTCAAGCAGTTTCTGCCTTAAGATTTATGCCAATGTCCAAGTAACTGGTAACATGATAATCAAACTAAAAAAGAGAAGAGGAGTAATGTATTTATCAATAACATATCTACCTTCATAAAATCAAACTTGTGCTATGAATGAGCAACTCACTTGGATAGTGAAAAAAGGTGTCTCTGGTTCTTTGCCCCAAATTTGACCCAAATACTTTTTTTAAGAGGTTAGAAGAAAGGGAGGGGAATTTAGTTAACACTTCCCTTTGTTTACATCCCTAAGGGCACTTGAAGTTGAATGATACTGAAACATGGTAGCAGAGGTTGCTTCATGTCTTTTATTAGACTAAAGTGTATTGTCTCATGTCAATTCTTCACCTCATTTCCTCCTTGCAGTCTGGGTTTCCTCCTTTTCAGTACGGTCTCTTTTATTTTTTTTTAGAAATTTGTGAATTATGTGGCTCTGAGGTCCTCTCTCAAATTTCCTTTTATTTCTAGTGTCCTATGGAAAATAATTGCCAGTGTTGATTTCAGCTTTGTTCCCCATGCTGAAAGATACTTCTCTGTTCTGTTACCAATACAGAAGCAACAACACCTATCACTTGATTTGTAATCATCTTTACATTGAGTTTTTATAGCTTCCATGTCATAGAGAGGAAGAATAGCACATCTAAAGAGGAGATGTGAAACTCATAGTTGAGAACATTAAACTCCTAAATGGACAACTAAGTTATGACTGTAGTCAACACTGCTCCACTAAATAGCTATCAGAAAGAGATAATTATCTCCAGAGGACTACTCTGCCCAGCTAAAACTTAGTCTAAATTGTCAACTACTATCTCTTTCCACCATCAATATAAAATGCGTACAGAAAAAGAAGGGACTTGCATTCAAACTCAGATATCCCAAAGATCTGGGCACATGCCTAATTACTACGGTAAAAATTGTGCCAAGATGCAGTTTTTGTTCAAAGAGAAATGTTAAGGTATCCTGGTCAAGTTTTATGGCTTTTTTTTTCAGAACAGAAAATTGAATTTTGAGTTCCTTCTTTCCACTTGAATGTCCTAACTGCCTGTCTAGGGCATCAGCCCCTCTTTCAGGACCTGGTCCATTTTGAGCAATACATGTGCTAGAATGAGACTCACTGTACAACCTCACTAATCACCTAGCACTTGGACAACTCTTAAATTCATTCATTCACAGGGAGATGCCTGTGACATCTTACATCAGATCAGAGTGGGGACCTGATGAAAGTCATCATTCCTTGAACTAATTTAATGATGATGGACTGATCTTGGTTCCCTCTACAGTATGTTATGAAAAGTATATCCCGAAGCAGCCTGGAAGCAAACACATTTTTTCTTTTCTAGTCAGCATTGTTCTCATGTTACCACCTTAATTACTTGAATAGCTTTCCTCCATAGCTGTCCCAGAAGAAGTATTTTGTGTCTGTCAACCTTCTATGACCTTCTTGACTGAAATCATGTCATACCATATGTTTTGAGAAATACCATGTATTTTCCTAACATAATGCACATTGTGTAATCTTTTAGTTATGATCATATTGAACTCTAATTTATTAATCACCTCCAATGAAAATCTGAGCAGAAACACGAAGTGACACACTACATGACATTGAGGCCTAAGTAGTTCACAGTATGAAACATAGAGGACTGGAGTTGTTCCTGAGGTCATGTTGAAAGATCTAATTCAGTACTATGAGAACAGGATTCAAATATCAATGTTTCAACATCTTTATAGTCCCCTAGAACTATATGGAGATTACAGGTATCTTGAAGCTGGGCAAGCACAGGTCTATCACATCTTCCCTTAATTCTCTGTTTCTGTCTTTTTTTAAAATTACTTTTTGATGCCTATAAACTCAACTTTCTCTACTGGAGTTGAACTGTAGACAGAATGTCAGAAAAAGACCTGAAATATTTCTTTTTTTTAAAAAAGAAACACTTAAAATTTTTTAACTGTAACATCTGACAATTTTCAGTTGCTCTAATTTCAGTTTCTTTTTCCTCCCTCTCAGAAGACTAATGCTTCTCTGGCATTAGTCAAGATCCTAATCAGTTTGTTAGAGGTTATGAATTAAATAAGGCTGTATAAACAGACACTATGAAGACGTCATATGGAAAGCTGGAAGATCAGTGTTATAAATAGGCATAGTTACAGTAATTATGTAGAAAGCACATACACGTGCCCATGTGCATTTATTTATATGTAATGTGAACAATATTTTATTATTGTTATGCTTTATTGAGCCTTTTGATTACATTTACATAATGTCATCAAATATCTCCACAAACGCTCATCTGCATCAATATTCTTAGAGCTCTAAACAACCAATAGCTTAGGCTTTACAGATAGATTAAACAGCTCCCTTTAAAATGTACTATAAAGAAACAAAATCAAACCATGAAAAAACCCAAGACATTGCTGTCCTACAAATTTAGTAATTTGGTTACTGCTGAGACCTAAAGTCTCTCTAGTTGTGCAGGCAAAAAAGTTAACAGGGAAGAAGGAAAAAAGTACAGTTTATGAAGAGTCATTAAGTCCTGGAAGGCCAATGGAGATCTCTGAATATTCGTTCAGCAATAAAATAAAGAAAATTATAGCAGAGCCGAGGCTTCCATGAGCATGGAAATGAACTAGAAATGCCATTATACAAAAGAGGAGAGTGTACAAATGGAACCTGAGAAAATCATCAGTTTGAAGCTATCAGTGTAAAACTCCTGAGTTTACTTAATTTACCAGAATGCATGCGTGTGCTCAGTCTTAAGACCCTGAACAGATCCCCTTTCTGGAGTTAAGGAGCTCACCTGGCTGAGTCTACCTCTGTTGGTGAGAGCTGATATGAAGAAAGCTAGAAGTGACAAGGTACAAGACCAGGCAAAAATAACTGATGCACCTGCAGTGTAGAACAGGTGTGGACCAGGGTAAAACCTTAGTTTAAAAGCAAGTCCCAAGGGAAAGAGGGACAGGCTATCACATCTAGCCCTGAAGAAGTGTGTTCAGGGCCTCTACATTAAGGGGAACACAGGATGAAGAATACAAAGCCCTATGCGCACTCTCTGCACTTGATCCACACTCACAAATGTTGAACTAACCTCATGTATGGTACTTGGTGAGCTTTACACATAATTTTTAATATCAGAAGCTGGGAAGGGTAGTAATCAGTACTGCTTTTAAAGAAGTAGTCCAAAATGTTTCAAAGGTCATAATTTTCAGTGAAAATACAAACTTAAAAGTATTGCAGTTATGTCGTATGAGTTCAACAGTGAGGACTCGCACCTTTGCAGAAGCCAGGGCCATATTTGTAGCAATCTGCTGAAATTGCACTGGTGGCTCTGAGCTGTCCTTCCAGGTGAGTGGTGGCTTTCAAGTAATGCTGCCAGCAAGTATACCCTTCCTGCATAGCATTGCTGTAAAATGGATGAGACCCACATACACATTGACATGAGACATCTGTCTGCAGCATTTCATACAATGCTTAAAACTCTATTTTCTGCACTTTGAAAGTCAGAAAACATGGAAGAAAATGATTAATTTAAACTTAGACACACAAATTAACAGACACATATATGTGTGTGTACATGTATGAGTGTAACTGTGTATGTTATATGCATTTTATGGGGTGCAGATGACTAGCTGTTTGAAAATATAATGTCAGGTTTGCCTGGTATTTCACATTGCATGTCTACTATTTCAGACTTCAGCTTCACGAAAGGTAAGCAATAATTCCCTGTTTCAGGAAACTCTTTTAGTGACTATGTCTACAAGGGATTTACTTATAAGTGCCAGCAAAAAATGGTTCGGCCATTTTAATGAAAAAGATCAGAAGAAAAATATGCAGTTTCACTCCTATTGAACCATGTTTTATGGAAACTGTGTTTTGAAGCAAGTATTTCAAATCTGGGAGTTTATGAGCTTTGTTTGTGATAGATATCTTTCTGTTGTCATGTTGAAAATCCCAGCATAAGTAGCTGAGCTATAAATAAATAAAAAATCTTAGTTAACAGATGCTCTGAATTTTATTTTGGGCAGGTGACCTTCCAAAACCTCTCTCCTCACCGAGCTTGTACTAAGCTGGCACAGCAGTATCTGAGGACACCTCTCCCCACAGCTGCTCCAGACTACTTTGTTGGTATGTCTCAGCTGAAAGCAGTGATCATCTGTCTTCTGGTCTGATATTCAAATCCTGGTGTGGTGACAGGAAGGTATCTTCCTTCAGCTTTGGGTGGGTAAAAGCTGGACAAATAAAGAAAAGCTACCAGCATACTGGTACCAGATATATATCTGGATGTACCAATACAACTCAGGCAGTGACTGAATTTGGCTGTTAAATGAATTTTGTCCTGTTTTGTTGTTTTTCAGGACTCCAGCTATTCCTTCTCATGTTTCTTACTGTAGTTCTTATTGATCATGAAGTACTGAGATGCGTCACCTTCGCTCCCACCTGTGAAGAAACTTATAGTGCTATTTTCTGTTAGATAAATGACTCTGTGGACCTTGGGATAAATGAGGTTATTAGTCTTGAGATTTACCAGAATAGCCAAGAGGGCTCACTAAGAGGTTGTTAAGGAAGAGTAAGACTGTCAGGAAAGAAAGGTGAGATGATGAATAGATCAATGTTGTAGTTCAGTCTTTGCTGTCCAGGTGACAAGTCTGCTATGAGTGTCTCACAGTTGTCTTCTGGCCTACAACTTGGCCTTTCCTTTCACGGAAAACAGGTGGGAAGCTGAGGAAGAGGGTATAGAAATCTGATGTTCTCTGTTCTGTTATCTCAGTTTGGAGTTGGAGAATGGACAAGATGCATGTCTGGAACACAAATGTGTTTCTGGATTTGAATGAAAACATCTGAAATTGAAATTGGTTTTCAGAGACTAGGAGAGATGGTGTATAAAAAAAAACAGCTTCACACCAGGAAGCTAATAGATCAGGACAACTGTTACTTTTTCTACCTGCAGGAGAATAAGAGCTGCTTCTCCAAACAGCAGAGCAAAGTTTGCAGCATTTTGATATTTTGTCTAGATATTCTAAAGATCTCAATCCACAACTTGGGATACTCCTTCTAAAAGGCACCACAAAAAACATACAGTGTTCCTGTGTCTGCAAAGAAATTGGATGAAATCCAGAGAGCAGTGTTGGAAGATGATGTGCTAAACAAAGTATGCAAGCAGATACAGATTATTGAGGTTGAAGGGAGGAAATGCAAGATGTGGATTCAATTAATATAATTGCTTTGGCATAGCAAAGAGGGCACATAGAAAAAATATCTGTTGTTCTGTAATTAAAGGCTATTTGACAACACGTGCACACAAGGTCTAGTGGAAGTTGTACAATCATCCTTAATGATGGCATTTCCCAACCAATGACTGCTTGCTCTTAGCACCTTATTGCCATTTAAACAAAAGAGCTATATTTGGGATAATGCATTTATACATCCTAAAATATTCACACACCTCTAAACCAGCTAGCCCTCTGCTTTAGATCATGTACAGATGGGAAGTATTCATAAACTATAAATAAATAAAAAGTGTGGATAATCAAACATATTTCAATACTTTAAAGGGGAATAAAATGGTAGTTAAACCCCCAAAAACATTGTGAACAGAAATAAAGATGAAACCAACAGTGTGTATGATAAAATAAAATCATGCCTATGAGAGTGCAAATAGCCAACATCTTTCAGTCAGGAAGGAAAGCAAGAGTTTTTTGAATAAACAAGTTTAATTACTAACAGGTATATTAATAGTGCAGAAAACCAAATGACATATTGGAAATTCTTTTCTAAACTGAAGTTTGTTATCCTATTGTTTACTTGCTTGTACATATCACTGAAAGTGTCTGGTTATCAACAGGATACGGACACACGCTTAAAATCAAGCATGTGTTTAAGTGTTTTTCTTCATCCTTGAGACAGTGCAAATGTGAACATATAACTATTCATTTTGCCATGGAGAACAAGTGGGAAACACCATGCTGCTTACAAAGACTGCAATTCAAAGAGTCAAAGGGTAGGCAAGTAATAATCACTTGATGGGAATAATTACTATTTAAAAGAAAAAAAGAAATAGTAATACTCATTTTTCTTCCCCAAAACTGATGAAAAATAAGCATGATGATGCAAAACACATTCAGACACACTATAGAAGTATCAGAAGCAAAATTAATTCCTAAATGTAGTGAGACATGAAATGCAAAACCCTATCTGTAGAATAAGCCCATAGTATCTCATATTAAGAAGATTATGTGGGGATTAGTTCCAGTGTAACTGCCATATGAAAATATATGATGACAGGTGTTTTTAAATTACTGTAACAAGGTGGAACCTTCTCTTACAGCCAAAAATTTTGGCAACAAAAGAAACTGAGTTTTAAGGATAAGAAGCTGCAGACAGCTGGAACAAAGAGAAATCTGTTGACAACAAATGGAAGTCTCTTGCATATATTTATCATAGACCTAAATGTTTTCCATAAACACAGTCATGTATTGTTAAAAAAAAAGAACAAAAAATTGTTTATTTCTTTGTCAAAAATGCCCCCCTACTGTTTTGAAATTTCTCCTAGCAGCACATTTCCTACTGGCTTTCCTGAGATTACTTAATATTTCCATGTTATCTGGAAATGAGTCACAAACAAAAAAGGAAAGGAAAAGCCTCAGACAGGAGCTCTGCATCACATTTAAGGATTTTGGTCTGGGTGTAACAGCTTGAATCCAGCTCTACAGATAAGCAGCATCCTGTAAGAGGCAAGGACCCACACGAGATTTGATGTCTCACTAGGCTACTATCCTTAAAGTGTTTTCTAAGTCACTGGCCCACAAAGGAGTGAGTTGATTTGTGTGATGATTTTCCCATACAGAGGGACAGTCTCTGGCCCTAAGTGACTCAGTACAGAGTGAGCTCTGAAGCCTCAATTCCTTGAAAACATCTTTCAACAACCACCGCGCTTCTGGGAAAACAAACAAACAAACAAACAACAAAACTGGTTAAGATTATTTTTGTCAACACATCTAACTAAATTGATGACTTTAAGTTTTACAGTGTGAGCTAGAACCAAGCACTGCAATGAATAGGGGAAGGGAATGGATAGTTAAGGAGGTGTATCCCTGAGGCTGCATCCTGATATTGAAGTGGAATAATGAGAAATGGGAGCCAAAGATGGAGCCAAAAATCACTCATACACTACCTATTATTGCACTTGTACATTACAGAAACCTCACCTTGATTCCACACTTGCCTGACTTTAAGACTGTATGACTTTTTTCCCTCTAAGTTAGAAGGATTTAAAGTCTCCTTTAACATATTTGAACCGGAATTCATCTCAGCTTACTTTAGGTGTCTAGAGCATGTGTGTTTTCATCTGAACTAGCTGCGAGCTACTTGCTTGGCTCCTGTTAAAGCTCATTAAGGTGTAATCAAATACAAGTCAATGGAAGCTAAGCGGCATTCATTTGATTTCATAGAAACACCTATTTAAACTGAAACAGCTTATACACTTCAGTGATGAGTTTTCTACGGACTGTAAAGGGAATTAAGATGATATTCTCAGCTGTGAGTATGCACACTGTAGGATTCTCTAGTTAGTCAGATTAATCCCAAAATGTTGTCACTTTTTCTTTCTTTCTTTAAGGGTTTACAGACCTCTTGAGTTACCTGTTTTGGTACATGACATGCCACGTTACATGGTAATGAATGAAGAACCAACTGTTCCTTGTATTATTTCTATGTATGGGTATTCACCAGGCCATATCCTGAATAAGTCCCCAATGCTTTAAACTTTATGAATGGCAAGTGACTGTGATGCTGGTCTGGTCCCTGGAAATGTGCCTTCCAGCATATGTTCTAGGAATCCTCACTGGTGCTGGCAGACATAAGATGGTTGCAGGGTCCTTAACTGCCACCTTCACTTTCCTGTGAATACATAAGATGTCAGTGTGGGCAGAAGTTGGCCAAAGAGATGAACATCTCTTTCAGAGGATGAGGCTTAACATAGGTCATGATGGATGATCTAAGAAAATCTACATTCTAGCTTTATCTAATCGCCACTTCTAAAGACCAGTCAGTCTATTTAGAAGAAAATAGGACTGAGTAAGTCCCCTTGCTATAAGAAAATTGTTGAGGCTGCGGAGCGTGTCCAGAGATTAACAATGAAGCTGGTGAAGGGGCTAGAGAACAAGTTTTATGAGGAGTGGCTGAGGGAACTGGGGTTGTTTAGCCTGGAGAATAGAAGGCTGAGGGGAGACCTTACTGCTCTCTATAGCTATCTGAAAGGAGGTTGTAGAGAGAAGGGAGCTGGCCTCTTCTCCCAAGTGACAGGGACAGGACAAGGGGGAATGGCCTCAAGCTGAACCAAGGGAGCTTCAGATTGGATATCAGAAAGAAATTTTTCCACAGAAAGGGTCATTGGGCACTGGAACAGGCTGCCCAGAGAGGTGGTTGAGTCATCATCCCTGGAGATGTTTAAAAGACGGGTAGAAGAGGTGCTCAGGGACATGATAGATAGAAATGTTTGGACTTGATGATCCAAGAGGTCTTTTCCAACCTGGTGATTCTATGATAAAGTAGAATATACAGGAAACATTATTGCATCTTTTCAATACTTAAAGTGTGCTTATAAGAAAGATGGGGGAAACTTTAGCAAGGCCTGTAACAACAGGACAAGGGAGTAATGACTTTAAACTAAAAGAGGAGAAATTTAGACTAGCTATTAGGAAGAAATTTTATTCGCTGATAGGGGTGAAACACTGGAAAATGTTGCCCAAAGACACCCTGTTACCAGAAACATTCAGTCAGGTTGAGTGGGACTCTGAGCAACCTGATCTGGCTGGGGATTTGGACTGGATGACCTATATGGTCTCTTCCAATCCAAATTGTCCTATGGTTCTATACGTCCATGATTTTTTGCTCAAATGACTCTCAAGAAATCTGCAGAAAATGATAGTTCAGAGCTTCTTAGTAGGAGCTTAGTTTATGAATGTTCTTCAGAACCTTTTCAGCTGGCATATATTCAACAGAGGTATCTCCTAACACCTTCATGGTACAATTACATATGGATACAAGTGCTTTGTTATACTACAAAATATAGTAGGAAAAGTTCTCCCTGAATTTTCATGCTGTTGCACATTGCTGAATCAGTAACAACAATGGCACAGAGTAACACACCCCACACTTAGAATAACAGCTTAAAGAAAATTGTGTCAGCGCAGCTGGAGTAGTGCACAGATACAGGTCCCTGGTTTGGAGGAATTTACAAGAGCATAGTCCAAATTAACCTAAGCTGAGAGAGCTTTGCAGTAGCCAGTAGAGCCATATGATTTACACTGTCTGAGGAATTATCTCACTAGTTTTATTACAATTCCAACATTTATGTTAATATATGTGGGTTCTTTAGATTTTTAACATTTTTTGGCATCACTAAACTCCTGCAGTTGAACAGTTAAATACCCTACCTGTATGCGCCTAACAGTATAAGTGGCATTCACAGGGTCTTAAGAGCACGCGTCAAGCAAAAGCACTTTGAACACCACAAGAAAGTGAGTTCTTATGGTTTCTTGGCTGGAAATGTATGTGGAGGCACTGCAGTCTGCGATCCTGGCACCATTTGGTTCTGCATGTGCCTAGGAATGCCTGCCCTTCCTCTGCATTCAATTATCCCGTCTCCAGCATTATTTAGTCAGATGTTTTTCTTGTGCATCCAGTAAAACTCAACCACAAAAATGAGTAGTTGGTGTTTATAAAATCAGCACATTGTTATGTAATCCAGATGACAGGAGAAGTGTGAAATGCTGTTAAATACTTGACTATAACCACACTTCAGTCAGATCTACTCAGTTAAAGTGCACTGGTGTCTAGGTTTTCTGAAGAGCTGACTCTAGAAGTGGGAGGCCCACTTTGCTTTCAGGGTGTAGGGAACAGTACAGCTGTAACTGAAGTCTGCACTCTTATTCTGACTTTTCACTAGTCTTAATAAAGAACTAAATCTATGGGTACAATAAAACATATTAGATGTGTTAATAACCACAGAATCTTGGGATAGCTAATTTGATCTTACAGAAAGATGTCAGTGAAAAATACATTAGGAAAATAGTGAAAATACAGTTTTGCAACACATTAATCTGTAAATTGGGAAAGTAGCATGGTAACATAAAAGAGATATCATATATGAGAAGAACAACAATAATATTGCCCTCAGCAAGTTCTGAAACACAACATTATTCTAGTACTTTCTCTTAAAATATTAAACTCTGGGAATGTCTAGAATATTTCCATTCACTGAAAGAATGATCACACTGGTAATAAAGCAGTTTAATAGAAATGTCTTTGAATAAAGCAATTTTGTCTCCTTACTCTAATGGGAACAAAATAAGAACTCAGGTGTTCTGGCAACTCTGTTTCAAGTCAGGCATTCGGACCAGGTACAGCAGTTAATAAATGTGTATGTTTTCTTGTATATGATTGATACTTCCTTCAGGGAATTTTGTTCTCTCTTTACAAATGCAATTCTTTTACCTTATGGTGCCTTATAAATCAGTCACTACATCTGATTCTGTAACTGAGTAAGATAGTCAAATCTGAAAAAAAGCCAGAATTGCTGAAGTGAAACACTTCCCTGCTTCTGCTCTGAGGTCTGCCCCCAGGCCTCCCAGAACCCACCAAAATACATGGAGGGAAGAGCTGGGTAGCAATCTTCCATTGTTTCCTAAAACTGAACACCATGCTACCTGGTGGAAGATTCAATCTCCTATAAACCACTATCGATTAAAACATAATTAAACTTACACTTATCAACATTAACACTTACTGCAGTGTGTTCATATGAATAAGATGGGACAGTTTCTATTAGTTAACTCCACATCCAGGCATATTTTATGTTATGGCAATGTATTATTCAAACCAAGACAAGCTGAATTTAAGCTACCTACGTTTCTTTGCAAAACAAAGAATTACTGTTAACTTGAGCCTCACACCCAGAAACACCATGAAAAGTAATGCTTCCCTCAGATTCTCTTTAGAGGTGGTGTTTCTTTAGCCATAAGCACAGGAATTCTGTATAAAACAATTCAATACTTTATAAATAAGAAAGACCATGGGATTTAGGAAATGAAAACTGTGGAACTCAGACATTGTTTCATTTCCCTGTCCAAGGGTGTGGATTTCCTAGAAGCAAAACCCACTTGCTTCTTTTTGTCTCTGCCATGTTCATCTCACAGTTTTGGATGTGGTTCTCAATGTATTCAAAATATTTGGGGTCCATATTCAATCTCTAGAAGTGTTGCTTGGATCAGCATCAGAGACAGTTGCACTGACTTCAGTATTACTGATAATGAGTGAATTCTTATCTGAATTTACCCAGTTTTCTTGCAGTCATCTGTAATGAGAACCAGAAACATCTTTGATGATACCTCCTGCTGCCTGGCTGTCTTGAGAAAACCCCATTATAAAACTCTCATAGGTGATGTGTCTAAAGCATGATTTGTCACTGAGGTGGTTCCAACAAGATAGGAGTCCTCACTTCTCTTTTACCTTGCCATGTTTAGTCATGCTACCTCCCCAGCATTGAGCTTCTGTCAGTTTTGAGGGCTCCTCAGGTTATCAGTCAAGAAAAAGAGAAGAAAATATCATCTCTTTAGCGGCATTTTTTCTCTCCCCCTGCAGATTGACAGACAACTCATTCAATTGAGCAACTTCTATCCAATGTTTCCACCTCTCCCTTACAGGCTAGGAGCAAAGTCACCATTTTACACATCACAAGGACAATAAAGCTTAGGTACAGAGAGTTCCAATTTGAAAGATACTATTCCTAAGATCAAAAAAGAAGGGCTACAATTTCTATCTGTCTACAGCAGCCATTTCCATCTCTGTGGAAGAGATAAATGTTAAAATCTATACTGAAGTAGTGCTGGGATAGAGATAAATGTTAAAATCTATACTGAAGTAGTGCTGGGATTTTTTACTTAAAAAGTAAGCAAACCTTGTCTTCTCAGATATTACAGTGAAGAAGAAGGAAGATATCAGTGCCCATGAACAATTAGCTGGGGGTGCTGACTAGTGCAAGGGCATGAGCCATCCACTCTCTCTTGCTTTCTCCAACTCTCATCCAGGGAAAATTATTTCCTGTATGTGGAAGTCTCTTCTTTCCTATTGAAATCTGGACCCAGTTCAATTCAAAGAGAAATGTCTCTGATGATACACCAAAATGTTAGTGGAGTGTTTAATATAACAGTAAGTAAGGATTGTGTGCTTCTGAAACTGGCCAGGATGTGTTTTAATAACCTACAAGCTACTGTTGCAGATTGTATTCAATGTTTACTATCTTTTCATGACTCTTCATCCAGTTGTGCCCACAAGAAATTCATCTTCCTCACCTCAGTGCTGATTGCTTCAGTGAGATGGAGCAGCAAGACAGGTCAAAGAAGTCTGGCCATAGGCAAACACCATATACCAGTGCAGGCAGGGACCCTAAACCCTGGTCTGCAAGGTAATGCTAATCTTCGTGGGCTACTCACACATCTGTCTTCTTTGGGACAGATACATGGATACTCCTGGATACCTGTGGCTGCCTCCCATCTTCTGGCCCTGCAGGAGACCCTCTGCCACACTCCTTTTTCCAGGAAGTGCTTTTAGACATAGATGGGATCAAATGCTATCTCAATTCTAATTTTTGAATTAAGTGCATTATCAGGCCATGCATTGTCAACAGGGTTTACTTTTGTTTGATTATCAAAATAAGGAAGAAAAAGAGCAAACATTCTATAGAAGCATGTTCTGGTGTACAATTCCCCATCAAATTATGACTTAATATTTTGAGAAAATGAGTGGATCATATTTATGAAACAGACCTTTTGAAGATAGGAAATTAGGAACCTGCATGAATTTGTGTCACAGGCTCTATTTTATGAGCTACATTTTATCATTCACAGAACAAAATGAAAATAGAGAGCTCTGTTTCATCAGTTACTCATACCCAGCTAGTATGAAAATAATATGTTTGATATAATTCATTTGATAGTTGATGCATTTAAGGTTCCTCTGACAAGATATAATCCACTCATTATGGAGAAACAGAAGCCTTCCTTGTTACAAATAAATTATTCCTAGTCATGATTGAATTACTGTGTATTCAATGAAACTAGGATGGTGGAGCTTCCAGTAGAAGTGGATATTATATCATCAGGCCTGTGTGATAAAAGCCAACTCAAGATACTTTATGTTGTCTCTTTTCAGTGCTCTGATTAATGACTGGCATTATATTTCTAAATCACAATATTAGGTCTTTCCTTTATGTTTTTTTTTCACATTAAGGCTATTAGATCAAAGTATAAAACCACTGCATTTATTTTGTATGCATAAAGACTGGATCAGCAGCTTGGACAGAGTATTATTTTATTATGTTAGGTTTCTTTTAAAAAAGTATCAAACAATCTTTGTGAAACAACACTACCTCTATGTGTGGGATGCAAATTTTCTGTTTTAGATCAAAACCTGTGATTAATTTAATTTTGGTGCTAACATTGAATCTGTTGCATGCTCTGTTCTGTGCTATTACTTTAGGGAATCAGGGCAAAACTGCATTAAGATCATTCTGCTGGCATCAAAGAATTAAAATTCATCTCCACAAGGATGTGAGACAATATAGCCATCCAGGACTATGCAGCAGTGCTGAACAAGCTCAGGGCTAAGGGTATGGTACAATATCCACAGACCTGTGAGCTCAGCTTCCATGATTTCAAAGGAATTTGCACATGAAAAACCTTTTTACAGTTTTTTACAGCCTGTAAAATGGATCAAAATAATGTTACATGGTGAAGACATAAAAACAGTAATAAAAATAAGTCTGGGATGGCAAGTTTGGGGAGGAGACTAACACATGAGGTTGAACCCTGCAAAAAACACCAAAAGACAAGGTTGGCTGCTTCAGAATCTTCTAATTATAACAGTGCTTGTTAGATATTAGAAGAAAAAACACTTGGGCTATTTTGAAGCAAAGGCACATAAATTACCCTGCAGCTACCTATTATTTCTTGAGATTCCCAGAAATATTACCTCTCATAGGAGCCACTTATTCTTTCTTCATATCTAAAACATAAAAAAGGAGGTTTTACATATCGGTAAAAGGAAGAAAAGCAGACTTAGGGCTATGCACCATCACTTTTGCTGTTCTTTGTTCATCTTTAGAAGGAAAGTGACTGCTTCTTTTTTCTTTACCATTACTAGAGGACAAAACATATCATATGTGTGTGGCTTCCTAGTTCATAAAATAATATCCTATACTGTGTTTAGTTAATGTTACCACACAAGGTCACCCTAAGTCGAAACAGATCAAAGCAAACAAAAATGAACTACTAACACCATTAATACTGAAGAAAAGTAGAATGATGTAATACACATAAGGTCACTTTAAGTCTCACTAATTCCACATGTGCCAGTCTTGACTCTGCTCTGTATATTATCTTATTGCCAGTTACAAGCAGTGCAATTCACCATGACACCGAGGGATTTAAAAATTAGCCTCCAGCTATTTCACTAAGTACCATTCACTAAAATGTGATCATCACTCATGGGAAAGTTTGCAAGATCTTGCAAAGTGCCTGTTGAGACTGAATTGTAAAGTAACATACTCTCAGGGGTCCCTGCTGCTTTTCAGAGTGCAGCTTTGCAACCCTTAGCAAAAGTCAGAATAATCTCATGTTGCCATAGTTTTAACTCTCTTAAGTGGCTTTGAAAACCCCAGCATCCAAAGTCTTCATTATACTGACAGATTTTAGTTTGCACTTTCTTTTTGAGAGCAGTCATTCTTTGTAATTTTTCAGGTCTATCACTCAAGGTGCCTTTGACATCTTTTACTGGTTGCTGTTTCCTTCTGTATTCTCTCCCTCGTTTCCTAGAGCTCTGAGCCATATTTCTCACATATTTACAAATGTATTTAAGGGTTTGTTTTTACCTTGCCTTGTCAATGAATGCTGCAAATGCAGAAAATTTAAAATGCGAGGCGGTTAAACTGGGTACGTTGCATGAGTCTGTCTCCAGCTTAACTGCAGTGGTGCTCAGGATAACTCAGCTTGTTACCATAGGAATAGAAACAACTGATTTACTAGCACAGTAACCAGCCAGGTTGGGTTAATCTATGTGTACGTCACAAGATATTTTCTCAGCTTCATGAGCTTCTGAGTTGTCTTAAACATGAATCTGTTTATTTGACAATATTCAATGACAACAGAAAAATCACACAACTTAAAATTATTTTAAAACAGGATTTGAACAACTATTTTCTGGAGGCTGAACCAGAAAAGTGTTGAGTTTTTAAAAAAAAAAAAAAATGAAACAAAGCTAAGCAAGGCTGGTGGATTGGTATAGATTTTTAACTGCTTCTTGCTGAAATCTATTGCATAGACAAGCTGATGCCAATTGCAAAGCTATTTCCTCTGATCAGCAATAAAAAAATGATTAGGGATTGGCAAATGGATTCAATAAGATAATTTAAACAATCATTACTTTATAAATGATATTTTAACTGTCCTCAATAACTGTAGAATGTGATTAGCTTAGTGCCCTTCAATCAAGGCTTACTCTGTTTTGCCCACTTAGGACCTGAGCAGATTTTTTCTCAAATCAGGAATTATTTTACCTAGAATTACAGAGCCTCATATTCCTATATCCTGAATTAAGCTTCCACTGTGGAAACAGGTTATAATTGAAATGGTAGGTGTGTTAAAAGCTCTTTAAAATTCAGTTTGACAAAAAACAAATTAAACCAGCTCAAATTACTACATTCAGAATGTATGTAATAGAATTGATGTTAGCATCAGGTTGTCTATGCAAAAGCTTTTAAGAAGGGCAATTAAAAAGAATGGGGACTTAAAAATTTAAGAGACTGGAGACTGTCCATTTAAAATAAAATTCTTATTTTGCATAGTGAATACAGGCCAATTGTTGATTGGCTCTGTAATGATATCCTGGGTGAAAAGCTTAGATAACAGACCAAAATGACAAACAGAATTCTGGATGGCAAACTCACAAATTGTTTAAAAATTTAACTAGAATTTCATAGAAGAAAAGTCATCCAAGAGCTATGGAACACAAAGTCAGTCTCTGAAATGTAAAATCTTTAAGCCACAGACTTAAGAATATAAGTTCGTAGGAGAAATATCACACTGACTACAATTTGATAGGTAATTTGCTATTAGCTTAGCATTTGCGTCTAGATCCTTTCTTTGGTATAAACAAACACCATTGTTTTGATCTTCAGGCTTATATTAAAGAATCACCAAGCACCAATCAATCATCTTCTCCAGCCTCCCATGTAGCACTTTAGCATTTCACTGACTTATCTTCAGGTACATCATTGTGTAGAACATTTTCATCTCCAGTGTCAGACTGCATTGTTTTGTAGACCACAAGGAGAAGATTCCAAAACTTCTCTTAATAGTCTGTCCAAGTGGAGGATCTTACTGGCTTACAAACACTTGCTGCCTGCATTATACCTAGTCTGGGTTTAAATCTCATGCCTTAGGTAAACATGCTTATATCTTTTGTGAAGAGAAAAAGAGGTGTCTACAGCTTACATTTACTTCTGAAGGAAGTGTGTTTTGCTATCCTGTTGCTTACAGGTTTACATGCTACTTTCTTTTCTTGTTTGGTTACGTTAAATTAAGTTTCCAGGTAGGGGCTGTGGCACAGGTTGAAACATACACCAAATGTTAAGCTTAGCCCTTCTGCTGAGTGGTAGCAGCAAAGTCTGCAGGACTTGTGGAAACCATGAAGGGACTAATTTTGGAGTCAAAGATCCTCCTGATTACTGGGAATGAATTTAGACGTGAAATTTAACAGGCTTTTTTTACATCTATCTCATAGCTCTGCATGATTTCCCTTGTCCAAAAAAGGGTAGAACAGCATTCATATGTCTAAGCTGTACTGTGCATCTCATGCTTAAGGCATTGCCATGTTTTTTTTTTGTGCCTTCTAATGCAAATGTGGCTGAAATCTTTTGTATTGAAGAACAGTTTTTGTTGAAATGGACACTCTTTCCAAATCATTTGAATCTAGGTAAGAAGTTTTCTGGGAAAATTTGTAAATGAAATTCAAAACCAAAAAAATTTCACGGTTTGATTACATTTGGGAAAAGTCTTAAGGGTTTCCTTGACATTTTTAGTTTCAGCTTGGGACTTTTCCCATTCTATTTTATGTTACTTAATTACAGCCTCTTATTGTAATGACAGATTATATTATTTTAGCTTTATTTCAGAATCACTAGGGAGTTGCTACTTATGTTTTAATATTTGTTCTTCTAGATCAAACTACCTCCTTTTTAATTAAATTGTAGGAAACTCCAAACGCAAAGAATAAACAAAAGGGACATGGGAACAAATTTTGTTTCCACTTTGAACAATCATCATTAAATAGAAATTTCCTGTACTAATGTTATACTAAATGAATATTAATAATATTGGACTTGAATAAAATTCAAAATATTATGCAATTAAAACATTCTGATTGTCACTAAAACATTTTAAACTAGATGAAAACACATCTCATTATGACAGAATTTCTTCAGAAAACTGGAGATTCCCATTTTTCACCGAGTTTCATTTCGTAAGTTCTTATCCAGCATCAGTTATATATCTAAATCTCCTAGCTGACATGGAACTTATTTAAAACATAACTCTGAGGGATAAACTTATGAGATACACATCTCATTTCCAAGATGGGCCCAGTGGGACATCAATTAAGCAATCATCTTTCAACCCAATTCAATAATGGCAAATAAAGTCTTGAAAATCAACGAAAACATTACTTGAACATATTTCAGTGTTGTTTATTATTAAATAAAGCTGTCAATTATATTTTGTTCCTGCCTCTCAGGCATTCCGTGAAGCCCAAACATAATGTCTGGAGCATTGCTTTTTTATTAACATCTTCCTCGGACAGAAGTCTGTAAATTTTTCTGCATCATGGGAAGTCTATTGTGAAGAACTTCAGTGAAAATAAAATCCTTACTGGGATACTTCAAGTCATGTCCTGTATTTTTTTGTTGTTGTTGTCTGGCTATAGAAACTGATTCTTACTAAGTCCTGTGAATGCCCACAAGACCCATTAATAACTTGCCAAGGGAATTCATGTTGCTTCCTACAACAGCAATATGCCAAGACCATCCAGCACTGCAGTTAAAGCAGCCTGGAGACTTCTTTGCTAATTGACATTGGGTCATCTTGATCTGTAGGGACAGTTCCTGTGCTCAGATCATTTTGCTTTACACTCCATCCATTCTCTCCCTCTAATTCTGACTCTTTTGATATTCACTCTCTCAAGAACAACCAGGGGAAATCCCAGAAGGACAAGTCTGTTGGCTTTAAGTCCCACTTTTACATTGTGTTACCGTACACTGTGGTATCGTGCTGTAGGAGCAAGCACAGCTGCAAAGCTACTTCCCAGTCTGTTGAGTTTGATATTTGTTTCTTACCTGGTTCTTGAAAAAGGAGAACATAGTTTTATGGGCTATCCAGAATCTGTCCACTGGAAGAAAAAAAATAATATTACCACCAAGGAAAATAGGCAGACAAAAGATTTCACTGTCTTTATTCTTAGGTTCATTCCCAACAATAGTGACAGTTGAGAAAGGCAGAGAGATTTATTTACTTAACTTGATGTGTCAAAGGAAAGATATTTTTTCAGTTAATTTTGCACAGGATTTATTTTTTCTTTTATGGAAAGAAAGCAGAATAAAAACCCTAAGACACTGAAAAATCTTCCAAGGTTTTGGCAAGTTTCCACCAGGAACACTTCACCAATAAAACCACTGGATTTTCCATCTCAACTGAAATTTACTCTTCCAAGAATAGTAAAGATGCCAGTTCCATTCATAATTTTCAAGAAATATGAGAAACCTGGTACCATCTAACTCACTGGGATATCTAACGTTGAATTGTATCACTTTGTTTAACGAAGTGTAATAAGACAGGTAAGTGCATGTGCAGGAAAACCTTGAATTTTAAAGAGAGTTGTTCCAGCATCTTTGGAGTTAACTATCTGCATTTCCTAAAGATTTTTCTCACAAATATTATACCCTTTATGACTAGACAAAAAGTTGTTTATTGATCCAGAAGCCTCATTACAACTTGTTCTATGCGAACTTAACATCAGTGGTCATGCTATTAGTGTAATTATCTTATTTCATTAGTGATAATGGCATGTTGCATTACAGTATATTGGCTCACTTAAAATGTAATAAAGATTTGCAATCAGAGAATGTATTTGTTAACTTCAGAGCACGCCTCTGAACTTGTCCTCAGACATGCTAAGCACCAGCATCTGCCCTGTGCAGCAATACTGAAATCCATGTGCTTGTGAGGGTGGTAGACCTCACACACTGATGTTATTTAAAGAAATGTAAGGCACTGATGGCCATATATGACTTCATGGAAGTTAGGAGTAACAATGGTATCTTTGGGTTGTGGATCCTTAAAGGCAATTTCTTTGTCATTAATATCATAGAATCATATCATAGAATAACCAGGTTGGAAGAGACCCACGGGATCATCGGTCCTACCATTCCTATCAAACACTAAACCATGCCCCTTAATACCTCGTCCATCCGTGCCTTAAACACCTCCAGGGAAGGTGAATCAACCACCTCCCTGGGCAGCCTGTTCCAGTGCCCAATGACCCTTTCTGTGAAAAATTTTTTCCTAATGTCCAGCCTAAATCTCCCCTGGTGGAGCTTGTGGCCATTTCCTCTCATTCCGTCCCCCGCCACCCCGGAGAAGAGGCCACCACCCTCCTCTCTACAACCTCCCCTCAGGTAGTTATAGAGAGCAATGAGGTCTCACACTAACTATAGGCCAGATTCCACTGAGAAAGTAATTTTTCTCCCCAACATCAAGGCTTTGTATCAAGATTCAGCCTTTCACAGTGCAATGGGTCCATTTGAAATCAAATAAGTGGCTGTTGAGCAAGTTGCAAACATTGGTGCGTACAGAAAAGGCAGTGTATGTGAGTATCTTTGACAGAGGCTTCTTTTCCTTTCCTACACACTTACTTTAAGTAGAACAAAATGGAAATTCTTGCAGAGATTAGCAACACTCGTCATCTGCTCAGGTGCAGAAACATTAAATGAGCCTATGTCCGAGTTGTTTCCTTGCAGGGCAGTATAACTGGTGGCTGGATACTGAATATTTGTTAATCCTAGTAGTTAAACCCAATTCTCTATCAAGCTGATAGGAATTTTCTCCTCCTTGGTCTCCTTGTGTGTTACCCCATCAGTTACTTCAACAAGGCAGCAAACTCTGGGATGGCTCCATGTCATCATCAGAGATTTGCAGTACTTGGGCTTCCAATCGCAGATCATAAAGCCCTCTCAGATTTGGCACTGGGATTGTTAAATATGTGAATACATCAACTACATTTTCATAGACTTGATTCAAACTTACACATTTTAACACTGGATGAGTTGACTAGTATTTTCCAGCCAAGCAAAAAGCCAAAGTATTTGGAGGCTGAACTGGAAAACTGTGCAGAAGAAAAGCAGAAATATCGGATGACAACTGAAAACATATGCTATCACTCTTTTATACTTACTCTCAGCTATGAATACACCTCAGCCCTTCTCTGCCATCTATGACGACCAACTTTTCTCAGCTTTGCCTCAAAACAAGCAAAACCTGGGTCCTCTCTTGCAGTTACACAAAAAAGTAATTCACATTTTAAGCAGTCCCTGTAGTCTATATTTTTATTTCTTCCAACTAGTTAGTATTAATGGAATCTGCTGCCTTAGCTCTTCTGATTTGTTCTTAATATTTATGTCAACGTAAGTAAAATAGTGTTTCAGATTACTTATTTCTGACCAGAACTTGGACATACACTGACACCAATGTGTTGTTTCCTTTCACTAGGCTTTTGTTTCTCATGACTGCCATCAAAACCATAATTAGTAGACTGATATATCTCAGTTTGATAGTTTGGTCGGTTTCAGGCATTTGGCATGACATGTAAGGGACACAAGAATTGCTATTTTCAGGGTTGGCAATGAATTCTATCTTGTCTAGTGTCCAAGAGTGCTAAACCCAGGTCTTTTGGAATGAAATACAAGTAGATTAATCATATATAATTAGTAATAACACATGTTTCTGAAGCCAATCTGGGGATGAAACAGTATCTAATAGTCGAATAACAGTTCAAAGATGCTTTTCATCCTAGGAGAACTATGAATAATTTCTATAGTCACAGAAACATCTGATTCTACTCTTAGCCCTCAATACTCTTGCCACTATGATAGACAAGTACAAATCTTGTAGACAAAAAAGAAATTGAGAAGCTTAGAGGTGGAAAATAATTTATTAAAATTAATATTTAATAAATGCTTTTAATCTTGTGAGAATCCAATGACGTTCAACAAGGCTAAGTGCAAGGTCCTACACCTAGGTCAGGGCAATCTCCATTTTCAGTACACAGTGGGGTATGACGTGATTGAGATCTGCCCTGCAGAGAAGGACTTGGGGGTGCTGGTTGATGAGAAGCTCAACATGAGCTGGCAGTGTGTGCTCGCAGCCCAGAAGGCCAACTGTATGCTGGGCTGCATCAAAAGAAGCGTGGCCAGCAGGTTGAAGGAGGTGATTCCTCTTTTGTGAGACTTCATCTGGAGTTTTGTGTCCAGTTCTGGAATCCTCAATGTAAGAAGGATATGGAACTTTTGGAAGGGGTCCAGAGGAGGGCTACAAAGATGTTCAGAGGGCTGGAGTGCCTTCCCTGTGAGAACAGGCTGAGAGAGTTGGGCTTGTTCGGTCTGGAGAGAAGACGACTCCAAGGAGATATTATAGTGACCTTCCAGTACATTAAAGGGGCCTACAGGAAAGATGGAGAGGGACTATTCATACAGGCTTGTGGTGATAGGACAAGGGGAAATGAGTATAAACTGGAGAGGGGCAGATTTAGGCTTGATATAAGGAAGAATTTCTTCACCATGTGAGTGGTGAGAACAGGTTGCCAAGGTAAGTTGTGGCTGCCCCATCCCTGGAGGTGTTCAAGGCCAGGCTGGATGGGGCCTTGGGCAGCCTGATCTAATGACATGGCCCTGCCCATGGCATGGAGGTTGGAACTAGATGCTCTTTAAGGTACCTTCCAACCGTAACTATTCTATCATTCTATGATTCTAATAACTTGAAGGAGGATGACTTGGGACTTACCTCTAGTAATAGTGTTCAAAAAGAATTTTTAGCCATTTCATTGCAACTTAAAATCTTAAAATCAATGGGCTATATTATCTTATTGTAAGACTGTAGATGCCAGGGATGAATCTTCCTTAGCAGTTCATAGTATTGGTCATTAATGTAAACAGTTGCTGTTCTTTCATGGCCGATGTATGCAGTAAACTCATGTTCTAACTCCTTGACTCCGGGACACAAATCAAGAAGCACACGAAACATTTGCAGTGAAACATACAATAAGCAACCTGACTATCCAGACATTTTCATTCATTCAAAATTGTTGCCTTCCATGTTCTTGTTATACAAAGAAACTGTCTTCACTGTGAGAACAAGAGGGATGAACACCAGAAATCATTATGCTTTTTTACATGTATAAACACATAAAATTATCTCAGTTTCGCATAGACAGTGGATCATTTAATTCTGTAAACCTAGGCAGTATCAGAACACAACCAAACACACTGTCAGAAACAATAGCTCATAGTCAAAGTGATGGATTAGCAAATTACATCACTCTTTTCTAACACTGGTTTATGAATTATGCATTGTGGGATTTTATTTGATGTTATGAAAGATGGATTTGATAAATGCCTTGTTTGTGTGTATGTATTTTTTCACTATAGTTCCAACTGGAACATAGATGATGATTTCTCTGGAGCATATGTGAAAATAGCACTGTTAATGGTAACTAACAGTATGATATATATGGTAAGCGTCTAATTTTTGGGGGGAGGGAAACAGCTGCTCATTTCAAGATCAATCTCAGGTATCAAGAGTGTGAATTACTACTTTCTAATCTCCTCAGTCATGCCCTTAGACTGCAAAACTAAAGGCTTTACTGTAGAATTACTCCTAGAGAACCATCTAATAATTATCTGATCTTTGAAATGGATATAAACTCACCATGTCCTTGGGAGCAGCAGGTAAAAGTCACACACTGAAACTGCTTGCTAGTACACACAACTAGACATCCTGGCTATTGTTAGCTTAAAGATATTTATAATGACTCCTTAAATCTTAGTGAAACATCAAAATTGTGTAAAATACTATGATTAGAATTCGGTCAGGAACATATTACGAGTAACATTTGTGAAATTAATGGCAGATGTTACCAGAGGGTGATACTAGTCTGCAAATACTTTCCTAAAATATTTTATTGCATCTTTGTCTCAACTATTCCGTTGTATTCATAGAATCATAGAATCATAGAATAACCAGGTTGGCAGAGAACCACCGGATCATCGAGTCCAACCATTCCTATCAAACACTAAATCATGATCCTCAGCACCTCGTCCACCCTTGCCTTAAACACCTCCAGGGAAGGTGAATCAACCACCTCCCTGGGCAGCCTGTTGCAGTGCCTAATGACCCTTTCTGTGAAATTTTTTTTCCTAATATCCAGCCTAAATCTCCCCTGGTGAAGCTTGAGGCCATTTCCTCTCGTCCTGTTCCCTGTCACTTGGGAGAAAAGGCCATTACCCTCCTCTCTACAACCTCCCCTCAGGTAGTTGTAGAGAGCAATGAGGTCTGCCTTCAGCCTTCTCTTCTCCAGGCTAAACAACCTCAGCTTTCTCAGCCGCTCCTCACAAGGCCTGTTCTCCAGCCCCTTCACCAGCTTTGTTGCTCTTTTCTGGACTCGCTCCAGAGCCTCAACATCCTTCTTGTGGTGAGGGGCCCAGAACTGAACACAGTACTCGAGGTGCGGTCTCACCAGTGCCAAGTACAGAGGGAGAATAACCTCCCTGGACCTGATGGTCACGCTGTTTCTGATACAAGCCAGGATGCCATTGGCCTTCTTGGCCATCTGGGCCACTGCTGGCTCATGTTCAGTCGGCTGTCAACCAACATCCCCAGGTCCTTCTCCTCCAGGCAGCTTTCTAGACAGGCTTCTCCTAGTCTGTAACACTGCACAGGGTTGTTGTGCCCCAAGTGCAGGATCTGGCATTTAGCTGTGTTAAACCTCATCCCATTGGACTCTGCCCAGCGGTCCAGCCTGTTCAGATCCCTTTGCAGAGCCTCCCTACCCTCCTGCCTGTTCAGGTCCCTTTGCAGAGCCTCCCTACCCTCCTGCCTGTTCAGGTCCCTTTGCAGAGCCTCCCTACCCTCCCAGTGACCTGGGAACACTCACACCAATGTACAGCTAGTGCTTTGTAAATCCATACTCTGACTCTCTGTTGCTAACTTCTCTCCAGACCTAGTATAAAGCTTCTCAGTGAAGGTAAAGCTGCATTTTATTGTTGTAGGGCTGCTGGTTCAGATCTGGCCAGAAGAGCCAGGCTCACTTCTTCCTATTGCCCCTACAATGGCCTGGCATGGCTGGAGGGACTGAGACTGAGAGGTGACATCCTAAATGTCACACTTCGTGCAGACAGTACTGCTTCAGGAACTCTAACATATATATTCTCAGTCTGACTTCTCTGCTTCCTGACATGCATAGTGAGAACAGGAGGATCATTCTACTCACTTTCGCCATTCCTGTTTGCCAGAATGCTTCCCCTTTAAATCTGTGAAGCGGATTTGTGGCTTTCTGTATTATGAAAATCCATTCAAAGACAATGGAAGAAATATTCCAATGGCTCACTATAGCTATGGCTGAAGTTACTTCATTAGTGATGAGTTTCTCTTCCTTTACAGATTTTCCATTGGCTGGGGAGAGGGTATTACTGCAAGAAAAGGATACACATACTAAAGGCTCATGATGTCAGTTTTTGATCATTAAGTCTTTCCTCTGAGAGTTGATTAATAGAAACTACAGACATCCAACAAGAGAGAAAAAAAAAAGAGACTATAAGAGATAAAACAATAACCCAAAGTACATTCAGGAATCATGTCAGAAGACTGATGTCCTGCTACAGGGAATCAGGCTGTTTGGACAGACAGTGCGCAAGGGAGAGTAGGAAGTTTGTTTCTGAATAACTCTGTCTTGTAGGAGAATTATTTAAAAAATAGTAAAAGGAGAGGGTATGGTGGAAAGGGCAAAGTGGAGCGAGACAACTAAAACAAAGGGCCACATGAGAAAGTGGTCATTAGCTCACACTTGAAGGAGATTTGTGGGAATGCCCTGCCCCTGAACAGCAAGTACTCTGACTCTTTTTATTGTGTGAGGTTTCCAAAGGATTTCTGAGCAAACAACCACAGGTCATTCAGCATCTTAATTACAGCCTGCTCCCCATCCATTTCTGAAGTGTTGCTGGGTTCCCTGGCACAACAGCTGTTTGAGCCTGCTTCCCAGAAGTCTTGGGCTCCTTGCCACAGTTATGCACTTGATTTATGTAAAACTTTTACCACAGGATCTAGGGGAGATTTCATTGTGCAGCTGATGATATTTCTTTCCTTCAGATCCAGGAGCAGAGAGAGGCCCTTGTCTGATTTGTTCCCAGAAGTGTCCAAGCAAAAGCCATGGAGTCAGTTGCTCACTTGAGTGCTCTCTAGGAAAGCCAAATCTGCTTCCATGTGGAATGAAGAGCTTTTTCTTGCTCTTGCTAGGTCACTTGACAAAGTGCTAGACTTGTTAGAAAGAATTACTTTTTCACTAGGTTATTGGAGGGCTTGAAGCTGCTAAGCATAAACAGTTTTATTAACATTTATTTTAAAAAAGGAGTAGAAACATGAGGCCAAAATCACCTCACAGCTCCCTGAGGTGTAAGCCCCTGACTTCAGTCCATGGAGTCAATGAGACTGAATCCATCCACACTGGGATTAGTGGGATTAAGAACAGTGAGTTTTGGCCCTGTGTACAGTGCAGCCCCTCTGTATTCTGCATGTCACAGGGCCAACATTTTGAAAAGGTTTACAGCTTGAACAAAGCTGGCTAAGGTAGGCTTTCTCCTTTTTGTATATGTAGTACCCCCTTTGTTTCCACAGCATCAGGATTATTTTTTTTAGGAAGCATGGAAACATGTTTGACAAATAGCACAGTCAAATCACACGGTTTGAAACATTCCTGGCGGGAAGATCCAGAGTGGGACTGTGATTATTATTTCTTTTATATTCTGAGAAGGCTCAACAATCCTTAATCTAGCTTTATAAAGAAGAAATTATCATGACTTGCAAGTAAATAAAATTGATCCTAAAGTTGTGAATATCAGACTTCTACTGTCCATACCTTATTTACAAACACAGGGGCTTTGCTGCAAAGGATGTGCATGGAACAAATACCTAAAATATGAATGAACTGTGATTGCAAATTGTCATCAACCTCAAGGCAAAGCGTTCTTCTGAGTTAAACACCTTTCAGCTGTTTGCTTTTACACTCCTCAAGTGGAGATAAAAACTGCAGTGATGATGTAAGAATAGATAAAACCTCTTGGAAGTGACTGTGTAATTGAGCTCAAATGTGAGAGGCTATCAAAAGCCAAGAGTCAAGGAGGTTCAAATACACTTTTCTTTCTCAGAAATGGACACCAGTAATATCTGCAGTGTTAAGCCCAACATGTGAGGGTTGGTGGTCAGACTTTCAAAAACCTCTACAATTTTGGATGTCTACCTTGGGACTGCCTGTCAATGTGATTCAGAGTAGGCAAATATTAAAAGTGAGATGGAAGATCAAACCCAAGACAAACCATCCAAAACTGGACATGTATCCAGTGAAATTACAGTATGGATGGCAGTGATCTGCCCTATCATATGGGAGATTCTGCTATCTTTGTCTCCGATCCCACTCAAATACCCTCTTCAGGGTTTGGTATAAATATAGACTTTTCCACAAAACTACCACTATGAGAGATTCAGTCTGATCACAAAATATGTTACTACGGGGTAATTAATTCCATCATGCTAGACTCTTGTCATTGGATAAGACAAATAAAACTTGCCTGATCTTATTTGTCTTTACACACAGAAAGGAGAAGTTTCAGTTAGAATAAAGCTTAATAATTAACTTTGAATCTTTCATTATATGCTAAATGTTTACATGTATTAGAGATACATATGATTTGTTCATCTCTGAATGTTACTAAAAATTGGAACTGGCACCTCCATCACTAGTAAAAGGTTCTGTCTAAAACTCTTCTGTGAAAATGCCTACTGAAATATGGACAAGACCAGCAGTAACTTGAACACGTACCCTGTGAGCCAACCCTAGAAGTGAACAGGGGTAATATTAAAGGACAGCATTTGAACAGAAATTTGGATGTACTTTTCTTGACTTTCTAAAACTGCACAGCTGATGAATAGTAGAATGAATCTGGATGATGTAAGGGTTATGATACATTGTTTTAAATGACAGTAAATTAAATTATTAAGTTAACAAAATCCAAAATTTTGTTATAGGAAGCCCACCCAATTTTAACATAGGTCTTTTAATGGATGTATTTTAAGGGTGTTAGTGATTTATTTTTGGTATTTATAGAGAATTAATATTTTTCCTCTGACGCAACTATCTTTTTTTCCCAGGAAGATGTTGAAAATACTGTCTTGGTGTATTTCATCACCAGCTGGTCCATAAAACTATTTATCAGTGCCCTGTGGCCATACATCCCAGAAACAACACAGGTACAAGGCAATTGATGGAAGTCTGATGACTGTGTAACTCTTAAAATATGCCTTGCATTTGTGGAATCACAGTAGCTACATCTCTGTAAATATTTTGTCAGTCCACGTAAGCCAAGCTATCTGAATTGTCAGTGTATATATGGATATTATTTGGTGACATCTTATATTATAAAGTTTTCTTTGCTTCAGTCAAGGCTAGTAAAATTGTTCGAAGAACAACTAAAGGTAGGAACATCTTTTCCTCTGCTATATATTTTGCCATCAAATTGTTCTTGGCTAGTGAAGGTTAGTGCAGAAGAATGATCCCACTGTTGGTGAAGAGGGCCAAACCATGCCTTTAAGAGAGAGATTTCCCAGCTTTTTTCTGAAGATTGTTATTTTACTGTTGCCTTTAACCACAATTAGTTACACTTGCAAAATGGCCATCTGGGTAAGGGATAGACAAAAACTTTGGTACAAAAGGATTTTGTGTTAGAGTGGACCAGATTTCACTATGCTGACTTTTCCATGTCATTTGATACATGTAATGGTTGGGGTCAAGCAGGGAGAGTCAAAATGCTGTGTTCTCTGATTCCAGCAAGCTAGATGACTCCTGTGAGCTGCTAGTAGTCTCTGAAGTAGAAGCAGCCTTAGGGCTGGAGCTGAAGTTGAGTCCAAGAATAGTGAAGGATTTGAACACTCCTAAAATTTATTACTTAGTTCTAAAAAAAAAAAAAAAAAAAGAAAAAAACTCCTTTTGCTGATTTATTAAATCTAATACACAAAAGACAAAGCAATAATATTTATATCACAGTTTCAGTCTCCCAAGTTCTGAGCTGCGTAAGTAGCAGTTTATTCATGCTAATGCAGTGAAGGCATCAGCCTCGAAGAGATCACTGACATGACTCCAGATCTGGAGTATCAGGTCTTATTTATGTAATAGCTTGAAGAGTGAGAAAACAACAAAGTGACAAATTGTTTTTTCTAATATTCCCTTCCAGTAAAATTCATTTATATTTTTTATAAACACTGGTTATCACAGATGTTCCTAACAAGATTTTCACACTTGATCTGAATACGTTTTACTATTATTTTGCCCTTGAGAAGCAAAAAAAGAGTCAAAAAGGTCACCGACTCCTTAATTTCCTTTAAAGAAAAAGAGAGGGTTTATTTATCATATGAACAAAAAGAAAATATATTTGTGGGTAGGCCTTGTGTGTGTTCTTTGGCTGAACTATGTTTTAGTCAGGAACAAAGACGTAACTCCAGAAACCAAATCTTAATCAGCACATGTATAGCATTACTTTACCAAGTTCCTTTCATTATGTATGAGGTGGAATAAATATTAATACTAACCCTGGGCAAGAGACTTTAAAATACTTTCAAAAATCGTGGTGTAAGTAAGCACAGTGACAATGAGCTCACTATCTGGCCTTAAGTATCTTTTAAGAAGCCAGCTTAACCAGGAAATGCTAGCAGGCTTTTCTACAAAGAAACTTTTCTACAAAGTCCAAGGACCACTAGCTTAGCACTGCAAAGTTCTCTCCTACTAAGATATTGTCTCACTGCAACAGAGTTCCTTCTGAGACTGGGATACAGTGAACACATGGCAAAATGGCCAGTGGACTTAACATTGTTTCTGTACTTACAGAGTTAAAAATTGCTGAAAACATTTAAAAATAAAATACATATAAATCACTTTTACTTCCTCAGAACTTTTAACTCACCAATTTGCAAGATATTTTTCCCATGGGCTTTGTTAATTGGTACCCAGAAAAAAGACTGTGAGGAAATTATAGCTCTTGAGTTTCATTTGTAGAAGAGCAGAGAAATACATTTTACATGGTAAGTTTATTTTCTGTGCCTGAAAACTTACCTGGAATCTGACTAGGCTCACAAAATTGAGTTATGACTTTGAGCATTTATTTCTGAATAATTTATTTGTAATTTATTTCTAAATACCTGATGCACATGAAAACAGCATTTATTGTAAAGACAGTAGAAACCCATTTCATAACAAGCCATTGTCTAGTTGTTTTGCTACTTACTTGGGTAGACACATCTCCAAGATAAAATGAAGTCTGAACCATGATCTGTCATTCCTTATAAAGATTTGAGGACATTCTGTGAAAGTCTCAAAGACCCTTCCAATTTGGGCTTGCTTTGGAGTTCTTCAGAAAAGTATGCTCTGTTTATTGGTTTAAAAGGAAACATACGGGCCTGTCTGATGTTTTGAGTTTCTCAAGAGAGGCAAACTAAAATGTCCTTGCACCTCAGGTTAAGTCATATGCACTGAGAGTCAAGCTACAGCTCAGACTTGGTCCTTAAGGTCTTCAGCTGGGCTCCATGTCCATCTTTAATCTAGAGTCAGTTACTCACACAAAGTGAAAGGGACACCATTAACAATACCAAGCATCAGTTCCGAGCCAGCCTCCTCCTTCTACCCTCACATTACACTGAGGTTAGAAATGGGAAAATGAAATCTCTGGGGTGTGTCACCACCCTTTGGTTACAGCAAGCTGAAATCACTTCAGCGTGTAGAATGAGATGAAGTAAGTTCTCTTACACCCAGAGAAAGTAACTGCTAAGCTCACAGACAATAAAGCAATGGTATTTTTGTTGTACATATTTTATTGGTCTAACTGAAGAAGGATAAAAAATATTTAGTAAATTCAGACTGAATACAATTTGACCTTTTTGCCATAATTCAGACCTGAAAGCTGTGGAGCACAATCCCTCATCTCCCTGCTAGGCAGATGTGTACATATACTGAATAAAGCTTCCATTCAAATAAATATGAATCCTGAAACACTTGATAGCCCAAGTTACAAAATGGGTCAGAACAGGTGAACACAATGGTTCCTTCCAGAGAAATTATCCTTTTGACTTGTTTTTTGCACCCTGTGATGTAGACAAATGAGGCAGGTTTTATGTCTAAGTAGGTTTGAGATTACTGATAAAAACTTCTTTCAGAAAACAGGAAAAATCCTTATTACCATGGTCAAGTAAGTTCTCTACTGGACCCTTTACAAGAGTGATATAACAAACAAGTTATGGACTAAGAGAAAAATGCTGCTTTTCTTTTAGATACAAGAATACATACAGCAGAATTGGACACAAATAATCTCTGGTCAACAGAGGCTTCAATCTAGTGATCAAAAACCATAGATATTCAGAGTCAAGTTTGCAGAACCTTTTAACTAGATTCCTCAGGCTTTTCATTAGCAAAGAAGAGAAGCAGGCTTCCTAGATTGCCCTCTGGAAGTCTCAGTTTTGCAGCTACAGTGCTTGGACCTAGGACAATGATATTTAGTTTAAATGCTTGGATCAAGTTAGATAGTGCAAATATCTCCAGAAAGTCCAGGCATGACATAATATGCCATTTTAGGATCAATATGGGAATAAAGTCAAGACATATTTTGAGGCAGCAATTTTAACAGAATACTAGGGCAGCACACCTTCATCTTCTACAAACCTAGCTATCAAATGAAAATTGACATATCTTTCAGATTTCAAGGAATTCATATAGTTTAATAAGAACTGGGATGTAGTTCAAGCTTGCTGACTTTTTGGTCTGTCGCTTTTTTATATATATAATACTTATATATTACAAATTACAAATTATATATTACATATTACAAATTACATATTACATATTATGACTCTGGATTTGCAGAGAAATGGCTTAATAGCAGGCTGAAATGAGTAGCTAAAAATCCCACTGTTGATCTCCATCTCACCAGGCTGGCAATGACTATGTGGCCAGGAGACCATGGTGGTGTAATGGCATCGAGATCTATACACAATACTGAGCAGTCATGAGCCTGCTCACTTCAGAAGATAGAAAGATGACTTAACATTTACTTGAAAATGGTCTTCAATTTCATGTCTGTATATTTTAGTTTGAAATATGCTATTTCACCAGTTCAGTTCTGAATCACACACAGTAACGTGTGAAGCTGTAATTTAGCTTATTTTACATTTACTGAGACACAACTTGCACAGTAAGTTCTAACTCAAAACCAGACAATTAGAGGAGTGCACTGAAGTATAACATTTTATAGATATCATTGTACTTAAATTGCTTCAGGAATACACCAGGTTTCCAGGACTGCTAAATGGAGTGGAAGAAATAACTTAATTATGCAACTGAGGGCAAAGGCAAATTTACTTCACCTAATTTTAAGCAAAGAGAGAAAAAGTAATATTTAAAATTTGCAAAGGATTCAAGATATAAGATTGAAACTTTGACATTACTGTATTTTTAATGTCTCTCTCTGTTTCTTAGGAAATCACACCATTAAGCTTTCTGCTTGTCTTAATATTGGAAGATAAGATTCGTCCTCTGTTCATGTTAGAATGCAATTTTTCTTGTTAATAGCCTATTTGGGAAATCTAGTGTCCTGCTTCCCAAGAAGAATATGGAACCAATAACAGAGGTCTCTGTACAAATAAATACTAGAGAAACCTTGAAAGGCATAGAATTTCAGGAGTATTTCTCCAATTTATTATATTAAGCAAGTGAGGTCAAGCCCAAAAAACAACTGTTGTGTCTGTCTCTGCAACCCTATAATGTTGCCAGAGGCTCTCTGTTAGGAAATAAGGCTGGAGGAATTAACTCCTAACATTTGAGAAATACAGAGTACGCTATTGATTCAGAACCTGAAGGACAAGGCTTGAAGATAGCGTAGTACCACAGTACATTTGTGTTTGTTTATTATGATACTCCAAAAGGCACAACAGTTTTTGTTTCTCACAGGGACCTACTACAGTCTAACAGAAAAAAAAAAAAAAACCAAGAAAAATAAATGTGATAATTATTTAGAATTGTGCAATCAGATAAGGAATAGGGAAACCTTTGTCAAGTTCTCCCCATTTTCCATGCATACATTTTCATATAATTTTTTTTAAAGTTCTTACAACACCTAAAGTCAAACTACAGTAATGGAAAAAAAAAAATTACTACGTATGGGAATAGATCAGTTTGTCTTTATGATTGAGTGATAACCACAACATTCACAAGTGGTGAAGCTCAGAGAAACCCTCAGTGCCAATTACAGAAAGCTATTTCCCTTGAATGAATATAAATTGCTTATTTTAACCACATCACATTGCATATTTGATTTATATAATTTCATTCTCTCTCTTGATATTTATTATAAAAGATCAGTACTTTCAGTTACCAGTGCTGGTTACTGTCCTTGGGCTGGCACCTGAAATAATTTTGTATCTAGTTGATAAAGCATTGACATGAGAGATTTACAACATTAGTAATAATAACTATATCTGCATACTGTTATAACTGCTGCACTCTGAAGATCTCAAATCTCTTTAAAAATGTTGATTCAGTTTCATAATTCGACCTTTTATGAGGTAGAAAAATTTACTGCACACACTATTTTAAACTGAAAGATTAACAAACAACATTTGATCCCAGATGGTATAAGGCTCTCAGGTGAATGGAGGAAACAGATGGAGCCTAATATCTGGTTGCAGTAAAAAGAACTGGTATGGAATATTTTTTTTCCCTTAAAACATGGTGGTTAGAGATGTTTAAGTTCTTAGGTCATGACAAAATAGAAGTGGCTTTCATTAGATAGTAGTGTGACTACAACAAATATTTAGAAATTAGGTTGGAGAGGATATATATTTTTCATATAAAAATATAAAGGTATTGTTAGACGGTTCCCAGTAAAAAGCAATCATAACCTGCCAGTTATTTAGAGCACTACACAATTAAAGAAGATGGTCACAAATCATATTATTCAGAGAAGACCTCCTTCAGCCTCTGCATCAACCACCAGGAAAGATAGATTATAAGAAGCTGAAATACCATACAGGTGTCTTTCTTCTTCTCAAAGTGTAAGAGGGTTTGGGGCTGTTGGATTAAAATATCCACAAAGTGCAGACCATAGCAGAGGCTTTTATAAGCATTAGTAATTTTGAGGGTAACAGATTTGAGACAGTTCAGTTTCCAGATGGTCTCTGGAAAGATCCTTTAAAACATCTCAAATTGAAATTTAGCACTGCTATATGCTACAGTGTATGTGTCTACACTTTTTTCTGTCAAAAGGAAGGCAGTCCCAAGTTTTATACTAGGAATGGCTCTCCAACAGTGCTATCATTCAGCTGCACCCAGAGACACATAGGGAAGTGTCTGCTGATTCAGGCCAAAATTGTTCAGCAGCTCAGGTGATAGAGATGCAGTTCAGGGTGCGTTGAATCCTGTTCAGCACCCTATTCAGCATTCTGTTCAGCAGTTCAGGGTGCATTGAGTGTACTTTTATCAAGTTTGCAGATGACACTAAGCTGGGTGGAATTGTGGATCTGCTAGAGGGTCAGGAGGCTCTGCAAAGGGATCTGAACAGGCTGGACTGCTGGGCTGAGACCAACAGCATGAGGTTTAACACGGCCAAATGCCAGATCCTGCACTTGGGGCACAACAACCCTGTGCAGAGCTACAGACTAGGAGAAACCTGGCTGGAAAGCTGCCTGGAGGAGAAGGACCTGGGGGTGTTGGTTGACAGCCGACTGAACATGAGCCAGCAGTGTGCCCAGGGGGCCAAGAAGGCCAATGGTATCTTGGCTTGTATCAGAAGCGGCATGACCATCAGGTCCAGGGAGGTTATTCTCCCTCTGTACTCAGCACTGGTGAAACCACTCCTCGAGTACTGTGTTCATTTCTGGGCCCCTCACCACAAGAAAGATGTTGAGGCTCTGGAGCGAGTCCAGAGAAGAGCAAAGAAGCTGGTGAAGGGGCTGGAGAACAGGCCTTATGAGGAGCGGCTGAGAGAGCTGGGGTTGTTTAGCCTGGAGAAGAGGAGGCTGAGGGGAGACCTCATTGCTCTCTATAACTACCTGAGGGGAGGTTGTAGAGAGGAGGGTGCTGGCCTCTTCTCTCAAGTGACAGGAGACAGGACGAGAGGGAACTGCCTCAAGCCCCACCAGGGGAGATTTAGGCTGGACATTAGGAAAAAATTTTTTCATGGAAAGGGTCAGTGGAACAGGATGCTCAGGGAGGGGTTTAAGGCACCTTCCCTGGAGGTATTTAAAAGACGGGTGGATGAGGTTCTGAGGGGCATGGTTTAATAGTTGATAGGAGTGGTTGGACTCAGTGATCCTGTGGGTCTTTTCCAACCTAGTGATTCTGTGATTCTGAGACTAAGTGCTGGAAAATACTTTGGGTTTGGTAAAAAGAATAAAGTTTGAATACTATTTGAGCATAAAGAAAATACTAGTACATACATTAAGCAAATTTGCCTTCAAAAGAGGTAGATGAAATGTTCTTAATAGTATTGTGTTTGGGAATTTTTGTGAGCATAAACATCTTGTAAATTAGTGTCAAGAGAAACAAGAAAATATGATTAGGAAAAAAACCGAAATTCCATTAAATGTGTTACTTTTTCAAGTTCAGTCTCTAGGACATGGTTGACAGAGATACATCAGAGATGGAATTAAGCTGTTTAAGTGTCATTAAAATTAAAAGAGCCCCATGTTAAAGCAGTATCTTGTTATAGCTTTTTTCCATGTGACTTTAAACACAAAGTGTCCCAAACGAAGATAGTATGGACAGTGCATAGTTTGAAGCATCTTTTGTCATCAATGAGGTTGGACTGAGTCACAGACTTCCCTTAGCAGGACAACTTTTCACAGTAATTAAAGCTGTGAAAATTTACAACAGGCCTTAAAGTAGGTTTGCAGGATAGGTGGGAGAATGTCTTAACTGAGCAGTTGGTGGACTGATATATGTTCTTGTCTCCCTGATGTCAATGAGACTTTTGCCCAGAGTTGCCTCATCTTATTTTGTTTTCTAAGTTTTATGTACAGTTTCCATTAGGCTGGCTGTAGTTCAGGAAAATTATTGAACCAGTGAATGGCTTCTCATAGTTGAGCCTTCCTAATTTATCTCAGGAAGACTGTTCTTAATGAAAAACTATTGGAATCACTTTTGTAAGACAGAGAAATAGTCAAACTAGGGTTCAAACTTCTCCCAAAACAAACCTTTACACCTTCTGTCCAAACTTTTCCTTAAGGCTTATTCCCTTGTTATAGCAGACCCCAGCTACACACTTCTAACTGCCCGAAAATGCTGTTTTTCTTTGGGAAAGGAAAAATAAAAAGTCAAGCTCTCTTTAGAGTTGAGTATCTTTAGAAAGGGTTGGCTGAACTTGGCAAACTTTACCGAAGGGGGAACCCTTTCCCACAATCCATTTCAAGACCAACCCCTTTGATGTCACAGCTGGCTCAAGTAAACTAATTTCCTCCTTGCCTAATGTGTCTGATGCAATTTTGGCAAACCATCTCTCCCTGCTGTTAACTGCTGCCTGTTCTGACATGAGGCCAAGCGCAATGTTTAATGTGAATGTTTGGTTTGGCCTAATCATCTGTGCTTTGTCTCACTGGTACTCTGCATTACATATTTATACACACAGATCTATCTATAGAGATCTATAAGCATTTTTTTCCCTTTTACCTCTCCTCCTTTGCAAATAATTCACACCACATGTTTTCAGTTTATTCCCCTGTGGTCTACTCCACCCAGTTCCTAAATCAGTAAATCATCTTCATGATTCTTCCCACACTGAACGAAAGCAAGTTCTCAATTACAGCCGCAGAATAGAGTTTTCAGGCCTTTGTGGAGGACATTGGTCATATTCTTGGTAAAACTTGAAGGTGACTGGAAACAGTAGAAAAAATTTCAAAATGGCAACATTTGCCTGAAGTTATACATACTGCTTTAATATCAATGAAAATTTGAAGATGCGACTGGCAAGTCAAGGGCAGCTTGTGAAAGAATTGACAAGGCACATTGAAATTGTGGAAATCACTTTATTTCTCTGACAGGAAGATGTTGATAACAGGGCGATCTCACACACTGCAAGAAATGCACTGATAAGCCATAAAACAAGAGATGTGAGCCTGCAGGGCAGTATGTGTTTTAGGTCATGTGTGGGATTCACTCTCTCGTGGCCTCCTGCAAAAACTCTTTAACTGAACATATTTATTCAAATACGATGCAGGAATTAAAATTTGACTCTAAAGTTAAACCTATATTAGTAAATTAAACAGTACCAGAGGTGATCCCAGGCCCTGGGGCTTCTTTGCTTATATTGTTGTACTGTTAGAATGATCCTTGGCATCACTTTGGCCCAAGTCAACACTAGGCTCTTCCAAATAATGCTGTGTATTCTTAGGGGAACAATAGAACCAAAGGACATTCACATTAAAAAAAAAAAAACCAAAAAAACCCCAAAACCCAAAAAATCAAACCAACACAGACATCACTGTTTAAAAAAGATAAAGGAGTCTAAGACTATAGCCCTATAATATTCCACATTGCTTAGCATCTGTACCACAGAAGTTTCTGGGAATAATTCAAAAGAGTTCACCAAGAGAACTGATCAAGGCATTTTTACAGTATGTGGCAAATAACACTTTCTTTACTACCTAAATGCAGGAATGAATGCTTCCCTCTACACATAATTCAGAGATGTACCCTCTCTCTCTTCCTCTCCTCTGAAAGAAATTTCGATTATCTGAGGTAGTTTGCCGTCAATTAACTAAATCCATTTTGGAGGATCCTCCTCCTCTTCAGTTACTATAGAGAACAAGCAGGCTCCAGCTTTGAACCAGTTGCAATTGAAGTCTTTGGCAAATCAGTAATGAGACAGAAAATAGGAATGCTCCTTAACAGGGAAGAATACTTCTATGATACACCAAAGTGGCAGGTTGACCTTTGCCAGCTGACAAGCCAGCTTCTCTCTCATTCCCCCTCCTCAAAAGGACAGGGGAGAAAAACAAATGGAAATACTCATGCATCAAGATAAACAAGATTCACTTACCAGTTACCATCATGGGCAAAACAGACTCAGTTTGGGTAAAACTAGTTTATTTCACTGCCATTTAAGATAAGATCAGATAGAAGAAACAATGCAAAAATAAAGCCACATCTTCTTCTCACACTTACTGCCATTCTGCACCCAATGCCTCTCCCCACCTCTGCCCAGAGGAACAGGGATAGAGATGGGTCAGTCCATGACAGCCCCTCTCAGCTGCTCCTCTCTCCTCACATCTCTCCTTGCTCCAGCACTGGACCTTCCCTGGGCTGCAGTCATTCAGGGACAACCTGCTCCAGCCTGGGCTCTCCACAGCGGCAGCTCCTGCAGGAAATATCCTCCCACTGCAGCCTGGCGCCCTTCTTGGGCTGCAGGGTGGTCTCTGCTTCAGTGAGGTCTCTCCAGGGCTGCAGGGGACCCCTGCTCCAGCCTTCAGCACCTCCTGCCCTCCTTCTCCTCCAGCCTGAGGTTCCCTCTGCTGCTCCCTCCTTGGCTTCTTCCTCTGCCTGTGCCACCTTTGGCCCTTTCAGGAACCTGTTTCTCCCCTCACCCAACATCTGCAGCTTGGCTGAGGGACTCAGCTGTGTCCCGAGGTGGGATCATTGGGACTGGGTGGGACTGACTGGGACATGGGGCATGGGGCAGCCATCTGTACCACAGAAGGTGCTGGGACTAATTCAAGTCAATTCACCAAGAGAATTGATTAAGGCAAATACGTGGCAAATAACACTTTCTTTACTGCCTAAATACCCTACTGCCAACACTCAGACACAAACTCAATACAACCAACCACTCAAGAAAATCCTATGTTATGCAGGAAGAAGAGGAGAGGCTTTTACACTCCTTTACTACAACATTTTTTTATTTTTTTATATGTCCCTCTGGAATTCAAGTGATTTTGACCACAAGTCCAATCAAATCTCATTGCCCCACTTAGCCAAACAGAAATAACAAGTGCCCACCATGATTTCAAGGTACTGCAAAAGACTTAAAATATTCAGGTCACATGCAAGAGTCTTATCAATATTGCCAGTCTTTGTTACAAAGATCATGAGTTAGAGCCTTAAGATTATTAGTTTTGTTTCAAACATCCGAGATTTCCTCTTTTAATGGGCATCTTTGAGAAAATGAAGACCCCACTGGTGCTCTATAGGATGCATACAGACCACAGTTCCAACCTTTTCTGAATAACAGGAGACAAAGAAGTGAGAAGGTGAGAAGCTGGGAGAGTTAACAGAAACTTAACGCAAAGTTAGAAGGTCAATGTGTTTACATGGTGCCAAGGATTAATTCTTAAAATAAACCAAAAATTCACAGACCACTGAATACCAAAGAATAGAGCAAGACACTAGTGTTCTACTTCTGATAAACTAACCAACAACATTTTATATTATCTTTAAACTGAAGTTATTTAATTTTGTATACTCTCACCATCTTCAATTTGCTTCAGGAAGGGATTAGTGTGGGAGGAAATATGAACTCAAAGAGGGAGACCTCAGTCATGAATGAAGGGCATGAGTTCATGTGTGTCCACAGAACAGGAGGAACAGAAAGTCTCAAAGGAGAAATACAGAAATAGTCATTTTTAATTGGCTGATTGCAAATGACTGATTATTTTTGATGAGTCAGTCCTGCCTGTTTATCTCATTTGTTTTAATTAATTACATAATAATATTAAAGGCATAGTGAATTGTTTGACTAGCCTCAACTGGAAAAAAACACTTTAATAAAAGTCACAGCATTTAATTGGATAATATCAGTTTTGATAATTTAAAGCAGAAAAATTTTTAAAGAGAATCAGCTTTTTCATTTTAACAAGGCTCCTGTGTTTCTTTCTGACTCATGTACAAAGTATAATTAATGTATTTTAAATAATTTCAATTTCATTCTAACATTAGAACAGCAACTGCAGTAGACAGATAGCTACTTTATTATATTGAATATTTGGATTTTACCTAATAAATAATATCAAAGAAAAAAGGTTTCCTGAATTATGTTCTTGGGAACTATTTGTAGCTGAGTTTTATGTATCAGCTTTAATTAAGGAAATAGTATAGAATTTTAGAATTTCCTGCAGAATAGACATTTCTGCCATTGACAAGGAAGACTGGGAAACTCTTTGGAAAGGAAATGCCAGATTTGCTTGGCATATTATGACTGCAGTCATACTAATCACCAGGAAAGACTGGAATGGATATAGACCAAATAACAGTTTACAAATTGTGGAAATGTTTATCAGATATCAGATCTGACAATTATACTTATCTGCTGTAATTCTTGTACCTCCTATAAATCAGTAGCAATGACTACATCATCTTTGTTACCTGATAAGCGTGAGGCATTTTAAAGAGACTTGTAGAAAGTAAAGCATGTATGACTGTGATGATGTTACCTACATTCGTGAGACTGGAATCACAGAACTAAGGATGACGTGTTTGAAAGAAAAAGGAATCTAGAGATATTCAGACCTGATTAAGTCATGTGGTCTTCAAAGAACTTGAGCCCCAGAACCAAACAGAAAAGTGGAAATGGCGTCACATTTCCAAAGACCAAATAATAATGTGATGCTAGAAAAATCAGTAGAAAATCAGAAGAGCAAAGATGAAAATTAGCTCCAATTGTAAATGAATGCAGGACAATATTCCATAATGCATTGTCGTAAGCGGAGAGTATAATGTTAGTATAAGATAATAAACTTATTAAAGAGTGAAAATGCTTGGCAGATGGCGCTGAGAAGACTTAAACACTTTATTTCCTGAATTCTGGTTACAATATCAGATGAAATGGCTGGGCAGATCAGTTGGGGTATGTCGTATCCAGGCCTTTGGAAATTCTCTCTAGGGTACTCAGGTGGCTGGTCAAAGAAATGTCTGAGGGAATCGCAACAAAGTGGAAAACAATTATGTATTGTTTTGTGAAGAATTAATAATATTTTAGATCTACCTACTTCCCTCTTACTTTAGGAAAGAAACAGGTTATCATTAAAGCCCAGTGGAAAGAAAAAAAGTAACTGTCTTAAGTCACAGTGAGGGTGATTTAACTATGGCAGTAGGAAAAAGCTTTTAAAAGTAAGGAAAGTTAAGCTTTGGAATGGATTGGCTAGGAAAATGTTGGTGTTTTCACCACAAGGATGTTTTAAAGGATATAGGACACAAATATCAGAAATTCAAACATTTGGAATAAACTTGGCTACAGAATTTATAATCCTTTGGCAGCTTTACTCTATACTTGGTCAAATAATATTAATTTGTGTACTACTGGAGAACTGGCAGGAGACAAATCCACTCAACCTTTTCTAAAATGTATATTCCTGTACATTTATATAGAGTATAGGAGGAAATTTGACAGGATATTTCTATTTCCACATATGCACACATACATATATATATGTTTGTTTCCATAGATTTGAAAACAGTAATATCATGACAATAATATTTTTGCATGTAAATAACAGCTGGTTTTACCTACAAGAGGAATATTTAGCAGGACTTTCATGATGTACACATACAAAAAAGACCTAAGACTGTGCCTGTAGCTCTTTTTATTTGAAAAATTAAGAAAATCAACTATGATCACCTTCAAAATAGTTCCCTTCTAAATTAACACACTGCTGCATGCAATGCTGCCAGTTTTCGTAGCAATTCCACATATCATTTTCTGAAAGGCAGTTGAGGATCTCTGTCATTTTTTGTTTTCACATCTTCTACCAACAAAAAAATGTGTTCCTTTGAGCACTGACTCTATCTTTGGAAAGAGGTAAAAATCTCAGGGAGCCAAGTGTGGCAAATAAGATGAGTGCTCAAGTATAGTGACGTTATTACTAACTAAAAACTGCTTCACAGACAAAGCAGTGTGGGCTGGATCACACCAACATCATCTCAAGGTAAGAAAATGTCTGTTTGAACCTGTGTCCACTCATACTGAGTGAAGTGATTGGGTTGAGCCTTGTCTTGCTGTGATAGGTTAGATCATGTTCTATAAACATCTTTTTGTCTCTCCTCTCTCGCTCTTGGTTCCCAAGTTATAGAGTTAGTCTATTTTTTTGTATTGGACTCCATACATATCAGAGACTTCTAATAGCTCAGTTATTGAACTTAAGCTTGGTTTATTTCAGCTGTCAGATACAGCTTTCCCAGTTTCATCACATTTCTTCATTTTTTTCCTAAAGAAAATGTGATTATTTTTTCAAAATAGCACACCATCAAAATTACTTTTACATTTAACTTTCAGTAAGACTTCAAAACTCCCAGCCTCTGCAGTGGCTTAAGCCCTATTGTGTACAGAAGCTGAACACATGAAAATCTCCAGTAGCAGCAAGAAATTTGCACACATATTGAAGAGATGATTTGCGAATTTTGCACCTTTTTCACCAGTAGGTTGATTTATTTGTAAAACAAGAGAAATAATCTGAAATTTCAACACTTTAAATCAGATTTGGGACACAAAAATCCTGTGTGGGGCTACAGGCTTGGGGAAGAACATCTTGAAAGCTGCCTGGCAGAGAAAGACCTGGGGGTGTTGGTTGACAGCTGACTGAACACGAGTCAGCACTGTGCTCAAGTGGCCAAGAAAGCCAATAGCTTCTTGGATTGTATCAAAAAATGTTTGGCCAACCTGACCAGGGAAATGATTCTCCCCTTGTACTCTGCACTGACGAGGCCACACCTTGAATACTGTGTTCATTTCTGGGCCCCTCATCACAAGAAGGATGTTGAGGCTCTGGAGCGAGTCCAGAGAAGAGCAACGAAGCTGATGAAGGGGCTGGAGAAGAGGCTTTATGAGGAATGGCTGAGAGAGCTGGGGTTGTTTAGCCTGGAGAAGAGAAGGATGAGGGGAGACCTTATTGCTCTACACAATTACCTAAAACAAGATTGCAGAGAGGTGGGTACTGGTCTCTTCTCCATATGATAGGTGATAGGACAAGAGAGAATGGCTTTAAGCTGTGTCAGCAGAAGTTTAGATCGGATGTTAGGAAAAAATTCTTCACAGAAAGGGTGACAGGCACTGGAACAGGCTTACAAGGGAGGTCGTTGAGTCACCATCTCTGGAGGTGTTTAAAAAGCGGGTAGATGAGGTGCTTGGGGACATGATTAAGAGGTAGACAGGTATGGTTGGAGCTGATGATCTCTAAGGTATTTTCCAACCTATTGATTCTATCATTATATGAAATTGGGCTAGATCTATCTGTAATAGTTCTAGAGAATTTCACACTCTTTGTTCATAGAATCATTGAAGAATAGAATTGTTTGGGTGGAAAAGACTTTTGAGATCATGAAGTCCAACAGTACCTATCCACTACTAAACCACATCCTTGACTACCTCATCTACCCTTCTTTTAAATACCTCCAGGGACACTGACTCAACCAATTTCCTCAGCAGCCTATACCAGCACCCAACAACCCTTTTGATGAAGAAATTTTTCCTGATGTCCAGTCTGAACCTTCCCTTGTACAACTTCAGGCCATTTCCTCTTGTCCTATCACCTATCACTTGAGAGAAGAGATCAACATTCACCTTGCTACAATCTTCTTTCAGGTAGTTGTAGACAGTGATAAGGTCTCCCCCCAGACACCTTTTCCCAGGCTAAAATTCACCAAGTATCTCAGATTGCCCAGGCAGGACTGGTTTCACTTGGTTCATGTCTGAGTGCCACCCGGTATTACTGCAATGAAATAAATGAATTGTGAAATTCTGAATGAAAATAAATGTTGATACTAAAAGAGCATAGTAAAGCTGTAAAGGGAAAACCTGAAATGTCTCTTGGGTAACAAAAGTACAATCTAGCCAGGTTACAGCCACTAACTTTGGGAGATCCTCCTCAAAAAAGCCAATCCACTTCAAGACCTACAGCTGTGCTATAGCAGTGTGCAACTGTGAGCCAAGCTGAGCACTAGGACTTCAAAGAATGTCTTTCCTAGGAACATTCTTGTGTGCCTCAGATCCCTTGACCTTCATGTCCTAGACTTGACTTTGGAGCTCAGAACCATGAGGTCTTAGCAAAGAGCTTATGACCTGTCTATGTTCTTTTTCCTCCATGCGAAAATATGTAGACCCACCCACTGTTTAGCTCTCAGAACTCACTGTACACTGTATGGATGTTGACTGTGATTTTCTAAGCTGTAGCACAGGCTCTGCCAATATTTTGGTGTGTGTCTTGAGGGAACTGCATCTCTATGTATCTATTCCCTCCCTTTTTGCAAATATCAATACAAAAAGAGCTTACTCACTTTACAGGATTGTTATGAAACTGAGGTAATTGTTTATATGTGACTTTGAACAGACAAATGGTAAGAATTATCATTTAAGCATCACTCTTGAGCTATAAATACCCACCACCTCCTGCAGTCAGGGTGCTTAAAATAAGAGAGAAATGCCGTGATGAAAGAAAGGCCCTGAACACAGATGTGAAATTACTCTTGAAACCTGTGTGATATCTCCACCTGCACATCTCTCTCCACCTGCTCGGCAGCCCCTGCTGTCACTAAACAGAAAACATTTGGCTTTTCTGCCAGTGCAACAAAGTGAAATAAAGTGCAATAAATATCTTCCACCCCTCCTCTACATCCATCCTTAATATCTCTGATAGATAGACGGCATGAACCCCTCTGAGAACATTTTTCTTACCTCTTGAATAGGTGTTGTACGAAATGGAATGGAATACATCACCTCATAGGAATTTGTGAATGTCCTCACTATGTGCAAAGGGGGCAGCAACATCAATATTTTGATTATCATGGTGAAAGCAAAATGAATCTCTATTCATATTCAACAGTATTCAGACACAGTAGAATGCACATCTCTAGCAAACACTCAACATGTAGAGTGATCACTTATACCACAGGTGCTTTACTTAGTTATTGAGTTGTGAGTTTATATCAATCCATCAGTAAGAACACAAGAAGGTAGTTACCAAAAGAAACAGACACATAGCAATAAACATGCACACTTTCCTAATGAAGTATTCTTGCTTGAGATGAGATTATCAAGGACAACAAACACATTGATATTTTGGCTAACAGTGATGCATAGTGAGGAGGCCGTAGCCTCTCTTTTCCAAGTATTTTAAAAAAGGAACTATTATCTGTCACAACTACAGGGCAGCGTTTTGTACTAAAAATGTGGGAATATGTTACCAGGAACAGAGAAACAGATCTATGGAAAAGCATTAATGCTGCCTGAGCTCCTCTACCATTAAACCATGACCTCAGCTTTGCCTCTTATGAGATTATAACTCGATTAGTCCTCCATTGCCACAGAACCTTTTAAGGTAGACAAGATAAGAGTAATTGCTGATACAAAACATTTGTGTTTAGTCATCTTGTATGAAAGAATACTAAAACAAAAATGCACAACTTTCTCTGCCTGTGCAAATCATCATTTATAAGGGTTCAACTGATTGCAATGAAATAAAGAAATGTATCTTCACCTATTCTTTTAAGAGACAGGAGATTGAGATTCTCTCTAGTATTTGTAAGTGTAAGATTAACTCAGCAATCTGGTTTGTTATCTGGCTCCTACCTCCCTTGCCTACCTCTCCTTGTATACATGGGAGAAGTCAATAGCACTTAACTTCTCTAATTGAAATCAGCCTGCTGATTGCGTCTGCCCATGGTTACATGGAGCTGGACTGTAATAATCTGTTCTGCAGAGAATTAATCTCCTGGGAATAAGGCAGACCTAATTACCAGCCTCAGTGAAAAGTCTGGGGTTGCTATCATCGCTTGTGGGCCCAGCTGGAGGAAAAGGCCCAGCATACCATTTAACTAATCTCTTCCTGAAATGTTTTAAACGTGCCTGATATTACATCTTGTGCAATTGGTTTTAGCAGCTCCAGTAACAGGGTAGGGGTTCTCTTTCAATCACATTTAACATTAAATGAATCTAGGCCTTCCATCTGGCTCATGGTGATGATCTGAAAGTCTCTACAACTTATGAGTCACCCGTAGGCTTATGAGTGGCATTTAGACCATGAGTTTTACAAGTCAGCACTTCTGTTGGATACAGCTGTTTTGCTAGAAAGACGAGTCTCTGCCATTGGCAAACTGGGAGCACAAACTGTTTCTCTTGCATGAATGTTGTATCAGCGTATTTTTTCAGTTTCAGTCAAGCAACATACCCCACAGGATAAAAGATGGGAAAGCTGCAGCCAGCACATGTTTAGTTGGGTTAATTTCTGTTAAGTTCTCAGTTCTTCCTGAATTTGCTTCCACATCTTTCCAGAATAGCCTGTTCAGCACTGAGAAGACTAATTGTTAACTTTGGAAAAGAATATCAAATCTAGTTTTCTAAGTTAAAATAAGAAGTCAAATACAAAAGCTGGTTTATAGAAGGCATTCCTGGAAATAACTAACAGCTCTTACATGAGCTACCCCATGTCTTTTAGAAAGTATTATCTTGATGTAAAGAGTCCAGATTTGAACTTTAGAAGAAAATAGCATAAACCCAAGGACCAGTAATGGTAAGTATGATATCAAATGCTTCATGCATTATCATGTATAATTCTTCAGGCAAATATGAAATCCATGCAGGATTTATTTACCTTATGTGGACTGTGAGAACCATATAATTAAACATCTCATACAGTTCCAAAATCATTACCCTGATCTCAGTTCGATGAAGTGTAGACACATAATTTTATAATGCAGTACAGCGGTTCAAATGCAATAGATGCTGGCGGCAGTGGAGCACCACATTCAGCATTTCTCTTATTTCTTACCTGCACTCACTTTAGCTGGACTGGGAATTTTCTTGTAGGGAGGAACACATTTCATCCCAAGCATCTTGATTAAAGATACAATACTAAATCAGCAGTTCTGTTCATCAGATGTTAATGAAATGTTGGAGTCTGGCTGATGTCGATTTTGTGCAGTGGTAGTCAGAAATAATGATAGATGTTGGTTAAGCAGCATGTATGAAGGATATGTTTATGTGGGTATAGATAAGTCCTTTTTAGCACTAGGCACTGCTATATTGATGAACTGATCGCAACCAAAACCAGCGTTTTGGAATGATATAATTCAGAACGTATTTTCTGCTGCCCTTTCTTCACTTGTGAATTTGCCCTCTATTCTCCCTTTGAGGTCCAAGGTCTCACACTCCGCTCCACACACCCCTCCCCCACCCCAACTGGAAAGAGGAACTCTGTGTGTGTGAGTGGAAATCAGAATCTTGTCTCCTGCTGTGGCCATACAGAGGCTTCATCTGAAATTAGGCAGCAACAAGATGCCTAATAGGAGGCAGCTTGCAAAGCAAAGAAAAAGGAAGTAGAAGGAAGAGAATCTGAAGACCTCCTTAAGTAATTGGCTTAACTAATTATGGCTCCATTAACAAGGGACGATGCTGCCTAAAGGCTAGAAACTGTTCAGGACTATGGTATACAGCTCCTAATGTTACTGGAGTTCCTTTCCACGTTTTGTTACAACGACCAGCATATGTGGCGAGAGTAGTACTAGTCCTTTCAATAGGAACCTGCAAAACATTCACAAAACAGGACACTTATGAACAATTCAGACTAACGTGTTCATTATATTGAGTTTAGAATCAGCAAGTTTCATAGTGATACAACAGGCTTAGTTATTAGTAATAAGTTTTTCCCTTCCTAACAGACACGTCTGTGAAGCCAGTCTTTTATTTTTCCCTTAGTGTGCAAATACTACTTTTGCATCCATGTTTTATTTAGTTTGTTTTACTTGGCTGCATGCAAATCAGACCTCAACTACCTCAAACGCCAGCTCTCATTTTATGGTCTGCTCTCCCATGTACATTTGTATTACTGCAGGTATCAGATGAAAGTCATTGGTTTTAATATTTTACTTTATCAATAGAAAGACGACATCCCTTGACATATGAGAAGGTCACAATTCATTCTGGATTGCTCTATTATTATGTCAACACTCAGGCATCTGAAATAAGCTTCAAACTCCTTACTTATGAAGTTGGGGAGGCTGATTTTTTTATTTTAGTCTGTAGTGAGGAGCCTTGAGATCATAAGTCTTTGTCCAAAGTGAGACAAGGAGTGAGTTATTTGATCTGTCCGGGGATCCCAACCCCTAAGAAAGGACCTGTAGGGCTGAATGAGATGTACTTCCCATTCAAAACATCCTTTACATAGCAGAAGAAGGTACCCCAGAGGGTAGAAGTTGGTAGCTTACACACAAGAAATGGACATGGTTCAGGGAAATATAAGGACTGCAACACAGGTCCATGGCAGGTCATGTTAATTTTAGATTAAAGGCATGCTTTACAACAAGAGTGGTTCAGATTTTACTTGTACTCATGATGGTCAGATCTTGCTTAATTCAATGAAAGTGAGTTTTATTGAGGATGCACCTGTACCACTGTGTCCAGTTCTGGAAGCCCCAGTGTAAGAAGGATATGAAACTGTTGGAATGGGTCCAGAGGAGGACCACAAAGATGATCAGAGGGATGGAGCACCTCTGCCATAAGGGCAGGCTGAGGGAGTTGGGGTTGTTCAGACTGGAGAAAAGAAGAATCTGGGGAGGCTTTATGATGGCTTTCCAGTACAAGAAAGGGGCTTGCAAGAAAGCTGAGGAGGGACTACTTAGAAGGTCATGTAGTGATAGGATGAGAGGCAATGTCTTTAAATTGGAAGGAGGAAGATTCAGATTAGGCATTAGAAAGAAATTCTTCATGATTAAAGTGGTGAGACACTGGAACATGTTGGCCAGGGAAGTCATGGATGCCCCTCCCTGGGGGTGTTCAAGACCAGATTGGACAGGGCCTTCAGAAGTCTGATGTTGTGGGACGTGTCCCTGCCCATGGCAGAGGGGTCAGAACTAGATGATCTTTAAGATCTCTTCTAACCCAAATTATTTTACAAACTATTTTACAATTCTGTGATACTTCTTTATGCTAGTTCAGAAAGGTACTATGAATTTACAGACATGTGGAAAGATAGATAGACAGTCCTGTACATGACCCAAGATTATTAGTCTCTCCAGCCTCGTTGTCCTACACACAGAAACCCTTCTCTGGACACATCCTTAAACATTCCATGAAGAAATTCAAATATCATTAGCAAAATGATCTTTTAAAGTAAAAATGTATATTAAGTTGCTTCATGTAAGACTATTTTTTCATAATCAAGTGGTCTTAACCACACTATTAGACACAGTTGCAACATAAGTAATATAAATGAACCAGTAAAATTATCATTTATTTTCTCTGGCATCAGGGGAAATCGCCTGTATACTTCAGAAATAAAATTCTCAGTGTGCTGAAATATGAACGTTACCCAGTCAGAGAAGATCATGGGTGAACATACAAAAATTATATTGAGGCTTCCTTCTGTTGAAGCCCTTCTAGAATTTAAGTAAAATAATAGCATGTTGCTTTTTTTTGGCAAAAACTGAAATAGTAAGAAGAGAAAAATAATGTGACTATGACTGAAACCAAGAGAGAGACAACAGAGTTGCTCTTTGGAAGGTAAATATATTTGTGATGAAATAAAAATTACAGTCTATCTTTTTCAGTTCACAAACACCTAAATTATCAGGGTTGTTGATAAAAAAAAATCTAGTATCCAATAACTACCTGAAAATACAATTAGAGCTCTTCTGGGGATAAAAAAATACAGAGAATTCTTTATATCCTTTTATAAACATATGCATGTTAAAGTCTGATTTTATCAGAATGAGGTAAACATTGGCTAAGATAGAATGAAAAGTCTCAGTGTAACTACTCAAATATTAAAGACTACTGCTATAGAAATTCATAAAATAATTGCAAAGTGCAGAAATACTATAATATTGAAGAGGATGTGAATGTGTTGTTTTTCTATTGGAGCCATTTCAATGTTGGATTTTTAAGTAAAAAATCCTAAACCTAAAAAACATACAGAAAAACCCAAGAAGACACAGATGTGTATCTTCATTATCTTGAAGGGCCTTCCTCTATCCCTTACTTCCTCAGTTTGTATATTCATCTTTTTTTCTGACAGAAAACTCTTACTATTTCATAATTGTTTCTATTACCCCCAGAAACTGCATTTTTTCAATTTACTATTCTGTGAAAAGATATCATTAAACTCTGTTTATAAGGCCATTTATTAATGTCAACTGCTAATGCCATGCATTTCGTTGCTTCGTTACATCATTTTAAACTGTAAGGTCTTTGTAACAGAGACCATTTCTTAGCACGAGGAGCTGAGCTCTCAAGTCCACAGTGGGATCCAGGGCTCCCATCATAGAAACATTGTATAAAGCTGCACAAAAGGCAGAAAGATTGTGACATCTCACTTCCCTGTGGGATTCCTCCCTCATCCTTGAAAAGGGCTTTGGTTGGGATTAAACCTTCTGTTTACCTCTTGCCAGTATATGTAGGGGAAGAATTGAGGTAAAATTGTTAAATTTACCTTTGGCCTTTTGTAAGAACATAATAATCTTCGCGTAGTTAACTTTGATTGTCCTCACTGACTTTCTCTGTGCATCTTCATTCCAAAGCAGACAAACAGTGGAAGTAGTACCACGTTGTGTTTAAACACAACAGTAAAATATTTTTAGGTAACACCTGGAAAATAGGCTTAGTGGAAGCTGAGAAAGAAAGAGGTAGTTCTCTCCTTCCCTAGTCCTTATCTCTGAGAGAGAGAGGGGCTGCGTTTTATGTATTTTAAACAATGTAGCTACAGCTGTGAAACTGGTGATAGAAATACTTATCAAAAGGCCTTGAAAATGCTTGCAATTTGTGCAAGTCTCCCCAAGGAGAGGGAGGGAAGGAAGGAATTCCATGGTAATCCATGTTATAGAAAATGCTCAAATGTATGTAATGCTGATTATTACCACCTGCTCAGCCTCTTCTATGTTGCAGCCCTCTTGGGAGAGGCATACTTAAGGGCCTTGTCAAAAAATGTCAACTTTATTTTTTTCACCAGATGCAATAACTTTTCTTGAAGACTGCCTGCTTCGGATCCCATGTGAAAATACCATTAAGCCTTCAGAAAAGGGGTTTGGGAATGGAAATCGATTTGGGACTAGTTTATGGTGATAGCTGGCTTTGAAGAGTTCATTGCTCCCCCCGCCCCTTTCTGAAAAGACAAGGATAGAGGAAATACTATCTGTGTCATTCCTTCTTTATTAAATAAAGCACAAATCGGAAGCACTTGATTTGACTGTCTATGATTTCTTTTAATTAGAACCCTGAAGCAATCCTCTTCCCAGAGGCTAATGCTGTTATATAATCTCGAACAATGTGTGCATTACAAAACTGGCAACCCAACCACTGTTTGGCTATGGTTACATATCACAAATCAGTTGACAGCAGGCATTAGGAGGTGCCTCTTGTGAGCCAGGAAGAAGGATGTTGTACGCTTGAACATAAAGAAGTCAGGCAAGGCTTTTCTGGCCTCACTAACTTGGAAACAAAGAGAATGTATTACCAGCATTTCCGGCAGCTATAACGAAATCCTGTTGCCTTTGTGCTTTAAAATGATGCTGTCAGTGATATTCACAATGAAAACTGTTCTGCTGAAATCCATTTTTTGCTTATTTTTTTTACTTGCTAGTCCCTTTTGCCTTACGTAGCAGTTCAAGGCAAGGAAAGTCAGAGAAGCAGGTTATGTCTATTAAAAGGATTTCAAGAGGTAGTCAAATGCCAAGGAATAGATCAGACAGGAGCAACTTTGGCATTTGCATATCTGTCCCTAGTACACTGCATGCTATTGTTGATCCATGCTTTGGACTGGCTCCTTGGATGTTTTTAGTTCTGTAGCTGGTTTATGTTTAATATTAAATGCATTTGAAATGAGGGTCAGAGTGCGGTCACTGCTGGTAACTAAGTGGGTTTTCTTTGGACTTCTGGTGAGTTCACAGTGGTAAGTTTTGAAATGCGCTTTCCTTTGAGTCTGGACGAGGCAACTGCAAACGGAAGGCTTAGATCCAGGTACCTGGGGGCCCCAGGCTCAGATCCTGACGTTGATGCTGAGTCTCCATGTGACCTGAGGCAAATATCCCACTATTTCATACTCATTCACATAAAAATTGGACAGTTTTTGCTACTTTCTTTCAATGTTTTGTCTTGCAAGTTGTATCATGGGCTTCTCGGGTCTCAGATGGAGGCCTTGAAGTTAGTTTCAGCATCTTATACACTGTTGCAGTCAAAGAGCAAAGGGAAAGACAGGAACCCATTAGCCTATGCAAAGTTAAAAACATTCTTCCATTTGTAAGCAGCCAGGGGACTTTTTGGCTTTCTCGAGGGCCAAAGTGATTTCAGTAAGCCATAAAAATAGACTTTTCAAGAAAGTTATGGTATATCCTTTTGTCAGATAGAGAGATGGGAAAGTAATTTTCTCATGAATGAGATACATAAAAGGTCTTGATTGAGTCATAATGGTGAACTACCTGATACTGAGTTAGCACTTCAACTTTATGATAGGAGAAGGAAATAGAGTCTGTGATGGGCCACTGGTCACTGATTCAGTAACAATAAAAAAGTATCCTATGTTATTTTCTGCTAAGTACTGAGTCCTGTTGAAACTAGGTGGATTTGTGTAGGTAATATTTAAAAAGGTTAAAGCTTTCAGTCAACTGGATTGTACTCAGAGCTTGACAGAATCCTTCCACTTGTCTACAGGAGAACTTCATGTGAGAGTCCTCCAGAGGTACCCACAAATGCTCAGGAGAAACTTCAATGCATAAAACAGTTAATTACTGTATTATTACACTGTGCTGTTAATTCAACAGTAATTACCATTTGACAATAAGTATTTCCTTTTTTTTTATCAGGCATCCTGTATCCCTGATTCTTCTGCAGGGGTTTTCTTAATATTTATTTTTCCATTTTGGCCAGTTTTCTGCAGTGCTGCTAGTTCTTTTTAGAAAGAAAAGAAGTTAGGAAGGAAAACCAACCTTCCTTTATATAACCTATGACTTTTATGCCACTAGGTAGCTATCAGAAAGCTGATTTTCCTGACAAAAAAAAAAGCAGTCAGATTTTGCAGCAAGTGAATGCTGGGTTGACAGTCAGGGGTTGGCTGTGCCCTCTGAGAAAGGAAGGATACAGTTTATTTTTCAGCTGTTTGAAAGAATTCCTTAAATCATTCCTTCCCATAGGGCATTACTGTGATCATCCTGAAGTGCTATGGGAATTAATGGAATTCTCTCTAAGACTGATGCCAAACAATGTATTCACTTTGAATACATCCTCACCTTTCAACTGAAAATCTATCAGAGAAGATTCTGTAGTTTTTAGACAAATAAGAAAAAAATAGATATCACTTGGAAGAAATCAGAGAGGCATGTTCAGGCTATTGGTGCGTTGCACAGTGACAGATGATCAAGTCCAACACCATTTCACTCAGTGCTGGAACTGGAGACCATTACACATAGCAAAGTTAACTTGGCATAAAAATGATCTTGTGGATATGGTATGGTAGGAAATAAATGTTCATAGTCTATGAACTCTTTGTTGGTGATCCAGGATACTTTCAGTGCTAGTCCATAGACAGCAAAATGAAGACTTTCAATTTCTGTATAATTTCATTTTATTCACTGCAGAGGGATTGAGGAATGATCTTGTGGTTAAAGTACAGACCTGAGACAGAGGAGATCTGGGCTGAAGCCAGACCACAATTGAAAACTTCAGAAAATAATTTCTATGTACTTACATCAGGCACCAAGAAAAAGAGGTGTCCCAAATTGACTATCTCTTTTCTAAATGCTGACTTAACTTTTCTTCACCTTCATTTTTCCCTGTCCATTGTAAATAAGTTTAGTAATAAGGAGGATAATTTTCTTCCTTTATAGCTATATGCTGAATCTTTTGCTACTTATTTGTTATTGGTTACATCTCTAAGGCATGCTGAGACACAGAAAGAACAGCCTGACCAAATGCATATTTTCACAGTATGGAATGTGACAAAAATATTTTGAAATATTTGGAATAAGTATTTTCTTTTTTTTCAAATTTCTGAGTTTTGAACATTTCTAGTTACACAAAAACCTGTATTTGATGTTAGTTTTAACCTTATTAAGGTAACATGGCCTTGCTGTTGTAATGCTCTGGCTTCTGCCACATTACAAATGTTGAATGTTAAACAGAACTGATGGAGGATATTCTCACTAATTGCCACTTGTGAAAAGATAATTATATTCTCTGTCTTGGATAATATGCTCTGGCATTTGAGACTAGCTAAGCATGACCTACCTGACCTTTCCTGTTGTCAGTTTTGGAGTGAGTGGTGTGGAAAAACAAAGGGTAGTTGATACTAGAAAAAGTGATTGCAGGTCTTCAACCTACCATTATTCATTTGGAGGAAATATGTTTACAATTAACTCAATCAATATAAAATTACAGTGTATGTTATTAGGAATGAACGGGAGATGTTTACATTGAAAACAATTTTATTTTACATTTTTTTTGGTACAGTTATATTGTCTTTTTGAAGTCCAAATACATAAAATATATATGCTGATGTCACACAAAATTTTTGTCAGCAGAATACTACTAAGGGAAAAGCATGCTGCCAGTCTGCACTGTGACCTGGTAAACAAGGATTCAGAACAAGTGAAAAATTTTACATTTTATGGAAGAGTTATCTGCTGAAAAATGATATCTCATTAAAGCTAAAATATCCCATCAATTTTATGGACAGTGTTTTCTCCAGGTCTAGAACAACTCTGCAAACATAGGTAGACTGACTCAGGGTTTCAGATTCTTGTAGGTAACATTAGTTACTTTAGTACAAAACCCTACTCATTTTCTGGAAGTCTGTGAGCCTGGTCTCCCACATCACATGCAAGTACCTATTATGAAATCTCCCTGGGTCTTCTCTTTCATTTGGTTCCTCCAAGAAATTCTGAAAAGTTTTGCTTTCCTTCCTTGTAACAATGAAAACATTTGAAGTTTTGAAATATTATATGAAACTGAAGTGCTGCTTTCTGCTCCTCCATACTTTTAATGGTCTTATTCTGCTTCCAAGATACCCTGTCACTTCTGCAATCTTTATTGTGACACTTGAAGTCTAAAGGACTAAAATAACTTAGGGCACCATCTATAAACTAGGGAGAATTCAGTGCTTTCTTTGTAAACTGGAGAGAATTCCCCTTCCTGTCTTCTTTTCATCTGTCCTGTTGTGGTTTTCTTTGATTGTTTATTTTCACATTTTTGACACTTACTAGCATTGGGCACCACACTTAAATGAGAGTCTGATCTCCTTTAACTCTCAGCATGCTCAATTATAATGCAAATAATTAAGAAGATGCAGAAAACATTATTACAAAACTTCTGGGGAGCATAAACAGGAGTAAAAAAAATTAAATTACTAGATATTTATTAGCATCTCTTCACACCATATTTTCACATACTATTGGAGGAAGGAAGAAAAAAAGTTTTTCATTAAACATTCATCCATTGGGTTTTTTTAATAGGATTTGGCACTTTTCTTAGTGCCTTGTAAGTTTATGGTCCATTTACTTTTGACTAATTTCTGCACTGTTCTACTTGTCGCTCTAATGTTTTATTATTATACTCCAGGCAAAACTTAAGTTCTTACACTTCAGCATATTAGCCCTGTATTACTCTTTCATTCTCTAAAGCTCTGCAGAAATACCATCACTGGTTTGGGGTTTTTTTACCTCTCTTTCTAGTCCTCACTGACAATTAGTATATGCTTATTCTGTATTTTTGTTAAGTCGCAGTTAAAATCTACAAAGCTCTGCAGTGAACAGACCTTAAAATTGTGCCTGTTGTAGGCAGAAGGAGCTGGTATTTTCTGGTAGACAATTTTTGACAGGATTTTGACATCTCCCTCAATATAATCAAGCAGTCCTAGGTTTCATCCTTTCATAAACCATCAAATTCCTGAAAACCAAGTTAGCCAAAGACATGAGTCAGCAATTACTTCATTCACTCTGCTCTTATTACTCTTTCTAGAGCAATGACTATTTCCAGCTGTGCATTTCTTGCCTCTGAGTTAAATGTAGGTGGCAGCTTGTACCACTGCTGACTGGTTTATGAGCCCAAGCCAATGCTGAAAGAAACCACTTCAAACAATGCTACCACAGCAACTAAGTGATATCAGATGGACATTGACTCAAATTTGGTCTATTTCGAAACAGTTCCCAAAAACGCAACCCTTTTCCAGATCTAAATGTGGTATTCTTTGTACAGCCAAATTGAGTAATTATGAAGAACACGTATCATCATAGCTGTATTTGACCAGACGCCTTTCTTGCCTTTATTTTAACGGAACAAGAATATGCAAAGAGCAGAAGGCCCTGATACCCTGGGTGCTGAATATGCTTTGTTCACTCTTATATCCACATGAAAGGATGAAATGATACCTGTCAGGATCCAGCTCTGAAGGTGTATAGACTGTAGACGATATCACTGTGTTGATCACTGCAGACTCTCAATGAATATGAAACAGTGATAACAAATCAAGTCCTGCCATACAAGCCAGACAAAAAGTTCCCACTAATGATAAGGGCTGAGTAAAATCTTGAACTATTACCCAACCAGTTTGCTTTGTCTTCTTTTCGACTTGATAAAAACTCACATCCCATGTCCATCTAAACTGATATACGGTTTCAGTAGGTGAAAATAGACATGCTTTGAAGCCTCCTTAGCATCTTCCAAATCCTCAGACTCTTCCAAAGGATGTTCTGGGAAAGGACTCAGTGCAAGATTTGGACCACCTGCCATGGCACCAGAACAGCACAACACTTGTCCCTGCTTAAATAGATTAAGATATCAGGAAGCAGTTTGGCAATCTGAATTCCAGTTTTGTGAAGGCATCTCTTTGCCGGTCTGAGCTCACCATCACTTTTCAAGGAAGAGAGTTTTTTCACATACTCCTTCTTCAGGTGTTTCCTGTCAACTGTCTGGTGGAGGTATTTACCTCTCTTGAGGTGATACAAACAGAACTTAGATGCCTCTTTCAATCAGTTGAATTATACTTCCCCAGATGAAATCTAGATCCTCGTATTATGAAACACAAATACTCCTTTCATAGTCCACCTCTCAGCTTAGGCCATCCTCCATATATTAGGAATCAGGAAAAGATGTAAGGATGATAGAATAATTAGGGTTGTAAGGGACCTTAAAGATTATCTAGTTCCAACTCCCATGCCACGGGCAGGGACGTCTTACTAGGTCAGGCTGCCAAAGGCCCAAACCAATATGGTCTTGAACACCTCCAGGGATGGGGCAGCCACAGCTTACCTGGGCAACTTGTGCCAGTGTCTCACCACTCATAAAGAAGAAATTATTCCTAATGTCTAGCCTAAATCTGCCCTTCTCCAGTTTATACCTGTTCCCCCTCATCCTGCCACTACAAGCCTCCATGAATAGTCCCTCTCCAGCTTTCCTGTAGGTCCCATTCAGGTACTAGAAGATCACTAGAAGATCTCCTCAGAGCCTTCTCTTCTTCAGGCTGAACAAGCCCAACTCTCTCAGCCTGTTCTCACAGGGAAAATGCGCCAGCCCTCTGATCATCTTTATAGCCCTCCTCTGCAACCTTTCAGAAAGTTCCATATCCTTCTTATGTTGAGGATTCCAGAGTTGGACACAGTACTCCAGAAGAAGTCTCACTAGAGAGGAATAGAGGGGTAGAATCACCTCCCTCGACCTGCTGGCCATTCTTCTTTTGATGCAGCCCAGCATATAGTTGGCCTTCTCGGCTGCAAACACACATTGCCAGTTCGTGTTGATCTTCTCATTGACCAGCACCCCTAAGTGCTTCTCTGCAGGGCAGCTCTCATTCACGTCATCCCCCATTGTGTACTGGAAATGGGGATTGCTCCTACCTAGGTGTAGGACCTTGGCCTTGGCCTTGCTGAACTTCATGAGATTCTCACAGGCCTAATTCTCCAGCCTGTCCAGGTCCCTCTGGATGACACCCCATCTTTCTGGTGTGCCAACTGTACCACTCAATTTGGTGTCATCTGCAGACTTGCTGAATGTGGACTTAATCTCACTGTCAATATCATTAATGGAGATGTTAAACAGCATTTGTCGCAGTACAGCCCGCTGAGGAACACCACTTGTCACAAATCTCCATCTGGACTTTGAGCCATTGACCACTACTCTTTGAATACGACCATCCAACCAGTTTCTTATCCACTGAACAGTCCACCCATCAAATCCACATCTCTCCAATTTAGAGAGAATGATGTTGTGGAGGACTGTGTCAAAGGCTTTACAGAAGTCTAGATAGATCACATCCCTCAGCTCCTCAGCTTATTCTTCTCCACTGCGACGGTTACCCCATCATAGAAAGTTATTAAGTTGGTCATACAGGATTTGCTCCTGCTGAAGACATGCCAGATGCCATTAATCACCTCTATGTCTTCATTGTACTATAGCATAGCTTCTAGGAGGATATGTTCCATGATCTTCCCTGCCACAGAGGTAAGGCTGATGGGTAAGTAGCTCTCAGAGTGGTCTTCTCTACCCTTTTTGAATATGAGCACAATTTTACCCTTCTTCCAGTCACCAGGGAATTCTCCTGATTGCCATGACTTTTCACATATCATGGAGAGTGTCTTGGCAACCACATCTGCCAATTCCTGCAGGACTCTGAGATGCATCTCATCAGGTCCTGTAGACTTATATATATTCAGGTTCCTCAGGTGGTCATGAACCTGAGCCTCCTCTATTGTGGGAGGAGGTTTACCCCCTTGGTCACCATGACCGAGGAGGGGTAAGGAGAGCTGTTATCAGTGAAAACTGAGGCTAAAAAGTTGGAAGGACCTCAGCTTTCTCCTCGTCTATTGATACAAGATCACCATTTCCAGCCATCAATGGGAGTACTTTCTCTTTGACCTTCCTCCCTTGACTGAGGTACCTGTAGAAACCATTCTTGCTAGTCTTTACTTCCCTTGCCAAGTTCAGCTCTAATTGCACCTTGGCCTCCTGACTTCATCCCTACACAACCAGGCAGTGTCCCTATACACGTCCCAGGTCACCCATCCCTGCTTGCACTGCCTGTACAGTGTCCTCTTCTTTAGTTTAACCAGTAGGTCTCAACTCAGCCAACCCGATCTCTTCCCTTCCCTGCCTGATTTTCTACATACAGGGACTGTGAGCATTTACGCTTTATGGAAAGTATCCTTAAATATTTGCCAACTCATTTCTGCTCCCTTGTGCAGGAGGACAGTGTCCCAGGCATAGGGATGTTGAGAGTGGAACAAAGTGACACTGAATGATCTTCATGTATATTATTAACAGCAGATTTCTTTGGAAATATAATCAGTAGTTACTAAATCAGTAGAAATGAGTTTCAGCAGAAGAGAAAAATATTAGGGAGAAGAGGGAAGAGCAGAGCATAGATGGGAAAGACTTGTGAGAAAAAGCAAAGAAAGGAATGGACCCAGAAAGTTAAACAAAAAAAAAAAAGCAAGAAATAAGGTGAATCTTATAACCATATGCATAAATAGGCAAAATCAGGCTAAGGAATAAATATCACAACTGAGCCTCAGCAGAGCTCCTTTAAACGTCTGGCCCTTGCTCTAGTTCCTTGTAAATTTAGATCTAAGCTCTCTCAGCAGTTTGACCATGTTTGTCTGAAACAAAACACTCTCCTAATAATATAGACTACTTTGTAGACATATTATTTACAAACCCATTTATTGGAATATTTGTGACTGTTCACTTTGTCCAGGTTCACACCATTCTCCTTATTCCCTCATGAACTTCAGAACAATGGTGCAATCACTTTTTAGCAGCATCTGCACAAAATCCCAGTGTTTTCTGAAGCAAACTGATCAAAAAATCTCTTATGCCAATTTCAGCTCCTTCAGCAGGTACCTCATGTATTTCAGTGGGTGTATTGTTTAGTATGTTTAAATTGTGCTCAGAATATGATGACTGCTTACATCTCACTTTTCAAAATAACATGAGATAGAGGCAAAATAACATAAACAGAGAGGCAACCAAGTCACTGCGGTACTGTGATCCTGTGTCTCCACTAAATGTGCTGCTGTAATTTATAGCACCTCTTGTTTGTATCTCCTCACAGTAATCTTAGCACTGCCATCTTGGAAAGTGATATATGTGAATCAATTACCAACTGAGGTTATGAGGATAGTGGTACCTGAGAAAATGCTTTGTTTGAAGCAGGGAGGTGAGTGTCTTGAGACCTGACCAGGGAGCAAATAAAATAAAAACGAAAGAGAGAGAGTATAAACAACAAATTAACTCAGTTGTAAATAGAAAGAAATAATGTGGTTTAATAGCCTGGATCAGCACAGTTCTTTAGTCTCTCTGCGTATTTGCATTGTTAACTAATAATTCTGCAAATCAATTCCTCCTATGAAACCCATGCTCTCAATTGTTTGGATCTAGGCAGTGATCTCTTTTGTTTTATGTCACCCTGTCTGGCCTTGATTCAAGAGCCAGTCCTCTTTCAGAAGCACACTGCAGTGATGGCCTAATCTCAGATATTCTGTAGTCCTAGTGATTGGTCTCAAAGATTCCACAATTTTTACCCTTTGCAAAAAGTAAAAGAGGGATTACAGTCCAGCTTGCTCATCCTTTTGGTCTCCATTTTAAAATAAGGTACAACTGCACAAACATCTTGGCCTCTTTCTGTTATAATGGCTCAGGCCAAAGTTTGCATTTCAACAATGCCTTATAGCATCCAGTCACAAAGCACAGAGTGAATTCAGATTTTTAGAACTGAAAGATTTTGGAAAATTCCATACAAATGAGGCCCAGACGTATAAGCAATAAGTCTTACAAGCAATTACGTTGTTTCTTCCCACTCAGCTTTGAATTAACATTTGTTTGAAATAACAAGGAGCTTTGTTTTCCCCTCAGTCCTGGTTTGTTGGTTTTTTCCTGAATTTTGAAAATATTTTCTTTTTTTTTCATTTAGGAGATCACGTTCTGGCTGTTTAAGATTTTGTGAGAGGGTACAATTGCTTCTTTTGATTTATTGCCCTATCCCTATAGTAAACTTTTCCAAATTCAATCCAGATAAATATATATGTATAATCTGGAAAAAAAAGAGTGTTAACAAAAGCAGCCTCACTAAATCAGTAATAAAAAGGTCTCTGCAATATAGATGTAAGGTTTTGTTATGTTGTTTTCTGTGTATGTGAATTAATTGGCCTCTGTATTCATAAATTGGTGAAATGGAATTTACCATGACTTTCATTCTTATTTCCTTTAAACAGCTAGCTGAACAGACTACAAAACTCTCTTTAGAACTACTATGTAACAGGTAGTAGCAACTAATACCTTGTTGAAAGCAAGTTTCTGTTCTCAGTTTGTAAGGGTGGAGATATTTTTGCCTAGTTCCCAGGGGTGAAATTCTGCCCCATTGAAGTTTTGCCATTAATTTCTGTTGGGCCAGAATTTCGCCCCAGGTCTGTAAAACCAGCTTCCAGATGTACAGTAAAATACCTGAGTTTTGGCCAGCTTTTGTCCTCTTTTTGCCAGCAGTATGCATAGAACAAATACATACAGAAAAGAAATCTTACAGAACTTCTCACAATCCTGAACACAGTTTAAGCACAAAGGATTTAAAGAAATGTGAAGAGATTCTGCATATATCAGAAAGGGAAATTTTGTAAAGTTTCTTGAAGGGTAGACCACTAAGCAGACATTAAGGACATCTAAGTCTTCTCCCAGCTCTGCCAGTACTGTATTTGGTGACTTTGGTCAAATCATTGCCGTTTACTGAGCCGTTCTTCTCTCACGACAAAAGAATAATCACAACTTTTACATGATTTTGTGTTCTCTAGAATTTTTAAATGCTTTAAATGCAGACTACAGTTTATGAGACTAGGAAATAACACGTAAAGCAGTTGGTCTGTTTTTTTTTAATCTGCAACATAACTATTTACAGTAGCAGTATATGGAACGTGAATGGAAGATATCCTACGATTCTGTGTTGTGTAATTACTTTTCTTTTAGATTTGACTTCATTTGATAGAATTATGTTTTTTAAAATGGTGTATCTTATTAACAACAACATGTTCTATGTGAAGGAAATAAAAATAAGAATTATGTCACTAAGGACTTAAATTAGCGGAGTTTAAAACCAAGAGGTACAATTAAACTTTTTACCTATAAATATGGTATATTACAGTCCTTTAAACATCACCTACTTACTCTCCAATGGAAGTTATAATTTCTTTTTCTGTTCCAGAAATACAATCTACTCATGCTGTCAGTGATTTCTTACACTGATTAACAATCTTTCTTGTTCAATATTTGTTCATTATTTCTTGTATTATGTGATGTCTTTCTTTCCTAGATCAAAGCAACACTTTATTACCCTCTCTTCTCCCTGGGAAAAGGGTTCATACCTGTGGTCACTCCCATTCTTCTTGTGATCAGATAAACTGAGACCTTTAAAGGTCTCATTTGTCCATGGACAAAATTTTCATCATCTTCAAAATATTTGAAGCTTTTTCCTTCATCTTTTCTACAACAATTAAAAGATACAGAGTGCCAGAAAAAACATGCATTGTTCTTCTACAGAGGGTGGCAGAAGTCTGCTGCACACAGATCATGATCACCTCTCTCTGCTGGCACAGTAATCTTCACTTGCACACTAAAGATGACATTGATTTGTTTTGTCACAGAATATACATCTTGCTTGCACCCAGTGTCATCTTCAGTCTCCTGATGCTTACAATCTTAGCTAGGATGTTGAACAAAGTTAGCTCAAGTATCACACCAAAAGGTACAGTTTCATGGTTACATATTTAAATTTATATAAAAAAATCTAAGTGCAGTAATGGCTACAAGGAGTATATATATCAGATAGAGTTTAAAATTTCTACTCCAGGAAAAATTGAGGGATAAAAAGATATTCATCATCACAGACCCATTAGACTACTAGATTTTCTACAGATTACATGTTCTAGAGTACCTAGATCTCCCAGAAAGTTAAAGTATCCTGGGATTGTTACCGAGGCTTAGAGAAATTATTTGCAGCATCTTCTTGACCTAATCTCTGCCAAATACTCCTGGAATGCAACCATTTTCCAGGTAGTAATTTGTACTGCTTTAACCAGAAATGTATGAGGCATTCTTAGAACATAAGAGCCTGAGATATGAACTGATGGTTGAGCTGACCCTTCCATGGTCACTTGCCTCCTTTATCTTCTTGCAATGTTTCCCCAGAAGAGTGCTCACCCAGGGGGCACCACAAATGTCTTGCACCTGTACTCCACAAAAGGCATTTCCTTCAAAGAAAACATCAAGGCCCTGAGAAATAACCACAAGAAACATTTCCCTGAGCATCGTTTTAGCTATTATCTTGACACAACTGTAGTGTTCTGGGTACTTAACCCAGGAGATTAAATCTTTATGCGCCAGTGCAAAAAGATCATATCCCCGTAATTTTTCATATATATAATTTCTCAGCTGCCATAGTTTAAACCTGTCATATTTATAGCATAACTGTAATTTAGGTGAACACTTTAAAATGCCATTCTCAAAGGACAATTCTCTGAAACTACTACAACAAATGCCTTTCCTTGCCAGTATATTGGGTGGTGGAACTGATCATTGCAGTCAGTTATATTTCTGAGCCAGTGACTTCTTAATATTCTCTAAGAGAAAAATCATTAGGGAGTTGTACCAATAAATTACAATACAGTGTAATTGAAGTAGGAACAAAAAGTAAGATTCCATACCTAACATCATTTACTGCAGAAGTAAGTTAGACAGGAGTAATTCACCTTGAATGCCTGGAGAAAACTGAGCTGGAGGAGTTACATATGAAAATATTGATCTAGCAGCTCCCTATCTACTTTTGGTGATTCTGTACCTACTCTTCAAACTGTCTCTACTCATCCAGTGACAAGCTAATCATTTCCATGTCTCCTATCAATCACAACACTATTTTCTGAATTGCCTACTGTTAAGAACATATCTGCACTCTGAGGATCTTTGAACAGGACACATTTTTTGAACCTTCATTTTGCAGTCAAGTATGTTCCATACTAACTGAAAGTGACTGAGATGACTAATGAGGATAAGGAGAGCTGACAATAAGCTTGTGCTAAAATCTCAGTAAATTCTATGTGAATCCCTACAGATCACAGTGGTCAGGAAACCACATAACTGAGCACCTTTATGCACACAGAGAAACATCTCAAAAGTCAACCACCATTAGAAACCGAAGCGATGTGACAGTAAAATGCACTTTTGGAAGGATTCTGCTGCTTTATAGGATATTTCTGGTTACCCTCTTGTAATATCCTTTAAAACTCTTGGAATTTCCAAGAATATAAGAGAATAAGGAAGGCACAGACATTCTTGGAGCATCAGAGAGGGTACACCACATCACACAAACCTCCACTACCATTGACATTCTGTTGGTCTTGGATGGCAGCCTAAGGACTGAACAGGCAAATAAATCTGAACTCCTCCCTTTGACCACTTCATCAGGCTTGGAGCTCATGTGGAGAGAAGAGTCAGAAAGCTCTCACTGACACTGTTGCTCGGGTTGCTTTCAAATTGCTCAGTCTCCAGAGTCATAAGATTGGTGCCTCTTCTCAAACTTATCTAACTCAAGAAGGTCATCTTTCTGCACAGGCTTCTGTGAAAGGCAATTTCCTGAACCTCAGTTTGGTTCCTATTCCTGTTCTGAGGGAGCTTTCCTCTCTATGCAGTTAGCTTAAGAGTCCTGCCCTCTGCAAACTCTTAGCTTAGATACCTGACTCACCAAAACTCACATCTTTAAACAGAACTGGATCTTCAATGATTTGGATGGAATGACAACTTAATTCCCATTTTGGTCGCTGAAATAATTAAACTCTTCCTTAGCAGCAGCTGACAATTTTGTTTCAGGATGTGCTGCCATATTTTCTGTTCATAAGATCACAGAGTCAGTGCAGAAAGAATATATATGTGCTTTACAAAAGACGATTCAGTTTAGTATTTTCTGAGAGCAAAATTAAAGAAGAAATTAAACTTCAGCCACCAAAGAGAAAAGCAGTAAACCACTGTGTTGATTGATTGACGTGAGGAGTGGGTTGCCAATGGAGTACCTGCCCGATTACAATGTTAAGATCAGTACTAAAAAATAGAGCCCAGTTCACAACAAAGGTTTTTAAGTAGCCAATCCCCATATACTGTCCCTATATCTGTAATGTGCATTGATTAAAACAGCTATATTGAGCTCGCCACTGGCTAAAAAAATGCTTTTTGATACAAGACAACCTCCAAGGAAAAGGGGAAGAACTTCTCTGGTGGGAAGGGGTGAAAAAAAGGATTTCTTCAGAATTACTCTTTCAGTATTCTCCTCTCTGAATTTTGTGTATATTATTCTTCCAATAAGGCTTGCGTAACAGAACAGATGGATGAGTGGCTACGTATGAAAAAGCAAAAGGAAAAAAAAAAACCCTGACATGTGTGAGCATGAGACCATGGCAAAAAGAAAATCTTGATCCTCTATTTTTGAGTCAACAGGCTCTATATTGTGAGATTTCTTCTGATTTTAGGAGACTTCATTTAACATTGATGAAAGGCTTAATTGTGGGAAATCAGTTCTTACAAGCATTGAAAAATTTAGCCCAAGATTTGGGTCTTTTCTTTGTTTTGGATGAACTCTAAATTCTACCACCTTTACAGCTGTAGGATACTGTGGATTTTGCTTAAGCAGCACAGGTGTAGCTGTAAGATGAATTTGGCCCCAAATGTTTTCCCATATTAACAATTCATTTGACATTTTAAATAAAACACACAAAGGTGACAGATTAATCAAGCCAGATATTGTAGATATGCCTGGAGCACAAAGGAAAACCATCCCACTGAGTTCAGAGCTGCCTTGCCTGAACTATAAAGCAGGATTTCATTAAGTGGGTATAATTCAGACAAATTAGAAACTGAGTACAAGAAAAAAGAAAACCAAAAATATAATCATTCCTGCACATAAACTTAAGATAAAAAACCAGAATTTTTTACACAATGCTGACCATGTAAATTTCTATGTCTAAATACTCAGACTATTTTGTGTCCACTAGAATTTGACAATGTTTCTTGTTAATTTTCCACTTCCTTTCTTCTACCACATTGCAAAGACTCTTCCTTAGACCACAGAGTTTAGGCACAAATTAGAATCTCTTGTAAAGCAAATATACTACACCATCACTAAATTACCAAGATGTCCCATATGTCTGCATTTTAAAATGTACTCAGCTTTTTCAGATGAGGCCAAAAAAGACATCCTCTGCAGATGACGTTATTTTATGCAGCAATCAGAACAAAACTAGTAGCAATGCGTGTTTGCTATTCTTAATGTGAGAACTTTGTAGTAACATAACTATTTTTTTAATTTATTTTTCAAAATTCCATTCTGCTGTTAGAGCAGTTAAAATGAGACATTCTAATGAGTATGGGACTAATTTAGTTCAGGTCCCTATTTTGTTGAAAAAAACTCTTTGACCTTGGATAAGGCATTTAGATATCAGTAAGCTACAGATGCCTAAGTTCCATTGAAAATCTGAAGCTTTTTATCCGTCTGTGCTCTTCTTTCCATTTTGTAAATCACGATTAATTATGTATCTCTACTTCACAAATATTTTGAGCTACAAGGAATAATTACTGGGTTTTTGGTTTGCAAGATAAACTACAACATTGGTAATTTTTTGTCTTTTGCTATTTTTAAGTGCTTCACTTTCAGTGAAAACAATTAAATCTAATCATAACTTATTTCAGTTAGTTGGTGATATCACACATGAAGATATTGTCTAGGGTCAGTCGTGTGGGTTACTACATTATTTCAGAAGAGAGCTACACCAGAAGTAAAGTGGTGTAGGTAAGATGCATTTGTCCTGTTTGGGTAACTAAAACTTTTATTTTTTTATTTTCTGTTCTTCTTTGTGTAAAAAAATATAACCTTTTTTTTTTTTTAAGGAAATTTGTATCTGGATAGTTTACAAATCTCTGTGTCCCTTGAGGCTATTGGAATCTAACAGGCAATTCTTCTTTGGAATAAGTAGTGGGTTTTTTCACTCTAAGAGCTGCAAGACTGTAGTGGCAAGTCTACAAGTGCCAACTGAAACCCTGCTGGTTTTGCAGTCTATTAGAGGAGACAGATTATCTAGATCTCAATTGCAATGCCACAGAGTCACCATACACCTTACCCTTTCACATGTCACAGTATCTAATAGGTGCTGGTCTCAGTTTGTGGTGATATTCTGCTTCCACTGAAGGCACGCTGCAGATGCTAGGTCAAGGATGGTTGCTATTGCAAAACAATAGAGGTGGAAGACCCAAGCTGTATTCTCTTCCTTAAGACTTATAGGATACTTCATATGAACTTATCAAGAACAATAGCAGATTACTCTTGGTAGAGTAATAAATTACCCTTTAAGCCAAAATAATTCAGGGCTGAAATAAGCTTTTGTAGACTCTAAACCCAGTGTCCAACTACCACAGGCAAAAAAGGCAGCAGGTTACTTAGAAGAATCTGCAGAGCATTGTCTCCGTGAACCCATTCTAAGCACCAGCAGTAATACTCTTGTCACACAAATGTATGAGGCTTCCCAACTCTCTAAGGCAAACCAAGCAGCTCAAAAATACAAGATCTCTGCCATTGTTTTAGCTCATTAAAGCATAAACTTCTTTAGCTTGTGGTAACCATGATATTCTGGAGCTTCCCACCCATAATAAGATAAGATTTGATGGCTTTTAGCAGAGCATGTAATGTTGCAGTGTGGATGAAACCAAAAATCACCACTAACATTTGGAAAGTGTATAAATTACGGTTGAGTGTTTGGTGATTTAATCACTACAGTAGGCAGTGATGAGCAGCAGATCTTGATGATACATTATAGAAGAAAATGTGTTAATTTTAATATGGCAATTTTTGTGCAAATGCTAATAAGCATTTCCAAAACTTGACTTATTATTGTGGTTTTATTCAAGAGATAAGACATTATGATATAACAACACCAAGCCATTCTCTTAAATTTCTTCAGGCTCTAATAAGAAATTGTAGTGTAGAATAACACTTTAGAAAAGACTCCTAATGCTTCTACTTTTTGTCATCTCACAGCTCTCTGCTGCAGCCTTGCTCTGAAGCAGTCGGCCACAGCAAGCAAAGGAACCACAACCAGCGAAGAAGCCACAGAGTATAGGACACACCGAGGGCAGATGAAGGTCAAATGTTGTATTTTAGGAAGAGGTCTGAGCCACAGTGTTCAGATAATGATTCTCTCTTCCCTAAATTACAGAGGTTTGTAGATCCACAGTTTATCTTCAGACTCAACTGTTCTAATTTTGCATTTTTACAAACATGGAGTTTGATATTCACAGTGTGTATTGATCTCATGGGAATACTCAGAGTGTTTACAAAGTGTGTGCAGCATAACTGGTTTGTTTCCTCTTCTCCCACATCCACTAAGGAAACTTCCCTTAATGTTAGTAGACTTAACATTCATTGCTGAATTTGGATATGGAGTAAGTTGAGGGAACAAGGACAGGTAATTATAAACATCTCTGCTTTTGCTCTCATCTTTAAGAGAAAACAATACTATTGTGTAGCTGCACATCTTTGTGAGGCTGTACATCAGGACCTCAGTGTCTTGGGAAAGAATAGCTAATGCTGTACAAGCTGAAAAGGTCTAGTCACAACCAATAACTATTTATGATTCCAAACATTTACTTCTGCAAAGTGTGTGTGCTGAAAGACATCAGATGCAAATACTTTTTTTCTTGCACTTGGGAAACGTTCATAAGTCACTTAAGAAAGATGATTGATAGAATGTGTATGTCTCCCTATCATTTTTTTTTTTTGACATGAAGACCTCTAGGCTATCTAGTGGATGTTCATTATAAAACCTTCATTATCTTTGACTGTCCCTTTCACCTTTCCATCTGTCCTCTCTATGATAACTTCACTAAAATAAACTGTGTCTTGAGTAACCCTGATGCAGACTATGGGGATTTGAAAAGAGGCAACAGAGACTAAAACAGGGCTTTAAAAAGGACCAATCTAGGATCTGACAGTGATGACTGTTGACCTGAAATTTTTAAATCTGTCTGCTTTTCTGAAAATCTGGACTGTGTCGTTAATGTTATTGCCTAGGCAGAGCCTTTACCACAAAGGGCTGTCTGGAGTTGAACAATGAGCTGTTCTCTGACTTCATTTTCACACTCTTTCAATAGCATTTCCATTGTTTCACACTAACACTCTGCCTGGAAGCTTACCTAGTGCTCCAAAGTTGACATAAGTTAACGTACTTCTGTTTCACCACTTACTAACGTTTGAGGAGCACAAGTTTTTCATGCTTCCTTGCTTTCAGTGTCTTACAAACCAGCAGCATTTCTACATCTTCTGTGTATGCCAAACCTCTAATGTCTGTAGTCTATAATGGGCATAGTGCAGTGTAATTAGAGACCACTCTTTGTTGCTAGAAGACAGCATGAAAAGCAAAGGTTAGGATTATTGTCATATTTTAGGAGAATATCACCACCCGTGACTGTTGTCAAAGACACAATATAGATATTCAAACAAATTTCTTTCACTACTTACAAATCTTACGTCCCACAGGTGCTGTGAGATGAAGCTGTTAGGCAAGCCTTTTCCTCCACAAATGCCCAGTAAAATTCATCTTACTATTCTGTGGAAATCAGGCTGAAACTCAGCACAAAATAGAAACTACTGCATATATTCTGTACTGGTAAAATATCAGAATGATAATTTACTGATTTGATTCACTGGAAACCATTTGTTAAGTAGAGGAAAGTAGAGGATTTAATAATATTTGATATTTTAGTTGTACTGCTCCTAATAAACTATTTTATTTTCTCTCTGGTGATAGGGAAATCAGGGGAAGAGATGATGATAGGTTAGTAGAGAGAAGGCCTGACTTATGGATCTACTGAAAGGAACTTTCTCTTCTCATCAAGTGCCTCAGGGGTCACACCCTTGTCCAAGGTGTGTACAGAAGTAACCCAGGTTCTCTTCTTTCTTTCACCTAGGGGAAGTAAACATGGACCTTTGTCTTAAAGAAAAAGTCATCAGCCCTATATTAAGCACTATTTGCAGTATTTGGTCTTGATGTTAGCCTGTTTTCTAAGAATATTTACAGCTGACTACACTGTGGCTTGAACTTGATGTGCTATCCTAGGTGAGGAATCACCTTTGTCTAAGTGTTTTGAACCAGCTGGACACTGCTGTGACAGGAGAGGAATTTCTTGTGAAAGATGAGAAAGCAAGGCTAGGCTTCTTATGAGAGTAACCACTTTCAGAGTATCTGCCTTTCTGATCAAGAGCAGGAATTTGAACTATGGGTTATGATTACTCAAAACCTCATTATCACATTTTAACAAGTTTCAGCCTCTCTTCTGAAATGTTGCAATTTATCCAAATCCTTTGAATTTCCATTCCAAAGTAAAATCTGTTTTCATCTTTCCTGCACCACATAAACAGCAAAAAACAAACAAGTAGTGCTGAGTCTGTGGCTTTCAGCAGAAACAAACAGTTGAGAAGCAGCAGCTTTTAAAACGATACTATGAAGTTCTCATTTCAGTTTCCCAGGTGAATTTTCTTTCCCACTGGCTATCACTTATTATAAAACAAAGACAACATTTCTTTTCTTTTTTTTTTTTGAAGATATTTCATTACAGCCTTGAGACACTGGGACAGAGATGAAGAAAAAGAGTATAGGTCTTCCTATCTTATCTGACAATTAGAATAAATGTAAGAAGCGTAGTCTTAAAATTTCAGACTTTTCCCTAGTGAATAATTAATAATACAAAGTATCTACAAGGTGAAGTGAGCCAGTTTGCATGTAAAATTTCATAGTTTCAAATTTCCATTTCAATGCATGACTGATATCTTTTCCTTCCCCAGAAAGGGCATTTTGGGGCTTTTTTTCACTTTTTTTTCTTTTTTTTGTTTTCTTTTTTCCCTTTTTTTAATGGGATGATTTTTTCTTGCAGATATTAATGTATCCTCTTCACATCATCTCCAGAGGATGCAAACTGATCTGCATAAACTCAGTTGATATTATTGCTGAAACACAGTTTGAAACACTAGAAGCTAGAAATATTGGCAGGAAATTGTCAGGCATTACATTGTGGGGTGGTTAGGTACTTACTTGTAAACCAGGACACCCAATAAAATATTAAAAAATATCACTAAATATTTTAAAGAGCAGTCATACTCCGAAAAGTGGCTGTAAAATGGCTTTATAAGCACAATATTTGTATTCTCTCATAAATTTTCTTATCTTGTCTCAAAGTGCAGCATATTATATAGACACATTTTAGAAGCTACAAACTTCTCCAACTTCTACAGAGCCCACTCATGCATCTAAATAGAGACCCATGAGACAAGATTTTTCTTCTTGGCTAAGAACTTGGCAGGAGAAAGAAGAGCGGTGTTACAACCTCCTGGGTCTCAGTTCTGCATGTGCAAGGACAGTATCTGCCTGAGTGCAGCAGGGGACGCTTGAGGAAATCAGTGTAACTAGAAGGGCATGGTGCCCAAGCCAATCAGCCTGAAGGCTCTCCTGCTTTCTGGGCTTGAAATCATGTCCCAGAAGAGCACTGGACCTCAGCCTGTGGAATTACTAACCTGCAAAGAGCTTAGGCAGAGATTTCTACACCCGTACCTGGTGAATATGGACCCACTACTACATTAGGAAAGTGCATTAGTGGAGATACGCAGTGCTGTTCTGATGCAGTCACAGTCACAAAGAAATGGGCATATGTTTTTACATCCAGTTAACTATTTTTCCCCCATGTAGGACCGATTTGCTGTCATTTTAGCTTACAGCAGCCCTTGGACAAGAATATTAATAAATCAAGCATGTACACTCTGCAATTGCACTACAGCAAAAAGGAAGCTGAATTTCCAATTTAACATTTAGACAATTAAGGGTATATTTTTTAAATGCATTTGTAGTTGTACCTGCACATGTAGACACATGTGTGATGTCGCACATGTATTCTTCCTTTAATTAGTTTTTGTCTCGCTAACAATTTCCATCTAAGGCAAGTATTTTTAGACTTCTACAAAAAAATGAATCACTAGGTGGAAAGACAATGAGCTGAAGATCCTTCAGTCTTTTACAATATGCAGTCATATCTATTTCCAAGCGAAAGGTCCAATCTTGCTTCAGCTTAGAGCGTGCAGAAGCTGAGAGTAAGGCATGAGATTCCACAAAAACTATGCATACATTTATTCTTGTAGAACAAGACCCAAAATAGATTTGAAATCCTATTTCTACATACCCATATTTAAAAGCTCTGTTGATACTTCCTTCTACTTTTAAACATAATTAAAAAGAAAAGATATTCTTCAGAGAAATGCATACCAGTCTGCAAAGTTCTCCCTTTCCCAGGGCAGAAAGAGACAATGTTTCTTCTTCCTAAAATAGGTTTCAGTTGTACTAAACTGAATCCAGGAAAAGAATTAATTGTTTGTGGTCACAGATGAATCAGCGCTCTCTTTCAGTAATTTGCCTTAAGCCACATGAAGATTAATTTACTAAATGAAATTTTAGAGCACACATTTCAAAAATAAAGGCTCTGCAAAATGCAAAGCTGTAGGGGGCATTAGTTGCACAGAATAGAAGAGTCAAATAGCATACACATATGAAAAATATATGTGCAATCTATTTTGTGGAGGTTGCAACTTTGCTCTCACACAGATATTTCAAGTGTGAAATCAACAGCTACATGCCTGAGAAGAATGAAGCATATTTTAAAGTTGGAATATAAGCTGATCAACAAACAAGGATGGAAATAACAAGCTGAGATGTAGGCATATAACACATGTTTTTGGAAATGTTACACAAATAGGATTCTGAGTTGTGAGTTAGCTAGCTGAAGGTGGAGGGATACTGAAAGAGCAACATTTTCTGGGAAGTTTAAGTTTAGTATAAAGATAAATATGGCTGTGGCCTTAACTTCATGGCTTGACAACCAAATCAAAGCTATAATATTGAAATAAGGGTTCCTTCTTCCATGTGGTAGAAGAAAATCTGTTGACTACCTGATAGCTGGAGTCATGCATTACAAGGAACTAAATGCTCATAGTTTGCAGATTTCTTCCCAAAGAGATCTAGACTCTCCAGCTCTCTGTCCATCTGTGTACCATAGTAAGCATGAAAATAGCTCTCTGAAGCTCCTACCACTATAATGAGCCTTCTCAGATCCTTTCCTTCACCACTTGAAATAAAAATATGCTTTTCCTTCATTAAAGAAGATTAATCTTCCATGATGTCCATGACTGAGTGGACTTCATGTGTTTGGTCTCAGTCACAGTATTTTTAGTCTAATTGGAGACACTGTTACTGATTTAGACCATCTGCTAAAAGATGACATCCTTTTGAGGCACTCACAGACCATAAACAATAACTTCTTAACACGCATTTCAATGTTTTACACTTCTACGCACTGTTTCCGTAAGAGGATCTCAAAGCTCTCTGCATACCAGTGAGTTTAGCTTCCCAGAGCCTTCAATGAGCAGACATTATTCCTGCTTTGCAGGTGGCAAGATGAAAGCCCAAAGAAGCCAAGGAACCTGAGTTCAAGATCACTCAGCAAATATATGGCAGGATGGGAAATAGACACCAGGTCACCTTACATGTGGTTCTGCAGTTTATTCACTTCCCCAGTGCTCTGACCTTACTGTGCTCCATGGACCTCATCATAACTATATGGGATATGCAGCTGTTAGTAATAATCCACTACCTGTTTGAACTAAAAACACACCGGCAGATGGAAATACAGTAGGTTAATAGCTATTCCAAGAAGCAATCATTTAAGGTACCAAGAAATTGCTTCTGTTAACCTTTTCTCTTTGTGACATTTGACCAGTTTATAAGCAGGTTACAAAGGTCACCCATTATCACCATTTTATGAGACTTGGATTGCCTCTGATCTTTCTCTGCATTCTGCATTCAATAGCCTTCACCTGATCTGGAAAATGGTAATAATAACCACCTACAATAATTTTTTTCTTTTACAACCCAGCGTCTGTAGTCATAGAGAAAGTCTAGCCTAGCTTTCTTTTCACTTAGATATTTGTTCTTCTTAGAGTCTTATACCTTTTTATGGCAGAAATATTATTCTCCTACATCTTTGACCTAGTCCCAATCTCACATGCGTTTTAGAGTTGAATATTACATTACTAAATAAATCCTGGATGTTCCGTGCTTTTCAGTTATGCCTGATATGTGGTTACACTCCTCCACTGTCAAGCTTGTAGCACACTTTTTGTCAGTTTCTAGATATTTAAAGCTTCTTCTTTATAAAAAGCTTTACATAGATTTGTGTGCTAACACAGATGTAAAATATGAGGGTGTGTCTGGCTTATCCAGTCCTTTTGAGGTTCACTGAAATCCTCCTTGCCTGACTTGTATGCCTCATGAAATCATTTTCCAAAGCAATATAAGAAAGAATCCTAGGGGAGAAGAGGTGTGTTTTGATCTATATTCATATCATACAGGAAGTTATATAGAGAAAAAGAAATTATGATTTAATTATTCTCTTGAAAGAAAAACACACGTTATTAGCAAGATGTTGTGACTCACAGGTTTATAGTTGGTTAAGTTCTTATTAGCAGTTTTGAAACAATGGAGACTAATTGATTCCTGTTCACTTTTTAAACTCATTAATTTACAAAGATTCATTGCACTGGTGTTAATTTAAGAGTCACAGGAAGTTGTGGAGGAAAATTGAATATGGTGCAGATAAAGTTATTCCTTAAAGGCTGATCATTGATTCCCTCTAAGGCTTCTTTTTGAACTGAAATTTTGAGGCTTGTTTTCTGTACTTTTAACATGTCTAACTAATGAGGGGGGACAGGCATGGGAACTCACCTCCTGAACAAAACCATTTTGTAAAATTGTATCCAGAAGCATTTATATCAAGGAATAACATTTTTACATATAGTAATTTTATTGCAGTTATTTCTACCTTCTTGAGCTTTTGGACCATGAGAAAATAACCATGAGAATTTGAATTGTTGACTATTCCAGCATTAAGAGTGTGACGTAAGGATATTCTCAGATTATCTTCTTTGAGTCAGGCCATAACCAATAAAATTTCTTCCTTAGATATCATGTCATGTCATGTCATGTCATGTCATGTCATGTCATGTCATGTCATGTCATGTCATGTCATGTCATATCAGCAATAAAAGATGTGAATACAGGGTCTGTCACGCAGGAAAATATTGAGATCCTTCACAAGGCTAAAGCAAACTAAAATGCGGACTACAGGAGATGAAAATAAAAACATTATCTAAGCTCCTGCTCTAAGTCAAAACCAAACAGAATTGGCATGTGTGTACGATAAGAATCATCAGGATAAATCACCTTTCCTGCTAACAACTGTTTGTTATTTATTACAGCCTTCGACTGTTAAGCACAAACTGTCAGGATTTAAAGAGCAATCAGTGATTCTGAATATCTCAGTAGGGATCTGCTTACCAGAAAGCAAATGCTCAGTCCTTTTTCTAAAAATGAAGCACCTTTTAAATATCTCAATTTGGTTACAAACCAGAAAATATCCCCTATTCCCTAGTAAGCTTTGTTTCAGAAAATACTGGCTGTGGTGTGACAGTTAAGCTGCCCATGATGAAAAGAGTCTGTTCTCTGTTACACTCCTAATGGATCAGCATCTTGTTGGTTGAGGCAACACTTCTCCTTTCCAGTCCTTGATGCTGAAAGATTAGGTAGAAGTGCAGGAGGTCAACTCTGTTACTTTTTATGGAAGCAGAAAATGGCATAAAATGAAAATAATTTCCTGTGAAAGCTGAGGACATTCCTCCATTAGATTTGCTTCCTGCACTAGGTCATATTGCTTTTTTTCCTTTTCTTTTTTTTTTTTTTTTTTAAATGTGCATTTGCTTGTTTCCTGTGCCCTGAGGGCCTTAGTTATCTGCTTTTATGAGACCAGGCCCACCAATGCTGTTTTGTGGGGCAAGAATGAATGAACTAAGTGAATCAAAAACATCAGAGGTGTTCTGGATAAGGGACAACAGATGATATGTGTTTGATAGGGGCTAAACTACTCATGTTATAAAAAACTGACTTACTGCAAAGTCACATTCTAAATTGCCACTTCACCTTTATACCGACTGCCTGATTTCTCTGCAATATCACATCTAAAGATTACTTAAGAATATTGTTCTGTTTTGAGATAAAACAGAATCAATTTTCTAACTTTTCAGCTAAGCCTTGTCCAAGTAACTACATGTTCTGAAAGTTAACTGCATGTTTTATACAGTGTCTCAAGAAGTGAAAATTAAAATTTATTTTATAATTTAATCTATTGGTTAAAATCTATGAGTATCAGCAAAGTAACAGGGCGCTGGTACACAGATTGACCATTGCTTATATATGTCCCTATGGGGATAAAATTCATCCTCTGCTTAGTGGAATGCTGTAAGAGAAACAGACAAAAAAAGTCACACCTGCAGGGAGGAGCAGACAGGACAGGAGACCCAAAACTACCCAACACAGTATTCCATTCCTTATATGTCATACTTGCTATAAAACTGAAGAATCACAAGGGTCAAGCTGTCTTCTTCAATGGTTGATAACCAGTAAGAACTTTATCTGTTTTCCTGCCCTTGATCCTGTATCTGTTTATTCCTGAATTCAGTTCCTGAGTACAGCTTCTGACGGTTGCCGAGTCCAGCCCCTGCCTGTTGCTGAGTCCAGCCCAGGACCTTTCCCTGTGACTACTCTGCAGTGGTGGTGATGTACAAACATCAGGGGGTTTGATGTCATGTATTTGTATATATTTTATTATTATCAATACTATTTTTCTTTTCAGTTTCATTAAATCTGTTTTAGTTTCCAACCCACAAGTGTCTTTCTCTTATATTCCTTTCCTCTTTCTCTGGAAGGGGTGGGGAGTGGGAGTACAACTAGTCACATTTAGCTGCCACTCAGGTTGGGCTGAGGTTAAACCATGACACATTGGGGGGGAGGGGGCGACAACACACTTTAAGAATGAACACTGCAAATGTGAGCAATCAAAAACATCTGTAAGTAGTGCGATGGGGTTTAAACTGACTACTACCACAGAAACACAAAATCTTGTGGTTATAGTAAATAGCATACTGAAACTGTCAGTTCCTCTCTTAGTAGTCCTCGAAAAGGCAAATTGAATATCAGGATGCATTAGGAAGAGAATGGGGAACAAAATAGTAAACATCACAGTACTGTAAAATCAACGCACACCAGTATTTGCTTATGGTGCTTAAGTTAGGAAACTTTCTTTCCTTCCCTTCAGTAAGGAGAAAGTTTTCAAAAGGACAACAAGGGCAATCAGGAGCATGAAGTATCATCCATATCAGAAGCAAATAAGCGGACCGGGAATTTTATGCTTTGAAAGAGAAGATGGGTGGAGGAGGATCTGTAAAAGCGTGAATGAAGTGGAAAAGGTGAATAGGAAATTATTGTTCACTGTCTCTTCCAGTACAAGAACTAGTACATCAATCTACTAGGCAGTAAGTTCATAGACCAAAATGTGATTTTTCTTCATCCAGATGTGAAGAACTCCTTGAATCCTGAACATTGTGGATGCTGGAAGCTTCCGTGGTTTCCAGAAATGGTAGGAAAATATTATGAGAAGAAAAAGAACTAGAGGAATTTTTATTAAACACACAGAGACTACTATCCATCTCAGCCACCGAGTTAGTCAAACCTGATTCATTTGTTCGTATATTCTCATGCTTTCTTCTCAGAGGAGGATTAGAAGATTTCTTGTAGCTCACATGTAGGTGCAGATTATTGTGATCCTGACTGGTTTTGAAGCTCAAAAAAATTTTTTTCACTTCCAGTATGTATTTTGTCTGAATATAGTTTGTTCAAGACTGGAAAAGAAAAGACAACCCCAGGATGTTAAGTCAAATGAAATAGTGACAATGCAAGTGATTGTGTGTAATCTCAGACTCTGAGTACACCAGGTAGATGTGTACAATACTTCACTGATTTTATTGCATGAGCACATAAAGAACCGTTTCCTAAGAATTTTCAATTGACTTGTAAAAAACAAAGACTGTGGGAAATATTTGCCGCCTTCTTTTATTTTTTTTTTGCTCAGTAAGCTGAAAATACACTGTCTGAAGTAGTGCCTCTGAGGCACATCTTCCCTTTAAACTGCAAACACCTCACCCACCATATGAACTCTTGAACAAAAGCTGCTGTAGAACTCAGATCATTATTTTCTGTCCTACCATACATTAAGTAAATTAATTTCTTGCACAGGGAATACAAGACCTGCAGTCTTGTCACTGGTTTTGTTTAGTAGCTCTTTTTCTTTCCTCTGAGTACTCTGGTAATATACAGAACATATTTTACAGCAGTGTCTAATGAACAATTTTCCTTCAATAATTATAGTGGAGAGACCATAAGATCATAGGGTGGTTAGAAGTTGAAGAATATTCATGTCGCCTGCAGCTGGCAAATACTAAGTGCCCCCACAAGAAATTTTAATATGATGGATTAGTTTATTATCAAAGGAAGAGGCCTCAAAATGTTAATGAATGTTGTTAATGAATGACCTGGTAGCCCTACCAGTGCAATTCATAACATTTCTTTTCAGTAGTTATCTGTTTATGTCCTTTTTAGGAGCAATTTGTAATACCTTAGTTTTCTAGAATTGTTGCCTAAAGGGAGGTGATGCTGAAATACAAATTATATCACAGGTTAACAAGGGATGACAAAAAAAAACAAGAATGCAAATAAAGTGAAGATGTATTAAACCACAACTATGATACTGCTGTAATGATGTTAACTCCACCCTCCCAGAGAGTTTTAAGACAGGGTCGAAAGAACAGAGTATGTCAAGTCACGGCTAAATCGAACATGATTAAAATTATGTGGTATTACTATACATTCCAATGTATATCAAGAAAAGAGTAAATTTAATGTGAAGCTGACACTAGGCTATAATCCAGGAGTTTAGTTGTTTGAAAGGGTCTATTTCTGTCAAAAAAGACTGGAATAGCAGAGGCAGGAACACGTAGTGAGATGATGGAATAGGCCTGGGATCTGAAGCCAAGTACATCATGGCACATTGCTTTCAGATGGTGAAAGAAAGCATATAAATTATCTCCATTTAGAGATTTAATCCTAGGTAGGGAGGAGTTATATGAATGGAATGAAGAGGGCAAAAATTGTGAAGCAGTTTTCCTTCCCAGTTCCCGCAATGGACATTGAGGCACTTTCTTATCTTGATTGTGCATCTTATCCATAAAGAATTACAAAGTGAATACTTTTCCAGGTTTTGGTAGAGAAAAAAAATAGGCTTTTGGCTTCCAAAATGTGGTGAATTGACAAAAATAATCTACAACTAAAGCAATCTGCATTTCTCTCACGATGGAATTTCTTGAATGTAACCACTCATATACATCTGTGGATAACTTACATCATCAGGTAGTTCATCGCAAATATTCATTAAAGAATTAAAGGTTGTATGAGATAGTATTACCACATTTAAAATAATTGCTTGATGAATAAATAGTACTACAATTTAATATAATCTTAAAAAATGACAGAGCATCCTAAAATTTCAACCATACTTATCAAAACGAAGTAAATTCTCTTGCTTCAAAGCATATGGCAGAATTTGCCATTGAGAAGAGCATTGCTTTTGGCAGCTGTTTCACATTCACAGTTGGCATTTGGAGACAGAGCAAAGTTTCATCAGTTTAATTTTCTGAAGTTTTGGCATGATCTTTTCTTTATAATTCAGCCTACACATGCTTAGGGAACTTCTTTTTTTATTTCCTTTTTTTTTCTTTTTAATAGACAGCTTTTCAATCACTGACAACACAAGTTTTCTGCACTTTCTCCTATTTCTTCCTGCTACAAATCCTCTTTTATTGCTACTTCTCTTTTTTTCTTTGTCAAAAATAATTAAATGTTATTACTACTGGTTGTCACATGGCTGTAGCAATTTTTTATCTGGCCTCCAGAAGTGACCAGACTAATTCCAAATCAGAGAGATTATTCTGCCATCTTTTCCACTACCCAAGAAGAGACAATTTTATGAATAAATGCCTCCATGATCAGTTCTCCATACATTTTGTCACCATTTCATAACTCACTCCATTTTCTTCTGCTGACTGTCACAAACTCCTTTTGGCAAACTTTCAAGAGGCACCACTTCATGCTTTTGAAGAGTTTATTTTTCTATGAGAATAACTTGAAACAGGCATAAAGTTATTTTTCTGATGTGTGGTGCTACAAATAATCATGCCTCTTGTGTCTGCTTCATCAGCTGGTTTTCCTACAGAGTTGTCAAACAGGAGAATTATTCAATGAGGAACAAACTGATTTCTGCAAGATTTGAGTTCATTGTTAGGTCAGTGATATATGAAGAAAAGCTCATCACTTTTTCTAAGAAGACATCAGGCATCTCCTTGCCTTAGGTTTTACGAGTGTTTTTGCACTACAGTTTCATCAGCATATGCACTAATTTGGGTCATTTTTAAAGTTGCTGATTTATATTTTTTAGACTTTTATCAGAACAGTTGCTGTTAAAATTCAACTATTGTTCAGCTGAATTGAGGCAACACACCTTTTCAGATTTGTCTCAGTAGTACTTTTCTGGCAAAAACCTTTCCCTGGGATAATGTATGCAAGGGATATCTTTCTCTCTGCTTTCTACAGTGAGCACACAGTTTGTACATACTAAGTTCATGTTTCCCCATTGTAAAGCATAGGCTACAACTTCCAGCTTGAATTTTCCAGCTGGAAATATTTACCACGTTCTTTCTGATGTCATTGAAACCACTGTATCCTGCCATCAAATAGCTGAATGCAGTTCATGAGCAATGTGTGTCTCATGCTATAGTGGCCACCTTCCCCAGCTAAGATGAGATTGTCTAACTAACAGGAGGGGGACAGAGAACCATTTTTCATAAATAAGAGGCTTCACTCATGTTCCAATAAAACCCCATAACTGGCATTTATTCTTATAAGTTTACATATGTCGTAACCTTCAAACTACTGTGTGGGTAAAAGTTTCTCTCTGTTTATTTTAGCAGCAGTATTGATGTCTGTGCTTTACACTGTGAACCTTTGATTCCTTTACTATGAGACAGACTAATTGCTCTGTATTTACCTTCTCAACCAGTCAGTTATTTGTAGATCATCTTGCAGAAGGTTTCTGTTCTGTTATCATGTCTGTAGAAGATTTTTCTCTCTGGACTTGTGGTAGGTGAACTTTCCTCGATCGATGGCTTGATGTGGGTGGGTTGCTGTGGGGAAATTGCAACACACTCACACATATCCATGATGAAGGAATAGATTAAAAGAGTCAAATCAATTATTCCTTGCCTACAACTCCTTTGGTACTCCTCAGAAGGTTGAGGGATTTAGATTTCTGCTCTTAAACAATTTGTCTGCTCTTCATGTGAGGCCTAGAAGAAGGAGGAAACATTTTGTTGGAGAGTAAACAATAATTCTGCTGTCTAAAATAACTGATTTTAGTCTGCACTGCCAAGGTTCATTCCTGATCCTGTAATGAGAAATGCTCAAAACTCTGGGAGTGGAAATTCCAGAGTGTTATTTTTACCTCAGGCTTGTAAGGAAATGAGGCTTGTTTTATAGTACTCTGTGTGCATGCATGTGTCCATCTATCTGTCTGAGCTTTCCTAAGCAATGTTTGAGGTCTTTGTCTGATTTCAGGAAAATCTGAGGAGTAAGTAGAAATCCTAAGCAGATTTGAGTACCAAATAGCTTCAGAAAACTAAGCAGTTACATTAGAAATGGTCATTCTTTTGGTGTCCCCATTGAAGGAAAGGAAAACGTATTTTCCTAGCTATCAGAAAGGGCTGTTAAAAGCCAGGTTATATTAGCTCTTTTCCACTTTGAATGGCTGCTTTTAAGCCAGTTTTTTGGGTTTTTTTACCAATTGACTTTTGCCTGTGAGATTTTTCACAGCCATTACATGTAAGAGTGGTCGAGCGCTAAGGACAGTTAGCCAGAGCATCCCATGAGAAAAAAAAAAAGCTCAGTCTGAGCAGCTCAGTACTATGGATCTTCAGTTTGTGGCAAATGAGAACATACACTTTCCTGTGTTGCGATGTTGCTTACAATGTTGACAGCTCTCTTCTGTTTCAACAATATTTAATTTCCTAATACCTTGTCCAAGAAGATAAAACTGGGAAATGTCAGAAGTTGAAAACCATGGCAGGGCTGTCAAATTCGAATATACAAATGTCAGAAGTCAGGCCACAGGAAAATATGAGATTTTTTAAAATATCTCGAGACTTTATTGCGTTTTGCCTTCTGCCACTTGTGCTTTGGCATAACACACTGAAAATGAAATACACTACACACAATCTCGATAACCAGATGATGCACACATAGAGGAATACCAGCTGAACCATTAGGCAAATGGGATTCAACCACTGTCATTTTTGTCAAGATGTCTGAAATTTCATCTAAAAAATCTGAAGGTGAATGGTGGTGAAAGGGCAAATCTAAAGTATTTAAAGAGGTTAAAAGCATGGACTACTGAGTAACATCTACATTTGTGATAGTAGTAGAATTCCTTTGCACCTAAATTAATTGCCTCATGCTTTTGAAACATAAACAAAAGAAAGAGTTCCATCACTGCATAGTTTAGTTAGCTTTTCTTCCACTTCTACAATGTTCCGTAGGATTTTCAGAAATATTAGAAAAGCGATAGTTAAATAAAATTCTCCTAATTGCTTTGAAGCAGCCTGATTATTCTTACTGCAAGCCTAAAGAGCTGTAAATCTGCTTTGTTTCTTTTTCTGCCTAGGACTCTGAGTGCTATGTGACAGGGATGTGTGTCTGATCCTGCTATTTCAGATGTACTAAACTCCTCAAGGAATGAATGTCTTGGGTCTTCTGCTGCACATGAAGTTGTTTGGGAAGGGAAGTGGATGGAAAACTCTTACTGGCAAGATCCTGCATGTTGTAAACAAAGCCTGATACTCAGTGAAGGCACTGCCGTCAGGCTTATCTGTAAGCTTTAGAGAAGCAAGGATTTGCATCTATACAGCAGATGACTCAAATGGCTCAGTCTTTCAAACAGGTTCCTCTTTGTCCAGAAATCTCTGATACATTTTATGACCTATCAGATTACACTGGGACAAAATTTCCTGGTGGAAATGAGCAATGTACAAGAAAAAAAAAAAGTAGCCATTGGATATCTTTTAGACATCCGTGTCTGTGGGAATGCTAGAGCTGAACACAAACACTTCACACATAGAATCATAGAATCACCAGGTTGGAAGAGACCCACTGGATCATCGAGTCCAGCCATCTTCCCCATGAACTGCATTTCTCTTAAAGACTTTTTATTTCAGCTTTGTTTTGAAATTGTTTCCTCTTCCTATCCCCAATTATAAGAACAAAGGGTAAATTCTCCCAGTCAACAGCATGGTTGCAGAATTGTGTGAAGGCCTTATTCAAAAGTAACCCAAGTGGCAGAAATACACAATAGATTTATTTAATCTCTTTGGTTGACAGCAAGAACAATCTAAAATGGAAAGAGCAGAAAACAAAATAATTTTAGAATCAGTAGAAAAGCATGCTGAAAAGAATTAAAAGTATATTTTCTCATTTTAAAAGGATATATTAAAGATTTGTCTCTGAGATAACATTTTCCATTTATCAGAATAGAAGATTTTCATTGACCTGAAATAATCACATTTTGTGCATATTTCTCTGTAAAAGAATTCTGTAAGATTCTGATTTGTTATTTTTTCCCCTTGGCTGGAAATCCATTTGCTGACCAGTTATACAAAATAGTCACGAAACAACATTTTATCTTTTCTGTCAAGCAAAATCTTACTTGTATTTTGAACAACAATATAGTAATCTTTGGTGTCTTATGGAGAAAATGCATAAAATATTTACAATGCACTTAGTGTACCTCATTTCTTTCAACTCAGGACTGATATGCTCCTCAAACTTTAATTAACTTATTTTCAGAACCCACTGTGGATAAGAATGTTATTTGCAAAGTTGATGTTCACAGGTATAGGAGTTCCAACCTTATATGCTAGGAAGGTAGGAAAAGTCCATTTTCCTTCTCTATACACAGCCCTCACCCCAAATCTGGAAAAAAAATGCTGCTTTGTTAGTGAAGTAGTTTGAGATTGCTGGATAAAAATGTTACATAGGAGCTAGGTAAGAGTTATTTAGAAAAAGAGAGTTTCTGTGGTCAAAAGCAGAATAGAGGTTGGGATTCGAGTGTGAGATTTGTACTTCTTAAACCCCTGCTTCTCATTTTCTCTCATTTTTAAAGAATATTTCCTTTCATCTTAAAATATATTAGTATGTGTAAATACTTTCTTAGTCATAAAAATAAATATTTTTTTCTCTTATCAGCCTTCCAGCATGATCCTTGAATTTGAAGACTGCGACTTCTTCGTATGTTGAATTACGCTATGAGATTGAGTAATACTACATCCATCAAGAAATAAAATAATGACATCTAGACCATCTGTGTTCTGCAGTTGTCTGGAGGGTAAGTCTGGTGAATGAATCCAAGCACTCCAGCATGGTAGACATCAGGGACCTCATGGTCCACCTGTAAGTGGAATCTGTGCACTTGATGAGTGAAGCACACTATGTACATGGAAGAACAGAATGAGCTGTTAGCGATCTTATTCTCTAACTGTTTCATGGGACTTTGCCTCAAGTGATACTACTAGTCAGGAGGTATTAACGTCCCTATATGGAGCTAGCTTGTTTTCCTCTATAATCAGTGCATAAAAGCAGAGCTTCTTTTAGAAGATGATTTCAAGTAGATGCCTATTTTAGATGCCCTGGATTGCCCTCCAGGGATGCTGTTCTTTGTTGGTCAACGACGGAGTTGGGGAAGGCTGGCTGGAGTAATTAGCTGCCTCTGATGCCAAAATTCAATGAACTTCCTTTCTTTTCCTCTTTTCTTGCCTCTGTAAGCCACAGATAGTTCACAGTGCTGACAGTATCCTTCCTGTTCGAGTCCATCCTAAGAACCGATTAAACAGTCCTTCGAAATGTAACATAGCAGAAATTGTAATTTTACAATTCCCTGCATGGGCAGTAGCTGGGCATGGTTATGCCAATGAATACAAAAGCTGCGTGGCATCTTTGCAAGAAAGCAATGGGTATCTTCATTCCTACTGCAACCAGAGTATTTAAAAGCCATTGTAATTTCTTCCCATCATTATAAGCTGAAGTAATTGCTTCAGCTGGTTGTTTTTACATCTTGATGACACATTACTTTGTCAAAGTGAGTTTGAAAGGATTTGCATTTCCTTTCAGTTCAGATTAAACTTCCCAGGAAGGGTCCAAGAGAACCACATGATTTAACTGGCAGTCACCTTCACTTAGCAGTCTTGAAGTGTTGTCCTTCAAAGGCATAATCAAATCAACCAGTCAGGGGAAAGAGAAGAGAGATGTGTTTTCTTTCCATTGAAACTGGGGATGATTCTAAAAGCTGGGAGCATCTCATCAATGATCCTTTATTTGACTCTAGACTGTGGCATTGATACACATATCTCAGTTATCCCTTCCTGCAGAGTAGGAATAAGAGATAAAATTTTCAAACTGGGAAGAAGGTGGTGTGTGGTCTGCCTTTAAAAAAATAGCTGAAAACAACTTTTCTTTTGTCACAGTAAAGATGCACTAAAAGAGGCTATGTGCCTTATGTGCATACCCTAAATTATTTCTCCCTCCTTTAGTTTTCCCAAACTGAACGCTGGCTTCATGACTTATCTTCTCAGCTTTCCAGAATTTGTGGTATGTTTGATTTTGTTTAAAAAATAGGGCAAACCCAGGGAAATTACTTCAGCTGTGTGGTAAGAATTGCTAGTTGCTAACTCAACCACAGAGTACTGCTGGGAAACTGCATACTTGCATCTGATAACCATTTTATGGGAATGCGTGCTGACCCACAGCTGCGGTTCTCCACAAAATGCTGTGAGCATGAGTCCTCATCTACCAAACATACTTCATGGACTATTCTTAGCCCCCTTTTTTATTTTTTGTGGCAGACTTGTTCTTTCATTAATGTTGAGATTAAGTGAAAGAAAAAAAAAATAAAGACCAGTGACACTATTTCCTGTGCTTGATTGTGTCTGTAAATGGCTTGTAAATGGACATAACTCCATTAACTGCAGGTCTGGTATATGTTGGTGTGAATCAGATAAGGACTGAACAAATTGTATTTATTGTTTTCTTCTTTCACATCTATAACTTCTGAAGAATGAGTATTCATTTCAGTTACAGCATTTATCAACTCAAATTGTACAAAGATTTGAGGAAAGATAAAGGTAACCTGTCCATACTAGAAATATCCCAGTAATGTTAAGACAGATATTCCTTAACCGTTCCTTCTCCTCAGGATGCACGTCTGTGGATTAAAAAACCCCAAACATATAATGAAGATTATATATGGGTAGTTAATCAGACTGTTGACAATTAAGCTATAGTGAAAGACAGATCTTATATTTGACCTCTCTACAAGAAAAATAGCATATTGAGTTTTCCTAATGCCATCTTCTCTTGTGTGGTTATGGGAAAGGTTTCAGTATTCACATCTGAAAATTTTCTGATACTTCAGTATTTTGAAACAGGTGGAGTCACAAGTTTATTAAATCATGACTAAACACAACAATGTGTTAGATATGGCCCCATATAATCCCATCAAGTTTATATTTCTGTGACAAATCTGCAGCATGAACAGACCTTCCTGTCACTTAGCAGGCATGAAAGACCAAAGTGAAGTGTAACAATTTGAACTTTTCTGTCACCTTTTTCAAAGATCGATGAAAGTCTTGAAATCCACCGAACACAGATAATCTATCTCAGGATTAAGGCATCTTTTTTACCAGCTGTAGGAACAGTTGTATCTCTTTTTTTCAGATCTTTTTAGATGAGATTTGTTGTTTTAATCATGAAATGTTCCTCTGAGCAAAGACAATCAACACTAGAGAAGAGGGAGACTTAGGCGTGCAAGTACAATTACACCACAATCACAGTCTCAAATACATGCACAAGCATGCACATGCACTTGCCTTTTATATAAGTGACTATATATTAATCTGGCAAACTAAAACAATGTGCAGGAGAAGATAATTAAATTCTACTTAAAGGATCTTTTCTTTCTTCCCATTTTTATTGCCTCAAGCAGTTGCTTGGCTGCATTTAACAGAAATTAATCTCTGGTCTGATAAGAATTTGCACAACAAACTGGAGAGTTCTATTCAAAAAGAGTGAAGACAGCTATAAAATTTCCTTTTTGAGCCCCCATGTAACGTAGGAAGGCTCCATCCTATTCTCTGCCTGAGAATGCACTGGGGTCTCATCAGATGTTTTTACAGTCCCCATATCGCATGGGACTGGAAAGTGGCCTGTAATATTTCTCCTTTTCTCTATTGCCCTTTTTGTTATCTTTTAAACACCTTCAGGCTCTTGTCATGTATTCACCCCTTAACAGAGTTAGTATTGCAGAAATGCTGTGGTGACAAGTACGGGCATTACATGCTGAGTGCACATGCTGCTTCTCAGGGATGTTGGTTTGGAAAAGAAATGAAAGCCCTCTATGTGTATCATAAGGCAGCCTCCAGAGATATGGACTTTTCTTCCTTGCTTTGCTCTTCTGGAAACTTAAGTCTCACCAAACATCTCACTTAGGAAACTGAGGCACAGTGACTCATCAGCAACCAGCACTTCCATTCTTTAGGAATCTGTTTTACCTTGGAAAAATAATTGCAGTAGAGAGCAAAGGTGCTCATGAACCATGGCAATGGGAACACTCAAGAGAGAGACAACCAACAAGCAATCAATTTAGCTTTCTTGCAAACACTTTTTAATTCTACACAGTCTTATTTGGAGCATAAACTTGCTCTTCCCTTCATGTGCAGTGCTAACGTTCAACTTACTTGCGTGCAAGCCAGAAAGCTGAGGATCTTTATCTATCTGCACTGTTTATCACCCAAGAACAGAATCACTGTTACTCCACTGGACAGTGCAGATAGAGCAAGGCTGAGCTTGGCTGCAACCTGCCTGCACATCAGCAGTGGTAAAGGAAACCGCTTCTCAGGGCTTCTTCCACAAAGTCCTTCCCTCCAAGTGAAGTTTGCCAGTTTGAAGTCATTCATGTAAACATTTCAAATCACTTGTCTGCTTTGGAGTCAGCAGTTTCACTTGCATGACAGTCTACTTCAGTGAACAAATGAAATGGTTTATTTATAAGCTTGCTTCTCACCAGGGAGCCAATTTATGTTTAAAATTAGCTAATCGTCCCTTTGATGGATTTCTACTTCAAGCAAATAGAGGTCATTAAGTTTCTCTGTTAAGCTGCATTCAGAAAATAGTTATCTGACAAGATGCTGACCTTACTGAGAAATCAGCTTTACACATTAGTGAAGTGCCTAGGGAGGAAAGGGATGCCATTTCTCTGATAGTCTCCTCATAGCTTTTATGACTGGAGGTACAAGTTAGATTAACTTGAGATATACTTACAAACAAATAATTTTTGGGAGGACAGAGAATGATTTTGATTTTCCTCCTCAGAAAAAACAATATTCTGATGATGGAACATTTCTCATCAGACCTCCCAAATGACCGCTGACTTCTCTTGAAAAGAAGTATTAGTGCTAATAAAACACTAGGCATTCTCCCAAAGTCGTACAGCTGGCTCAAATTGTACTTTGAAAGCTCTGCCAAACCCATTAATACGACTCTACTCTCTGTTAAGATATTGTACACCTGCATTCCAAGCTTCAAAGGTACAAAGAAACTTCTGAAAGACAGCTTAACTAAGGCCAAGATATCAGAATATTCTAACCTGCTCTTATCTCTGATTTTACACTAGAGCACATCCTCAGCACTGGGATAGACAATGCAAGGGAGCAGTCACTACAGTATCATTTAAACATCAATGCATCATGCTGTGGGGAAGTGCTGTAAGGATGGGAATTCGGCCCAGCATTACTCAAGATTTTTATTAATGATCTTGAAGAAGGCACACATACCATGTTTGTTAAATTTGAAGATACTACTAAATTAGGAGGTGCTACAAGCCCGAGGGATGGTGGAAAAGTGACAGAGAGGAACCTAGTTTTGTCAGATGTATGTGTTGGGAACACGTAGCTGAAATCCACCTTGGACATAAGTCAAAAAGGAAAAAATGCCAAACCTCTCCAGACTCTGTATTTAGTAGAAAGGAAATCTTGGAGATCTGGAAAATGAGTGGAAATACAGTTGGTTAGATAAAGAAAGTGCAAATCTAATACTGATCAGTGAAATGGGAATCTCAGCACTGATAACGATTTTCTGTGACTATAGCAGCATCATGTTTGACAGGCGTCAGAGACTAGGAAATGCTTCCTGCATGTCATACTTGATGAAACATTTATGAGAACAATCTTACAAAGGCAAACTAGTGGTCTGCATAGTCTAATACACTGTCTTTAGAAAGAAATAGTCCTACAGAAATGAGGGTAAGGTGTAAGCAATTCTAGAGCAGAGTCCTTGAGTGGATTGTGACATGGCGTGCCCAGAAATGCCCAGAGTCTTGAATAAACTATTTCAGAGAAACGGAAGATATTATTTAGTCCTAGGGAGACTGTCAAGTTTGAGCACTGTTATGAAACTGCTGTAATCCTAATAGGATAGGAGTCGGTGTCTCTGTGTGGATCCACAGTGGGACATGGGACCTGGAGCTCTACCATACACTAAGTGACCTACCCACAGGGAAAATTCCCTTTCCAAGTCTACTAGTTTGAGGTTCCTCAATGTACCGAAGAGTGATGGCTTACACATATTCCAAAATTCCTTAGGTAAAATGTCAGCTCTGTGGAAATTAATCATTAACTCCCACTGGGTTCAGAGGGAGCAGGATTTCTTCCAATGCATATATACTGCATGCCAAAGGCTTTGGAGGAACTGAAAGATCTGCTTAGGGAGCCTGCTTAGATTCTTATAAATCTGCTATCTCCCTTCTGCAAGTAACTACTTGCTCTCCCCAAAGGTAATTTGGGGAAGATATCAGCTATCCATGAAGAATTATACACTATTTAATCAGGAAACTAGCCATGAGTATCTTTCACAGAACTCCCTGAATATTTTGAAAGCTCAATGCGGAAGAAGCTTTGTGAAGAATAAAATGAAGGAGTAGGAAATTAAAATTTATTATTGAATTGCCTTTGTTTTAAAATATACAAACAGAATTAGCAAAGTTATCACCTCCATTAAACAGAATAGAAATGCTGAGTAGCCATTTGTGGTTCTTTTCTCCCATCTCTTGATTTTAGTGCTGCTGTGAAATACTATAGACAAATGTACTTTTTCCTGTACTTAGGAGAAAGGAGCAATGAGATGCCTTAGATAAGCAATTTCCTTTGAAAACTTAACCTTAGGATGCTATGTTTTACCAAAACCATAATTTTCTAGTACAGATCCCAAAGAAGCTGAAGGAGAGTATGAAGCTGCAAACTAGGTTCAGTTCCCTTCTAAGCTTTATTGCTGCAGAAGGTTGCACTAGGAGGGCAGCAATCCTGGGGCAACCTTACCGTCACCGACTGTAAAATTAACTTTCTATGTATTTTACACCCAAACTGAACTAATATAGCCAAAAACCCACCTCCTCCTCCTCTTTTTCTTTTTTATTTTTTTAAAAAACATGACTATGCAACGAACTTTCTGGAGTAAGAAGGCTGTAAAATTTACCAGAGCCTTAAGTGATAACCTACTGCCACATATTTTTCTTCACAGTTTTGTTATTTCTGCTTTTTTGCTGCTCATGCATCGTATGTGTTGAGACTGTTTGGAAACAGTGATGCTTATGGAGTGCATTGTGTATATAGTTTTTATGCAACACATTTAAACAATAACTTTTATTTGATTTGCACCAGGCAATTCTCACTTGTGGCAATATTCTGGCTTCTAAATTGGCCAACTGTGATTTCTTCACCTACTGGAGGATGAACTAACTTCAAATCTAATTATATGAAGCTTAGATTGAACTGTTCTGATCAGCTACTAGAACCAATGCAAAGGGAAAGGCATCAACTTAGTCTCATCTTACTTTATTTTCATACAGAATATTGCAATTAATTTAAAGATTGATAAGAAACTTTTTATTTTGTAACTTTGTTTTAATTGCAGACAATTTTTCTTTAGTATTTTTACATTAAAAATGAATACATGTTTCTTCAAGCAAAATTATTAAAATTTATTAACACAGACTTATTACAAACGGGCAGAGTTAAAATCTAGCAAGAATTTATAGGATTTAGTGCTATTTATGACATTTATATATTTTGTTAAGTGAGATATATAAAGTACAAAATGTCTTAGTTTCCTCTATTCATTGAACTAAGGTAATTATAGTTCCTATCTTTCTAGACTTCATATGAATTTACTTTTCTGAATATTTTATTGTGCTGCAAGTTAATTAATTCTGCACACAGATTGAAATCTTGGACTCCTATTTTCTGTCCGATTTTTTCCATGTAGATCTTTGCATTTTTCTTTAATAATAACAGGACTCTGCAGAGAATGAGACTGTACTCAATTGGAGAGTTGGATGCTGATTAAACTCACTCTGCCGAATGAGGGAAGGTAGACTTACAGCTTGGAAGTTGTGGTACTCACTGGAGGGAATAAAAATCAATGGACTATAGATTCCTGTGGAAAATGGAACTATTCCTTGAATATTTTTTAAAAATATTAACTGTTCATTCATGTAGGTCTCCTCTTGGCATGATAGTTTTCTGAATCTTTTTCCTTATCACCAGCTTTCCTGGGCATTGAATAGTTTAGCATAGGCAGCTGTGGCAGTTCTCTGGACTTCATCCCACAGCAGAACATCCAAAATCTAGTACTTGGTGGGTCTAGTCCTTTGGATACAGCTCTTTTACAAGAGGTAGATCAAATGACTACATTTAGAGATTGATGGGAATGGTTGGACTCAACGATCCAGTGGGTCTCTTCCAACCTAGTGATTCTATGATTCTATGATTCTATGATTTAACTGTTATTATGGTATATAACATGACAAACTGTGCTTGTTGGAACTGATTTTGCTACAAGGAGTCAGATTATGATGATTTATTTTCAAGCATTATTTTAAGTGAAAATAATATTGTTCCATTGACTTTTATCACAGTATATTAATGTCCAGCTTCTCAGGTTGATTAGTAGATTGAGCAGTTTCTGAATGTTGCCATCAACCACAGTGAACAGAAGAAGAAGCAAGAAACATTCCTTGTTAGAAACAAGCACGATCTGGTTTTGTGGAAACAGTAAGGGATGAAACTTGCAGCAAAAGAGAAGCAGCAGTCTAACTGCACAAGAGTGCTGGGAGGTGGCAAACTAATATATATGAAGTGTGGGTCCACTTAGTAGCTCAGAATAATTTATTTTCCTAAATATTTTCTTAATTCCATTAACAAAACAAATGAACAATAATAGCAGCTGTTTTATTGAAGCAGCAGCAACAACAAAGCATTAAGGAATTAGGTATTTCTAATTTTCTCCTTATGGGAGTATAAGAGTCCAGCAGATGCTGCAAGTGGCACTAAAGTCACCATTTCAAAGAACTTATTGAGAAATAACTGTTCAAAAATCCAGGTTGCCACTAAATCACAGTTTTTCACTTTGTTCCCACACTATAGCAATGCCCTAAGCTATTCCCAGCTGCCACACATCTCCCCAGAGGTGGCTGCATTTCAGTGGTATGCAAAAGAACACTAAAATTACTTCTCCAGGCAGATTAATACACACTCTAATTCCACATGACAAGCAATAAAGAAATGCAAACCATCACTTAATTCAATAGGTGACACAATTCCTTCTTAGACAATAGAAGCTAGTGTCCCAGCATATTACTAGGAAATACTGAATGGCTACAAATATTTGGCTCCCTCTCTTGTTTCACTGCACTGTGTGTGGTCACTTAAAACTATTTTGATGCCATCTTGTAATGCCACAGAATTAGTGTGGTAACCTTTTATACTAACTTTGTTTTTATTTCTGCAGAGGCAAAAGTTATATGCTGAGCAATGCAAAGTTGAACGAATGCAGGGAAGAATTCTGAGAGGTTTATCATTAATGGGAAGGAGCATTATTTACAGTAAAAGTATAATAGGTTCAAAGGTACGTAAGCAGTAAGGTGAGAAGTGAATTTTATATACATAACTCAGTGAAGGATATTTCCTATGTATACGCACATTCTCAAAGCACAAAAAAAAAATTTGATGAGTAGAATCACAGACTAATAAATATGCAAAAAGCCAATAACATATGTTGCAGTAATAAAATAATTTTCCCCTAATTCTTTATCAAATTCCTTTTCTGTGACTGAAACAGAAAATAGTAATCATCATTTTATTTTCCATCAGAAATGGTGCAGTTTGTTTCCCATAAAGAAATCATATGCCAGTGTTTATGACAAATCATCAGTTCAGTGACACAACGGTTCAGAGTTCCTAATGACACAGGTAAGATGCCAAATGCAGCTGAAAAAAAAATGAAAACTAAGGTTTTCATTTCATCTATACATCTCGACATAGATTAAATATCTTCATAATTACAAAGTGGCAATGTACTTAATACATCTCACAACTGCTTTAAAAATTAGTATGAACTATTTATACAAGACATTTCACAGATCCTCACAGTCTTTAAAAATCATATCTCGACAATCCCAGTATCACCCCTACTGTTCTTCCATACAGATTTTACTCACTTCATATTAAACTATCAGAGCTCTGATCTGCTGGGCAATTTTCTACCTAGAGACAGCATTCATCCTCACTCTTTACTTATTCCAGAAACTTAAACCCACACATACACTACCAAGAAATCTATGACTGTTTGAAAAATAAAACACTCAGTCTAGTCTCTCTTAAATCAGGGGAGAGATGCCGGTACAACCTCAGTAAGAGTGATTAATCTGAGCTGCTGCCATCAAGAATATATTCTTTTAATAGTGTGTTTGAGCTGGGTATTGAAATTGTTTATATAATCTCAGTTTGTTATTTTTAGAGTCTCTTTTTTGCATCTGTATGTCTGAAGTGAATATCTGTAAGGACTCTGCCTCCCTTTGAACTGCACTTAGTAACCTGGGCTGTAATGAAGAAAATTTTCTTGCTTTGTTTTGTTGGTTTTAGTAGTCAATGATCAACAGTAGTTTAATGTTGATTACATGGAGTCAAGGCCATATATTCACAGAAATGTTCTTTCTTCGAGACATTTTCCTTCCTTTGCAACTTGGGATGGAGAAGAGGTGTCTGCAAAGCTAATCTGAGTTGACAAGCTTCATTCATATTTTATATGTGCCTAAAATTCATACTGGCACAAAGCAGCTGCTTTCTGCTTACTGTGCTAATGCAAGAATGTCTTCTCCTTGGTCACTGAGCAAGTGTAACATGACTGTCCATGCACAACAGTGGAAGAGCAAGAAAACCCCCACAATTTATACACAAGCTTTCGCAGAGCCCAGATGTTCAAGGAAAAGATGCAACATGTTTTGAAGTGCTGGAGAAGGTTTTATGCCACCAAAATCTACACCATCCAGCCATTTATAAAGATCACTTATACCATGATCATTCCTGACCAGGCTTCCAATCTTGAAAAGGATGTGTTCAGTTCTTCTTAGATCACTGGGGTACGTCGTGAATGTGCCTTTAGAGGCTGTAGCCACATATGTCTACTCTCATGGATATACAAAAAATACTAATAAGAATGGAAGAATAATGAAATTGAGGTAGAAATAATGGGGAAGGTAACTGGTGAAATTGAAAGGTCAGAAATATTATTAGCAAAAAATGTTCTGCCCTTTAAAACCAATGACCAGTTGTTTGCAAAGTCCTGGTTTACCATGGCTTTCATGTAGAGTTTCATACTGCCTGTGCCATCAGTAATTCAGTATGTTCACACAGCCATGATACTTTCATGCTTTTCCTGTATTTGATCATCCCAGTCTGTTTTAACTGCATACTAGAAAACATACAAGAAAACATGATATTGCACCATTATTTCTTATTCATGTCATCAGACCACATTAAGACAGCTCAAAACAATTCACAATTCCAGATGCGACAATTATAAATACTATGAAGGGAGAGCACGTGGAAGGAATAAAACCATGTGCAAAATAAATATGTGAGAATTTTTTTCACAGAAAGGGTCATTGGGCACTGAAACAGGCTGCCCAGGGAGGTGGTTGATTCACCTTCCCTGAAGGTGTTTAAGGTACAGGTAGACGAGGTGCTAAGGGGCATGGTTTAGTGTTTGATAGGAAGGGTTGGACTTGATGATCCAGTGGGTCTCTTCCAACCTGGTTATTCTATGATTCTATGATTCTATGATCCCTTCACAGTGTTTTAAAAATGACTCCCTTCTCTCCATCAAACATGGACTAATAAGTTTTGAATCACTGCAGATAAGTTAATCACTTTCACTCTGAAGGCATGAGTCTGTAAAAATGGGTTCCTTGTACTGGAGAGATGATCAGGACAATTTGCTGCCCTTTACCTCTGCTTAAGTGATCTGCATCCGTATTTACAAATAGATGTAAATCACATATGTGCTTTATAATGGATTCCTGGGTTTAAGGCAACAACGATACATCTTTACAATAAAAATGAGGTTTTTTTTTTCTTAGAACTTGCCATGCATGTCTTGATGGACTTCTAAACAATCAGCTATAACGAAACCAGCAGATCAGAAACTGTATGTAGACCAGAAAACTGACCATGATGGTAGATTCACTAGTCAGTTAATTTGTTTTCATCTTTGGTGGCTTTTTCTCAGTCTATCATTCTGAGGCTGCTCTAATAACTACAACAGCACACTACATTGAGAAGGGAAAAGTTATTTTAGGTATGAGTCATCTTCTTTTTTTACAGGCACTATAAATACAGTTTCTTTCTATGAAATGTATTTTACAACAGAGACAGAGGAGTATGAAAAAGCTCTTTCACCAGCTCTGAAGCTTTGGAAATATTTGTGGAAATATGCCTCACTAGGGTGTCCTAGAGGAATAATATCCTATAAGTCAACTAAGGATGCTTGTGTCTATGAAGAGAGTGATTCAATTGTTTGAAATGTGTCTAAGTAAAATTGTACTGATCCTTAGAAAGAAATTCAGGCTCAGATACTGAATTTATTCAAGCTTGATAATGGTTTTGTTTGGTCATTTTTTCTGCTGGAAGTGAGCAAATGTGTCTAACTTTCCTTAATTCATAAATGATTTGAATGTAGATATTCAGCATGTAGTTGCCTGACATTTTATTTGGTGCATTTAGAATTGCTTGTAATGGTGAGTTCTGGCACCATTACAAGAACAGTTCTTTACCTTGCCTAAGCTGATGAAAGAAATCTCTAAAAGATTAAAGAAAAATAGTCTGCTAAACCTTTCGTGGTAAGTAACTGGCTTTTATATTTTCTTCAGTTTGTTTGAACAGAAACATTACTATCCAGCTCCCTGTCTTCTGCTTTCCTATCTTTATGAAAGTGTTAGTCTATGCTACCCCTTACAAGTAAGATTTTTCAGCATACCTACATTAAAGAAAATTAATGAGCTTTAAAATTATATAATTTTAAGAAATGCTTCCAACACAATTCCATACTAAAGATAGAGGAGGTGAGAAAAATCACTTAATTTCAATGGTACAATAATCATTATGAAAAGTTCATTTTTAAAATTTCCTCTTTATGTCCCAAATGCTGGAATTTAAAAATACAGTAGCCTCACCATTCTAGTCTGCATGGTTGCAGGGAAATGCTTTAAAATCACAGTCACATGCACTTTTCAGTCTTAGAAAACAGTGAACAAAACAGATCAATATTTAGTATTATAAGCCATAATTTAGTAAAATAATCTCTGGATTTAAAAAAACCTTTTTTAAAAAATTAGAGTCCCTGATTAAAGACTTCTGAGTAGAGTTAACAATATTATTTCTACAGTAGAGCCCTTCAGAGTTTAAGATTGGCAAGCAAAATTTACATGGGAAAGAAGCAGTGGGTTACTACTGGGTCCATATCAAAAAATTTTCATGGACACCCAGGCAGGGTAACAATACATATCACTTTCAATGCAACCAGGAAATTACAAGCAGCAACAAAAACTGAGTCCAAGTTTTCTGTGAGAAATACTTACTGTCTTCACATGAAAACTTCCATCAAATTTTCCCTGAAAGTGATAAACGGTTTAAAGTCTTGCTAGTCACCAAGAGCATGGCTCAAACTGTGCCTACCAGGAACTAAGGACAAGGCTCTTTTTACCAAATCCATGACTTCTCTTGGCCATGCCTATGACAGGTTAATTTCCTTCTATCTTCATAATGAAGGAGAAGTCTTGCCATACTGATCACTGTATCAAAGGGAAGAAAGGGCCTGAAATCTGGGTTAAGCATACAAAACCCTATGACCTACATTATTTCCAGCTGTGTTCCTGGCTGTAGTTGAGGGTCATATGATCTCTCCTGTGTTTGGGAAGATCCATGCTCAACAGAGTAAACCATAGTATTGTGCAAGCCTGCCTTTATAATGCAGACTACACAAACAAGAGATTGCCTTTGTGTAACAGCATCGAGTAACCTGGACATCCTCTCCACTCAGCAAGAGAAACCAAGAGCTTGTACCAAGAGAGCACTGAAGCACTTGATCAGGTTTCCATTATGAATGATAGGGGATAAGAGACTAATGGGCAAGCCTAGTCTAGCACTGCTGATAGTATGTTGAGACTCATTGCAATTATCTCCTTCACCTCATTCCTTTATCTAGAAGACTTATATAGAGGTCTAGAATTTTTGAAGGTTGTCAGATCTGTACAAACCTGGAAAAATGAGCAGTCCAAAAAAGGACATATGGTTTATCTAAATCCTTGTGCTTTTTCTGTTTGTATCAGTCTATTGTTGAAAACTTTTCCTAATGAAATAGCAAAACAGCTTTTTGAAAGAACTATCCTACCACTCATACCCCAATAATTTCTGGGTTTTAACTGTACATCAATACTTTCTACTTTCTAACTATCACAAATTCCAAGAATTCATCTGTTTTTTGTTTTTTTTAAAAAAAACATGTTGATAATGCATTAATTGAGCAAGCTACACTCTGTTTACAGAACTTGGAGAGATCTTGATTGAATCTGGCATAACAGAGATCAGAAAGTAACTTGATACATTGAGAACAGTGAGTCAAGGAAAGCTAAGAACAAAATTGTGTCCATTGCCATGACTAAATTTTACAGCAATGAGTAAAATTTCTTTGAATTCTCTGATGTGTGCTGTCTATAAATAATAAGACAAAACAGAGTTGTCATAACAAGACATTGATCATAGTAATTTGGCCTGTTTCCTATCAGCACTACATATATACTTTTTAAATCCAAATGACTATCAATCAATAGTTAACCTTAGACCCCTCAGAACAGTGTGTTTTGGAGACTGAGCATCAGCCTTCTGAAAAACAATGTTGTTTATGCCCAAAGGTGAACATTCAAAAATGGAGACAGGCAAAATGCTTAACCACTTTCTAGTCAATTTGATAATTAACATTCATGCTTGTCATGAGCTCAGGTGTGTCTATGGACTCCCTCTTGCAGAAATGCAAGTCCTAACTATTGTTTGAAAGTCATTGTTTATTTGATAAACCCAATTGCCACTCATGCCATAGTTCCCTGCTTGCGAATAAAGGGTCTGTTCCTTATAGCTCAAACATCAATTCTGATCTCAACTGGAGTGCGCACATGATTGTTGAATTCACTGCAGGAAAAACTACAGGATTTATACTGGTTTGATGGTTTTATGCCCCTTGCAGGGAACAGATGATGTCTCTTCCATCAAAACATTAAATTTGGTGCAGAGAGAACATTTTGAATAGATCTGAGCCAGCAGAATGAGTTTATAGCACCTTTGAGCTTTCTTATATAGCTACAGGATTTTTGTCTTGGCAATAGAGGAACCTGATTATACTACAGAAAACCAAGAAAGCAAATCTCTAAGCAGTAATATCCCTTTACACTTCCTTGAACATGGTTTTGTCTCACACTCACCCTCTGAGGTGCTTGGCACTTGTGAATTATTATGAATAAAAGGAATATTTTCAAATTGTGGGTTTGTGAAATCATAAGTATGTATATTACAATAGCTCAGAGCATTCACTGCTATGGACTCACTGCCAGCAAGCTGTGCCTATACTTCAAAAGGAAAATCTGTGTGGAAGACAAAAGACAAAAAAGAACATGAGAAAATGCTGTCGCTATATTAATGACAAGAGAAAGAAGTTACCAGGGTCTTATTTTGGAGTGGTAGCAGATTATTGAACATAAATAAGATCTTCTGGCAGTTCCTTCTAACACCTAAGCACCTTTTGTAGACCCTGACAACTTCAAGTACATTTAAGGACAAGAAGTCACAAAAACAGATAATACACTTCAGATTAACCTCCTTCAATAAAATTCATAAAAGTAAGTTAGGATTAATTTTCCAGAGTGAATTTCAACTCTGTCTTATGCCTTGTCCTTCTATTTTCCTTCTTTACTCTTAAAGGTTGCTATTAATATTAATTAAAACACGGAATATCCTGCGTCTCTTCTTTGTCCCTTGTGGCAGGCAGTGTTCTATTCACAACTCTTTCCCTTCAGTGAAATTGAACACAAGATCACAGAATCGTGGAATCCTTTAGCTTGGAAAAAAGACTTTTGAGATCACCGAGTCTGACTGCTAACCTGACACTACCAACTCCATCACTAAACCATGTCCCTAAGTGCCACATATACCCATCTTTTAAATACCTCCCAGGATGGTGACTCCACTGCTTCCCTGGGTAGCTAGTTCCAATGCTTGGCAACCCTTTTGTTTAAGAAATGTTTCCAAATATCCACTCTAAACCTCGCCTCGCCCAACTTGAGTCCATTTCCTATTGTCCTATCGCTTGCTGCTTGGAAGAGAAGACCAACATCCACCTTTTATAACCTCCTTTAGGTAGTGATAAGGTCTCCCCACCGCTTCCTTTTCAGCAGAATAAACAGCCTCAGTTCCCTCAGCACCACCTCTGAAGAATTTTGCTCCAGACACTTCATCAGTTTTGTTGCTCTGGACACATCCCAGCTCCTCAACATCTTTTTTGTACTGAGGGGTCCAGAACTGAATGCAGTGTTTGATGTGTGGTGAATACAGGGGACCATTGCTTCCCTACTGTTTCTGGCCATCACATTTCTGATATAGACTAGAATGCTGTTGGCCTTCTTTGCCATCTGGGCACACTGCTGGCTAATATTCAGCTGGCTGTTGACCACTACCTCAGTCCTTTTCCACCAGGCATTTTTCCAGCCACTCATCCCCAGGCCTGTAGCACTGCATGGGGCTGTTGTGACCCAAGTACACAATCCAGCACTTGGCCTTGTTAAAACTTATACAGTCGGCCTTGGCCCACTGATCTAGCCTGTCCATCTAGATCCCTCTGCAGAGCCTTCCTTCCCTCAAGCAGATCAACACTTCCACCCAACTTGATGTCATCTGCAAAATTACTGAGGGAGTACTCAATTCCCGCATCCCAATCATTGATAAAGATGTTAAACAGAACCAGCCTCTACACTGAGCCCTGGGGAAAACCACTTGTGACTGGGTTTAATTCCATTCACTACAGCTGTCTGGACCCAGCCATCCAGCCAGTTTTTAACCCTGAAAAGAGACCCCATGGTCTAAGCCATGAGCTACCAGCTTCTCTAGGAGAATCCTATGGGAAACAGTACCAAAGGCTTTACTGATGTCAAGCTAAATAACTTCTGCAGCCTTTCCCTCATCCACTAACAGTATGGCTTGATCCATAATGTAAACAGCCTTTGTCTTGTCCCATCCTGCTCTATCCTGTTCCACACTTCATGTCCAGGCACAGTCTGGAAGATTGTTGGTTGACCCAGGTCCCAACTGACAGGGAAATTGACCAGCTTTAGTGGTTTCCCTGACTGCCAGTCAATGGGTGTGCCAGTGCCCTGACCCTGTTTAGTGGAGATGCAGAAGCCTGCCAGATCTCAGGCTTCCCCAGAACTTTGCATTCTCTGTTAACTCAGACCTGATTCTTGTGCAAGATAAAATGGAGGTACAGCTAAATATCTTGACAATCATAGCTCCCACAAAGACAATACTGCACATCTGAATAAGAAGAGACTAAGCAGGGGTTATAATACAAACTAATAAGAAATAATCCATATATTGCACAAAACCAAAGAGTAAAACACCCCCAAACCATGCCTTGTGAAAGACATTACATCGAGAGCAGAACAAAATTATTGATGGCATCAACATGAAAAAAATGAGCAGTAGGTTCAGTCATAGCCCAAAGGATTTAATTTCATTCTTTGGAAGTCCCTTGTCTCTCCCTTTCCACTTCTTATTTCAGATTCCAGTGTTCAATCATAAATTAACACTGCTCCCACTGCTAAATAGCTACATGGGATGAATTAAAAAAAAAATAAGAAGCACCCATCTTCTGCAAAAGCAGAGGTAGAAATTTAGAGTTCACTAACAGAAAAGATGTAAATTAATATAATGAAGCCAATTCACCTGAGAATGTCTTTGGATAGTCACTTAAAATGTTCAGGAAAAAACCCAATGAACATTCATAGAATGTGTACAAATTTACTCACTATAAAAACATCACCATAACTGTCATTACAATATCAAAATTGTGATCTGCTTTATCCATTCCCCTGTAGCCATCAACAGTAACTTCCAAATGATGTGAGCAAACAGGGATCAGTGGCTTTGCATGAATGGCAAGGAACAAAAGGAAGTCAGCCAATGGGCTGGGTTTACCTCCACTTTCTTCCATTATTGTATCCAGCACCTAATGTCCTCCAGACATCATCTAGTGTGTCTTCTTTGGAATGTGATCTGTGTGAATATTCCTACTTGACTTCTAAAAGTTATTTGAAACTTGTGTGTTCATCTCACCTGTCACAAAAACAGTGATCGAACAGTGAAGAACATGAATCTGTGTGTTGGCTAGTTTATACAGTGCATAGTATTCATGTCTGTATTCTTTGGATCATCAAACCTGAAGAGAAATGTCTGTAGAAATGCAATTTTTTTCTTATCTCCAGAATGCTATTACAATCAGAGTATTAGTACTGTAGGAGAGTTTTGGATGAGTTCCTTTCAGGTATGTGAAGTAATTACACACTCATACACTGCAAGATTCAGAAACCAGTCTGAGGTGTGATTTGTCCAGGAATATCATAAAATACTAGGCTGAGAATCCAAGCATGTCAGCCTTCAAACATTCTCTTCATAATCTATGAGCGTTCACCTTCTGCTAAATTAAAGAATCTAAACCAAATGATGGTAAAGCCCAATGCCAGTAGTAACAGGATCTTCTTCCTTACATTTGGTGAATTAACTGCCCAGGAACCAGCAATGGAAAAGAGGTATTGAAGGAGGAAATGAACTATTAATATTATACTGCTATTATTAGAGACAGACAGATAAAAAAGATGAATAATTTGCCTCAGAGTAAGACTGATCCCAAATACAGCATATGCTGAAGACTGTAATTTTAACCAAAGTGATTTAGAAAAACTGAAGACAATCATAGGTAATAATTAGATGAAGAAAATAAATAGTTTTTTTCTGCTGTTTTGTTTTCATTACCTACTGACAAATCACGTGTCTTTACACATGACCTAAAATAACAGCTCCAGTGACTATCATCAAGTTATCAATAAAATTGCTATTGAGAGAAATTGTTCCTTGTCTGCAGTGCTTTACTTCAGTACAGTAGGAATACTTGGTCTGCTCTCAGAAGTATTTCAGGTAAGAAATTATGATTACCCAGAAAAGTCTTTGACGTGAAAGCAGAGCATAAAGCATTTAATAAAGACTTCCTGGATTTATCTTATGAGTAATCATGAGGCCAGTTTAAATCTATGCATTTAAAAGAAAACATTGGGCAAAAAGTATTGGAGATCATTCAGTCTGTGATGCAGAGTTACAAATACATGGATATTTTCCCTAAAATATTTTATTTCCCCTCAATAATTTTTTTTCTACAAAGGTTTCACAGACATTCAACTAGTTAATTTTACATCATATGTTGCCTACGATCAACTAATTATAATATTAGTCTTACAGATGGGAAACAGATATCCACCATCTAAGGGTTCTGCCAGAAGTCACAGACTGCTTGACCCACATCTTCATGAAGCTGGTAGTAGTTTTTGCATTCATTATGTAGCACTTAAACAGAGGGGGAGCAGAGACTACAGCTCAGTTAATTGTAGGGTCCTAGTATAAGTGTGCAACTGTTGCCACTACAGGAAACCCAGGTCATTTGTTATGCCACTGGAGCATCTAAACGATCCTGTCATTACTCACTATGACATCACAGGACAGCTACCATATGGTGTAAAATAATCTTCTCCCTTGCTACAGAAATTAGATAGCTTTAAAGACAAAATCATCTTGGAAAGTATATTAGACTTTTTCTTCCCCTTAGAACTTTGTCCTTAAAATCCTGTGAGACTTCTAAACACATTCTTCAAGAGAAAAGAGCATCAGCCAATGCACCTCTTCTTGCTATGTGCATGCCTTCATCCTAACCATCTCAAACTGATCATTAAAAATCCATCCCTTTTAATCCACTGGGAAGGTAGCAGGTCGGAGACTGTAATTATTATTCCCTCTTGCACATACTTAGCCTTCTGTTAGGTTGTTTCCACTAGATGGAAAGACTCTTCTCCAATTGTGTTTCCAATCGTTCATAAAGGATGGGGCTTTTGCAATGAATAGGATGGTATCCCATCATGCATTGCTCAACTAGAGTTTTACTCCCAATGCAAACGTATTAGTTACACAGTTTTAGTTTTGGTGCCATGTTTCAGTCATCTTTGGCATGAAATAGAGACCAAGATGATGATGAGCTTTGGTTTCATTTCTCTTCAAGCAGTAAAATCATTAGCAGCTTTCAGGACTTGACAAGTCCTCCTTCAATGGACAGAATCTTTTCCATTTGCGTAGGAAAGTTGTTCCGAGTCTGTACACTGCAATACCCAGATTCAGAGTTTTTGCAGTAGAATCTGGGACAGCAAATATATCTGTACAACTTATTCAAAATACCCAGCATATTCAATAGGAGTTGCAGACGTCAGTCAGAGTATAACATTATGCATGGCTTGGTGCTTTATAGACTTAGATTTATTAGAGAAGGATATTAAATACCAGAGGCTTGTTTCCATCTCTCATGACTTCCTGTATCCTTTTTTTTTCAACAAGCTGCAAATAACCCACCTTTAGGTATCGCTTTGAGGAGTCTCTGGAAAATACAATATTGTGTTGCACTTTGGAATTTTGGCACCCCTATTTTATTATGAATTTAGCCTTTAGTCATAAAATCACAGCATCACAGAATAGTTAGGGTTGGAAGGGACCTTAAAGCTCACCTAGTACCAACCCCCCTGCCAAGGGCAGGGGCATCCCACTAGATCAGGCTGCCCAAGGTCCCATCCAACCTGGCCTTGAACACCTCCAGGGATGGGGCATCCACAACTTCCCTGGGCAACCTGTTCCATTCTCATGGTAAAGAAATTCTTCCTAATATCTAGTACAAATCTGCCCTTATCCAGATTATACTTGTTCTCTCTCATCCTGTCACTACAAGCCTTAATGAACTATCCCTCTCCAGCTTTCCTGTAGGCCTCTTTGAGGCACTGGAAGGTCGCTATAAGATCTCATTGAGGCCTTCTCTTCTCCAGGCTGAACAAGCCCAACTCTCTCAGCCTGTCCTCCTAGAGGAGGTGCTCCAGCCCTCTGATCATCTTTTTAACCCTCCTCTGGACCCATTCCATCAGCTCCATATCCTTCTTAAGTTGTAAATTCTATAACTGGACACAGTACTCCAGATGAAGTCTCACAAACGAGGAACAGAGGGGCAGAATCACATCCCTCAACCTGCTGACCATGCTTCTTTTGATGCAGCACAGATACGGTTGGCCTTCTGGGCTGCAAACACACATTGCTGGCTCATGTCGAGCTTCTTATTGACCAGCACCCCCAAATCTTTCTCTGCAGGGCAGCTCTCAAACAAGTCATCTCCCATCATGTATTGAAATTGGAGGTTGCCCCTACCCAGGTGTAGTACCTTGTACCTGGCCTTGTTGAACTTCATGAGGTTCTCACAGGCCCACTTCTCCAGCCTGTCCAGGTCCCTCTGGATGACATCCCAACTTTCAGGTATGGCAACTACACCATTCAGTTTGTTGTCATCTGCAAATTTGCTGAGGGTGGGCTCATCACTGTCAACATCATTGATGAAGGTATTAAACAGCACCAGTCCCAGTACAGACCCCTGAGGGACACCACTTGTCACGGATCTCCGTCTGGACTTTGGACTTTGGGCCACTGACAACTACTCCTTGACTACAACCATCCAAACAGTTTCTTATCCACCGAAAAGTACACCCATCAAATCCATATCCCTCCAATTCAGAGAGAAGGATGTTGTGGGGGACTGTGTCAAAGGCTTTACAGAATTCTAGATAGATCACATCCCTCAGCTTACCTTTGCCCACTGCTGTGGTTACCCCATCATAGAAAGCCACTAAGTTGGTCATACAGGATTTTCCCCTGGTAGAGACATGCTGGCTGCCATTAATCACCTCCATGTTCTCCATTTGCTTCTAGGAGGGTCTGTTCCATGATCTTCCCAGGCACAGTAGTGAGGCAGACAGGTGGGTAACTTTCAGGGTGGTCTTCTCTACCCTTTTAAAATATGGGCACAACGTTACCCTTCTTTCAATCACCAGGGACTTCTCCTGATTGCCATAATTTTTCCAATATCATGAAGAGTGTCTTGGCAACCACATCTGCCAATTCCCTCAGGACTCTGGGATGCATCTCATCAGGTTCTATGGACTTATATATGTTCAGGTTCCTCAGGTGGTCATGAACCTGATCCTCCTCTATTGTGGGAGGGGGTTTACCCCCTTGGTCACCATCTTGCTGTCTCATGACCCAGGAGTAGTGAGGAGAGCTGTTATCAGTGAAGACTCAGGCTAAAAATTTGTTAAGTACCTCAGCCTTCTCCTCATCTGTTGGTACGTGATCACTATTTCCAGCCATCAGTGGGGATATATTCTCTTTGATCTTCCTCTCTTGATTGACATACCTGTAGAAGTCCTTCTTGTTAGTCTTTACTTCCCTTGCCAAGTTCAGCTCCAGCTGCACCTTGGCCTCCAGACTTCATCGCTACATAACCGGGCAGCATTCCTATACATGTCCCAGGTTACCCATCCCTGCTTGCACTGCCTGTACAGTGTCCTCTTCTTTAGTTTAACCAGCAGGTCTCAACTCAGTCACTCTGGTCTCTTCCCTTCCCTGTTTTATTTTCTACCTAAGAGGACTGAGCGCTCTTGAGCTTTGTGAAAAGCAATCCTGAATATTTTCCAGCTCTTTTCTGCTACCTTGTCTCAGAGAACCATGTCCCAAGGAGTCCTACTAAGTAATTCCTTGAAGAGCTGGAAGTCTGCTTTCCTGAAATCTAGTGTCCTGACTATACTCCTCACCTGTCCCATATGCCTCTGGAACTTGAACTCCACGAGTGCATGATCACTGCAGCCCAGGCTGCCTCTGATCTTAATGTCACTGATGAATTCACTTGTATTGGTGACCATAAGGTCCATGTAAACATCTCCATGTAAAAGAGTTTAGTCTCCATGTAAAAGTGTTTAGACTCCATGTAAAGGAGTTTTCCATGGAAAAGAGTTTCAATGTAGAATTAGAGAGAAGAATATCTGTTGTCAGCAGTCTCCATGCTCCTGCCATTTTTGGGAAACTGAGTAGGGGTTATGAGCTTCCTTTGTGTTCTGTAAGGATTCCTGCTTCAAAAGACATGTAATTTAAACAGAGAGTGGGAAAGGAAGGATTTAATTGCTGTCTATTTTACTAATGGGAAACTGAGACACAGAGAGATTGAATTCAACTAAACCATAAGATCATTCAGACTTCGGAAGAAATTGACCCAGGGCCTAAATCAAGTGTCTTAATCACAGGATCATTGTTCTTTTTTTCCTCAATCTTTTTTTGAAATTCTTGATGACTATAGTAGGTTCATTTCTGTCTTCTTTATATTCCCTGGGAGATAACTGAAATTGCTAAAGCTCTGTTCAACCAGATTCAATTTGGCCTAATCATAAGCACTAAAGTTTCAATATTTCATCCTTATTTCTCTGCTGCTTTAAGTCAAACACATAAAATTTTACAGTAAGTATTTAATTTTGAAAGAGAAATCTTGTAGGAGAACTTGTAATGCAAACCCTGTGATGAAAAAGAGTGTTCCTTGTGTATAACCAAGTCCAGATTCTTAATCCACTCCATTTCATTTGGTTGAAACATATTGTTTACATTTTGCATTATTTTTTATACATTTTGCATACATACACATGGCTCCAAGTAAAAGAAAAATGAATAATTCTCCATATCTGTGGCTGCCATTGCATATAACTTAAAACGAGCACTCATTAAGAGATAGCTCTTCTAAATCTACATTTACAAGAGGGAATGATCTCAATCTCCACCAGGGAAGGTTCAGGCTGGACATCAGAAAAACGTTTTTCATGGAAAGGGTCACTGGACACTGGAACAGGCTGCCCAGGGAAGTGGTTGAGTCACCTTACCTGGAGGTCTTTAAAAGATAGGGGGATGAGGTGCTGAGGGGCATGGTTTAGTGATTGATGGGAATGGTTGGACTCAATGATCCTGTAGGTCTTTTCCAGCCTAGTGATTCTGTGATTCTATATCAGCAGGAATGAAACTCATCTGAATAATTGAAATCTGTTACGATATTTAGATAGTACTTATTGATGAGCATTAAGTCAATATTTTAACATGAAAGGTATCAACTTTAAGTTACACTAATAACTTTCCATCAAAGTATTAGAACAGACATGCTAAGAGTCTGCCTGTTAAAGCAGATAAAATGAAATATCCTGGGACTCTTGTACTTATGTAGTTAGTTTAAGAAACAGACAGGAGCTTCTAATGGGGGCATGTGTTGCGCACTCTACTAGTTGAGGATATCGAAGACCACACCACTTCAGATCTTTTTCCTCTGATCTCAAATATACACTTTAAAATGACAGCTTACAAGAACAGTTATGGTATTGATTTAACATCTACAGCGATATGTAATACAGAAGTGAACCTATTGATTGGAGCGATGGGACACATTTGTGACTATTTACACTCCTCAGCTCGCCCAAGTGGTAACAGAAAGTATGCTCAAAGAAAACAAGAGAGATGTTATGACAGGCAAATGTGTCCCCACAGAGCAGAATTGTGATCTGAAAATCTTTCTGTCATGCAGTAAGTCCTTAGGAAGCTGAGAGTTATCAGGGCATTTGTCAAAAACAGGTTTTGTCTGAGCATATTGAGAAAATTCATTTTGTCAGTCATGTCCAGTAAATTTGCATCTTAAGTTGGTAAGATAAAGATCTCCTAGGTGTCAAAAACTTTGATTCAGCAATAAGTGATGAAAATGAGGGAAGTACGGTGTTGTTGCTATGTATTTGTCATAAGCTTATGTGGTTTATATTCCTGAGGTCAAAAGTGCACACAGTAAGATAATTTCTAAAATTTAAAACCAACTTCCTTTCACATACATAGGTATATAACTATAGCATACATAGCTATTAAAGTATGCACTAAACATATAAAAGTATGTAAATATAACAGCTCTTAGATTGCTAAATGAAACATTAACTTTGCATGAAAAATTTTAGTGATGTCATTTTCACACCTGTATTCCTTTTAAAAAATCACATGCTCACATGAGTCATTTAGGCTCACCTAAAATAAACTTTTCTTTTTCTGATTGAAAAGTATGTAACCCAGGTAACAAATTGATTTTATTTTTTTAAAGCAGGCTACAATACTCACAAGCTTAAGTTATTTCAGTAAGTAAAATTCTGTACTACTCCAGCTGACATAACATTCTTTGTGTTCAATGCTGATGTAACATCTGGGAAATGAATTCATTCTACATTAATAGCAACTCGTAGTCTAGCTCTTCAAGTCCTAAGCATGTTGCCTATGGAGAATAAATTCCCACTACATATGCTTTTTTTCAGATGTTTCCATCTTAAAATAATCAATGACATCATCTTCCTCTTTTTAATGTAATTAAATCTCCATATCCTCTGTAACTGATTAATTGCATAATTGAGAGACTTTTAACTAGTGCTAAGAGCAGGAATGTATGGATAGGCAGACTGAGTCAGACCAGAAGTCTTCCTTTCTTATTTCTAATAGTGATCATTAGCTGATAAGTAGAAGCAGTATGAAAGTTAATTTCCAATGGAAAAGAAAGCAAATCTGCAGAGATTCATCTGCAGTCATTCTCTAATCTCTTTGAACTTGCAGTTTCTTCTAGAAAGAGTATCAGATCCTAGACATACTCACTATATGGAAGTTTAGGGGATATTGATTAATAGACCTATTTGTGTAGAAAGGGGAAGAAGGGGCATTTTAGAAGTACTAGTGGCATTTAATCACCTTTGAGTAAATTAGCTTTAGCCTCTGAGAATTCTCTCCCTCCCTCTCATTTGCAAAAACATCAGTAAACAAGTCTTGATTTTCAGCAGTGATTAACTCTCATGTGATGACCAGCATCTTTGGAAACCAGGTCAGCTTCTTCTGACAAAGATAAATGACTTCTACCTCATGTAAAAATTTAATACGTATATCAATCAAAAAATACTTTTTGTGTCTAAGGGTGCAGGCTAAAAGGAAGATCTGCATGCTGTGTGTGAGACATCAATGCAAGTCTAGGTCTAAAACTGAAATCCTGAAAAGCTCTGCTTAGCTGATAGGTCTAACCTCTGAGAGTGCCCCCTATTTTAGCTGTACATTTCTACAGATGGCTGAAGTCCTGCCTGTGCCAGCAGGATGTTACTATAGACAAAGGTGGGTTCAAGCCAACTACATCATGGCCAGTCAAATGCCTTGGTGATACGCCACTTTCTATTTGGATTTCAGCTGTGCTTAAGTAACAGCTGCATACCTGGCCTGCTTCTGTACACACACTGAAGCCTGAATTAATACAGCTTAAGAAGCAATGAGTTAGAGATGAAAGTGCCAAATTTCGTAAGTTACTAGTCATTGAAATTGCATATTAAGCACAAGGGAGTCTGAATGTCAACATAGGCTAAGGATGCTATAAAGATTTCTTCCTGAGTACTTTTATTATGTCTAATTTCTTAAAGGAAAAATAGAAATAGTGAGTCATTTGCAGTATTTTTTCCAGATAACCATGAAATGCATCCAAGAAATAGTAGAATAGCGAGGTGCTACATCCTGTCCACAGCCATATGCTTGTGGGTGGGGTAAGTGTATCCAAATCCTCCAAGTGAGAGGTTAGACGGATGTATAAAAGCTTGAGATACACTACTTCACAATATTAAAAGTAAGTCTGTGATGCAGCATGATTCACCTCTTAGGTGCACTGTCAGATCATTTTCCCTAGTTCAGCATCATTATCACAGACAGCATCTGCCAAGCTCATTTCGGAGTGATCTGAACTCCAAATGTGTAACATAGTGTAAATTCAGTTAAAAGAAAACTTCTCTTTCTTCTTTTTCCTGCAAGACTCCAAGGTATAAATTTACATTTGACATCCTGAAATATCCTCTTTCAAAAAAAAAAAAACTGCATAAGAACACTTAATCTGTGAGGTCTCCCTCCACAGCATTCCCTGGTTTTATTAAATAACTCTGAGAGGCAGACAGAGGGGTTCCTGACAAAGTATTTCAGATATGTCAGCAGAAGCAAGGCTCGGAAAAGTCAGCTTTATGCTGGAAAAATCTCTTCTCGGTTTGCAGCTCTCCTGTTCGGACCTTGCTATCCCTAGATAGCCCAGCTGATTCCGCCAAATACCAAGTATAGCTATCACTGTTCAAGTCTATTTCCAGAGGACACCATGTCAGACATTAAAACACGGAATGCACATTTATCATGTTACACACTGCTGGATGAAAGCCTACATCTGTTCCTCAGGCTGACTGGACAAAAATGGGGCAGAGTGAAGGAAATAGAAACCACCAATACAACTCTCCCACATGCAAAACAAAAACCCAGAAAACTTCTGACCTTTTACTAGAGCATTTATAGTTCCTCCTGCTTATACCTCCACTAGAACACAAGTTCATAAGAAGCCCCAGTGACTAGCTGTTTCTAAGAATCAAGAAACTTCTTCTCGGAAAGGAAGAAGGTTGATGCAATGTGGAGGCCAGCAATCAAAAGACATATTCGAGGAAAGTGTTTTGTAATCACAGCAGCACCCTGTGCTTAGATCAAATTCTACTGCACGCAGAGAAAAGTGAGATGATGAACGTTTCTCAGCCAGATCATTTGCCTAGGAGGACATCTTTGCCTGCTGATGACCACAGGTGGGAGCTATGGCAGGAATTCTTCTCTCACTTGACAATAGGAGGCTCTGTACAGGTCTACCGTACATCCATCTCAAACTACTTCATCAAGGGGAACATAGTACATAGTTTCCCACATTAGATTTTCTGCTGTAACCCCATTTATTTGTTCTAAGGCAATACAGCTTCTTTCAGCTGTAACAGAACTCTTTTCTTCCTTATTCTCATGTAATACATAGGAGTAACTTTTCATGCAGCCTTCACTTTAGTCTTAATATGTGATCCTTTTTACACATCTCCAGTTCTGTTTTTCTTTGCATTTTAAGACCTCCAGCAGTTTGGGAAGGAGCATGTATTCATCAATACTGACTACTACACGGGTTATCATTTGAAATGTCATAGCTGGATACGTGCATATGACAGAGTTAAGGTTGCCAATAAGCTGACTTGCACGTGTACTCAAGACCATTTGGGTTTACACTTTATGAATAATATTGAAGGCAATTGTAGAAAAAAAAATCCCTTTATCAAGTAAGTATTTTAACATAATTTTTGCCCTCAAAATACTGTTGTTTTTCTGAACCCCAATTTTTTTCTCCACAAAAGACCATCATTGAAACCTGGAAATATATTTTATAAGCATAAAATTATTGTCTTTTAAATAAATAAAAAATAATTTAAAAACCCCAAACACATTGTAAATAAAAGATATCACAATCTACATTTTTTTTGTTTTATCAAAACCAGGTAAGATACAGTAAAAGGAAGATAAATGTTTTTTAGCATAGTATTTTCTTTTACGTGGAAAATTCATATATTTAGGGGAAAGAGTGTTAAAAATATCATCTTTGTGAAAATTTCAGAAGATGTCAAGATAATCTTGTGATCAAAATGTATCTAATGAACAATTCAGTGGCAAAACTCCTTCACAGTACTATCATTTCATCCACTAAGTTTTCACTGTCTTGGTGTCCCCGTGCAACACTCACCTTCTCCTCTGCTCTGCCAGAGACAACATTCATCCACCTTCACTGCATACTGCAAAACTCCTCCTTTTATATGAAAGTTGGAGATCTGGTCATCCTGCATTGAAAATGGGGAGTACTTTTATTGATAGACAATCACATAATAATGGAATTTTTCTGAGAGTTTAAAAAACTGATCATTAATATTCTTATTTTTCTAAGAAGTAGTGAGGAAAAATATACCCATTTTCTAATCAGGAAGATGAAGGCAAAGGTGTTTAGTGCTCTGTTCCTGCTTCCTTCTTTGGGAGGTAGAAAATTGAGTATCACAGAGGACTGGGCCTAGGCATCTTGTGCAAATTCTCACAGGAAACCTGTGGTGAAGCCACCCCTAAACTCAGATCTTGTAAGTCCTTATCCAGCCACCATCCCACCTGAAGAAGTAAATACAAAGCATATTCTATCTTGGGATAGGCAGCCAAAGCATGAAAAAATAAATGAAACTCTTGTATAAAACTTCAGGCACTGAAAATTACTGTGTTTTTGGTTACATTTCTGAGGATTCCTTTCCTTCTTAGCCAGTGACTAAACTGAATCACAGCCAAAATACCTCTTGTCTTCTTCACATTATACTTTTATAAAGAAGAAAAAAGTTCAGCTCAGGAAATTCAGAACTTCTGGCCTTTATTGTAATTGTTTTGTTACTGCAAGACTGTTCAAACCCTGCATTGCCAAGGTCTTCTGAAGGCAGATGACAAGATGGTGATGTCTCACCAGGGGCTCCAGCCCAGCTGTAGTTCACACAATAAGCACCATACTCAATCAGTTTGCCCTTCACAGATGAACAAGGAAAATATAAGAATAATGTTATGATTAAAAATAATAATTATACATGTGACATATTAAGACTTTCTAAAAAAACAGTAGTAATGCAAAGAATAATGTTGTAGTGAAAAACATGGAGGAACCTGTGTGAAGCATGTTATTGGAAAGCAACAAATATACATTATAATCTTGTATTAAAAATATGAAGCAGTTAATTAATGATGTTTGATTTTCTGAAGATAACTGTGATCAGTGCATGGTTGTATGAATGTTTTTATATAAGGGACCGCCACCTTTGTGTTAGGACTGAGGGTGACCCATGTCTCGAGCCAGAGCTGTAAAAACAGAGCCCGAGAAAACTGTAAGATTTCTGGGTGAGGAGAAGGAGAGGATAGAGGCAGAGATAATGATTGATGAGTTGCTTTCATTTACATTTTGATGTAACAAAACCCAACTGAGTGTAGAAGTTGTTGATTTAGTAGAATGAGAAGACACTTTTGCTCATTATTTTTTCTGCTCATTATAAAGACTTTATGAAGGGGCCCTCCAAAAGCCTATTGAATCCAACAGAGATGATCCAGTTGATTTCAATGATCACAGATTAACAATAAAGTTGAATTTGCATAAAACTCACACCTTCCAGCTATAAATATAAGGGACTCTCAGGAGAAAGCAAAAGGGAAGTTGCCTTTTACAGAAGACTAATCATCTGTGTTGCTCCTGTGCTATCACTTTCCTGAAAATTTCAGTGAAAATGAAAAAAACCAAAAGAGCATACAGAAAGCCAGAATACAATAAGACTCCCACTTGCGGAAGAGGACAAGGTAGTGGCAGGAGTATGCAAGACAGTTTCAAAGAAAATAAAACATACCAGTATTTTCTTAGGAGAGCCCACATTTTCAGCAAAAAAAGAGTAAAAACTGAAATATTCTGACTGAGAGTGTTACTGTTTCTTGTGGACCCTACAATACTTCCCCTAATAAATTAATCCTCCTGGCCAATGGCCTGCACTATAATGAACCATGATGTTCTTGTCAAAGAGTGGGAAGAATGCAATGGAGACAGTCGTTGTGACAAAGCATGCAAGAAACTCTGTCATGGGACTAATAATGTGCCTAAGGAGCACATGTAAAAGAATAAGGAGGTGAAGAAACATGAAGAAGATTGACCAGCTAAGCCAAAAGAATTGTTTCAGTCTTTTATCTGACTGAAATATTTTAGTGTCAGTGGTCTGATTTTTTTTATGATTAAGCAAGTCCATCATTTCCAACAAAAATATGCTGTAAGAGAAAAAAATACTTTTTGTCAAAAAAGAAATTTCTTCATTTAAAAACCACTTCAGCACTTTTTCTAGTGTGAGAATGTCAAGCTAGCCTACTACAGACATATTTTTGCTTTGGCAAAAGATCAGAACCCTTCCTTTTTCCTCAGTTAGAGGTCTAGTTTTTACCTCTGTGTTTTAAGGTGGTGCAAGCTCCAAGCTGGATTTTGACACTCTATAATTGTGTCTCTGGATATAAACATGCTGTAGCAAGTGAGCTTAAAGAATGTGAAATGTTCCTAGTCCCAATTGAACATGAGGCAATGATTTTCCCTCTCCATTGCTGAGAAGATTTTAAAAAACTGATAGCAAGGGTAGAGAAGCAGGGACAACATCAGTGACTTGAACTTAGTTATACACGAGTATTTATGAAGGGAGATTCAAATCAGTAGACAGATAACGTCTCTGTGTTTGCATCTTGCTGAAAAAAGCAGCCTTTTCCTCTCCCTTCACGTCACTTGCAGGGTCATCACTGTGAATGTAACCACATGAAGAGACTGAAAACTTTGGGCTTTGATGTTCTACTCTCTATTTTCCCTAGCGTCTCATAGGAAAGTACATGGGCCCTTCATCCAAGTGAAGCAGTCACACAGGCGACGTTCTGACCTGACATATCGCCTGCTGGAGAGGAAAGTGGTATTGTGCTGCTTATATGTCATGGTAGAATCAGGCTCATAGTCCTGATAGGACTGCATAGTCCCTCCTTTCTCTTTGCATGCAACCTCGCATGTTGTTTTCCAAGTGCACACATGCCCTAGAATGTAAAGAAGTGCTGGTCTTAGGTACCCATCTCTGCTGGTCAGCCACCAGCAAAAATACAATCTGATTGTTCCTTTTATCATATGCAAGGTAGCCTTAAGGATTATCTTATGTTAGCATTCAAAGGTTTTGTATAGTCCAGCATGAAGGGATAAACTTAACATATGTTTTCAATTAGCTCTCAGAACTGGTGACCTAAAGGAAGAGTGATGTTGAACAGCCACTACTGAGAATAGCTTTTCTAGTGTTCAGAGCAGTGCAGATGGTGAAGCACTGACACATCAGTCACCCATTAAATGCAGCAACACACAGCATCAAGACATGAGCACTGAGAAAAAAGAGATCTAGCAGTTCATACAGACTATGACCTTTAATGGCAGCTGAATGACTTCTTGATTCAGAAAAGATTAATAGCCAAGGTCCCTTTAACTAAATGTTTCTTTAGTCAGGGAAGAGAGTCACTGTGTATAGCCACTGTGTATTACCAAAACTTGCTGTTAATCTGACTGCTTTCTGCTTGTTACTTATCATCTTCTTAGACCTCAGAATGAGAAATACTCTGATGTCTGTAAGACAGTGATTGCTTCATATGTCTTAATACACTGGTAAGTTTCATGGGATCATAAGTCTTAACATAAGATAGATCTAGGTGTAATTTAATGTTGATGGTTAAGATTAATACATTCTTCACGGTTTATTTCTCTGGGCTTAATAATAGTCAAATTAGATAGAGTTTTCTGTTCTAGGCGAAGTGAAGAGGGTGGCTAGCAGGACAGTAGCATTAAATTTCCAGAGGGCAGACTTTGAACTCTTCAGAAGGCTGGTTGGCAAAGTCTCATGGGAGACAGTACTTCAGGGCAAGGGAGCCCATGAGGGCTGGGAGCTCTTCAGAAAGGAAATCCTAGCAGCTCAGGAGAAAGCCATCCCCATGTTCCAGAAAAAAAGCCGGCAGGGGTAAAAACCAGCTTGGCTGAACAGTGAGATCTTGAGTGATATCAAGAAGAAAAGAAAAGTTTATGGGCTCTGGAAGAGGCCTCTTGGGTGGACTACAGGAGGGAAGTGAGATCGTGTAAAGAAAAAATCAGAAGGGCAAAGGCTCAACTAGAAATCAGATTGGCAAAGTCGGTGAAAGATAACAAAAAAATCTTTCTATAAATATATAAATAATACAAAGAGGACTAGGGAGACCATACAGTCCCTATTGGATGCAGAAGGAACAATGGTGACAGGGGATGAGGAAAAGGCTGAGGTACTTAATGCCTTCTTAGCCTCAGTCTTTAATTGTGAAGAAAGTTGTTCCCTCTGCGTACAAACCCAGGAGCTAGAGGAGCGAAATGAGGCTCCCGTGGTCCAAGAGGAGGTGGTCAGAGCCTTGCTAGCCCCACTAGACACCCACAAGTCTATGGGGCTGGATGGGATTCACCCAAGTGTATTGAAGGAGCTGATGGATGTGCTGACCAAACCCCTTTCCATCATCTTCCAACAGTCCTGGAAGACTGGGGAAGTTCCGCTGGACTGGAGGCTGGCTGATGTGCCCATCTACAAGAAGGGTCGCAGGGAGGATCCAGGGAACTACAGGCCTGTCAGTCTGACCTCAGTGCCAGGGAAAGTCATGGAACAGGTGACCTTGAGTGCAATCATGAAGCACATGCAAGAGAACCAGGTCTTCAGGCCCAGTCAACACAGGTTCATAAAAGGCAGGTCTTGCCAAACTAACCGGATCTCCTTCTATGACAAAGTGACTCAGCTGCTGGACGTGGGAAAGGCTGTGGATGTGGTCTTCCTGGACTTCGGTAAAGCCTTTGACACAGTTTCTCACAGCATTCTGTTATGGAAACTGTCAGCCTCTGGCCTGGACAGGTGCACACTCTCCTGGGTGGAAAACTGGTTGGATGGCAGGGCCCAAAGAGTGGTGGGAAATGGTGTTAAATCCATCTGGAGGCCAGTTCCAACTGAGGTTCCTGAGGGCTCAGTGCTGGGTCCAGCCCTGTTCAATGTCTTTATCAATGACCTGGATGAAGGCATCGAGTGCACCCTTAACAAGTTTACAGACGACATTAAGCTGGGTGGAAGTGTGGATCTGCAGGAGGGTCGGGAGGCTCTGCAAAGGGATCTGAACAGGCTGGACCGCTGGGCAGAGTCCAATGGCATGAGGTTTAACACGGCCAAATGCCGAGTCCGGCACTTGGAGCACAACAACCCTGTGCAGTGCTACAGACTAGGAGAAGTCTGTCTAGAAAGCTACCTGGAGGAGAGGGACCTGGGGGTGTTGGTTGACAGCAGACTGAACATGAGCCAGGAGTGTGCCCAGGTGGCCAACAAGGCCAATAGCATCTTGGCTTGTGTCAGAAATGGCGTGACCAGCAGGTCCAGGGAGGTTATTCTCCCTCTGTACTTGGCACTGTTGAGACCGCACCTCGAGTACTGTGTTCAGTTCTGGGCCCCTCACCACAAGAAGGATGTTGAGGCTCTGAAGCGAGTTCAGAGAAGAGCAACAAAGCTGGTGAAGGGGCTGGAGAACAGGCCTTGTGAGGAGCGGCTGATAGAGCTGGGGTTGTTTAGCCTGGAGAAGAGGAGGCTGAGAGGAGACCTCATTGCTTTCTATAACTACCTGAGGGGAGGTTGTAGAGAGGAGGGTATTGCCCTCTTCTCCAAGTAACAGGGGACAGGACAAGAGGGAATGGCCTCATGCTCCGCCAGGGGAGATTTAGGCCGGACATTAGGAGAAAATTTTTCACAGAAAGGGTCACTGGGCACTGGAACAGGCTACCCAGGGAGGTGTTTAAGGCATGGGTGGACGAGGTGCTGAGGGGCATGGTTTAGTGTTTGATAGGAATGTTTGGACTCGATAATCCGGTGGGTCTCTTCCAACCTGCTTATTCTGTGATTCTGTGAAATATTAATCAGCATTTTCATTCAGAGCAGAATTCTTCCACAAAATATCAGGTTTCCCTTCCCTTCCCTTCCCTTCCCTTCCCTTCCCTTCCCTTCCCTTCCCTTCCCTTCCCTTCCCTTCCCTTCCCTTCCCTTCCCTTCCCTTCCCTTCCCTTCCCTTCCCTTCCCTTCCCTTCCCTTCCCTTCCCTTCCCTTCCCTTCCCTTCCCTTCCCTTCCCTTCCCTTCCCTTCCCTTCCCTTCCCTTCCCTTCCCTTCCCTTCCCTTCCCTTCCCTTCCCTTCCCTTCCCTTCCCTTCCCTTCCCTTCCCTTCCCTTCCCTTCCCTTCCCTTCCCTTCCCTTCCCTTCCCTTCCCTTCCCTTCCCTTCCCTTCCCTTCCCTTCCCTTCCCTTCCCTTCCCTTCCCTTCCCTTCCCTTCCCTTCCCTTCCCTTCCCTTCCCTTCCCTTCCCTTCCCTTCCCTTCCCTTCCCTTCCCTTCCCTTCCCTTCCCTTCCCTTCCCTTCCCTTCCCTTCCCTTCCCTTCCCTTCCCTTCCCTTCCCTTCCCTTCCCTTCCCTTCCCTTCCCTTCCCTTCCCTTCCCTTCCCTTCCCTTCCCTTCCCTTCCCTTCCCTTCCCTTCCCTTCCCTTCCCTTCCCTTCCCTTCCCTTCCCTTCCCTTCCCTTCCCTTCCCTTCCCTTCCCTTCCCTTCCCTTCCCTTCCCTTCCCTTCCCTTCCCTTCCCTTCCCTTCCCTTCCCTTCCCTTCCCTTCCCTTCCCTTCCCTTCCCTTCCCTTCCCTTCCCTTCCCTTCCCTTCCCTTCCCTTCCCTTCCCTTCCCTTCCCTTCCCTTCCCTTCCCTTCCCTTCCCTTCCCTTCCCTTCCCTTCCCTTCCCTTCCCTTCCTTCTCATTTTCACCTTCAATCTACAAGAAGTTATGGTATCATAGAATAGCTTGGTTGGAAAAGACCTTTGAGATCATCAGGTCCAACAATACCTGTCCACTACTAAACTATATCCCTGAGCACTTCATCTACCCATCTTTTAAATACCTCCAGGGATAGTGACTCAACCACATTCCTGGGCAACCTGTTCCGACCCCTGATAAATCTTTTGATGAAGAAATGTTTCCTAATGTCTAACCAGAACCTTCCCTGGCATAACTTAAAGCCATTCCTGTCACTTGGGACAAGAGACCAACATCCACCTAGCTACAAACTCCTTTGACGTAGTTGTGGACAGTGACAAGGTCTGTCCTCAGCTTCCTTTTGACCAAGCTAAACAACCCCAGTTCCCTCATCCACTTCTCATAAGACTTGTTCTCCAGCCCCTTCACCAGCTTTGTTGCCCTTTTCTGGACTCACTCCAGGACCTCAATATCTTTCTTGAAATATCATGAAGAAATTCAGATACTCCAAGAATTTTTTCCAAATAGCTAAAGATGTGCAGTAGTCTTGAAATGTTCAATTCTATTAAATTTTATTAAATGAATCTTAAGTGAATCTTAAATTCAAATGAACCTTTGAGACACATCTAAATGTCTAAATACTTATCTGACCTGTATCTAACCTCCCAACCTTTTGTGGCTGACACCATCACTTAATATCACATGTGCTTGTGTATGCACATTATAGATAAATGCATACAAACTGCTAGAACGTCTTTTGCTTTTACTTGTTTTCCCCTTGAGGTCCTTTTACTCTTCATGCAGAAATTTCCCCCTTTGCATCAACAGTTTCTGGGGCTGCCTGCCCTGCATGGATGACAGGTTGAGGAGTATAATCTCTCTAGTTATAAGCCAGGAAGAAAAAAGTATCTAATTTTAGTAAACAAGTGTTGATGTAAAAGGTCACCAAAGTCTTTTACCCCTTACATGGGAATTGGGAATAGAAGCATTGAAAAGTGGAGATGTAGCCAAGAACATGACTCTAATGGCTTAACATACTTTTGGTGACATCTGTGAGGGGCAAAGGCAAAAGGAGAAAATCATTGAAGAACAGGATAGACCTTGTTTTTAGAGGTTACAAACATATACAGTATACATGGGTGCTTTGCAAGAGAGGTGGAAAAAAGCAAAAGCAAAAGACCAGTTTAAGCATTCTCCATTAATAGATGCTGCTGTCTAGACTGTAATTCAAAAAGAAGTGTTTTCTTTCAAAAATGTCTTTTTTCTTGTTTTCAGAAGTGAAATTTCTTATAAGACACAGTCTTCTGAAGAAATTCTCTATTCTAAAAATTTTCTGGGTTTTTTTTTTGTTTGTTTTTTTGTCCTTCTGCCCCTATATGTCTGAGCCAGTAAAGCAGGCAGTTGAAGAACTCTTTCAATATCCACGGTGAGAACAGTTTTGCTTGTTTAAGAGGTTGGCTAAGGGAAAGAAGAATGCAACCATTTCACCATTTCAAATCCTGCAGCATGGGAACAAGTTCAAACTTCTTTTTTTAAAAAAAATTGCTCCTCAAAAAGAAAAAAAAGTATTTTTATAGTATTTTCCTTCTCAAAGACAGATTTCAGTGAACTTAACTTCACCCATTCCCAGTGGGAGGCAAGCAAGACCAATGTGAGTTAAGTATGTTCATTTCTTAATGTGAGATCAATTTCCTCCTTAAAATCATACGTACAAAGCTGAGCTATTCTGGCTAGGTCTATACTACTAAATTAACAGGCCCAGTAAGGGTCTAACAATGTAAGTGTATACACAGTCATGTTACTGTGCCTGGGAACATTTCTTGGCACTGGATCATTTACTGATTCATTTAGAGAGGATCTAGGTCCCCCCCTGAATGAAAGCACCAGCCGCTACCCAGCCCACAGGCCCCCCACTCTCTAGGTGAGATGCAGACCTCAGTTTGGATATATGTCTGCTGTTAACAGCTTTGATATTTTTTCATTACGTCTGAGGAACCCCTTTAAATGATCCAGGGACTGTTGTTTGGAAAGCAACCTGTGACCCACCCCAGGTTGGAACCCTGCACTCAGTGTGCGAGGATTATTTCTTTCCCGAATTCCTGCAGAGATACAATTGATGTCATCCTCTGAGCTTCTGCGAAGGGTGAAATACAGTTTATCTGTAGTCTACCCTGAAACTTAGACCATAGGGGATTTTATTTAGCTAAGCAATTTTTTAAAATTTGTCCAAAATGGAGGATGCAAAGCGAGTGAAGTAACAAGAATGAAGAGAGGAAAGTCCTAAACATATTTCTCATGAGAAATACCAGGTGAAATTAATTTTAAATGTTAGACTTGACAGAAAACAGGATCTATTGCCCTGTGTTCACAGAAGTCAATTAATTCACCAGAGGATTTAATGTTTGCTATAATTTTTTTCCTAATTTCTTCCCTTATCATAGCCATTAAATTGCTTACCGTATTCTAGGAGAGGCCATTAAAAATATCACTTTAATAGAAAACTCTTTGGTGGCATCCCCTCCTTCCTTTTATACACACACATACGTTAGCTATATATAAAATCAGCTTGGTTAAACTGATAGGTCATAATTTCTCAGGGGAATGGCAGACTAACGACAAAAGTGTTATAAATACAATAAAACATGAGTCCCATTATATTTACCAAGGACAATAGTTTCATAATAGACTATCGAGCACTTTGAAGCCTTCACTTAGGCCCTCAAAAGACATCCTGCATCATCAGCAAGGAGGGGGCGGGTTGGGAGAAGGAAGGGGAACCATGCAAACTTTGAAACAGCCAGGGAAAAATACGCCTGTGGTTTCCAAAGTGGCCTGAGCTACTAATGTTCTCTGACGAGTTGAAGGATTAAAAGTTCAAAAGGGCAGGTCGCGTGAGGTCACTGAGGTCTTGCAGTGCTGTGACCTAGGAAATACTGCCTGGTCAGAGAGTGAACCCATCCACAGCATGTTACCAATTAGTGTTTAATGACCAAATGTGGAATGCATTAATGCTTCTGAGAACTGAATATGTTTTCAAAGGGTCCAAGATGTTCTTTACAAACATTCCTGTGTGGTTTGATTCACACAGTGTTTGGGGAAATTTTCAGGCTTTGTCTGGACTACAAAGCAGATATGTTGCAAATTCCAGTGGATGTAAGAATGGAACAAACATGGTTTAAATTTCTATAGAGACAAAAAGTTAGAGCTCAAGGACCCAGGTAGCACTTCTAGGAGTTAAAAAGGAATTTCTCCTGTCATTATTCAGTCACTAACACGCTTGGTTCTTAATTCAAGACTAAAGCCTATGGGGATTCAATGAAGTTCTCTCAGTTCATACCAGCTAAGAATCTAGTCTGTGCACTAAAGACCTCTCTATTTTAGAGATATGATCTTTCAAACACTTGCTATCATAGACATTGCTCTTATGTTATATCACAGCTGCAAATTGCACACATCAATAGATTTTAGGGAGAAGAATGGAAGGCAAATTCACTAGCTCCCAAAGCCCTGGTTGTGCCTTCCCAGAGGCCAAAGAAAAGGACAAATAAATTGGGCCACAGTCAGTGTGCTTCACTGATCCTTAATCATCCCCTTCTCTTCAGCTCTGACCTGACCCTTAGTTGCTTTTCCCTTTTCCTTTGGTTCTTTTCAACTCCATACCACTTTCTTCTCACAACACTTATTCTTGGCGTTTCTTTTTCAGTCTCCTGCTTCATTCAAATTTTTATATTGCTTCCTCCTTCATCTTTTGCGAAACCTATGTTGTTACTTGCTTCCCAGATTATCATGCATAAGAAAGACTCACCTCTAGATTATTGCTTTTTTTTCAATAAAATCCATCCCTGCAGGGACTACAAGATTTTGTACATCTCTGTGGCAGGCACCCTGAAAAACATATTTAAAAAATGAAAATATGGCTTCCTAGGTTGTTATTTAAGGAGCTTAAGGAATTGTAAACCCCATCCCTTGGACTAATTGGAAATCTTAGTTGACAGAACATAGACAGACATATGGATTGGGATTTCTCTGCCTGTAGAGAACAAGAATACTGATTTTTTAAAAGGCTTGTTTGTCCAGCTATATAATACATGCTAGCAGTTAAAAAATTTCAAAGTTAGCCAGACTGAACATAAACAGCTTTTCTTCTGATTTTATAACTTTCTTGGTAGTTGCAAGATAAATCATCCATAGCTTGTCCACTCCTTCATAGATTTCTCCAACCATCATCCCTTTCCGACTAAGACATTAACAACTACATTGATAATTCCCAGAAAGAGCTCTGAGGCACAGTGACAAAGTGCTACAATTTTGGATGTGCAGTTTAAAAACATACCTTTAAATGTCTACTTCTACTTATTTTCTGAAGGTTTTCTTCAGTTAAGACAATAGCTGCTTGTAAAGGACTAGAAAGTGGCAGACAGATCAAAAGCTTGGCCCATATAAATATTCTTTCTTAGTAGGTCCAGCCTATTTCCATTGTTGGAAAAAAGTACCCTGCTGAGAAATTCTTCACTATGAGGGTGGTGAGGCACTGGAATAGGTTGCCCAGAGAAGTAGTGGATGTCCCATCCCAGGAAGTGTTCAAGGCCAGATTGATGGGTCTTTGAGAAACCTGGTCTAGGTGTCCCTGCCCATGGCATAGGGCTTGGAACTAGATGATCTTTAAGGTCCTTTCCAACCCATGATATGAATTGTGTACTATATTATGCTTTCATGTAATAGACAATGATAGCTGGCTTATAATATATAGTAACTCGTGACCCAGGCTGTAGGCACAACTTACTTTCAGAGGTGCACATTACAAACTTTTGAGGGTATAAAGTAGGCATTGGAGTAAAAGACTGCCTTTGGATAAAAGCTTTTTTAGCGCACACTTCAGCTTTTAGTTTTTGTTGCATTGGAAAGGCTGAAATGTCAAGATAGGCTATTGAAGGGCAGACTAGAACTCAGGAACCAGTCTGAGTTGTTAAAAGTTACTTTTCCAGATTACTTTCTAATTGCATTAAACCATTCCTAGTCTATAGAGCACTGACATACATTACAAATGCATGCACACCCCCAGTCACAGAATCATAGAACTTCTACTTATTCGGACACTTGTCAAGTATTTAGATTCACAGGCACGTCTCTGCTGTACTTATTCCAAGAGGAGTTTACCAGGCTGAGCCACCCAGCATCCGTTCAGGGTGGGCTCTCCACTCAGTCAGAGGATGTGCATCAGAGTTATATTTCAATGGGAGAGTAGAGATTAAGGATCACTGACTCAGCTGACTTGATCATATGCAGCTGACCCTTTCATTCAGGGACTGTTCAAAGTAGCAGATGGTGAGTGCCAGACTGATGTTAGTGACTGTGCACTCAGGCAGCAGCTCATTAGGAAAAGTATGAAATGTCTGCTCAGACTTCTTTACTGCATAGTTCCCTGAGCTCCTGGAGATCAGAGCTTGTAAGGCACTGCTCTTAATTTCCACTGGTTGTGGTGACCTAGAAACAGAGCATCAGACATTTCAAGCATCATAGTATGACATTCGAGAATCAAGTGAAGTAAGTCTAGTGATAGCTGTAACTCTAGAGACTGCTTAATAGCAAATGGAGACAGGACCGACAAAAAGCTTAAGAATTACTGTGGAGCTTAGGAAATAGCAATCTGAGCCTTCGTTCTGCCTTACTTTCTGTGAGACACTGAGCGAATCTCATAAAGGTGAGTTAAACTGATGGTCACAGACATCCATACTCAGCTTGGCTCTGTCTACCTCTGGAATGAATGCTATAAACTATATATTACCTTGATACCAGTCTTCTTGTTTATTAACATGAAAAATAATTTTAATAATCCATCAGATCTTCCCAGAGATTATCTTCATCTGTGAGCAATGTAATAAGAAGTTACAAACTGAAAAGGCTGAGAACAGTACGTTAGTTTTGAGCACTTATACATGTATCATGAAAGCAGTCTTCAAAATTGCACAAAGGGTAGAACAGGCAATCCATGATCTCTTACTTTCACCAGTTTCCAGCCACTGTTTCCTACATGATGCTGAGAAGTTTTGTAGTAGGTGGGAGTAGTATGGTACCCAAGAATTAGAGAGCAGTGGTTGAAGTCCAGATAGAGATCTGTGACAAGTGGTGTCCCTCGGGGGTCCATAATGGGACAAGTGCTGTTTAATATCTTCATCAATGATGCTGACAGCGAGATTGGAACTAGATGATCTTTAAGGTCCCTTCCAATCCAAACTATTCTATGATTCTATTATTTCAAGACAGCAAGTAGCAGCAGCTGCAGAGAGATTCCCATTGTTTATATAAGACTATACTTGGCTTATTATCCATATTATCACTCAGTAAGAGAAGGCTGCAGTCTCCTTCAATCTGCTCCTCTCCAGCATGTGATAAATTTACTCTTTTCATAGAAATAAAATCCTAATTGTAAAGGATTCAGTGATATACCAGAGAAAGATGTGACTGGAGATCATGACTGTAAATCAAAACAGGATATTTCACAAAGGGAACAAAATGACAGAATGAATAGCTATTGGGTAAGGATCTCAAGGGGAAAACTCCTCATGTCTGCAAATCAAGACAAAGGCAAACTCATTTTTCTTTTCTGTAGTGATTTATATGAGATGGCCAAATTTAGAGTGTGTCACGCTAGGTCTCTCCTGAGAGCAATTAAAATTTTCCCTTTGGAGGATCACCCTTTGGAGGAAATTCAGTCTTTTCCATTGACTGATAAGGAAGCTCACAGGGATTGTGCTCCTAACTTAGACACCAGTTAGAACTGGGATTGACTTCTTCTCAGTAAATTTTGCCACTTATGGACTGCTGTGATTATTGAAAGAATAAATGAATGAAAAATAACATCCTGTGCCAGAAAGGAGGGCAATCTGGTTGACCCAATAATCTTTTCCAACTTTAAATTACATAAATTAATAATCTTTTACAAAATTAATGCATCACAATGTAGTTCAGATTTCCCTGAATAGGAGGAGGATTACAGACATCTCTCCCACCTTTCCTCTCCATTTTGCTGGTGTGACAGATTTACTACTTTGTCACTTGCTAGTGTGACAGACACATAGCTGCAGTTGCCTCTTCTGAGTCTTACACCATTCAGACTATCGATTCTTCCAACCCTGACAATGCAAGTGGAAGTCTTGATGTGGTGGTTGCAGGGGAAAGTTCATGTCAGCCCAGGCAGGCAGCCAAACATTGAGCTCATGTTAAAACTCTCCCATCCAGGCATAAGAAGAGCATTCCAAAAATACAGACTGATATCAGCATTTGGTGGGAGCACAGCCAAGAACTGGATGTCAGTGGGTTTTCTGATGCAAAAGAAAAAGCAAGATTAGAAAAAAAAAATCATAAAATCACATGTAGTGTTCTGGCTCAAGGTTGACTAATTGGAAAGGGTTTAGAAAGGAGTCACCAAAATGATTAAAGGATTAAAAATATACTTTACAGAAAGACTTTAGTTCATTCAAACAAAATCTCAAGGGGTAACTTGGTTACAGCCTGTAGTGCCTAGCTGGAAATTGGAACTTCAATAATTGCTTCTTTTGTCCAGCATAAGATTTAATAAGATCTAATGGTTGAAAACAAGGTCAATATAAAACCCCATTCAAAAAAATGTTAAATATTGTAAACAGTTCCCTGAACAGGTAAATTGTAAAACAAAGTTAGATCACATTTATTGTCTCTCATCTTCCTATTTTGCAACACTAGAAATGTCCTGGTCTATCCTCTTTATATCTTCTTTGTATGTACTGAGAGGCTGCTATCAGGTCCCCCCAAAAACTATCTCCTCCCTAGGCTGAACAAGCCTTGATCTGTCAGCCCCCTGTCACCAAAAAAGTGTTCCAGGCCTCAGTCTTCAATGTTGCTTTGATTTGCCATTGTCCTTCTTACTCTGGTGATGCCCTCAAAAGACACAATATCTCACTGTGGTCTAATGAATGTTGAGTAGAGGGAGATGATCACTTCCTTTGACCTACTAGCTGTGCTCGTGTTCCCACAATCCAGAGTTCTATTGGTCTTCTATGCCACCAGGCCTTACTGCGAGGTCAAGTCTGTCTTACTATGTGCCTTTTCTGCAGTACTATTACCCTGTGAATCAGCCTTAATTTCTGTCATCCCTGTTGAGGCCTTTGTGGATGACTGCCAAGTCCTTGAACGCATCTACTCTTTCCCACATTGTGGTATGGTCTACAGATTTGACAGGTATCATAGAATCATAGAATAACCAGGTTGGAAAAGACCCACAGGATCATCGAGTCCAACCATTCCTATCAAACACTAAACCATGCCCCTTAACAGCTCGTCCACATGCCTTAAATACCTCCAGGGGAAGGTGACTCAACCACCTCCCTGGGCAGCCTGTTCCAGTGTACAATGAACCTTTTCTGTGAATTTTTTTTTCCTAATGTCCAGCCTAAATCTCCCCTGGTGGAGCTTGAGGCTGTCCTCTTGTCCTGTCCTTGTAATTGACAAAGGTATTAAACAGGACAGGTCTTAGGGCAGTACATTTGTTACTGACCTCCAGGTATGGCAGGAGCCATTGAATACTACACTTTGAGCTTGATCATGCAGCCACTTTTGATCATCTACCCAGCCACACTGTAAGATCCTAACTTGGATAGAATATTGTGGAAGACAGTGTCTAAAGACTTGCTAGGAGGCAAATGACATTCACTGGTCTTCCTTTGTTTGCAAATCCAGTGCTGTAATCATGGAAGGCAACCTGTTTGGTCAACCATGAATTGTTTTCAGAAAATCCATCTTAACTGTTCCTGGTCACCAGATGATGATTCCTGTGGCCAAAAACGTGTTTCCAGAGGACTTATTCCAATAAAAGATTTAAAGACTAAAATAAGGCTGGCTAGCCTGTTTTACCTCAGGTTGACCTTTTAGGCTCATTTTGAAATGGATGCAGTATTTACCTTTCTCCAGTTATTTGGGTTGTCCTCAAGTTCTGTGATGTCTCAAAGACAGAAGCGAATGACTGTGCAAAGACATCAGTCATTTATCTCAGCATCATGAATGCAGTCATATGATCCTATGGACTGGGATGAGTCAAGATCTCAGAAGTAATCCCTGAACTGATCCCCCGCCACTGCTGGGAGACATTTTTCTCCTTAAAATGACTTACTGAGTGAAGGTTTGGGAAATCCTGTTTGTGAAGACTGAGACAAATGAAGCACCAAATGCCTCAGACTTATCTGTGTCATGTATCCCGTCCATCTTCTAAATCATTCATCTAACTCTGGAAACGATTCACATTTCCCTTATTCAGTCTCAGTCCGCTATATTGTCAGTCATTGCCTGTCACAGTAATTAATACTGCTTCATTTTGTTTTCTTGTACTGTTTCATCTGTCTACATTTGCTCTTCATACATTGTACTTAATACTGTGAGGCAAAAATTGTATTTTTAGCAACATTGAATACAATTTAGCAAATTGTATGTAGAAGTTGTACTCTTCACTGTGTAAAAAACAGGTTGGATGGCTGAGCCCAGAGAGTTGTGGTGAATGGAGCTGGTCACAAGTGGTGTTTCCCAGGGTGTTGTGTTGGGGACAGTCTTGTGTAATCTCTGTTTCAATGATCTAGATAAGGAGACGGAGTACTCTCTCAGTAAGTTTGCAGATGATGCTGAATTAGGCGGGGATGCTGATCTCTTTGAGTTTAGGAATGCTCTGCACAGGGAACTGGACAAGCTGGATTGATGAGTAAATTGTGTGAGGTTTAACAAGGCCAAGTGCCAGGTCCTGCACTTAGTTCACAACAACCTGATGCAATGTGCCAGCCCTGGGGAACAGAAGCTAGAATGCTGCCTGGTGGAAAAGGACTAGGGGAGGTGGTTGACGGCCAGCTGAACATGAGCCAGCAGTGTGCCCAGTTGGCCTAGGTGGCCAACAGCATCCTGGCTTGTATCAGATATGGTGTGGCCAGCAGAAATAGAAAAGTGATCACCTTCCTGTACTGAGGGAACTGGAGTTGTTTAGTCTGGAGGAGAGGAGACTGAGAGGAGACATTATTGCCCTCTGCAACCACCTGAAAGGAGAGTGTAGCGAGGCAGGCATCGGTTTCTTCTTTGAAATAACAAGCAATAGGATGAGAGGAAATGGTCTGAATTTGTGCCAGAGGGCAGGGGGTGGGGAGAGGTAGATTGGATATTAGGAAAAATTTCTTTACTGAAAGAGTGGTAAAGTATTAGAAAAGGTTGTTCAGGGAAGTGGTGGAGTCACCATACCTAGAGGTGTTCAAAAACTGTGCAGCTGTGGCACTTAAGGACATGACTTAGCAGGCATGAATGTGTTGAGCTACTCATTGGACCCAATGGTGTTTGACATCTTTTCCAACCTTAGTGATTCTATGATTCTAAGTAAAGAAGACTAGGTACTCTACAAGTCATCTGTACTTTCTTCCACTCTCCTTCCTCCATCCATATGAAGGAATGAGGAAATTAAGAATTAATTACACGTTCACATCTTGGCCCCTTATAAGACTTAAATTAGACTCTAAATGGACTGCTTTCTTCAGACATAAAACGGAAACAACAATGTGACGTTGACAACATTGACTTCCAAAAAGGTCCAGTACTGGCTCAAAAGTGATCTTGGAATCACTTAATAGATTTGGCAATTCTATTTTTTCCTCATTCTGGAGATGTTGCTAGCCCTCAAGAACAGTTACTTCTAGACCAAGCAACAAATTTCAGCCATTTTGGCTCCTTCCCTAGTCAAAAGTGTGGTATGAGTTTGTTCCAAATACGCACATCACCTCCAGGCAGAAACCAAACATAGAGAATTGCCAGAAAGACTAATGCATGAGGAAGTTATTAACACGTGAGAACAGGAAGTTATAAATGAAGGCTATATTGCAACCTTTATTTCCAAGGGTGTTACAAGACTCTTCCCACCCTGGTAAATATTTGTGTAGCTATCTAGGAGCCCAGTCTTTCTTTCACAGGAATGAAGACAGTCCTTAGTATTGCTTCACTGGCAAGAGAGTCAAGCCATCAAATACTTTAAATAAGCATTGCAGTTTTTACTTTCTCAAGCAAATGAATTTTGAAAAAACAAGTATAGCTGATTTTACCGAGACTGTCATTCTGAAGTCCTCATGGCAAGAAGCTATGTGGTTTTCTGAGGAAATAGAACTTGTTGTCATTTCGAAAGAGGTTTTGAAAAGTATACATTAGAATCTGAAATGAACTGACAGCTGAAGTTTTCGTTTTTCTACTTTACATCCATTCAATTCTGTCCCCACAACAAGGCGTGATGTGGGATCACATTTGAGTCCTACCTATTAATAGACACACGAACCCTGAAGAAGACATGCCACATAGTTTGAAATGCAATTCTCCTGCCAATGTATTTTAAAATTAGAGGAAAAAAGAATGATAAATGATTATGAAGATAATTTCCCACTTCTGAAGACCTCATGCGGATCTGACCAAGGGCATCCGGCCCAGACATTCCAAAAGACTGCTGCTGTAAAAGAAATTACTCTTTTTAAAGCATTTACTTGAAATACCAAATCTAAATGGTCTTGAGATGAAAGAGTCTCTTCAGTTAATTTTAGAAAAGGCTCTCCTATTTTGGCTGTGGACTGGAAGCAGAGAAAAGTAAAATGTTTACTCTGAGAACAACAGTGCTGGGCACTGAGCCCAAGTAGAGCTATCGCCTGTAATTCTCTTACCATATAAGATATGGTTCCTTCTAGAAGTATTTATATCAGTCTAAACTCCTGAAAAATGACTATGCAATTCATTATCAAATAATAGATCAGTACAATCTACTGCACTTCTATATATTGTGGCCTTGACATTTTATTCAGCCACTAGCCAGAACTCACTGGCAAGTTATATGAGTATATAATGAAAAAAAGCAAAATGAGACTGAACCTGAGATGTGGGTGAGGCCTTCAGCTTTCAAGATTGTGAAAGTAAGGGTAAAGCCACTAAACCAGATAAACTAAACTTGTGGCTTAGAGGATGTGTGAAATGAGTAAGGGAGCGTAAACTCATGTGAAAGAGACCTGGCTCCAATAATTGCTCGCAGATGATGATTGTAAAAGATCAGTTTTGGAATGAATGAAAAAGGCATGGATTCATATTGCAGACCAGATAAAAGAATCTCAGACTGTCAGAATGGGAAATGAAAGAGAAATACAGAGAAGGAAATGATTCATTCAACAGATGACCAAGTTCTGCCAATTACAGGTCTTGGTTGTATCTTTTGGTCTGTTTTCTTTCTGTAAAATGTGCAAAATAATACATTCTTTCTAAACCAGGTTTATTGTTATGACTCACTAGATGTTCATAGAATCATAGAATCACAGAATAACCAGGTTGGAAGAGACCCATCAGATTACCGAGTCCAACCATTCCTATCAAACACTGAACCATGCACCTTAGCACCTCATCCATCCATGCCCTAAACACCTCCACGGATGGTGAATCAACCACCTCCCTGGGTAGCCTGTTCCAGTGCCCAATGACCCTTTCTGTGAAAAATTTTCTCCTAATGTCCGGCCTAAATCTCCCCTGGCGGAGCATGAGGCCATTCCCTCTTGTCCTGTCTCCTGTCACTTGGGAGAAGAGGCCAGCACCCTCCTCTCTACAACCTCCTTTCAGGTAGTTATAGAGAGCAATGAGGTCTCCTCTTAGCCTCCTTTTCTCCAGGCTAAACAACCCCAGCTCTCTCAGTCGCTCCTCATAAGGCCTGTTCTCCAGCCCATGCACCAGCTTCGTTGCTCTTCTCTGGACTCGCTCCAGAGCCTCAACATCCTTCTTGTGGTGAGAGGCCCAGAACTGTACACAGTGTTCTAGGTGCGGTCTCACCAGTGCTGAGTACAGAGGGAGAATAACCTCCCTGGACCTGATGGTCATGTCGTTTCTGATACAAGCCAGGATGCCATTGGCCTTCTTGACTGCCTGGGCACACTGCTGGCTCATGTTCAGTCGGCTGTCAACCAACACCCCCAGGTCCTTCTCCTCCAGGCAGCTTTCCAGCCAGACTTCTCCTAGTCTGTAGCACTGCACAGGGTTGTTGTGCCCCAAGTGCAGGACCTGCACTTGGCCTTGTTAAACCTCATACCATTGGTCTCTGCCCAGCAGTCCAGCCTGTTCAGATCCCTTTGCAGAGCCTCCCAACCCTCCAGCAGATCCACACTTCCACCCAGCTAAATGTTGTCTGCAAACTTGCTAAAGGTGTACTCGATGCCTTCATCCAGGTCGTTGATAAAGACATTGAACAGGGCTGGACCCAGCACTGAGCCCTCGGGAACCTCAGTTGGAACTGGCCTCCAGATAAATTTAACACCATTTACCACCACTCTTTGGGCCTGGCCATCCAACCAGTTTTCCACCCAGGAAAGCCTGTGCCTGTCCAGGCCAGATGCTGACAGTTTCCATAGCAGAACACTATGAGAAACTGTATCAAAGGCTTTACTAAAGTCCAGGAAGATACATCCACAGCCTTTCCCTCATCCAGCAGCCGAGTCACTTTGTCACAGAAGGAGATCCGGTTAGTTTGGCAAGACCTGCCTTTTATGAACCTGTGTTGACTGGGCCTGATCACCCGGTTTTCTTGCATGTGCTTCATGATTGCACTCAAGATTACCTGTTCCATGACTTTCCCTGGCACTGAGGTCAGACTGACAGGCCTGTAGTTCCCTGGATGTTGTTTGTAAAAGGCATAGATCATGAACACCTTTGTAAAAATCTAAGTCTTATTGGAACAATAAGCTACAGTCCTTCTATGACAGAGTGATTGCAGCAGTGAAAAAAGGAAGAGCTACTGATGTCACCTCTTTGGACATCTGCAAGGTGTTTGCTATGTGCTCCATAACATTCTTGCTTTTAACTTGGAGAGATAAGAATTTGATTGGATAGAATGTTAGAAGGATAAGAAATTGAGTGGATGTCTTCATCCAAAGAGCTACAGTCAATGGTACAATGTTCAAGTCAAAACCAGTAACAAGTGGTGACCCTCAGGAGTCCGTACTGAGACAAATAGTGTGCAATATCTTCGTTGATTCCATAGATAGTGGGATTGAGCTCAATCTCAGTGAGTTTGTAGACAACACCTAGCTCAGTGATGTAGTACATAGAATAAGAGAATCATAGAATGATTTTGGTTGGAAAAGACTTTTAAGATCATCAAGCACAACCATCAATCCAACCCTGACAAGTCTGCCACTAGACCATGTCCCCATCTACTGTCTTTGGAACACCTCCAGGCATGGTGACTCAATCACATCCCTGGGCAGCCTATTCAAATGCTTGACAACATTTCAGTAAAGAAATTCCTCCTAAGAGTTAACCTTAATCTCCACTGGTGCATCTTGAGGACATTTCCTCTTGTCCTTTCACTACCTACAAGGGAGAAGAGACAAAACCCCACCTCACTACAACCTCCTTTCAGGTAGTTGTAGACAGTGATAAGGTCTTCCTTCAGTCTATTTTTCTCCAGACTAAACAACCCCAGTTCCCTCAACTGTTCCTCTTAAAGCTTGTGCTCTAAACAATCATCAGCTTTATTGCCCTTCTTTGGATATGCTCTAGCATCTTGATGTCTTTTGTGTAGTGAGGGGACCAAAACTGAACACAGAATTTAAGAGGCAGCCTCACCAGTGCTGAGTAGAGAGAAAGGATTACTTCCCTAGGCCTGCTGGCCACACTACTATTGATTCAGGGCAAGATGCTATTGGCCTTCTTGGCCACCTAGTCACGCTACTGGCTCACAGTCAGCCAACTGTCAATCTACAATCCCAGGTCCTTCCCCTTGAGGCATCTCTCCAGCCACTTCTCTACAAGCCTGTAGTGTTCATCGGGCTGTTGTGACCCAAGTTGATTTGCTTGAGGGGAGAAATACCTTCCAGGGGTACCTTAATGGGCTTAAGGAGCAGGACCATGTGAACCTCATGAAGTCCAACAAGAAGCATTACCAAAAGACCTGGAGAGGTAGGTCTCCAGTTCTGCTCTGCTCTTGAGAGAACTCAGTTGGAGTACTGTATCCAGCCCTGGGGATACAGCCCTGGGGAGCCCTCAGTAGAAGAAAGACACGGACCTGCTGAAGCAAGTCTAGAGGTACGTCACAAAATGACCAGGGGTCTGCAACACCTCTCCTATGACGAAAGGCTGAGAGAGCTGTAATTGCTAAGCCTGGAGAAGAGAAGGCTTTGGGGAGACCTTATTAGAGCCTTTCAGCACTTAAAAGGGCTTAGGAAGAAAAGTGTGGGACGCCTTTTTACCAGGGCCTGTAGTGAGAGTGCAAGGGGAAATGGTTTAAACTAAGAGGGTAGATTTGGTTTGGATATAGGAAGATATCTTTTTTTTTTTTTTTTTATGGTTAGGATGGTGATACACCAAAACAGTTTTCCCAGAGAAGCTGTGGATGCCTCATCACTGGCAACATTCAGGGTCAGGTTGGATGGGTCTCTGAGCAACCTGATCTAGGGAAAGATGTCCCTGCCAGTGTGGGTATGGGAAAGGGTGGAACCAGATGATCTTAAATGGTCCCTTCTGACCCAAACTCTTCTATGATTATATGGTTCTATGTTTCTATGTGATATGCATGTTGGCTCCTTCACAATAAAAAAAATATCAAAAAATTCAAAAGAGGAAAACAAATTCAAAACACTGGTCATTGTATGGCAGTGGCAAAACAACTCTGCCAAATGACATATTGTTTCTAAATACCATCACAGCTGGAGTCAAGGGAAGAATGTTTCTCTGTTTTTACTGTTTTTCTTACTTAACCCAAGTATTTTTTCTACTTTCCAAAACCTTTTCCTTATTTGGACCATTAACAAAAGCAAAACCAGAAAAGTCAAAGGGCAATAGTAAAATATTTTACAAAACAGACTAAAATTGTAAAGGAGATACATAAGTCTTGATTCACATAAAAAAAAAGTTTCCAAATTGCCTGTAAAAAAACTCAACCAAAAACACATTTTTCCCATGTAAGCATCTCTGCTATTTTTATTGTCATTTTGGCTTGAAGGGGTACTTGAATGTTAGGAGAGACCTGGGACTTGGTAATTTTAAATGTATCAAATATGTCCATTAAAAATGAAGCAAAAGTATTCAACTAAGGAAACAGCACCTGAGTCCAAAAGTGATCAATGCGCATTAATTTCCAATGCACTTTGTTGTCATTTTAAACTATACCTCCATGAAGCCCATCAGACAAATCTATGATCACTTATCAAAGTAAGCAAACTTTCCTAGCATCTGGAGGATCAAAGAATAATAGGCCATTAGTATGCATCAGTGCAGTTCTTCAAAGGGAAATAGACTTCTCTGTCCATGACTGCAGAGCACTTTGAGATCCTTTGGGAACACAAACACAATGTTTCCAAGCACACTAAGAAGCGTGAAAGTCAAAATTACAGAATAGCAGTCTGTCACCAGGGAAGAGGATTTTTAAATTAACTAGGGCCAAATTCTTCATTGCCTGTGTGAACTCATGGAAGTTTTCTTTGATATTTCCAGAAAAGGTCACTTGTGAGTCCTGAAAATACCAGCATCTAACCTTAGTAAAGATCTGAGTGCATCTTAATGGAAGCATCATATTTTCTTGTGTTTTCCTGGTGCAGATTGCAACATTGGGCATCCCGTTCAACTCAGAACTCTGGCTTGTATGAGAAATGGCATGACCAGCAGGTCCAGGGAGGTTATTCTCCCTCTGCACTTGGCACTGGGGTGAGACTGCACCTCGAATACTGTGTTCAGTTCTGGGCCCCTCACCACAAGAAGGATGTTGAGGCTCTGGAACGAGTCCAGAGAAGAGCAACAAAGATGTTGAAGGGGCTGGAGAACAAGTCTTATGAGGAGCGGCTGAGGGAACTGGGGTTGTTTAGCCTTGAGAAGAGGAGGCTGAGAGGAGACCTCATTGCTCTCTATAACTACCTGAAAGGAGGTTGTAGAGAGGAAGGTGCTGGCCTCTTCTCCCAAGTAACAGGAGACAGGACAAGAGGCAATGGCCTCAAGCTCCACCAGGGGAGGTTCAGACTGGATGTCAGAAAAAAAATTTCATGTAAAGGGTCATTGGGCACTGGAACAGGCTGCCCAGGGAGGTGGTTGAGTCACCATCCCCGGAGGTATTTAAAAGATGGGGGGGTGAGGTGTTGAGGGGCATGGTTTAGTGATTAATAGGAATGGTTGAACTCAGTCATCCTGTGCGTGTTTTGCAGACTAGTGATTCTGTAATTCTGAGATCTAGCAGAAATTTGGCTATATAAGCAGGTAAAAACTGGAGATCACCTATCTTTCCAAAACTGCAAACTCCCAAAGAACTCTGTTCACTGGAGAGATGAAAAAACATGCAGGAATTCCACATTATGCCTTTTAACAAGATGACATACTAAATTACTTAGTGCTTTCTGCAGTCTTTCCCTGATCACTGTCCTCTCTGAAAGATCTCAGAAGTAAATGAGTAAAAATGAAAATACATTAGTAGTTTTATTGATCCTTTTTAATTCTTTTTGTCTCCCAGCATTTTAGAAAGAATAAAATGTCCTTATCTTGGTCTGTTGTTGAGGAATAAGAAGGTGGACTCACTTGGTAACTGTACAATATCTACAATATTGCTTTTGAGGGGGGACTGACTGAAATTCCTCAGTTATCCTATGGCACCACACTCCATGCTGAGCACCGAAGTCAGTAGGTATTTGATCAGTGGCAAGCCCTGCTTCTTTAAGCCACACACTTGCACTCTATTCACTAATCTACTATTTCCTTTTTACAAACTATTTATGATTCAGTGGTGTTTATAGATGAAGGTCTCTACTTACTGGTGAACCACTGAAGTATATGAAGAGGGTTTGTATAAGAAAGAACTCCTTGGCATTAAAACCCAGTCTTTTTTTCCTACTTGGTTAGCTGTCATGAGTCGATGATTTCCTACACACTGCTTGGAGCCCTTCATTCTGGAAGTCCTTTTTATGGCCAGGTGTGATGTCACACTTCCTTGCATATACAACATTTTAATAAACTCTGTCCATGGAGGACAAACAGAAAAATGTTGACTGAATGGGTGGATGAGTCTTTGGAGTCTGGAGACAGAAACTGAAGATAGCAAAGAAAAGAAGAATTTCTTCTTTCATTCAGTTCTCAAGACTTTCAGCCTATAAACAGTTTAATTCTTTAAACTGCTGTGCACATTGTGCACATTTCCCTATTTTCTTGGCTCTTGAACACTTATTTGCTGTTTGAGACAGAGTTCGAGTACAGCCTAAAGAGATCAGTTTGCAACTTCTTCCAGGATTACTGCTCCTTCAGAAATTGTTTCGGGTCTAAGATTGACAGCAGGGCATTTGAGATAAAGTTTCATGAAAGTTGTAAAACAAAGATACTCTTGTACCATCTCAAGTCTCCCCTCCCCCTCCATTTCCCCAAATGAGATCATGTATGAGATAGTCTGAAAGATTTTCTTTCTCAGTGGGAAGCCTGCTGTTCTCACCTCCAGCTGATCAGATTGTGGCTGAGAATATGTGGGCCTCCACCACTATTTGAAATTTTGCTTCTTCCCTGAGGATTCTTCGTGCACTGTGAGGAGAATCAAAATTAATAACACCAGGCATTTGCACGAAACACACTATTTCCTGCCACCATGCTGGAATATAGACATACATACACCCAGCAAGGGCCAGAACATGTGGTAGAATTAGCTTGAAATTTGGCTCACTCCCTCTTAAATCTTATTTGCCTGGAATAGCTGACTAATGAAGTATTGTAAATAAAAACAGTCACAGAAAATAATCTGTTATGCTTTAAATAACAGCAATAGGGAAGCTAAAGTCTTCATGTGCTTGACCTCTTTTCTGAAAGGCAAGTGTAAATTTCATCCAGCTGAGGTGATGATGAGGAAAAATGCTTCCAAGAGCTTCTAAGAAGCCGAACATCAAAGTCCCAAATTCAGTATTTGAGAATACATGAACTGTGTAGCTATTTAAAATTTCTACCTGTTCCCAGGGGAGAATTTCTATGCTGTGATGAAGACCAATAACCTTAAGGCCAATTTTTGTGAAGTTAGTCCAGGATTTTTTTCATGCAAGGATATGAAACAAGCCTTCAGAGAAGACGGACACATGCAAGAGCTGCACTGCAGCCAGTGTGACTGAACAAGAGTAACATCTGCCCAGCTGTTATATTCCATTGTGAGATTCTATAATAATTGATTACATTATATAGCTCATAGGTCTAGTGACAGTTACCTACAGTGGTTTGATATATCCCATGTAAAGGGAGATTCTATAATAATTGATTACATTATATAGCTCATAGGTCTAGTGACAGTTACCTACAGTGGTTTGATATATCCCATGTAAAGGATGGGATTTTAGTAATAATGTATGTACAATAATAGTAGGTATTTCTGTTATATTAACCAAAACACATTTAACTCATCTCAGTTTAAAAAAACCAAAAAAAAAACCACAAAAAATGGAAGACACTGTACAGTACTGCTGGGGTCTAGCTTAATGCTTGCTTTTACCAAAAAAAACACCCCAGAAAACTTTTGTAAGACACATCCTGTTTGGTAACTGGATTTTTACTCCTCACACTTGGTTACTTCGTGAAGAAACTTTGAGTCTGCTGACATGCCTCTGGGAAATCCCAGGTGTCCATGCAGAATTGTACATAGATTTGTGCATAAATCTTATGAAGAATGTCAGAAGGAGATGGGGTTGTTCAGCCTGGAGAAAAGGCGGCTGAGAAAGACCTTATTGCTCTCTGCAAATACCTAAAGGGAAGTTGTAGAGAGACAGTTGTGTGTCTCCTTTCCCAAGTCACAAATGATAGGAAGAGAGAAAATGGCCTCAAGTTGTGCCAGGGGAGGTTTAGATTGGATATTAGAAAAAAATTCTTAGTCAAAAAGGTTGTCAAGCACTGGAACAGGCTGCCCAGAGAAGTAGTGGAAACATCATTCCTAGAGATATTGAAAAGATATGTAGATGTGGCACTTAGGGACATGATTTCGTGGTGAGCTTGGTAGTGTTAAGTCTTTTCCAACCTAAACGATTCTACGATTTTGCACAGTACTGAAATGAATACCCCATACTGCAGCCCTGTGGCTTTCTTACGTGGAGTCTGACTGTGGCTGTGGCTTCTCCAATACAGCAGCACTGCTTTTTCTTCCACCTCAAAAGAATTAATGATGAAAAGCAAGATATAAAAAGAGAAGGAGAAAGAGAGTGGGCAAATGATAACTTGCTCTGGAAGAACAGGCTAAGATAGGGCAAGACTGGAGAAAATTAAGGCAAATTATTCAAAAACCAGAGAGCGAATAAAATAAATTTCCTACTAGCAGATAAGAAGAAAAAAAAAAAAAAAGCCCGCAGAGGTCAGTGTTGAAGGTCATGAAAGAGAAAGAATTGTTTTAGTCATCACTTCTTAATGAATAAGAAGGGAAATATTCAGGGGATAAAATGAAAAGTCAGCAAGAGAAAAATATAATGATACAGTGAGAAGAATCATTGGAAAGAAATGTAAAGAAGGAACAAAAATCCAATACTGAGATAAATTTATTCTTCTATGAGTAAAATTGAATATAAAAGTAACCACAACTTTTCCTGCTTCCACTTAGTACTTCAAGGGGGTGAAGAGAGTACAAATCCTACTTAGGAAGCCCTGTTAAAAAACTCAGCGTGTTGCAAGACTAAATGCTGCATATGTTACTGTATAGTAAGAGCTTTTTTTTATTGCATTTAGTGGCTTCAATAAAGGTGAATTCTGCCAAATTTTAGTATCACCATTTTTTAAAACATCTTGAATTAAGCTGCGTTCTGTTTTTCTAATCTTTAGTAATTTAATTTATGTTTGAATCATTTTTTTATGTAAGGGCCAAATCAAACCCACCACACTGTCTCCTGGAGTTAGAAATTGCTTGAGATGTGAAAGGAATGTTTCCATAAACCTTATTTTGATTGAATATTTGAAGTCTACTACACAAGTCACCATGAAGGCAATTTAATTAGATTAATCATTAATTTAATTAGATTTAATTATTGCTGTGATGTCCTTCAACCACGTGAACCTAATAATTTTGCTGCGGAAACTATTTGGTGTTTCATTATGACTTGGGACTCACATCCAGATTAATTCAATTCTAAGGTCCTTCTTTCTGTAAGAAAACACATTCTACCACTATTTTTAATAACAATTTTTTTAATAATTATGAGTTCTAACTCACTCTTCATGAATATTGCATATCCAGTACAGCAGTTGTCATTCAACTATATTTCAGTTCCACTATTTGTTGCCTAATGTCTTTGTTGTGTAAATCCTATCTAAGAGGATATTCTTAAATAAACTTCCCATTTTTATATATGTAGTTTTATAGAGCAAGAATCAGTATTCCCTCAAAGTGAACTTCTAATATTTTACTCAGTGTAATATTCTTAAGTTTTAGAAGTGTTTTTTTTAATGCTCTTCAGGATACTTGCTCCTACTTACTATTTTCCTCCATCTTCTACTTTCTTTGTACTCTACAATTCCTCAGAGTAAGTAAATGAGAAGTTTCTCAGAAAAAAAATGTAAGATTTGGTCCAGTTCTTTGGTAAATGAAGAATGAAATCTTCATTTTTAGATCATAGTACTTATTTAGGAAGGTAAATAACAACTATAAATTGCTTCAAAGAAACTGAGCAATCCAGCTATTGATATATTTCATTAAGGAAGAGACAAAATAACATTTACTATATACAGACGAAATATTAAGTCAAAATATTTAAATAATGAGTACAGATATTATGAATACATATAAATATATCAGAATACCTATATATCAAAGAAACAATAAATATTATGAATCATCTATTTTTAAGAAGAGACAAGAATGTTTTGCTTAAAAGAATTAGATTTCTTTAGGACAAGATAAAACTTCAAAGATTCATTTCACTAAAAACTGAAAATGTTCTTTGGCTCATCTTTTACATTAATTTGTAGAAGATGGAAAAAAACCATTTCAAAACCTGTGAAATCCACCACCTCTTTTTTAATCTCTACAGACCATTGAGAGACATGATGCACAAGATAATAATCAGTTAAAAGCTTTACTTATTCTACACTCTGAGAAAGGAATGTTCCGAAGAGCAATGTCTGAAGCCCAGATCAAATGAAAGAACTGAATTATTGTAGTACAAAGGCTTAAAGCAAAGAATTTATTGCACCACTTGCCCACCATAAACCTATAATCCTCCACTTAACTTGTGTGAAGTGGTGCAATGAGATCTCACACTCAGTGCTCTCTACAACATATCTGTGTAGCTGTCCCTTAACTCCAGCCACATGTCTCTGGAGAAAGTGCTTTGGATCATTTCCTGTTCACTACGCTGTCACACGCAAGTTTGACAAAACACATTCCCAGTCTCAATCACATATTATTAATTGGTTCTTTCTCCTTCTAATTCCATTTATACATAAAACATTTTGGTGTGTTTCCAACACAGGCTTTGTTTTGTGAGACAATCTGTAACATTCTGGGACAATATTACATTTTCAATGATTCAACATAAGCATTCAGACTAATCATACCTGTCTCTATCACTTATACTTAGCACATGGCTGCTCTGACTGTCTACCATATGGTTTATCAGGTATTCACTCGAGACAGATAATCAACACCAAGTCCTCCAGAGGCCTAAGTTACAAAATCGTCTTTTTATCCAGATTTCCAACAAAGAAGCTTCTTAAGTCAGATAAAGATACTGCACAGAACTTCATCATTCTGTTCTATGTAACAAGTTGCCACAGCTATTATTCAGATGTTGCACACTGCATTTTTAAAACCCTTGCCTGATTGCTCCTCTTGTGCACAGTGTGGGCACACTCACCAGTGAAAATGATTGCAAGTTTCTTGCCATGATGTTTATTAGTCGTATGTACTAGTATTTAAATAGTAAGTGGAAGAGCAGACTGGTGCTATGTTGAAGAGCTAGAGTTGTTGGTGTTGGATAGTTTTTAAGACAAGCTGCTCCTGAGACCTGCCGTTTGATGTTTAGATGGGACTGAAGCCCAACCTGAATGTCTGTTTTGAAAGAAATCTCTTCTGTTGATATTCTGGCATTTTTAATACGTGGCTTAATTAGGTACTTAATTCCTAAGTCAAAAAGTCTTCTTAAATTAGAGAAGGAAAAAAACAAAAAGCCATAACAAAGACCAAGGCTTTATGCCACCTGGAAGAAATTAAATTAAATGTCCCGCTCCACTGATCTTATTTCAAGTCACAATAATAAATACACTCTGTATTCAACAGCTTTGTTAGCCTGCAGCTAAGTGGAGCCTTCAGTGAAAATGAAAGTATTCCACCACTGACACTTGACAGTAACAAATTTGCAAGTGGTAGTAAAACCACCAGTGCCTGTGATGTACCCAACTGGTACAACTATCAGAACGTAGACATTTCTCCATCTGCTCAGTGGGAGATTATAAATACCCTGGGGGTTTTGCTGCTGGTTATCAAAGTATCAAGGAAGTTTAAAAATTATTATTGGCAGGCCATGAGTTTGGAGATTAGAACAGTGGACAGGAAAGAGAAAGGAGGTACTGATTTCTGATAGGATGTGCTCAGTACTTGAGGGACATTACTCGGTGCTTTTCATAGAAATGAAGAGAACATAATAACTCTGCGTGTTCAGACTTCTCCTTTCTGCTGCCTCCAGACAATCCATCCACGGAACAGCTCCTACACTGACAAATACTTGCCATTCAAAATACAATGTTTCTGCCAGCCCTGAAATTTATCACCACAACAAGAAGGGAGCTGTAGCAGGTAAGGGATTCCCAGCAGCTGCAGAGCCAGCTTGTTCCCTGTATCTTCATGTCACCATGAAGATAAACTGCAAATCTTGGAAGACTTAGGGTCACTCTCTTCCCTCACTAGCTGTCTCACTGGACTTACTGAAGTTTCTGCTTTGTAGCCCTAATCCCAATACTATGACCTTTTTGGTTCAGGGTGCTCCTGTGACCTTTCCTTCCTGAAGGAATTGATAGGGACAGATTTTACAAGCAAATATATGAACACTGTATGGCATGATTAAGTTGGTTTACATTTTCACAGGCAACAGATACAAACAATTTCCACTGTGTGGTTGGTTAAAGCTAATATGAAATACTTAAAACCACTGAAATGCAACTATCTGACCATCAAAATACAAATCTACTGTGAAAATGCAGACACTCCACCAGTCCAGGAGCTTGACTGCTTTATAACTTAGGTGTCAGCAACCCATTAATACTTTTACCTCCCACCTCATGCTCATTAGTTCCTTTTGTGTAACAATTCATGACCCTCACCATTTCCTCACAGTTTAGTGACTTCAGAGAAAACCTTTCATCCCATTGTTAACCCCCTTCTTTAGCTATTGCCTTTTTCAGAGAAAACACTGGTCTGCTAGAGCAGCAGTGCTCATGAGCCCCACATGCTCTGAGGGAGGATTCCCTTAGACACTATTGTAGCTGTCTTCTTCCCCCTGTGGACAAATCAGTCCCAAACCAGCCGAAGTACAAAGATGCACAGTTGGACATCCAATTGTGCTCTGAAGTCATTAGCAAGACAAAACACTCTGGAATTTAGGCTTTCAGAATCTCCTCTGCAAGGAGGATTTCTAAGAAAAACCTGGCAGTTCCAACTGGGAGTGGAATTCCTTCTGCTAAATAGAAGATAAGGGAAGATTAGTTTAGTAACAACAAACTTGGAGTTAATGCTCTTCAAGTGGGAATGTGCTCCCTCAGAGGACTGAGTCTTATTATATGAAAAACAAATTCCCTTTTCAAATATTGAGAGATCATGTTAATTAAAGCCCTCTTTAACTGGTAACATCTTTTTAACAAGAAATACGCATTGTCCACAATATTTTGAATTAGCAGTACTATTGCCAATGCTATTAGTATTTTTACACTAGTACTGCAAAGCCAGAACTTAATGATTCAGTCCTTTCACTTGGTTTATCATAGTGGAAACTGAATGTTCTGTTTGGCTTGGCAAAAATTTGGTCTTTTCCCTTGATTTCAAATTTGCAGGAAAATTTAGACTTTTAAACTAGAAAGTCAAAGTTCCTGTCACATGGCTGGAAGCAACATCCACCAATCAAACAACTTTTCCTGAAGAAAAAAATAGTCAGTTGCATTGTACACTGAACAAGTAGCCAGTTAAAGTAGAAACTTGTCATCTGGTTTATAAACAAGTCAACTTAGTCAAAATCAAAATTTGCCCTTGGATCTCATTTGCTTTCCCTGTATAATTACATCACTAAATAACTGTTACCAATGAGAAGTAGTATCTATACACATCAATCTGGTTAGTTATCAGTGCTCATGAATCATTTCATCACTCAGCTATACTTGGTGGAAATAACTCCAAAAAGAGCATATGTTTTCAAAGTCGTTAAAGGAAAATGATAACATAAATATAAATAAGAGGAAAATCATATGGAAAGTTGTTTTTCCCTTGGGTTGGGGAGAAGGAGGAAGGGAGTTAAATGACAAAAAAATCCATGTTTAGCACTTTAAACAATAAAAAGAAACACTCAAATACTTAATGAATTCATGCTATGAAGACGATGAAAGTGTAAATATACTTAAGGTTACATTTAGAAGACAAATTGCACTGCAGATGATGGGGAAGTCATTATTTTGCCAACTTAATTAGTTTTTTTCTTAGTAACAGTCACAGTGAGAGTTTTACATGTGTTTTAAAACTGAGCCTTATCTAAGATCTTAACTGAGAGGCACACAACTGGAGAAAACAAACAAAAAAAAGAGAAGAAAACAAAAAAATTAGAACAGAACAAAAAATATATTAAACAAAACAAAACATCACCTTCTTACTCCAGGTAACAAGTGTTTGAATAATGAAAAAATTGAATTTGAGGTAATTTGAAGCCTGACTTCTCAGAGGTCACTCACAAAGACAGTCTGTTCTGAACTGAGGCTTAACTCTATAATCCCAGTTTTCCGGAGACAATGTTGTCCTCACAGATACATTCTTTTTTCCAAGGTGAAATCCTCAAAAATTCCTGGTTTAGGGGATACTTAATGTAACACTGGTTTTCATTAGGAGTTCATATAATGTGCATAATGACTTTTTCTTTGAAGGAACTTATTCTGGGTTTATTGGAATGAACAGGTCATAGTTTACCTAGAGGGGCTTCAGTACATTGGCTCGAATTTAAAAATTGGAAGCATCCTACCGTTAATTTATTCAATGGAAAAAAGATTAGTAATATTAATACTCCTACTCCTACTACTACCAATATCTTGAGATATTGCTCAGAAAGGAAAGGAAATGGTAGACTAAAAATCTGGTTCTTTTGTAAGTTAAAAATGTGAATATATTGGGCCAGACTTTAAATTAGTTTAATCTTATTCCTTCTTTTGAGATAGTTGATTTTAACTACTGTATGAAACCAAAATTTCTTCTTTTTCCTATAAAAATGGTGTTTGTTTTAACATTACCCACACTCACAGGTACCCAATGGGGGTCCCACATCAGGTAGGGAAGACAGTCTTACAAGGCTCCACCCTCACTGCAATATATTTTGGCTTTTCTTGATGCAAATGAACCATTACAGTTTTTATTTCAGCATTTCTTGTGGCTGAGATTATTACCGGTTTATTGTTTCTGGCCACTTTCCAATATGAGTCTGTTAAGCACACTGACTCTGCAACAAAAACATCCTTGCACTAGGATGCAAGGCTCTAGAAGGCCCTTGAAGATAACTGTGGATCCCTGAGTTGATCCAAGTAAGACAGTGCTGCTTATGATTCAGAGCTCCTAGGTCCCTGCACAGCAAACACATTCAAATGATTTTAGGCAAATATGAAAGAGATAGACTTCAAATAATATAGGTTCTGCCTACTAGCGTAGTTTAAGTTGCTTCCCCTGCTTTACAATTTGGCAGTTATTAAACTGATTTTGCTTACACCTTGGTGCACTTCTCTTAATATGAAGAAAGTCTGGCAAGTTGTTAAGTTTCTAAGGTGGAACATCTGCCTGATTTACTTAATGTTGTTCTTTCCTTACACTAATACAAATGTAATTCTAGAATAGTGTGACCAATGGGGAAAAAAGGCAAGCATAGAAATGAATAGAGGGATGCATTTGAACTCTTTTCAGCATGAGGCTAATATCTATAGATAGTTATCTCACATGGCAGCCCTGTGTTTGAAGAAGCAGAAAAGTTTTCAGTTTGTGATTACATGCATATGGTAGCAGAAGAGGCCCTTGGGGTTGCTGCAGAGACCTCACAGGAAGCTCAGATCTTCAATCCAGGGCAAGGGGGAGGTGAAGGCTCAGAGAGATAGGAAGCAATTATCATTCAGCTGGCAAAAGGCTAAAGATGTCCCGCAGCAACATTCCTGGGATACCCCAGAGCAAGTCTTACCAGCAGAAGGAAAAAGGAAATGCATTGTTTCAACCAGGCTGAATTTCACATCCTCTTGTGTTAAATAAAAAAACTACACAGTGCATTTTCTTTTGATAAAATATCTAGTTGCTGAATAGCAGGGTTTGAAAGTAACCAAAACTATTAGCAAATTCAGCTCAAATTTGGTGTTTAATTCTGGGTGACATGGCATGTTCACTGTCTGACTGACTTGCATTATCTGAGTAAAGAAATAAGCAGCATACAGGCTAAGGATGTGATTTGTGGCCTTTAATTTATAAACACATTTTGGAGTTGACCTGCTGCTCTGCAAAGAAAATGAGCAGTTACTAATAAGCCACAATAATTTAAATCAAAATATGTAAGATATCAAACATTATTTGAGCACTTAACTAAATCTTTTGAAATTAACCTGTGTACCCTAAATGACCAAATCTGGATGCAAAAACAAATTAAATTTTTTTGCGATAGTAAGAAGAAGAAATTCTTCATTATAAGGTTCATGAGACACTGGCACAGGTTGCCCAGGGAAGCTGTGGATGCTCCATCCCTGGAGGTGTTCAAGGCCAGATTGGATGGGGTCTTGGGCAGCCTTGTCAAATGGGACATGTCCCTGCCCCTGACAGGGGGGTTGGAACTGCATGATCTTTAAGGTCCCTTCCAACCCAAAGCTTTCTATGATTCTATATTTTGGTTTTTTACAAAGAAAAATGTTCTCAAGGATCTAAAGTAATTTTCAGTGTAGTTGGAGAACTGAAGAATTTATTATTTGCACAGCTCATCTCCCTCTGTATATATATAAGCACGTAAACAGAAAAAGAAAAGAATTCCATTGATAACTTCAATAAAATATTATCTTTAAATAACGTGCAAGCGAAGACAAGCCTAGCCATGGTGTATATGTCGTGTTAGAAACTGAAATTTTTTAGATGTATATGCTTCATGTGGAGTATGAGAGAGCCAAAACACCTCTTAGATTTTCTGCAACACAGATATTTGTGTGTCTCAGTGTTCCTAGAGACTGTTTAAGCAAAGATTGCATGTAACGTTATTATCCATTGTTCATACTTGAAGAGTGAAATAATTCGGCTCCATCTGAGGAAATCTAATGGCAGTATCTCTGCAACAGTAAGTGTTAAAATGAGATTACTGCCTACTTACAGCTCCTTTCTTTTTTCCTGCTTTGACTTATGCAAAGATGAGAATTTCTAGTCTTCTCCATTTAATTGTCAGTGGCAGACACTGTAGTCAGGAGAAGACTATGTCAGCAGTCTGGATTGAGCAATAATCTGCTAAAATCCTTGCTTCATTTTTGACAAAAACTTGTACCAGGTACTGTAACAACAAAAGAAATAGAACAGGTACAATAATGTGAAATTTCCTACCATTGACAAAAAAATACAGTCCATATACTCTTTTTAAAAAGCATTCATTGGAGTGGAGTGCTTTTACTTCTCTCCTTATATTTGACTTTCCTTAGCAATGAAGATACACAATACTATCTGGAGCTTTGAAAATGTGGTCTTCCATAGGCAGTGAGGCTTCTATAATGGGATGGAATTTGTCATACAAAGCTAGAAGGTTTAATTTACTACACTGTAACATCAATGAAATTTAAAATATTATCAAATAGTGTTCCAAGAAGCTAATACCCATTAGATTCAATGTATCTGCAAACTGCTATTTGCAATGCTGTAGGTAAATCTTGGATAATAATTGTCACAAAACTCTGCTATTTTCTCAGTCATGGAAAAAAGAGGTGGTGAATACATTTCACTTTAACTCTAGTGATGTCAGTTCTAAAATACCAGATGTGAACTCAGTCCCATGAGCCCAATTCCAGCCATGCAATCACTGGGATGTTTTGGCAGGTATTTTCAGGATGTTCTGATGCTACAGGTCACTTCATTTGGAAGCTGTGTTAACTTGTGGGGAAGGTGTGCTCTGACTGTGGTTTCTTTACTGAATACTAAAACATTCCTTATTTTTCCCCCTCTATCTATTGTGAAATGCTGTCACCCCATTTTTATCTTATCTTTTGTCCTACAACCTAATTAACCCAGAGATATTTCCTTCACTGTGGTTAAATTCATTTGGAACTACTACAGTCTTGCTTTCTTGTCTTCAGCATAGGGAAAACAGATCTCCAGCTTTGATTTAGAATATTTAATGCCATTTTTCCAAAGTATAAAATGTACTTATTGCCCTTCTAAGGATGTAAGTGCTTATATCCAAGTCCTGGGATGATAAATACCTAATGAGTCAAAGAATTTTATGAATATTTTTGAAGGAATTTATTTGTTCAGAAAATGGCATACTACTGAAGAACAACCATGATTATTTAAACTTAAATATCCTACATTCCCCATTACCCAAGCTCAAGGATCATGTACTCTGAAGTCAATCCTCCAGAAATTCCCTCTATTCACTGGAATTTATTCAGAGTGTCTATTAGCTGTTATTATATCTCAGAAAGTAGAAATAAGGACACACAGCAAATACAGATGCTGTAAGATTGCTGTTAAGCAGCCCTTCCACATACTTCATCTTCCACTTTAGAAGTCAGAAATTTCTTAATGATAATCTGAACTACAAATTTACCATCCCGGATGCCTATCTCAGATCCGTATGTGTGTTATGGGAGGCTTCAATAAGCAGCATTATTCTTTCACGTTCTAGTGTGTGAACAAATATTCAGCTTTGGAGGGATACCCAAAATAGTTGAAATTCGTTAAATGTGCCTCAGAACAAAACTCTGACCCTTATAAAGGAAACTGTGTGAAAAGCGCGTTTTTTTTGTCTTGAGTTCCTAATTGAATCATTTTTATAGCTGAGGTTACTTCTCTTGAATTTGGCAGAAATGCCAATCCAAGGTGCAATATTTCTCTGCCTGCTGAATTCTATGGCCTCTGTCTTGGAGTATTTATACACCAGCTGAGCAAGTTACACTTTCAGCTTATGCAGGTCCTAAACTGCTTTTCCTTTTTAACTCTATAGTTAACATACAAAGTAGCAGACTTCTTTTATGGCTTGGCAGGAGACAGCAGCAGAGAGAGAAAATAGACAAAGTGATGTTGTCCCACATGGATTCACTTACTTATCAATATTCTGTTATGTTGGCATGTATTCTCCACACTGCATACTCTTACAGCTGCCAGCACAATGTCTTTTTATGTCAGAAGACTTCATAAACTGAACAAAGGAAATGGTAATAGTAAATCACAGAGAACATGAATTTATTATATTTTCCCCTCCATGGCAGGGGAGTACGAACTAGATAATCTTTAAGGACCTTTCCAACCCAAAACATTTTATGATTCTATGATTCTGTGAGTTCTATTTGCATAAGAAAATGCTGAGGGATACCCACAGTAGCTTGACTTGCTCCACTGAGTGTTGCAAGCACACAACTGCTCTTTGTATGTTTCCTTCTAAGCAGGCAAACACCTTTATGCTAGAAAAAATCCTAGCATTTATAATCTTAGAGTTGGATTCCATTGGGGTTTGGTGCTTTGTTTTACTTTTTGTTTGTTTGTTTAAGACAACAGCATTAAACAATTAAGAGGAAATATTGTATTTGTTTGCAAGAGTTGATGAGTACAAAATTCTCAAACTCAACTTTGAAGTACAACCAGTACGAAGTTAAGACTTTTTATCTCTAACCCTGGTAACATGTATTAACAACTGCAGAAAAAGCTCATTCCAGAAGACAAAATGTAGGCATAGCCGTCAGAGGATATGGTTTTGTCTAAACTTTCATTATCGTATTAGGAAAGGCATAAATGAACTGAATTTCAGAGATATTCATCAACATTTTTACTACTTTTGAAATTCTGAGTACTCACGATACCTGGAAAGTTAGCTTTATGCATGCTTTATCTCAGCACTTTTCCACTGCCTGACAACAAAAATTTCCTCTCTTTTAAGGATGTTAATCAGCCCTGGTATGATTTGATTTTATCTCTCTTACTATATAACTAGGGCAGTCAGTTTCTAGCATGTAAAAGAACTCCATTTCCCCCTTTATATCATACCTTAAAATAATAAAGTAAAAAAAATGCCTGCGTTATAGAAGATGGAAATTAACTTTCACAGAATCACAGAATCACTAGGTTAGGAAAGACCCTCAGCATAATCAAGTTCAATCATTCCTATCAACCATTAAACCATTCCCCTCGGCACCTCATCCCCCCATCTTTTAAATACCTCCAAGGATAGTGACTAGACTATCTCCTCAGGCAGTGTATTCCAGTGCCAATGACCCTTTCCATGAGAAATTTTTTTCTGATGTCCAGTTTGAACCTCCCTGGTGGAGCTTGAGTCCATTCCTTCTTGTCCTGTCCCCTGACACTTGGGAGAAAAGGCCATCTCCCTCCTCTCTACAACCTCCTTTCAGGTAGTTATAGAGAGCAATGAGGTTTCCTCTCAGACTTTTCTTCCCGAAGCGAAACAACTCCAGGTCCCTCAGCTGCTCCTTGCAAGACTTGTTTTCCAGCCCCTTCACCAGCTTCATTGCTCTTCTCTGGACTTGCTCCAGAGCCTCAACATCCTTCTTGTGGTGAGGGGCCCAGAACTGAACACAGAATTCGAGGTGTGGTCTCATCAATGCCGAGTACAAAGGGAGAATAACCTCCTTGGAACTGCTGGTCATGCCATTTCTGATCCAAGCCAAGATGCTATTGGCCTTCTTGGCCACCTGGGCACATTGCTGGCTCACATTCAGTTGGCTGTCAACCAACTACCCCAATCCTTCTGACCAGGCAGCTTTCCAGCCGGACTTCTCCTAGTCTGTATCACTGCATAGGGTTGTTGTGCCCCAAGTGCAGGACCCGGCATTTAGCTGTGTTAAACCTCATGCCATTGGTCTCTGCTCAGCAGTCCAGCCTGTTCAGGTCCCTTTGCAGAGCCTCCCGACCCTCCAGCAGATCCACACTTCCACCCAGCTTAATGTAGTCTGCAAACTTGCTAAGGGTACACTCAATGCCTTCATCCAGGTCACTGATAAAGACATTGAACAGGGCTGGACCCAGTACTGAGCCCTGGGGAACCCCACTTGGAACTGGATTTAACACCATTTAGCGTCACTCTCTGGGCCCGGCCATCCAACCAGTTTTCCACCCAGGAGAGTGTGCGCCTGTCCAGGCCAGAGGCCGACAGTTTCAGAAGCAGAATGCTGTGAGAAACTGTGTCAAAGGCTTTACTGAAGTCCAGGAAGACCACATCCACAGCCTTTCCCTCGTCCAGTAGACAGGTCACTTTATCATAGAAGGTGATCCGGTTAGTTTGGCAAGATCTGCTTAGTTTTAATGATATTCAGATGAACACATATATGGAAGTGAGAGAAAGATTTCCAATAGAACAATGGATAATACTCCTATTTAATGTTTCAGAAATACATTGACATTTTTAAATTCATTGTGCAGTCACACTGTATTGAATTACTTAACAACTCTGATATAAATGACAGCAAGATGTCTGCTTCTTCCATGAATAGACTTGTTTTCAAACTAGTCCATACTGTGGTAGAATGCAAAGCAATATACAAGGTAATTATGTTCACAAAACTTCTGGCTATTTTACAGTGTATGTAGACAATTTAATCTAAAGTTAATTACTCTTGAATTCAGCTTCCCAGATCTGATTTGTGTATTGATGTATAAATAAATTGATAGAAGATGCAGAGATTTAAAGCTTTTCTATGTTTAGCCTTCATATTTGGTGATTTTTACTACTAATTTATGTGACATCTTACTTATGAATCATGTCCTTCCAACTATTCAGCTAATGCAATTGCTGCTATTTATCATGGACTATTTTATATATCTTAAATATTACAGACTTGTAGCAAGGAATGCTAAACCAATTGGTTAATCAAAATGCTGATGTGCTGAACTTAAAAACTATACTCTGGAATGCACAATGAAGTCTTAAATGTCAATTTAAACCCATAGATCTTTGCATGTTTATGGGTCCAGGAATCTGAACAGATCATCTGTTCATTCTACGTACTAAACATCTATGAGCTCCCGCTGCATGAGGGAAATTTGTTGGAGTTTAAATATTAGCTTTAAAATCAAGAATCTTATGCAAGTCTCTATCAGAAAGATTTGAGAATTAGCTGAAAAGATTCATTATTTCTTTTAAGAATTAACATGTGCTATTAAAATAGTTATTAACTTTAATGTGTATGTATTTTATTTAACAATAGAATCCTTTAGGATCTATTAGCTTCCACTTAGTTCAAATTAAGCAAGAACAGAAGCTTTTACAAAAAAATAAAAAAAAATCTCAGTTTAAAATTCTCTCTCCCCACTTGCTCTTCACAGTTTTCTATACAAGTATAAGTTAAGCTCATCACTTGAAGAAATGGAGTGTTCCATTTTCTTTATTCAAGCTGCATGGCACAGTAAATGTGAAGCCATGTTGTATTCTCAAAATAATATTAAAAAAATATGCAAAGCAGCAATATTCACCTTTGTGGAGAAAAAGTAGGAAAGGAAGCCACAGACTAACCAGCACAGCTGTAGCAATTGGTCTCTCCTAAAAGAGCAACTACGAAGAACAACCATAAAAGCATCCTGGAAAGGAATTTCAGCCTTTCAGTTAAGCAGTGAGGGAGTTAAGCAGAGAGGGAGTATCTGAGGCAATTTTCGTCCAAAAGCTTACCTGCTTCTTAGTTTTAGTAGACAATATGAGTAAATGTGTAGTCAGATTTCCCATTTCGCCCCTCCTTTCTCTTCTGCCCCACCTCCTACCTCTTTCTCCCCTCAAATTTCCTTCCCTTTCCTACGAATGATCACAAAATGCCTGGGGTACGGCATGCGGATTTTAAGAACTTGATCTTAAAATGAACGGTTGTACATTTAGTCATATAACTTGCTTATCAAACAGAAAATGAAAGTGAACCTGAGCTGACCATGCTTGAACTGGGTACTTGTAGTAGATGATCTCAAGAGATCTCTTTCCCGCTCAGCAACTCTGTGATTCTGTAATTTCAGCAACTCTCATGCCCTCTGGTATGGGAAACACTTATGTACAATGCGTACCATGTGGAGTACGACATTTCTCTCCAAGAAGCGTGGGTGAGCAAATGTGGTTTTACCTCATATCAGGTGGCTGAGCTTCTTCCTGACCATCTTTGGCAAGACCTACAGAGACTTTCACAAAATTTTGTAAAATCTATATGGCTCAAATGAAGTGCTTAAAATTGCCCTCTGGAAGCATCTCCTTCTTTCTATTTGGTTATATGAGGGGAAAAGGCTTTGAATTTAGGTACTCTGAGACACAATCAAGTTAATGGTCTGATTCAGAGCCTGAAATAGCCTAGCTAATATGCCCCAAATGAGCAGTAGGCAGCCTTTCCTCATCCAGCTGCACAGGTAATTTTGTTTGTACAAATTCATTAGCTTCTAATAAAGAACCTCACCTACCTCTTCAAAATACCACTTTTTGCACAGCCCAGCCTACTTTAAACAAAACTTGTGACTCTCTAATGAGAGAGAAACTGTCTCCTAGAGGATCACGCAGATCAAGAGCTCTGAAGGCATAGAATAAATGTAACAAAATTACACAGTAGTTACTCAGTTGAGAAGGATCTTGGTAATTGTCCTGACCTGGAAAATATTATTCTCCACATCTCATCATAAATTCAGTCCTGCAGTCTTATGTCTTTAAGCAATTTCTGTGACAGCAGTAGCACAGCTAGAAGGGAGTGAGGATTGTCCAGTTACTAGTAGAGTGAGATGAGCATCAGGAGATAGTGTTGTCTCAGGAATATGGGGATTTTTACTTGTTTTAGACTACGAGAAGTGTAAATAGTTTACCTTATTGTCCAAATTTGAAGTGGAGAAGATAATACCATATGTGTTACTGGGAGACAGAGAGAGCTCTGACTGCAAAAATCAGATAATGGAACAAAGCTGGACACCTCAGAAATTAAGAACAGATACAGAATGCTGAGAGAAGGGCATCAAATCTGCTAAAAGATCTGGAGCACAAGTCTTATGAGGGAACTGGGATTATTTAGACTGGAGAAGAGGAGGATGAGGGGAAACCTTACTGCTTTTTACAACTATCCAAAAGGAGATTGTAGACAAGTGGATGCTGGTATCATCTCCCAAGTGATAGGATGAGAAGAAATGGCCTCAAGTTGTGCCAAGAAAAGCTTAGATTGAATATTTGAACAAAATTCTTTACTGAAAGAGTGTTGAAGCATCAGAACCTGCTGCCCAGTGAAGTAGTGGAGTCACTATTCCTGGAGGTGTTCAAAAAGCGTGTAGACATTGTACTTCCCAACATAGCTTAGTAGGCATATTGATATTGGGCTGAAGGTTGGACTGGATAATCTTAGAGGTCTTTTCCAACCTTAATGATTCTATGCTTCTCTGCTTGTATGATATTTATCAAATTCAAATATTTGATTTTTCCAAAGTCAGTGAACTACCTCCAAAGAAAATCTTACAAGAAATTCAGAAAGTCAATCAAAGAGAGAGAAAATTCTAATAAAATTGAAAGCAAAAGTAATGTTTTAAGTTTTCTTCAAAAAAGAAGGGCAAAGGTCCAGGGCTTCTTCATTAACTTGGACATCAGTACTGGATGCACAGCATTCAACAATACAGCATGAGAGGACAGCAATTTTTACTGGGCCAGCTATTTCTTCCCTAGATATTTATGCTCTGACTTAGATGGACATACTTCAGCATGACATAGATTTTTATGATTTCACACTGTCTTTTCAGCAAAGTATATTCCTAACCATTGGTTTCCTAGTAGGCATCATAATTAGTCATGTATTATTCATAGACATCAGTTACATACACGGGGCTGGATTTGTTGGGCATGTTAATAGTTTTGAAAAAAATAGATTATTTACTGAGCACTAAAACTTATTTAAGAATCTGGACTCTTAGCTTTAGCCTTCTAACACTAGGCTTGATAAAGGCAGTGCTAGCACTGGGATGGCACTGGTCTGTCAGCTTTAGCAGACACAAGATCTCGGGCCTGGAGCAGAAAAAATTTAGTGAATCAAGAATAGCTGGAAATGAAATGTTTGAGCAGCATTTGAAGAACAGAGAAGAAAAAGCAAAAGAGATTGGATAGTAAGTATTAGATAAATTTAAAGAAAAGATCCTGTGTGTATACACATCTCTGAAGGTAAAACATGAGTTTTGAATAACTGTACAATGTCAAACAACAATTTGTAAAAGCACTTGTGTTTAGGTGCTCTGAGACACTGGGGCCATGTGCTTTTTTGTTGTGCCAGGGAAGACAGCAGGAAACAACAAAAGAGGAAGGGAGAAATGAGGAAAGACATAGAATATGCTCATTTAGAAGGCTTGATTCTCATGAAGATTTCTAATCTACTTCACATTATAGATAAACATATGGTCATCTCTTTTTAATTCTAAATTAGCTGCTCTGTTGTCTACTGAAGAATAACAGAAAGGGAAGGCTTATTAGAGACAGTGTTGGTAGGATATCTGAAGTGAAAATGTGAGGTGAGAAAGGGAGAAGGTTTTAGGGTGAAGTGAATAAGGGAAGGAGTGAAAGATCATCTCCAGGTCTAGTTGAGAAGACAGAAAGGATGTGTAGGGAAAGAAAGGATGAGGAAAATGACAGAAATCTGTTTCCAGAGGCCATCTCCCATGCATGGCTAGAAATGAAGTAGGTTCTTGAAATTTTGCCAGGTGCCTAAAGACAGAAAAAAACCATTGGTAACTGTTATGATAAGGATTTTCCCACTTCCCAATCATGTCACATGTGAGCATGAAGTTTGGGAGAAGGAATAAGAGAAAATACATATAGGAAAATAGCTCATACTTTGAAATCGCAAATACCATATCAACTCATTGCAGTAATATTCTGATTTCCAATAATGAGAATCACTGTGAGGACTCCTCTCTGAGTCCTCAGAACCATCAAGACTTAGGAGATTACTTCCTTCTGTAATTACTTTTAATCATATTTGCTCTGTGGTTATCTGTTGTTAATAGAGTTCTTTGATCTGCTTAACTGCCTCCCATGCAATTAAACTGTTGTAGAAAACACATGGATAATCCATTGGTAACAATGCAGTATTTGCATAGAGGAAGATGTAAAAACAAATGGTAACTCTATGAGGTTTTGGTTCAAAATGTTGCGGTCATGTTTTATCATGTTTATTTTGTTGTTGACTGCAATTGCTTGCTAAGTTGTTAATTGCTTTGCTTTCAGCCAAAAGGTTCCATTATACCCTGCTGAGTATTACAGAGTGTTTCTTTGTTTTGAACTGTGTCAGGTTGCAGGGGATTTATGGGTTGACCCCTTCCTGAAAAGTTGGGGTTTTACAGAAATGAGACTTCCAAGCATTACATACTTCACCACAAAAAATTGTCATCAGTAATCTCTGTCCTATTGATTTTTAATGTCTACTTGTGAGCCATATGATCCAGACTTATCTCCTATGTCTGACAGTGTTGACTGATGGTTTTCCCAGGACTTTTTGGAGATAGTATGTGTCTAATTTTCTGTTTCTTTTACAGAAGCTCTCATCTCGACTTTCTGATTTAGAATTAAGCTACTCAAGTACTGTACAGTTCCATGCCCAAATCACCTTTATAAGATGCAGTGATGCCTCAACCGAATCTGTAAGCGAAGTTCAGACAAGTCGCAGGTGGATAAAAGAAGATGGATGTCACAAGAACTTTAGAATGTTCTTGCGCTAAGGAGTCAGATCAATGGATCATACAGACCAGTATTCTGCTTCCGTGTTATGCAGAAATGGAGACAGCTGTGCATGCTTCCAAGAAAGGCATGAAAAAGCTGGTTACTGGTGACATGGAAAAGAATGAGAAGAATCCAAAGAGGAACAGGGAGAAGACATGCTATTCATATCTTTATGGCTTATGTAGGTCCACCTGAGTATAAGAATTTCTTCAAAGACTCTGAACAATATAAAGTGATTCATGAGTGACTCTGGAGGATCTTGATAATGAAGTGCTACATTTGATGCAGAACAACCAGTGCTTGAATAACATCTCTCAGGCTAACCTGACTATTGTTCACCATTGTGATCTGGAGAGCTGGCAAAGCACATGAAGGCACAAAGACAGTTATTAAATACATCAGCTCTAAGTGAAGCTTGCTATATATGTAAGAAATTAACAATGACAGTGAAAACATTATTTAGAGTAAATACATGGGCCCAGCCACTACTGTCTACTCCAACCACAGCATCAACAGTCAATTGATTTAGGATTAGAGGGTATCCCTGTAGACTACTTTCAGTACGTGTTTTACATGTTCATTAATTTCTTAACTCTCTTTTATAATGCACTTCTTCCAAAACCTCACATAGCAACAAATTCCAGAAGTTTGCTGCCTGAGCTCTAAATATATTTTGGGAATAATCTCTTTAGTGAGAAGGTGGTTAGACACTGGAACGGGCTTCCTAGAGAGCCGGTCAATGCCCTAGGCCTGTTAGTGTTTAAGGGCATTTGAGTAATAGCTTAACAATGTGCTTTAATATTTGGTTAGCCCCAAAGTGGTTAGGCACTTGGACTAGATCATCATTGTAGGTCACTTCCAATTGAAATGTTCCGTTCCGTTCCATTCCATTCCATTCCATTCCATTCCATTCCATTCCATTCCATTCCATTCCATTCCATTCCATTCCATATAACTATTTTTAAGCAATCTACTACTAGTATCAATGAATGCCCCTAAGTTCTAATACTTTAAGATTTAGTGAATAACAGCTCTTATTCATCCTATTCATCACCTTCAGGATTTCATAAACTTCAATTAAATCCCCCATTAGTCTTTCTCCCTCCAAGCTGACTAGTGCCAGGATTTTTATTCTCTCCTTTTCTTTTACATTTAGAAAGATCTGACTCAAAAGCTGACACATTAGCCCCTTCTGGTGACCTTATAGCTTTTTTTTGAAACTGTGATGTTCTAAGACTGAAATTCCAGTGGGCTATGTGATATTCATATTAACTGAAAGAAATGGTCAAGTAATAATGAGGAACTCTGAGGAACAACGGGGAAATCCTCTGAACTATGCACATGATATGTGATGGTCTGAAAATACCAGTTTTATTTATGTTGTAGAAGATGCAGAACATTTCAGTGTTTTAGGAAGATGTCAGAAGTGCTGTGTGTACAGAACTTCCCATGTTAGGAGACTATGGATGCCATGCAGAAGAAGCTTGTATAGATCTGAGTCTGTTATGGATTAGAACATCCCAGTTCCCTTTATTTTTCAAGAGATATTCCTTTTCCTGGACTAAATTACAGCCTTTCTGATGAAGACCTAGAAGCATTTGATACCTAAAAGTCCTGACAAAAGCAAACCATGCAGAGTGTGGCAATTTACTTGTGCTCCACTTCCCCACCATTTCCTGTGCATCACGGCTAGGATGTGGAGGGATGGCAGAAGAGGGGTAATGGTCTGCAGTTGACTGTCACCCTAAAATACAGCTCTTATTTAGCAGGTAGTTGCTTCAGATATGAGTGATGTGTTTGGCAATACAATCGTTGCTAGTAGAATGTCTTTAATAGTTTGTATTTCAAGAAAAAAAAATAATAGGAATAAGAATGTGAAAGCAAGAAATTAAGCCAATGTTTTAACATCAGGTTCCAAAAGGTATTGCAAATCACACACTTTGTACTAAATGCAAAGACAAATCCTTAAACCACATTGTCATGCAGCTACCAGATGATGTCCAATATAGTCCCAACGGACAATCTAGAGGAAGGCAAAATGTCAAACTTGGATATCTTAAGGTAAGCTGGGAAAACATGGCACATGATGCATTAATCATTAGACAGGAGATAGATAGGCGTCTGGTTTGGATGTAAGGCCATGCACTGGATGCAGACCCCATTCTGTCTCCAAATTCTGGCTTCATATCTGTCTTGTTGTATTTTATCATCCTAATGTGGGTACCATAAGTGAGAACTTAGCCCATCCTACACTCCTTCTATAGATTCTAATCACAGTTGGACTGCATGACTCTGAAGGTTTGTATGTCTCCTTGTTGAAAACAGGGAGAAGCCACAGTTAATACAGCTCTGACTTTAATATTTCTGATACATGTTTCACATAGCTGGCTTGAATAAGTTTCTCAGATTTTTACACAAGTGAAATATTTTGTCTGTTATTAAAAAATGTGTAATTACTAGAAAGAAGGAAAACAAAGACCCAAACCCAGCTTTTATTTTATGGGTAATTCAAAAGCTACCTTTATTACAAGGAAAAAAAAAGAAAGGAAAGGGGAAAGGGAAATACATTAATTTTTTAATAAATTATACAAATAAATTTTAACAATAAAGCTTCAAAAATATTTTCTTTTAAAAGGCAATTATTCCTCAGCCAAGACATGCTCTGTAGCAATTTTTTGAGCAATGCACAACTAGCAGGCATGCAGCATAACTTAATCTTCAAAGAGGGAATAAGCCTAATTGTCTACCAATCACCATGTGTTTCTGCAAGAGAGAAGCAAGTAAGATTTTGCTCTGCAAGCTAAGGGCAAGCAGACAACAGTAAGGAAACACATAATTGTTTGTAACTTGAATAAGAATTAAGAGAGAAACCATTTATCTGAATTGAATGAAGTGAGATAGCCCAGAAATACAAACTACTGACAGTGGAGTCTTAGGACCTGATTTTTTTATTGCTGTATGCACTACAGATGAGACTTGGGAAGGATAAATTAACCAAGCCCTTCCCTGAAGTAGGCAAAATAAATTCCTTGCCTGGATTAGACTGAGGAGCAGAGAGAAATAGTGATATTCCATTCATTTTTTAAGTAACATTTCTAAAAACCTGCTTTTGTTGTACTTTCACTCCTCTCTTTCCTTTGTCTTTTAAATTATGCTCTTCCCCACAGTTCCGAGTATTCAGATCAAGTAAATTTGTTTGCTTATTTATCGTAGATGGACCTCATACCCTACCATAATATAGAAAAGGGCACAAAAGGAAGGAGTCAGGCTGCTTATTGGGACATTGTGACTTTCATGGCTTTGTTGTGATTTCATCAGTGTTAAACCTGCTGCCTGTTGTGTAGCCTACACCAGATTCTGCCCATGTTACATTAGTGCCTAATTTCAGAAGGGGGCTCTAATCCAATAGAGTTTTTCTCAAATACAAGGTATAACATTATATGGACCTATCAGAACTTAATTGACTTTATTCATTATCTCTGTGCCACCATGATAGGTTCTACTGCATTTGCTACCTGACAGTCTTCTGCTTTCATAGTAGAGAATTTCAGGGCTTCCATATGTTATTACATTGTTTTTTTAGCAGCTATTCTTCAACACAAGGCTGAGTTGTATTATTGCGATCAATAGGTTAGCTAAAAAAAGACTTCTTTGGTCTGCAAAGCAACCAAGTCACTGAATTTTCAATCAACATATTTCTTCCAAATGCCATACCATGAATTACAATAAGTGGGATTCCAAATGAGCTGAAGTTTTTGCTAAAATGTGAGGATTCTTCTATTCTCCAAGCAGCTTTGCAGATCACCATACAAGTTCTGTTCAGATTGACCTGGATTAATGAAGCCAGCATGTAAAACAAGTCTCTGAGACTAAAATCTAAAGACAAATGAAAGAAGGCACTGCAAAGATCTTGCATTTATGTTTGTGAATCTAGTAAGCATGATGAGTTCTGTGTTCTACAACTTCCACTACTTATTTCAGCTCCAGGCAGTAGTAAACATTAAGGTGGGTATTTTTCTCACCTTGGCCTGTTCTTCAGTAGATAACATAGCATAATTAATTTTAGTATAATTAATTTTGGCAGTAAGAGGGTTCAAAATGAATTTAAGCCTTCAGTTAATCCTAATAGGTGCTGCTGAATCCATTTATCACCATCCTATGTGACTGGCAGCCAGCACAAAACTCTGCAGTAAATGCAAAACTGGCTGCATGCCCATAGAGTTGGCAGGCTTCGAGATGCTGAATGAATGAATGAGAACACGAAGTAAGCAAGAGAACTTTGATTTTATATGCAAGTGCCCACAGGAGCTCCAACAAAACTCTGTTCTGTTCAAAAGTCCCTGCTAACAAAACACAATAAGCTGACAAGAGACAGCAAATCCACTTGACTAAAAATAAAACTGAAATCCAATACAGTACGCCTGCAACTGCAAGATGAGCATTTTTCCAGCCTAAGCAAAACTCTGCAATTATCCCAGGGACTGGATGAAGGCAGAGAGCAGGGAACCTGGGGTGGCTGGATTATTCATTGTAGTCTGTTCTCCTGTTTGCATTGTATTTGGTTTATGTTGGTCCCCACTGCACTTCTTATTTGATAACTGCATAAAGAGTTCATTTGAATAGAGGTTGCCATTTACATGGAAAAAAAAATCAGCAATGGCTATGCTTTGCATGGATTCACAGATAGTATGCTGAGAAAAGGGCAAGAAATACTATTTTTTCTCTTTTCAGAAAGGAAGTATTTAAATTTTTTATAATTACACCGAGGTGAATGAAACAGGAATAAAATTCTATAGCTATACACTAACAGAGAGACATAAGGTATTGCTTTTCTAATTCTCAAATGATGGACAGAGAATTCAGATGATTTTCTCAAGGTTCCACACAAGAATATGCAGCAGAGACTAGAACTGTACCCACATATGTTCAAGAGTAATGAACCATAATCAGAGGCTGCCATTGATAATCAGTACATCTTTGTCTATAGCTTCAGACTTTCAAAGACATCTACATGTTATTGTATTAATATCTTGGCATCAATAACAATAGTAATTGCTGCCTCATCTCAGCCTCCAGATAATCCTGTTTAGACCTTGCACTCCAAAAGAAAACTCTGAGGTAGGAGTTGAAGCAGCTGATACTCACTTAAATCACTTTGCTTATTACCAGAAATGAGTAATTACCCTAGAAAATTCAAGTTGTTCTGCCTATACAAGATCAGGCACAAAGAAAACATTCCTGAGAGTTTCCTGAAGGTCAAAATAATCAGTATGTTCTTTGTCCTGCTAATGGAAGGAAGGAGTACATAAAGCCAATAGCACCTAAGGTCTGACTGAAAACACCTCTTACTTGACAATGATGTCAGGATTTAGGAAACATGACATAGGTAAACAAGAAACGCTCATTTCTGATGCAAGTTCTCTGTGTGAACACTCAGTTTTTAAACTTAGAACTGATACGATTTGGTTTTCATTGGTAGCATTAATGATGCAAACCCCATCTCAAATCTATTTCAAGAGTAGTGAAGCATTTCACTTGTATTTTTCTTTCTGCTTCACTTCATTACATGGTGCTACATTATGCTGAACCTTCTAAAACACCCTGAAAATTAAAACATATTCACATTTACTGGCACATCATCTGGATTTGATCTACTTCTGGATTGGAACTTTGATGGCAGTAGGGATGGTGTGCAGGACATCCTCTTGGCAGTAAATAGTAACCTGCATTATAAAGGTCGATGGTTAATCTGGGATTATAGCATAAAACAACTCATAGGGCTACTGAGTCAGTTCTCAGCATTTGAAAATGGCAGGATCAGAGATGGTATTCTCATTTGAAGTAAAACAATGTTCTCAGACTGCATAAAAGATTCAATATCACATACAAAAACATTTGCCATAGTACTGGATAATAACCCTTGTGATTTCCTTCTCACTCCAGTGTGGTAGCTCTCCAATCCCATAAATAAAGGAACAATTTCTGTGTCCCAATAAAGCTTTTATTATAATGTCTAACACAAACAAGGCTCTAACAAAAATGCTTTGGCAATAATGAATACTTGGTTTCAGCTTCTTAGACTTCCTGACACCCTGAAAGCCATTTAGCATGCTGCTTTTGTCCATATCTCTGTACCCTAGAGAGCTTATCAATTAAGCCTGAAAGATTTATTAGGATTTCCTAGCATTGCCCAGCACTGTATTTGAGGTGATAGTGTTTCAGGTCAATTCCACTCCTCTAAAGCATGTATGCAACGGACATACTTCTGATAACAGAGAGGTGACTAAACCAGAAGTCTGTGTGCTTCCTTCTCTCATTCTGTCACAAAGGTGCTATGAGTACAGGTAGGTCACAGAAAGAGGCAAACAAAATGTAGTGAGGCAGATTCTAGTTGCTATTTCTTTTACTCCATAATGGCAAAGTTATCATTTCTGGACTAAACTGAGTATCTCTCCTACGTACAGAAAAACAACGAATATGCCTATCTGGAAAGCACAAGGTCATCTGCTATTTTTTTTACCCTGACATTGATCTAAGAGTTCAGCTGATAAACTACTGATGAGAATTTTACAGAATTCAAGTGTAAGATATCGAGCTTGACTACCAAGGCACAAGCCAAGGGCTACAGAAACCAACAGGACTCTCTTCTTATTGAGCACAACAGGTTTTGGACTAGACACTGAAGCTGAGCAATCCTGAAAGAACACAATTCTGCTTTAGGCACCAACATTAGTGCCTTTTTTCCCACAAGTGTGTTGTGTCTAGGGTTGGCACTTCTCAACTTTCTTCCCAGGAATCACACTCAGGATAGGGCACTCACAGCTCCAGCTCCTGGGATCAATCCCTCTTTGAACAAAAATTGGACAACTCAGTGGGACTGCTCTAGTACCCTGAAGGTGCCTGGTAGCTTTCCAATGACTGATTTGTAATGCAACATGCATTAGCTAAAAGACAGAGAGGGAACTACTGCATTTTTTTACTTTTTTTTTTGAACACCACTGAAAATAGGCAGAAAAAAGCTAGACAAGCTCAGCTAGCCTCAGATGCCTTTTGCATGCAAAAATACTGATGTTGGAAAAGTCTGGGATCTGGAAAGAGGTCATGAACGTATCAGGGGCTTGAGTCAGAAAGTTTTTCATCAGTGTGTCTAATCCCCAACTTTTGCCCATAATTGATATAAAATGATATAAAATGACAGGAGTCTTCCTCTGGAAGGACTCTGCTCTTTCCTCATCCTGGCTAAACAAGGAAATCTCAGGCATCTTGTCAAGGGACATGTCTGTGTGGTGAATGCCACAGCAGGTGTAGGATGAAGGCTCCGTCAAGCTTGTCCCTGTGTGGAACAGCTACTTGTGTACAAGCCACAGTTAATTTACATCTATTTGGGAGTAGCTGATGAAATTCAAGGGGAGAATAGTGTAGAACTGAGGGCAATACACCCTCTCAGGGACTGTGCCAAGTGCTCAGCTGGCCACAGCATGGGCTTCTTGAACAATCAGGGTCCTTGAGGAGGCCACATTCGACAGCACTTTGGTCTGCTCTCATGCCTGCCTCAGTTGTTATCTCAGTCAATGCAGCAGAAAATCAACATGAGTCCCTCTTTGTGTCAACTATAGAGGGCTATGGGACTTGTCTCTTATCTCTACTGCAGTAGTATTCATTATGAGCAGAAGAAACAGAAAGGATGAAAGAGAGTACAATTAATAGTTAGGATGCAGAGCTCAAACAGGACATATCCCAGTACTCATACTGGTGAAACTTCAGTGAATGAGGGAAGTCAGTCAGTGCCTTCTTCTATTACCCTATGAACAAGGATGGCCCCCTTTTATGGTGGTGTTGCCATTAGCTTCACACAAAGACACGAAATTGTGTGAAGTGATATTTAGGAACAAATGTGTGAGTGCTGGAGACAAACACAGTGCACTGAACTACGACATTGACCTACATGGGCATGAACATTGGAGTAACAAAGGGATCTGTTGAAGCAGTATGAGTCTTGTATTCACTGGCCTTCTACATAGTGAATTTCAAAAGTCTTAAGAACCAAAGATTTATTTTTGTTTGCTTGCTTTACACTTTTTCTTTTCTGTTGTAATTGTTGATGTAAATGCAAGAGGTAAACTCTCAATTATTTATATTCTGATCTGCGAGGCTATCCTTCTGCCAAGAATCTCTCAAGTATGTGTTAGATACCCAACTTATTTTGCCCAGATTTATCTATTGATTTTGCACTCTCAGAGCAGCATAGTTCTGTGTGACACTAAGAGACATTTACATGCATGCACTTTCAAATGTATCCTTTATTCCTTAGAAACCTAAACCAAAGAGAAAAGAAGCACCTAGACCACTGACTACCCAAAGAATTCCATGTCCTTTCTTGCTGAATTTGTAAAGTATTGGTGACCAACCTCACTTTACATCTTGAGGAAAACTTTCCTACTGCTGCAGTAACTTCCCTCACTGCTTGCTCCATCTGCAGCTACCACCATTCGTTGTGCTACCTCTTTGCACTGTGTAAAGGCCACAGAGCCAGAAACTGAGATAGGGATATCCTGAAGTTAGAAATTAAAGTTTATGAACGGATGCTTATGTTTGTAGGACGTGCTGAAATGACATGATCATCAGACTAGGAGAAGTCTGTCTAGAAAGCTGCCTGGAGGAGAAGGACCTGGGGGTGTTGGTTGACAGTGACTGAACATGAGCCAGCAGTGTGCCCAGGTGGCCAAAAAGGCCAATGGCATCCTGGCTTGTATCAGGAACGGCGTTACCATCAGGTCCAGGGAGGTTATTCTCCCTCTGTACTCAGCACTGGTGAGACCGCACCTCGAATCCTGTGCTCAGTTCTGGGCCCCTCACCACAAGAAGGATGTTGAGGCTCTGGAGCGAGTCCAGGGAAGAGCAATGAAGCTGGTGAAGGGGCTGGAGAACAGGCCTTATGAGGAGCGACTGAGAGATCTGGAGTTGTTTAGCCTGGAGAAGAGGAGGCTGAGAGGAGACCTTATTGCTCTCTACAACTACCTGAAAGGAGGTTGTAGAGAGGAGGGTAGTGGCCTCTTCTCCCAAGTGACAGGGGACAGGACGGGAGGGAATGGCCTCAAGCTCCGCCAGGGGAGATTTAGGCTGGACATCAGGAGAAAAATTTTCACAGAAAGGGTCATTGGGCACTGGAACAGGCTGCCCAGGGAAGTGGTTGATTCACCTTCCCTGAAGGTGTTTAAGGCATGGGTGGATGAGGTGCTAAGGGGCGTGGTTTAGTGTTTGATAGGAATGATAGGATTCGATGATCCGATGGGTCTCTTCCAACCTGGTTATTCTATGATTCTATGATTATGAGCCCTGTTCACCTTTGTTGCTTCAGAGAAATGTCATGTTTCAGAGGTGTAATAACTACCCAGGAGGGACTGTAAAGCAACCTTGTTCTTTCACTCCTTATTGCACAGTGGTAATCATTGCATTTGCATTCAAGTACTTCTTGAGAGTCAGATTATTGTGTCTTTCTCATAACAGCTTAGTTTTAAAGGACTGACTGGGTTAGATTTAGAGAGGAACTGTATCCCAAAACACAGGAACCACTATATGTTGGCCACTGGTTTTATGGCATTCCTTTGCAATATGGCTTATTTTCAAAGGACATTTGGTAAAGATGGAGCCAGTCTGGCACTGCCTACAGTCTATTTTGCCACTTTTTTATTTTTTTTTAATCCAGAAACTTCAGTTTCTGCCGAGAACACAGTCCAACAGAAAAGTCTCACGCTGCTTATGGATCTGCTACTGTCTGTTCTTGAGTTTTATAGTCCATTGAAATTAGATGTGATGCTGACAGACAGATCTGATTTCCCCCGCAATTTATGAGCAGTTCAATCCATGATTTTTGGATCACACATATCTGCAGTGTCAACACAACAAAATGGATGTGATAAAATGAAAAGAAAATCCAGCAGTGCTCTGTCAAAACCAGCCGGTTACTGAGTAATAGAAATGAGTTCTCAACAAAGACTTATGCTTCTAAAATCCCCAGAGGACTTTGAGGCTAAGATAACACCTAATTTGTTTAATGGCTTTCATACCCAGAAAGAATAAAGACAAGCGCTATCCACACATCAGCAGCTGGACCTCTGGAAAACTTTGCTAGGGAAGAAAAATCAAAATGGATAACCATCTTTTTGTCACAAGATTTCCCTTCTTACTCTCTTTTCTCGGGGCAGTCAGCAGCACTTTGCAGCTCGTAAATCTGCTTGGCAGGTAATCTGCCACCCATAGACCAGATGCCGCTTTGGCAAGTGCGGCCTTCCTGTTGCTATGGCGAGGCTCAGGCAGGCAAATGACACGGCGGCCATGGCCTGTTGCCAAGGTAATCTGATGGCACAGGCCTCTGTGAATTGCAGGAGGGAAGCGGGCTGGTGCAGCCTGCTTTTCCCTGCCAATAAAGGCTGAACTTTGAGCAGGGTGCAGGACTAATTAACTGACTCCACCAGCTGTTAGCTGTAGTATGCCAAATCTGACAAGTGGCCAGGGCGATGCCTCCTTAACCCTTGCTGTCTTTTGGACCAGAGGCAGCAGTTAGTGAAGCCATTGCAGCACTTGTAAAATTATCTTTTCTTTGAAATACCTTTAGTGAAAAAAACTCACCAAAAAACAAATGTGTGGATGAAAATGGTTATGATCCTTCTGAAGACCTGTGAATGTTTTCTTTGATTTGCTAATGACTCCTCCTATGAACTGGTGAAGCTGTCCAGACACACCGCAGTCTAGTCATGTATGTACTCTCCAGGTGCCTTGCAGAGTAAAAAGGTGGTGTGCATTATATTTTCAAGAGTGCTAGTGATATGTTAAAGGCATCTGATTGCTGGGGGGATCATTTCCAATTCTGGACATGTTTACATATAGACATCTCTAGCTCCTACTGTGCTTGGAAAAGCAGAACATTTCAGATTGAAATGACTGTAAAAAAAAGCCTTTCTGAAAGTGACTGGGAATAACTCATAGGTCCTGAGGTTTCATCAGAGGTTGTTTTTCATGTCTTCATGTCCTGCTCCATGGCATGACCAGGGCTTTGGATAAGCAAAGACATATAGTGATAGGCACGATTAATAAAACTGAGAGACCTCACAGTCTTGAGCTGCATCCTTCTCAACCAGTTTTGAGTTTATATTGTGCTCAACCAAATCACCAAATACAAGAAAGCATGTGAGGAAGGAAAAGGGAATTTCCAGTAGCTTTTCCCCTCTGCAAATTACCTAATTCTGGTGCATAGAGTCACTTGCAGCACCAGAAACAAGTCAATACTACATTAATACCCTCATAAATTCTGTCATGGCCAGGAGTACAGATACTAATGCCAAATATATGGCAGTGGCAGCAAAGAAACACAACTTGAATAGTTTTTTTTTTTTTCTCCCAAGAGCTGCTACACTCCTTGTCATAGAATCACAGAATCACAGAATCATTTGGTTTGACAGGACCTTAAAGATCATCTAGTTCCAACCCCTCTGCCATGGGCAGGGACATCTCCCACTAGATCAGGCCACCCGGGGACCCATCCAACCTGGTCTTGAACACTTCTGTGGAGGGGACATCCACAACTTCCCTGGGCAACATGTTCCAGTGCCTCACCATCCTCAGGGTGAAGAATTTCTTCCTTATGTCTAGTGTAAATCACACCCACTCCAATTTATAGCCATTCCCCCTCATTACAGCTTTCTTGTAAGCCGCCCTCAGGTATTGGAAGGCTGCTATAAGGTCTCCCAAGAGCCTTTTTTCACCCAGCTGAACAGCCCCAATTCTTCCAACCTGTGCCCACAGCAGAGGTGCTCCAGCTCTTTGATCATCTTTGTAACCCGCCTCTGGACCCATTCCAAAAGCTCCATATCCTTCTTACGTTGAGGATTGCAGAACTGGACACAATACTCCAGATGAGGTCTCACAAGAGAGAAGTACAGGGACAGAGTCATCTCCCGCAATCTGCTGGCCACACTTCTTTTGATACAGCCTGGGATACGGTTGGCCTTCTGGGCTATAAGTGCACATTGCCAGCTCATGTTGAGTTTCTCATCAATGAGCACCCCAAGTCCTTCTCTGCAGGGAAGCTCTCAATCACATCATTCTTCCAAGAGTAGTTTTTGTATATGTAACATATTTAATTTTAAACTCTTAATTGCACAGTTGCACAATGAGTTGTTTATCTGATTTTAAATGGTTTAGACACAAAGCTCAAAAATATTCATGTAGTCACTGTCGATTTCTTAGGATACTTAAAACATAGCTGCTTGGGTGTCCATCTGCAAACCCAGAGACTCATAAGCACTCTCAGGGCACTTATATATAAACATCTGAACACTAAGCTCAAAAGGATTAAATTAAACTCTCTGTATTGCAGATGAGACTCACAGCTCTGGCCTATGCAATAAAGATAAGACCAAAACCCATTGCTATGATGCTGACCATAAAAAGTTTTTATGACAGCTCTCCTGGCACTTGCTGTTTATTGTTGCTGTGTTGTCATTTCACTGACTGCTGCCAGACATCACCATTGTAGCTTTCCACCCTGTTTCATCTTGCCATCATTCATCCCAACAGGTCTTGCAATATCCCAGCCCTTTCACAAACAGTCAGCGGCTTACAAGATCCCACATCCTCCTCACAGAACAGCCCTCCTCTTGGGCAGACCTTTTCAGTATCATTTGTCTTTTTCTGTCTGTGGTCTCTATCCGTTGTAGATTCCAATAACTGTTTGTTTCCACAACCTGGGTATAATTGTTTTCGTTATTCATTTTCAGGTAAATTAGTTTAATTTATTCCACTAATGGAAGAAAACTCACCAAACTGCTGCTTAAGTGATAGGCAAATGGTGCCTGGCCCTTCCAGTTCATTACTTTTGCTAAGCAGAAGGAAGGGGTCTTTGTCTCTGGAAATCTGACTTGCCTATCTTACTGCTCAGCAAGAACTGTCAACAAGTACCCTTCTCATTTAAGGTTTCAACCATGGGTCTTACAGCTGTTAGGGATAAAATCTCTAGACTAACAGCATCTTCAGTCAGGGGTTAGTTTTCCAACATGTGTCTACACGGGGAGAAAGTAAAAGAAAAGAAATAACAGCCATAGTACTCTGTTGTTTGAAATAAGTCTGTTGCTTAAAAGGCTCTGGGCAGTGTAATTTTTACTTTTATAGGCATGGCCTGGATGTGTTTGACTTTTCAAATCCTCTTTTCAGAGATCCAAAGGGGTCTGTTTATAAAATCTGCTTCTCAGACTCCTTCCTATATGAAGTTTAGAGAGCAGTTTCTACTGCTGTGTATAAATTTGTCGCTGATGCTTTATCCTTGGAAGAATCTCCTTCTAATTCAAACACTTCCTTTCACAGACAAAAAGGGTGTCTTGGGCTGACTGTTTCCTATGCCGCCCCCCCCCCCATACTTGCAGAGTTATATATAAAAATATGTGTATATATACATAGAGCAAGATACACTCTAGCTGCTACGGGAGCCTTTGTACAAGCTCTGAAACATTAACTGCACAAGAAGCACAGGAAAGTAAGTGCTCCTTTTGATCAGTTCATTTCTCTTGCCAAATAACTGCCTCTGATCTTTCATACCTCAAGCTGCTTCCAACAGTTGTCAAATCTCACAGGAGGAGGCTGAGATGACTCCTACCTCATGTTACCACCAGAATAAGGCCTGCAATTCATGCTTTTGCACTGAAAGACCACAACCTCTCTTGTTTTCTTAGCAAGTTAGACATTTGGAGGTATAATGGAAAGAAATAAGTAAAGGATCGAACTGAGGTTGGTAACTATGTCATATTATAGTGCCTTGTTTTCAAAAGTGTCCTAGTCAGTGGTGGAACCTTGTGTAAGGCATCTCCTCCAGATAACCTGAAAAGTGCCAAATGCATGCCTCCGTGTGTGTATTTCCCACACCCATTCTGTAATCGTACGTATTGGCTTTGAGTCAAGACCCCCCTGACAAACTACCTGCAAAGAGAGTATTGGAGTTTATTGTGACTATTTAAGCTTTTGCCATGTTATATTAAGACTCAAAAATACAGATTTTTTTACCAGCTTGGTGTGTGAGCAAAACCATTTTTTTCCAGTCTTATGCCCTAGCAATAGAAATATAAAAGCTCAGAGACTTTCCACTAGCATTGTGATATTAGAATAGCCACCTTTTCCCAGTGCAGGGATTAAGTCACCATTCCCCATCTCTTCTCTTTTCTAAATTAGATTTAGGTCCTTAAACCTTCTGTTTACGTTGGGATCAATTACTGGAAGAAGAAAGTGGAAAAACCTGCAGTCCCTCTAAACTCATAAGTTCTTGAGAGAACACAAAGCACACATACGACAAGGGGGAATGGGTATAAAGTGGAGAAGGGCAGATTTAGACTAGATATTAGGAAGAATTTCTTTACCATGGGAGTGGTGAGACACCAGAACAGGTTGCCCAGGGAAGTTGTGGCTGCCTCATCCCTTTAGATGTTCAAGGCCAGGATGAATGGGGCCTTGAGTAGCCTGATCTAGTGGGATGTCCCTGCTCATGGCAGGGGTGTTGGAACTAGATGATCTTTCAGGTCCCTTGCAACCCTAACTACTCTATGATTCTATGATCCTAATATGTTCAAAGCAAAGCATCTGGTGAACCAGGGTCTTTTCTGACAGTTGGAGGCAGCACCCATCATACTTCACTTCTTTGGAGCTGTGATAACACAGGATCAATTCATATACTAAATACAGCACTTAAGGGCATTGACTTACTATGCACTTATGAGCAGCAATTATTGAGTAAATTAGGACTTTCACTATCTCTGTCTGTTGTATGTATGCCCTAAAACAGAATAAGTTCTCTCCAGTTGTGCCATTCTTGGTCACATAATGGTTAGAAATTGAACATAAGGCTTCACTCATGTCTTGCACATATCAGCTTGCAAAAGCATTCCCCTTCTATCCAGCATATTTACACGTGGAAGGCTTGAGAGGGTTATAAGGCAAGTAAAACCTACGCTCATCAGAATTCATCCCCCAGATGCAGTCACTCTTGCTCAGTGGGTCATTCATGTCATGCATATATTAGAGGCCTGTGCGGTTTTTGTGAGCTGTTAATTGAAATCATGTATTTAGACACATCAGCTCTTCCCTCTCTGTGTGTGCATAAATGTGATATCTGAAGGAAGGGAAGTGTTAATCTTTTAGAAGCAATTGCATCATGTAGAGATCTTATCACAGTGCCTTCACTTTTCTTTTCAGTCTTTTAATGAAATCTTTCAGACGTTTTATACTCCCAAGTCTGAATCACAGCATATATTTTATTCACATAAAACCTTGTTAAGCGAGTCTTTGTGAATATGTAAGCTAGAAGCAGATACACCACATTACCAGAAATACAAAAATCTTGTATAGTGATAATATTGTAACATTTCTTCATTTTCCTGGAAAATAATATTAATTTTAAAATGTCAAAAAATATAAGAAGTCCACTTTTTAAAAAAGCCGAATTCTCTCATTTTTAGTGGTGGATATCACTGATGCGATTGCTCAGTATCTCTATCATTCTGTTCTGTGTTTTGCTGCTGATGCATATCTGTAGGAAAACTTGAAAGAGTTAAAAAATCTTGCTGATGACACATGGGTATCAGAAGCAATTAACAGAGGAATGTTTTAAAGAGCAGCTGTCAGTGACAACTTTTTCTTGTATTTCAGATGTGAACATGAGCCATTTGAAATGTAATTGAACATGGGAGATTCCATCAAAAGTTGCTGTGATGACAAATCATGAATAAGTTTTGCTCTGAAACAGATATGTGTGTCATAATACAGAAATTAGAAGAGCATTTCCTGGTTTTGACCTCCAGTATCGATTTTTTGCATGGCTCTGGGCTTCAGGGTTGTGATAAAAACGGGATCATTTGCAGTTGTTCACTTAAAATGCATATTTTTGTAAACATAATTTAAATCAAGCAAGATAATTAGACTAGATAACATTTAACAAAATCTGATTCCGATAACTATTACATTTTATCAACATATGCTTAGATACTGTTTTGCGTCTTGTGTTTCATTTTTGAGCTACTACCTATTTTTTTCTTTATTTTGAAAAATTCTAGCATTGGAATAGGCTGCCCAGGGCGAAGGTTGAGTCACCATCCCTGGAGGTGTTTAAAAGATGAGTAGATGTCATATTTGGGGATATGGTCCAGTGGTGGACTTAGCAGGGCTGGATTGATGGTTAGACTCAATGATCTTTAAGGTCTTTTCCAATCAAAACCACTCTGCGATTCTGTGACATTTAATGTTGGTTTTACACAAAAGCAGGAAACACTTATTCTCTGTAAACCTAAGTGGAATTGACCTGATGTTGTACAAGAGTCAGGTAACACAATGTGAAATCATTCATGGAACTGATGTGTAAGAAGTAGTGTTTGTTCTCTGACTGAATATAGTTTTGGAGTTTTTTTCTTTTGTGGTTTCATTGCTTTACAAGCTAACTGTTTTCAAACCTGCTTAGAACAGGAAAACCTAATGCACTCAGGGCTTAGCTGTTTCCTCCACTCAGTATGGCTGAAACACAATTTTACAGAAGCTGCAGGGCTGAAAAAATCTAGGTGATTAACATAAAAAGCCCTTTAACATTTATCAATGCTTAAGATATTTTTGCTAGCTGCAATACAAGGAATGAGAAAAGAATAATGTCACAGTACAATGTAAAGAACAATTCAATGCCCAGAATATATTTTTAGGATTATCCAATTCATCTCCATATTTAAACACTGTGACATAGTTCAGCAGAAATCTAAACAAAATATGCTTGCTAAACATCGCTATAGCTGGCTGAATAGTTAAGAGAAAGAATCAGCTGAAATTTTGTAAGCTGAGATTATGTCAGAAATTCTATTCCCTTTTATGATCAGCTTCAGTGCTGGGTGATGCTGACGATGGAAATCTCCTTAATTCCCACCCCAAACCTCTACACGTCACTGTCATTCATAGAACAAAATTCAATCAAATTATTTCTTACAAAGAAAAATTTCCTTTCCCCCCCTCCCAAGCCTCACTAATTTTAGAATGAAGATAATGTCTTTTGTGAGAAACAGTTTTCTGGATGTTGAAAGCAGAATCTTCTAGGACTCATTGTGAAAAAAAAAAAGAAAGAAAAAAAAAGATGTCTGTAAGGAAAAATACTACATTTGAAAAAGGTTGAGAGGAGGGATATGGATGCTCTGAAATTTCTCATAATTTCCTGTAAGTTTTTAGTTATAAACTACACATGACATGTTACCGTCATCAAAAGGCATAATGTTGTTCTACTTCAGTGCATAATTCTCCTAAGTACAACCAAACACACTGCTTCATGGCATGTTGTGAGGATAAACTGTTTTAGTAAGTTTATAAATAAGTCTAAGCTGAAAGGAACTTAGAGAATCTGGTTTTATTTATGAAAAATCTACCTGATCTGACACTTTTTACCACAGCCACTGACATGCATTTGTTAAACAACTAGGAGCACCCAGCAAGAATCAAATATGAATCTGTTTTTGTGAGATGTTAATGTATTAATAAAAAAGATTTTAGAATGTTTTTACAATGGATTCCTTATTTGGACTTCAGGTTGGAGAAGAAGCTCAGGTTTGGTTGGCCAACTGAGTAATTCTAATACTTCTTCAGTGCAGTTCATTTATAATACTTATATTTCACTTTCACTTGCTAGTCAATAGTAAGGAACATAGCCACTGCTTAAAGCAAGATAATCTTCTGACAAGCAACATTAGCACGGACCTCTCCTTCCACCAAGGTGTGATTTTTGCTTATTTTAACTCTGGGAGATGAAAATTCAACCCTCTGTGAGACTGGTAATCCTTATCCACCAAAAAAAAAAAATATATAGCTGGAGTCAAAGTAAAGTAAAAAAGCAATGGTGTTGAAAAAGGTAATGGTTTATCTTCTGAAATTAGGACTCCAGTTTCCCTCTATGATCATTAGTACTTAGATAAACAAAAAAAAGCAACAAAGAACTAAACAGGACTCCCTCTCAATTTCTTCACTGCTCCCTCCTACAAAAATAATTAACAAAAATGCCTGTCTCACAAAGACAGTAGGAAGAGATAAAAAAAAAAGGAGTTTCGGTTTTTCAGGCTTGGTCTTAAAGGATGGTCATATTGTACATGATCTCTGTCCTTGCCTATTTTTCCTCTTCTCTTCATTCCCAAAACTCCTATTCCAGTTGTAAGATTCACAATTACCCTCAGAGAAGGTACAATATACCCTGTACTTCACTTTCTTTGCTGATCATCGCTGTGTTCCCTTTTATGCTTTCTTCCACACAAGAAGGACCTGTCACTAAACAGACATGGTTCCATGGGCATAATACTCACTTTTATCATGGATCTCTGGGCATTTTTTATAGAGGGACCTTCCAGAGTTCACGGCCAAGTATGTTAGGGTCTACAAGGATGCACTGTGGATATTTGCACAATTTGGATATTGGAAATGTGGCATTGTAGGGGCTGTGTAAGCTGATCCTGGTGTGGGCAAGTTATGTGTAACAAATGAAGGAGGCAGGACAAAGCTTTTGCTGCAAGAAAAATCATTTCAAGCTCCCTAAAATATATCTATATTTTATGAGGTTTGAATAACCACGTGGATGAAATGTGACTGGAAACCAGTAGAGCATTTTATGTGTATCGGAGACAAAGCAGATTCTTGCTTTAGCAGGTCCAGAACCACATAAATCTCATCCTGACACATTCAGAAACTTCCACCACTCATGTAATAGATACCTCAAAAACTCATTAGACTACAAACCCTGTAGAGAAGGGAAAATGTAAAAAATGTCCTTGACAGGCTTTTGGAGGATACATGAGAGTTTTGGTATATAACTTCTGTTAGAGGTATAGCTCCCAGGACTGAGATCCCAGAAGATTTTCAGCCTGAAAAGGAAAAAAACTCTTCATGGTTACAAAATCCTCTCCTTTCCTGGCCTATGACTTGTCCTATACAGAGATGTCCTTACGGCCCTATCTCCCCATGACAGATCAGAGAAGCTACTCATCACTCTTTGGGTAGGAGAAAAGGTTAGAAAAATGCAGAGGGCTATTTATTCCCCCACAAAAAAGCAGATCTGTGTGTGTATGTACAGTGAAATATCATTGCACACTTCTACCTGGATGCAGAAGCAAAAGATTTGCTTGTAGTGAGTAACTGATGCTGCAAGATGTCTTATTTGTGTGACACCTGTTCATACCCAGAAAACAGCAAAATTCCTTCAATTTTTCTTACACAGATGCATCACATTCTTGAAAGGAAAGACTTCTATGCTCCATTATCATTTAGACTCTACCCAGCTTCTTTTACTCTTCTCACAAATTCAAAAAATCACATGGTAGCAAGTCTATTTAGAAATTAAAGACTCATACCACTGAAAATTTCTGAACTCATCACTGTGATAATAAATAATTGGACAAAACAAAAGGTTTAATATATAGCAGAGATACTGTTAATGGAGGGCAGGCTTTTAAAGAAAAATGCAAAATTATCACTGAAATTATTTATTCATCTACAGCTTTGGATTTAAAATGCTCTAGATTGACTTCAACTCACACATAAGATGAGGTCTTGACAGCTATTTTCAGCTTGCAGCCTCAGAGGTCTCCTGAACAGTTTGTCCCCTAGACTGTGGTGGGCATCTTCTCATAAATTTCATATGCAGAGGCTTATACCCTCCTTTGAAGATATTTGGGAGTTAAAAAATTATCAGTTTGAAAAGCACTGATTTAGACTGTTACGAAAAAGCCCAACAGAGGCTCAGGCACTCTGCATATGTTCTATTATCCTCAAGAAAATCATTCCTGTCAAGAGGACTGAACTGGAGCTAATAAATGACCATTCATAGCCAATGGGGAAAAAAGGCAAGAAGAAAAGTGCTGTTGGTTAGTTGGCAGACTTAAAGCAGCTTTATTGGGGCTGAGTATCTGTGTGTGAGTGTTGCTTTAGCGAAGGAGCAGCTCCCAGTCCTTGTTACACAACTCAGTGAGGCATAACACCCTTAATACAAAGCCAGGAGAAACAAAACACATCAATGAATCAGAAGCGTATCTGACTGAGAACAGTGACCTCTGCAATCTGGAATTTATGCTAGAAGTCCAATTGTAACTAATGTTTACAAGATGCAGGTTAGTAAAACAGCATACACAAGCCCTCTGCTTTCATTTTGTATCTCTTGCAGCCCTAAATTGCTAGATGACAAAGAAAATGTCTGCATTAAGTGACGCATAAAGTTGAGGGCCAGTAGTCCTGGCTTATTTTCCAAGCTCTGGCACTGGTTTGCTGCCATCCAATCCTTGCTTATATTAAAACCATGTTTACTGAACTGGTTTAAGAGTGCTTAAGGCTACAATGATTTAAACACAATTTAGCCAGATGGAGTGAGACATTACTAAAGTAATGCTTTCTGCTTGCTACCAGTAATGCTCTTTTGCAGTAACAGTAGCAGTAACCTTTAAAACCAAAACTTTTGTAACTGACTCACCAAAAGCTACTACATTTGAACAAGAGTTTCTGGCTGTGAGTCTTATCCTGTGTGACCCACCTTTCTAACCCTGATTTCTCATGTGTTGAATCTCAAATGCAACACTTCAAAAGCCTTATTTCTTACTTCAGTTCACTTTAATATTTCCAGAGGAAGATGAGTTGATGAATGTAGAAGGCTTTTAAAAGTCAAATTATTCACTGTGCCTGTAAGGGAAGACAAGGGTCTCCTTCGATTTGATCTAAAAATGTTTACTTCCATAAAACTTCTACTAAGTAAATATAGGGAAGTGACGAACAATATTTTTAAAAAATTACCATCACTTACTTAATTTTCATCCATATGATGAAAAAACCAGGGCATATTATTTATTAATGCATAATAGTATTAGTTTGAATTTTCATCTTCTGAGGATTTTGTCCCATTGGAAAAAAGTGGCAATTGAAAAAATAAATTCAAAACTAGTTCAGGTAGCACATTTATCTAAAGACTAAATTATACCAGTCATTCAGAAAGTTCAAACTGGATTTTTTTTAGAAATTATTTTGCAGTTTAAATTAGATACCTGTGTTTGGAGTCCTCTGTTAGTTTGGTGAACTAATACAAAACTGTAAGGAACTAGCCAAAAAGAAAGGAACTAGTTATTTAACATAGTCAATTAGTAACCTTGTTGCAAAAAAAATTAATTATATTTATGAAATTTGCTGGTGGCACAATTTTGAGATAACATCAGTTATATAGTGAAATGAGAATATCAAAGTTCATTTGGACACCAAGTATTAATACTTTTTCTATGAACTCTGTGCCCTTCATTTGATTCTGATACAGAAAGAGAGATCTGAATATATCAATCAGTTTCAGAGGACTCTAAGACAGTACTGGGATTTGACCAAGTAAAAGGTAATCCAAAATTGCGTTAGGTGACCTATATGCAGTGAAAAGTTACACATGCACTGAGCTTTGTAGCTCTTCAGATTTGTTGCACATGTGCACAGCACATGTTTAATACCTGAGCATTGATTATGATGCCTCCAGGCATAAAATAGCCAGGGGTAACACTTCTGGGAAGCGCTGGACCAAGTAGATATCCTATTGATCTCAGCAGATCCTACAGACAGGTTTAAGAGTTTTGAACCCAGCCTGATTAGAGGTAACACAAAGTCTGGAAACTGGTTGTAAGTTTCTAATTGCCAGAGAAGGGAGTCTTTTGGAACAATGGGGACAGAGGGACTGAAAGAAACCCTTAATGTTTTCACAGTGGCACTCAATCAATTTGGGATCAAGACTGCCTGCCAAAGAATGTCTGTGACAGCTAGGTCAATACAATCAAGATCCTAAAGTCACATAGAGTGAAAGGTCTGCAGGGATTTGGGTATGGTGGGATTTATATCCAGACTGAAGAAGTACTATCACATACATCAGTTCAGACACAGCTTCAAAGATTTCAGTCATTTCCACTGTGGAATTTTTTTCTTCTTTTACTCGGAACAACATCCCTTCAATACAGCTTTTCATGCTTGTGAAGCAAATCAGCTGAAGAGAAACGTCAACTCAAACTAGCAACGGGCTGAGTTTCTTAAAGCTGAACTCAAGTTGTCAGTCTGTAGACATTTGACTGATTTGCATTAAGAATCAGAGAGTACAATACCAGATCAATTTCTTTAAAAAAAAAGAACCCCAAATGATTAACCAGCCTTGCAGGCAAAGAAATTTAAAACCAATATTGTATGATTTCAACTTTTCATCTAGCAGCCTGGTAGATACAACAATATAGCAAAAAAACGTGAAGACCCAGCTAACACAAAGATTGAACAGGAAAGAACAAACATTCATGATGCTTTTCCTATTGTAAAGAAATGCAATCTGTGATTTCAGATGTGATCTATCTATTAAACTTCTCCCAAATCTCTTCCTATACACAGTATTTATTTTTATTTCATTGAGACCTGTATTTTTTTAACCAAGGTCAGGGGCTATGCAGTTTAGAAACATGTCATGCCAAAGTACAAAGTCATCATCCATCATTCCTCTGCTGATTTTTTTCCCAGAGGATTTTTTCTTGTATTTTAGAAACATATTACCTAGATATGCATATATTGGTATGAGGGCACAAAGTTATGCAGAAAATTGATTTTAGAGGATGTTGACAATCCAACAGATGATGATGATGATTATTAAATGTTGTTCAATCCAAACCAGAATATTTCACCTGGCTTAATCCTGACACTACTGTCTTCTCTTACTTTGAATTTACTCCTGCCCCCAGTTTTACAAGATACAGAGGGCAAATTCCTGTTGAAAAGTAGTTACTGAAATGACCATCAATAGACTTAAAATCCACAATTATACCATCCTTTGATGGATGACTCTGCTCATCACACCTTTTTTGATCCTTTTCCCACATGCTAAAAATAAAAAAATGGGGTCAGTGTCCTGAAAAGTGATAAGCTAGTTCTTCATCTGTTTCTTCATAGTCAGATACGAGAAAAAGCAAAAAAAGTCTAGTGCTCTCTGAAGAGTCAAATACGTTACCCGGCACACAAATAGCCTATCTCGCACACCAAGTTGAGACATTGATTTTAGTACAGAGCTGTACAAATCTGGGTGCTCTGTGGCTTTCCACAAATCAAACACACCTGACAGGAGCCTCTGTGCTCAATTTATTACAGAAGTTACAAAGTGAATATATGTCTAGTACTTCCTTCTACAAATGATTGGTTAGTGTGCACCATACATGTTTTCTACTGCACATATTCAGTAAATCAGGAACTGCTCTAAGGATGCTTTTCCCTTACATTTCTCAGCCAAATTGTCAATCTTGATGACAAGGTCTGATTTAATACTTAAACTTCTTAAAATAATTAGATTTTGAATAGTCTGAACATAAAGTTTATCCCAGGCAAACTTACAAACTGAGGTCTTGGCAAGCTATGCAAGAGGAGCATCTAAATGATCCCGTCACTGAAGTCTGGAGGTTGGCAGATGAATCAGCAACATGCCTACTAGAAGACATGCCAAGGTCTAAGAAAAGAGGCACAAAGGTTAAAACAAGTGGCACCCCTGACATGACAATTTACAATGCAGAGGAATTGTACTGTCCTTCAGTCTTTTGCTGTTATCTCACCTATTTTGCTAATGTCAGGGTACTTCTCCAAGCATGCGGGTTCTCTGGTTGCTGGGAAAGAGGTTCCAGACCATTTTTTAATAATCTAGGGAGTTAGAATAACAAAAGTATTATTCTTAATGAAATGAACATTAAAGTAATGAGCACACCATGAAGTAGTGTGGAAGAGTAAGATTTCTATTATGGTTTGACTCTCTAGGTAGAATGATATGGTGAACTTGATATAATTTGCAATGCACACTCAGTAAGCAGTGCTGAGACACTCTTGACTATGTACTGTTTTAATAGCATGGTTTAACTACTTAATAGTGCAGTACAAAATCCCTAACTGCTACCTTGAAGGAAGCATGCTATTCTAAACACTACTCATGAAGATATTTAAACATGAGCATATGACAATGTTTTTACAAATCAAAGCAATAATTCACTTCATTTCTGAGCCCAGAAATTTTGTTCATTTTTATTAGCTAGCAAATGTTTCTGTAACAAGAGATATCTGTCTTTTGTTAATGAGTATTGATATTTCTGTGACTGCTCCATTATAACTTGATCACATTCCCTTAGTACCTGGTTTGTTCTTGATCATTGCATGAGGTCTTACAGTCTCTGAAAGTTCAAGATGGAAAGATTTTCGGACTAGATGGTCCATCAACATGCAACTGTAATGTATTCCTTATTACTACTGAAAATTTTAGCTAGAAGTAGAGAGGGGCAAATTGGTTACTAAAACAGCCAATGAAACAAAATCAATTCTGTCTTATAGTGCCATATCTATTCCCTGTCTGTCTCAGTAGTCAAGCCACAAAAGTTTTTGGCTGATAATAAAATTTAAGAAGCAGTGATTTTCTGGACTTCTATAAGACTAATATGCAGATCACTAAGTTAGTGGAAAGATCCCAGTCAACTTATATACACTGTGCAGGAGGCTTTCTATCTTTTCTGTTACGAGCTGTGCAGGAATCTCTGACAAACACCACTTTTTTCCTTTAAAGCTCTCCTCCTGATAGCAATTTTGCGAGAAAGCTTCAAATGTGTAAAAGAACAATTTAAAGATAGCTTGATCTTACCTATGTACATTGCTCTGGAATAAATATCTTAGATTTTCAATACATGTTACATGAACTCTACAAAGACAGATGGAGCCAGAGTAGCTCTTTATTTTTTAATGAGAAAATAATTTTACACAGAGAAACTGTGGTAGATTAAATATATTTGGATTTCAACAGTATATGTTGCCATGTGGGAATTAACAGATTAAACTGGAAAGGATATCAATTAATAAACGAGACATAAATCCAGTAAGGAGTTGGTTAAAAAGGGTAAACCCATGGACTGAGCAAAACAGGAGACGAGTTCCTCTAGAAATGGTTTTAAAATGCACTTTACTTAATATTTTTATGAGAAACTATGGCCAAAATATAGTTATAAGAGATTAATAAAATTAGACATGAAGTTGGGAAACATCAACAACTCAGAGGAGAATGGGAAATTTTTGGATGTGGAAGGAAAATATGGAGACTATAAGAAACACGATGGACTGTTTGATTGCAATGCGGAAAATTAGTTGGAAATGACAGAGACAAAAACTACTCTGGCCATGAATAGTCATAGGTTAGGAACAATCAAGTGAAGTTCTTAAACAGCTTTCCAAATAAGTATGAAGTAATCAAATTACATGGAGGATGGAGTTTGTTCAATTTATGAAGGGATTATTTGAGTTCTTATTGCCTGCAGTAACAGGAAACTGGAACAGTGTTGCAGAACCTCATGAAGTTTGTTATTTCTAGCTTTGTTCTCCTTTTATTCTGCAAAATTTCCTGTGCAATTTCTCTTTGGCCTTTACAACAGCTCAGTAATTCCCTAAAAACCTGAGGAACACTTGCAAGACAGTGAAAAGTGTAGAAAAGGATTGCAGAAAATCTCTATTAAAACATACAGAATAATTTTCCTCATTTTCTAGGCTTGCTTGATTTGAAACACTGGAGTGGTATTCTGGGGCTGTTTCCATTGAACACATGAGGTGATTACATTTGAATTTATGTCCTGGAGAAGACCCAACAAAGGCACTCTAATGGAAAGTTCTGCAATCACAATACCACTGAGACTTCATTAACAAGCACCATTACGTCACTGCTAACTTAAAGGACAGTTCATCCTTTTTTTGTAGGCAGCTGTGGGACTGAGCAGACTGAATACAAACAAACCTGGCCTGCTGACTGGTTTTCAGAATCCATAGACATGTAGATGGAGAGGGTGGGCAATCTCACTCTGTCTTAAAGCACCAGTTATGTTAACACCTGTGGATAAGTAGTTCAAACTGTGGGAGCCGCTCAGGGGAAGTGTTTGCACTGAAAAAGAAAGAAACAAGAAGGAAACAATCAAAGAGTCTGTTTAATTTGTTCTGTTTATTACCTTCTAACAGAAAAGTAATGCAAAGCATGTATTTTGGATCTATAATTAGGAAATAGAGCTAAACCAATTTCAAAACTTCCGATTCTAATTTTAGGATTCACAGATTTCCCTTCTTTCCCTCACTCCAATCTTAATATTTTGGTGTATTTAAAAGGTTTGGGTTTTTGGAAAACAAACAAACAAACTTTCTTGCCTATGCCTACACCTATTTGCTAGGACAGCAGAATTGTTTTCTCACTGGTTCCTTGAGAGTAAACTTGTATCTGAAGAGACTAATTGAATGGTTGGACTCGACGATCCAGTGGGTCTCTTCCAACCTGGTTATTCCGTGATTCTGTAATTGGCACATGAATGTTTGCCCAAGTTCAGAGAATGATATACATGGGAACCATGTCCCTGCTTTTCAGTGAGCATTAACAGTGAAGTCTGATGACCTCAGTGCTAATAACAACAGCTTTAACTATTTCACTCATGAGCAGATTGTGCAAAGTACAAACTTCTGTAATTATTAGTATTATTTGTTGGGACTGATAATTGTGCTCTAGCAAGGAAGAAGTAAGCCTAGTTGGGCATCTGAGGCTATCTAGTGAAACGATGGGCTTTCCTGAGCTGACACAGGAGGACCACCCTGGAAGGATCCAGATGGAATTGTTTCATCATACATGGAGCATCTGCACAAACTGCAGCGTATGACAGTTTCATTTGCTCAGGGTGAGACAGGCTGGTTTTCTGGAGGCTTGCCTACAAACCACAGATATTATGCCTGAAAAATTACCATGCCAGTTTTAACTCTCTAAGAGCTGGCAAAGAATAGGAGGAAGAACCAGCACACAATTTGAACTCAGATGAAGAAAACAAGGATAATGCCATGTTTGGATTGACTGATTTCTTGGAGACATTTTGGTCGAATTGAATTTTCAAGAGCAGATGTATAAAGGTCTGACATTTAAGTGTTATGAGCAGAGCATGCTGTCTCTGATTGCACAGGTGATTGTATGACAGTCACCAGGATGAGTAGGATATGAAGATGCAGGGTACTATCTCTGCTGGAGGAAGACAAGATTAAGCAGACAATAAATAAGATCTAAGAGGTAGAAAGATATTAAAATATATACCATAAAAATGAATATTCTCCCTTCTATTTGTTTAAATCCAGCCTTCTGCAGAAGACATGAGGCCTTTCTCAAGGTCTTTTTGCATTAAATAATAAAAAATATCAACAATAGTAAATTATTTCAAGAGTAGAAAAGATACCAAGAAGTGTGACAAAGTGTTAGAACTTTTGGGGAAAAAAGAGAATAATTTTAGCAGGCATTTTTTTGGGTCTAGACAGAGATTTTTAAACATTGAGAAGTGCTGTATTCAAATATTCTTAGGATATGCTCCAGTCTTCATGTCTGAATTAGGTTCTTTATTTGGCCATATAACTAAATCCAATATAATTACAACATTTCTAAGAATTATAATTTACATCATATTAAGAAGTAAAGTGGAATCAAAGTGTTTTCTAGTTTCAGAGTACAGATTGAACTGACAGTTGTCTGGACTTTTGCCTAAAACTAGATAAAAAGTGGATTCTGCTTGGAAGTCCAGTAGTGCCAGGTGCTGTATGTCTGGAACTATTACAAGAGAAAAACATCTGGAATTTCATCTTCAGGGGAAACAAAGCACTGAAAGCTGCACTTGGTTGTTGAAAATCACATAGCCTCTCAGAGCAAAGCCAGAGGAAGAGAACACAACCCTTCCAAGCATATTTGGCTTACTGAAATTTGCCTGTCATTACATGCATTTTGGGTTCCTTCTTACAGATGAGGCAGTCACCTAGTCAGCCAAATGTCTTCCTCAGAAAAAAACAAAGACTGAAGCCAGAAGAAATGCAGAGATTGGCTCAAAATAATTTCAAACAATAAAGAGATGTAAGTAAATTTGGGTTTAAAATATAACAGTAGCTAGAGATCTGATTTATTGCTTGAAGATCAAGATACTGCTGTCTTTCTAAGCATAAACACTAGTCATTTTTCAGCAATTACATTTATTTGGCTTCTCATTTAAACTGCTACATCTGTAAGGTATCATGCACAGTAAATCTCTTTTTCTGTTGCACTTCTCTGATCTCTGTACAGCTGTCTGTGTGCTGCAAGAGTGTTCTTTGGGCAAGGACCAGTCTAACATACTGTGGATGCTCTTGCAAGAAATAATATAGCAGGCTTGTACGACAACCTTTAAAGAGTTTCCTGTCTCCACAGGGGTTATTTTTTTAAAGCTGTCTAAAGAGACTATGTACTCAGCTCAGAATGCAGTTATTGGAATTTCTGTCTTTAAAATTTTATGGATTTGAGCATTTCAGGTGGATTATTTTGACTTCTAATATAAACTGTTTTTCAGTGTGACAATATTTGCCTTAAGTTTTGTCTTAAGTTATCTCACTCCTGTTGTGTCATGAACGGGTTTTCTAATTCTTATAACATTGTTTAAATATTTTGCAAGCAACATCTGTGAGGTATCTCTGTATTGTTTTTTTAATATCCTAAATTAAAAAAAAACTGTGGAAGGTGCTATATAGTAGGTGATATAAATGTGAATGTTACTGTTCTGCTTATACTTTATTTTATGGACTTTGTTTCACACCCACTTGGAAAGTCTAGAATGCAGGTCAGAGACTCAAAACCAGTTTTATCCACTTAATCTTTTACACCAAATACAAAAGCTTATATATTTGCACAAAACTGGAAAAAAAGGTGCCTTTTTTAATCAATAAATAACAAATCACAAAGTATTTTATTTTATTTGCAATTAAATCACTAGCCTTATTATGTCCTGAAGGGAGACCAGGCTATCAAATTAACTGTTCTCTTCTCTTTCTTCCTTTCTTCCTTTTTTCTTTTCTTCCTTTTTTAACTTTTGTTAAAGCAACAATTGCTTGATAACAATTGCTCCAATTCTATTTTAGGGAATTTGACCTACAAAAGTAGAATTTAAATATTTACCATGGAATTTAGAGTTACTGGAGGGATCTAAACGGTCAGTTCCCATTGACACTGTACAGCCTCTCACAGTTAGTGGAGAACAGAAATCCCATGGCTTTTATTACAGGAATATTTCTGCATCAAATTGCACCAGAAATTTAAAAATCATCACATTTTTATTAATATCTTCAAGTTGTCAAAAAGCTAGAAATGCTATAAATATCCAAAATACAAGTGTATTATTATTATTTTTTTTTTATTTTATTTTAATGGAAATCTATTATATAGAACAACTTACTAGAACTACAGTGTCCTTGAAAGTAAAAAAATTATGGCTTTGTGAGGTTAACTAGCTTTGAAAGTCTCACCTTTAAGACTGCTATTCCCTCACCATCTGCTAAGGCAGTCTTAAAG